>VWZX01004559.1:400432-1000432 GCA_013399015.1 Galbula dea | reverse complement strand
CTTGATAAATAGCAAGAAAAATCAAACAGTATCTTAAATACAAAACTTGCATTGAGATAATTAAATTCATTTAAAAACAGGTAAATATTTTATGAAAAGTGTATTTTATCCAGTACACTTGTGCAGCAATACAAAGAAAAACATATAAACAAACTAAACAGGACCCAACGATTTCAGGTCCCCTTCTACTCACCAGAAATACACAGAGCTGGGTAACAGCACACAGGAACTGAAATAGGGTGGCCCGGTTTGGGGAGGTTCTGAGCATTTGCAGCTTCTGCTAGGTTCAAAGTGGGCTGCAAATTCTCAGCACCTTTGAAAATCAGGCCATAAGGCTTTTGCCTTATCCATAAATTAATAGCTTTTTTTAACCCCTCCTCTGATTGCATCTGATCTTACTAACTAACCGACTGCATCAACAAACATCTAACTACTTAAACAAAACAAAGCAAGCAATGAAAAGTGCCATACTATAAATTACCAATATATTGTTACCCATTTCACTGTTACTGGTAACTTAATTATTTGTTTAAAAAAATGAAGTCAGTGCCGTAGTAAATCTTTGTTTTCTATAAATAGATGATTATAGCACAAAAAAGCTCACAAAAGCAACCAAACATACGTACAGACATATTATGGTGGTGTAAAAAGCTCAGAAACTTGGCTTGAAAATTGCCTGCCAGAAGTAGCAAAATCCTCTTTCTGCAGGTTGTTTTAACACCATGCAGCCCAAGGACAAACATCCAGCAAGTTAAAAAACGAAAACCAAAACCCCAACATCATGTAACAAGGATAGAAAGTGCTGCATATAAACCCCTGATGCACCAAAGATTATAACCAGAGACCACAGGTATTTTTTAATATATATATATTAATTTAAACTGGAACATTCTCCAGCTGTGAAAATAGCCATTTAAAAAATTTCAAACTAGAACACAAAACGTATCTGGTACTTCAGATGCATGGGGCTATACATACAGACTCCATGATACAGTATTTCACATACATGGATTACTATATAACCTCCTTGCTGAGAAGGAGATCCCAAATGCTATTGTAGCAAACCTCCCTCAGCCTTAGAGCTGAGCTGAAAACTACTAGACACCACAAAGATGCATCATCTCTCAATAACCTAGCTGAGATTTTTCCACTAAGATGGCTGCAGCGAGCTGCTGAGCATCTGTCACGTGAGGGTTCTTCTTCATAACGATCCTCACGAGATCAGGTGGGAAGATGTTGCAGAGGTTAACGTAAACCTTCTCCCGGGTGTCTTGGAGCCTCGGAGGGTCTTGAGGGATTCCACAGTAAGGTACACGCCAGGTCTGGTCCTGCTGTTCAGGTAAGCTTTGGAAAGCAAACTGCTCATAACATGGCTGTGTGGGGTTACTCGGCAAGGAGTAGGTCTGGCGGTAGCCGTACGCATCCAGTCCGTAACCCTGCCTATCCCAACTTCCAAGCCCATCTTGGCCAGAATAAGGCTTTCTGTGCCTTAGTGGAGAATTATCATATAAACGTGAGTCTGAAACGCTATCTATTCTTGTGGACACGAGGGCTCTCCCCAGATGCATGGTCTTTGAATGTGACGAACTCTGAGACGTAGAGTAGTCGTTTGGACAACTAGAACGAGCAGTAACTGCTGGATGCTGTAGATGCACAGCCATGTATGGAATTGGAGGTTTGTGGTGATGCTTTGGTTCTTCGTGATTATAGCTTTGCACTCTTGTGAGAGGCTCGTGGTAGCTCTGTAGGAAGGGCTGAGTGGTAAGGCGGCCATGGGGGTGTATATGTTGGCACTTCAAGTTCTCCTCCAGCTGTGGGTCAGGCGAACTCATGTAAGAGCGATCGCTGTAACCCACGTAGGAATCACTGCTACCACAGCTAACGCTCCCTTCGCTACTGCAGTCGGATGCTACAGAACTAATCCTATAGTCTGTGTCCAAGGAGAAGCGCCTTTCAGGACTACGTGGACTAGATATACTGAGATTTGAATATGCACTCAGCATAGAGTAATACCCTACATCCACAGGAGACTCACATTTTGGATACTGGTCATAAGGCATTGGTGTTCCATGATTTTTGGTTGCCATCATCACTGTAGGATACTGTCCCTGTGGTCTTTGATCCTGAGGTGAAAAGTGAACTCCAGATGGAAGGCCATTAGTCAAAGGTGCAGTACTTTGGGGTTTTGCAGCAGAGGAACTTGGTATACTAACTAAAGAAGGTACAGACCTGGTTTCCAATTTGTTTTTGGTGGGAAGCTTTTCCTCCAAGTCTTGATAGACTTGAGTTCTTATACTAGGATCTGATTGCCTCTTTGGAGCAGCACGCTTCAGCTCAGAAGTGACATCATTTTTAGTGCTACAGGGAACGCTATTGCTTTTTACCAGTCCTCCTTCACTTGTAGTTTTGGCAGCTGTGCTTCTAGACATGGCACGAAGTTCATCAGCTACAGATCGCTGAGGTTGATTTCCTCTTTCTGGATGATAGTATTTGCATTTGTGTCCATAGGTACATTTCTTCCCTATTAACACAAACATAATCAGAGAAAAAAATCTTCACCCAAAATCTGTTAATCATCAAATAAAGGAAATGCCCCTCATTTAAAGTTTTATTCGTTATTTGAAAGATCTTGCACATGGTTTTGTGTGACATAGTGAGATCTAAGATCTCCTCTCTTGTATCATCTGTAAAAAGAGGCAGTGGTAGTGGGCTCTAGGAATGCAGACCAACACTACCAGCCACATTTTGAGCTTAACAGGACACTCTCAGTGTGTCTGTACACCCCTGCTAAATGGGGCCAAGGAGATACGCAGGCAGAAAAATTAATAGGAAAGTCCCACAGAGTCATAAGACCAGCAGGTTTCAGCTCAGTCAAGATGGTGGTGAGCCTACAGGGATGCTTCAATAGCTAAACTTCAGATAGCTCAATCAATTTTCTGGAAGAAAACTTAGATGTCTAATGACCAAGTCATATTAGAAAAAGGCTTTGGGATCCTGCAAAATTTAGGTCCTGTTTGGATCTATTCTGATGAATGAATAAAGCTTTCGTTTTGTTCAAAGAGTAGATAGAAATGTTCTCTGACTAGCACATGAAAAAAATAATTTCAGTTTCCACCATCAGACTAGCATTTGAGCCATGCTCAGGCTAAGACAAAACTGTAAAAACCTCTGTTAAAAGGCTTTTATTTTGGCAGTATTAAAATAACGCTGGAGCTTGGTCCCCAGTCGCAGCAGTACAGAAAAGTGACAAATCAAATTACCATATGGACACGGTTGCTTCTTATGTTCTGGCACAATAGGCTTCTTCCTAAGAAAGTTGTCCAGACTTGGACCATGACGGCCAAGAGGATCATCAGGAGGCATAAATCTATAAAGAAAAACAAACAAACAAACAAAACCCACCACACCAAAAAATTAGATATCATGGAAGCAATCAAGCCTTATCATAGTCCTCATGCAATAACCAAGAATTTCATGACTGTCCCAGACCATAACCTGACATATTGACAATTTTAAGCTTAGGTACTTTAAGAGCTGTTTTGAAAGGCCACCTTTCTTCTGCAGGTAATGCCCAAGAGATGAGTCCTAGAAACAGACTATATGGACATGCTAGTCTGCTTCAGACACCTTTAGTCTAGCTCAGCTGAGTGCTCTGCAGCAAAGCAGGGCTGCACACAACCCACTCCAGTGGATAGAGATTTCTTGGAACGCCACAACAAGCTTTGCAAAACCATGCTGATTCTCTAGGAATTTTGCACCAGTATTTAGGCACTTAAATGTAAGTGTCTGCTTGGCAGAGTACTGAGTTCTTCCCACTACAAGAAGCCACCAGTGGTAACTGCAGTTGATCTGTATGCCAGGGTCTGAAGAGACCACAGATGGATCTAAGCAGACAGATGAACTAGGGACCTCCTGGGGTTCATTCTGACCATGAGCTTTTCTGTGGCTCCAGGATTTAGAAGTCTAACCACAGCCACTTAAAAATGTTGTCTCAGTATACCAAGGGAACTGGAGTATTATACCATAGCATACATAAAAATATTAACCTAAAGAGCAAAAATAGCATTAAAGATACTGTTCTCAAAAGGCTCTAGCAAAACCAGAGTTCAAGTACTTTGAATCAGAAGACCACACCTCAATCAACTATTCCTCCTATTTTCCTACATGTACCTAATGATTTGGGTCTAAGATAAGAAATTCATCAGTCTTTTTTCTGGTTTGACTTAGAAAGTGATTTTAATTTTTAGCTAAGTATCCTCTAAGTAACTGCACTTTTTGAAGTTAACAGCATGCTTTCACAGACAGTGTCTGCTTCTAGTAGTGACAACACTGATGCTTCTTGCTGGTGCCAAGGTTTGGTTTGCAGACCAAGGTCACTGCTAAATCTTGTGTACCACACTGAGGAGTGCAAGGTAAAAGGCTGCACCTGCAGGGAAGAGCAGACAGTTCAGAGGACCCTAAACTAACAAACGAGGTATTCCATCCCATATACATCATATTCAGTATAAAGCTAAGGGGATCACACATGTCAAGCTCTTCATCAATGGCCTGTGTCTGAAGAGGATTCTGTATGTTCTTCCTTCAATCCCAACCCATGAATTACAGAATCCAGCTCCTGAATCAGGTTCCCATCTGCCACTGAGTCCAGTCTGGGACTTCCCCAGTGACTGCCACAGAATCAGTGGTGACAGTGATCAAGGGGTTAGGTTCAATATTAAGTCTGTATATATTTCTTTTATTGTTATTATTTTCTGGTTTAGTTTTAGCTGGTTTAGTTTTCCAATCCATAAGTCTCTCTCCCTTACTCCCTTCTCTTCCCCTTTGGGAAGGGAGAGCAGTTAATAGCAAGCGTCTGTTTCTTGTTTAGTGGCCGTCCCAGCCCTACCCCTTGACAGTCTTCAAACTGTCCTTTAGTGGTTCATATGAATGTAGAATGACTTACTTGTCATTAACAAATGAATACATCAGCAAGCGTTCATCTATGAATTTCTTCCATTCAGGCTTTTCATTGGCTAGATCCCTGTAGTTATCATTAGAAACAATGATGCCATCTGACTCAAAGGCCAGCTTCACGATAAACCTGTCATCGTAGCACACCACCCTTCTCCCTTGCACTCGGCGGGATGGTGTGAACACAAGAATCTTCTCCTTTTCTAACTTACGCAAGATTTCCTGATCTGCAAGGAATAAATTGAAAGTTAAAAATGAAAAAGATGTTTGGTTAAAATCCAAAGATGGTAGATTTGAGAAAGAAAATCCAAGCATTTTTGTCTAAACATGACTTAAATCATTGTAGTCCAGCAGGTGTCTGCTATATGATATTTGGAGTCAGCAGTCAACTGGCAATACTTTAAAAAAGCACCACACACAAATCAAAACCTCCTGCTCTGTTTCTCTCAGACTAACACAGGGGAGCTGTTCATATTGCTGTGGTTCAAAAGAAACAGAACTTACAAAGTGCCTGGGTAAAAATCCTCTGGTTGAAGGGATGGCTTTAAACATTACTGGATGTTTCAGCAAATAGGAAAGCTACACCCAAAGAGCTAACTGAGCTCTTTCATAAAGACAGACCTCTTCCATCTTTTCATGGTACCCAGCAAGAAACATCTTTCAAAATAATTTCAGTAGCTCATGTTAATGGGACTGTCTCATAAAAGTCTCTGCCCATCAAAAGAAGGGGTAACTCCTGGTACTCACAAGGACTAGAAACCTATGTTCTATACAAACATTCAGGCTCTTCACAAACATTAACAGTATTCCCTAAAAAGACTTATGTCATTTTGGAACTAACAGCAAATGTGGGTTGTTGTTGTGGTTTATTTTGGTTTTTTATCTCCAGTAATAGTTCAGAATGTATCCTTCCTTGAAGGGTTTACAAATTTATATAAAAGGTCTTATTGAATCCAAACAGATATCAGGGGATGGTTTAGGGACAACAGTAGTGTAGGGCTTTTGGTTGGACTTGATGATCTTGAAGGTCCTTTCCAACTGTGATGATTCTATGATTTCTCTTAAATCCTGCTAAGTAAGTATGTTTAACATTTTATGTAACTCCTTCTTGTCCTATACAGTCTGTCAATCACTTATTCAAAAGCACTTTCTCTTTCTCTGTATGGAACCTGGAGATCCCAAGGAGCTTTGAAATATGGGCTCAGGCTACTATGGAGGTTGCACCTAGCACTGGGGCACATACCCCTTATGTTGATTCTCCTAGGTATCACTGTCCTTAGAGGAGACAAGCTGTGAAAAAATATAAACTTTAGGGAAGAGGAAGGATAACTCTCCAGCCTTCACACACAATCAATTAGTTTGATCAAGAAATAGATACCTCCACACCAATTTTTTTCTAGACAAACACATTCAAAAGGAAAATTTTCAAAAGCTGTCTCACTTGTGAACAGTAATGATGAAGAGGGGAACTGTTCTGTTTCTGTCAGGATATTCCCATAACCCAAAACACAGGCAGTGACTCGTCACAGGTGACCAGCAGACAGGCCTGCCTGGCAGAAATCTGCTCACCACAAGAAAGATCACTCAGCAAATCACTAACTTCAAACCTCATCACTGCCAGTGTTACATGCCCATAACAGATTCAACAAATGATAATTACATTCTTCAGAAAATAAGTAGCAATATTAATGGAAAACTTAACAGATGAGCAGGAAAAGAGGATTTGGAGAAGGCACTGCTTTGTCATTTTCCCTCCTGAAGATCACAAAGAAGTTACTACACCAAAGATACTTTCTATTGTAGTTTTTACTTTCTAAAGACTTGTTCATTTGAGCAGTAGCACTCACTGTTCATCAAACAAACCAGCAAAGGTGGAACAGGGCTTACCTGTGATAAGAGCATCAGGTCTGGACTGTTCTTTCCTCCATGCTGGCACAAACACAGTAACATCCTTGTGGCCTCTTTCCAAAAACCAGTCTACTGCCAATTTGATTCCTCGACAAGAAAATACTTCTTTATTCCCATGGCTGAAACACAAATTAAAATTCCTTATTATATGACTTTGCTTTCTATGACCATAAATGGAACACAGTGAAACAGATCTCAAAGCCATGCTCTTCACTTGCTCTGTGGTTTTTAAAGGCAGCTGGGAGTCAGTCAGAGCCTTGCCCAAACATTGCCACTTGCAAAATGCTGTGGGAGAGGGACGCTAAATCTAGCAAACATTTTTAGCAGCTGGACACAGATTCAATGAGTAAGAAAAAAATAAAAGTAGGGAGTGCCAAAAATCTTCATAGCCCAACCAAAGGCATGGAGTATAACAGGCACCACAGAGACTTGAGGAGGGAAAGCAGGAGGCCTGAAATACCAGTGTGAAAGCGTGCAGTGTGTTTAGGAAATGCCAGAGAAGTAATGAGCACTGGTGTGCATGGTAACAGGAGAAGAAACAGCAGATCCCTGCTGAAGGAACTCTGCGAGGTCTCATCTGAACAGGGAAAAAGAAGAGAAGGTCTCCAAGCCCAAGGGGATGGCAGGCACTCTGCAGAACATACTATGCAAACTAGAGAGACTGTCCAAAATCAACACAAGAAAACTAAGAGTTTACTTAGTACTGCATTTCAGAAGGAGAAATTAATGGTGTATTAAAATAGCTGTGGAGAGACAGTTAAGCAGAAACTGATCAGACACAAGCAAAACAAAAGATGTGCGTCTGTTGTGCAATAGCTGTCTGAGGTAAGGCAAGAGACGCAATTATGTCATTTTCTAAAGGCAGACAAGTCCTCAGCCAACTTCTACATTCAGTTTCGGGTACAACATGTTACAAAAGACACAGATGAACTGGAAAGAATCCAAACGAAAATGAAACAAGACTTTTGGGGAAAGGCTGAAGGAAGTGCATTTACTGAATTTGGAGAAAAAAAGCAGCCTGTGGAGGAACAAAACAACCTTCATTATACAGGGGGCAATTAAAATAGAGGACAGCGATCAACCACTGGGTGTCCACGGAAAAGTTTTGGTAGCAGGGGCCTGCAGGGTGAGAAAAGGCCAGGAGCTGCCCCATGCCAGGCATGCCCAGCTCTAGCTGGCTCCACAACAGAGGACAAGGTAATAAGGGAGTATCAAGGCTACAGGAGGATGAGGTGCTCTATGAGGAGCAGGTACACCCTCAAAGGGCCTTGTAGTCTGTAGAAAACAGGAAAAGTACAAGAAGGAAGGCGCAGCAGAGAAAAACAGCAACATCCTGACCCCAAGCCCCAACACTGCTTGCTGCCTCTCTGAAGGCACTAAGTGTCAGCTGAAGCCATGACAAGGAGAGATGAATGGACTGAGGTTGTGATGAGGTGACTGGAGTGAAGCAAGCTGGGAAAAGGAGAGATTTTTTTCCCCGCTAAGTATTTTAATTTTTGTCTTTTCTGTTTCCTAAAACCTGAATTAAATATTTATGTTAACTGACTACAAATTAAGTTAAATTCCCCAAGGTGAGTCTGTTTGGCATGCAACAGTACTTGTTAAGTGATTTTTCTGTCATCATTTTGACTCATGGGTTTTCTTGCTCCTGTTCCTCCTGTATTCTCCCTTGTTCTTCTGGTGGGCTGAGCCATGGCTGACCCATCATAGTCCCACTGGGTAAAGATAGAAAAGTCCTTAACTAGCACAAGGAATAGTTAAACAAGATCTTTCTAACTGATCAATGGGACAGTATGCCCACAGATTTTGGGATCTCCTCACCAGACAGTCTGCAGAACAAGTAAGATGGCTCCTCTGGGATCAGTCTGGGTTCTCCATGCACAGGTGGAGAGAAGCAGCTTCTGTGAAGCCTCTCCCAACCCCACTGCTGTATGTAGCAGCAGAAATACAGGGACATGGCAGCAAGCCGTTACCCTTCGCTTGGCTGGCTCGTCCTGTACACTCTGCTTTCCAGAAAGGTAAAACACAACTCTTGCACTGTGGAGTGACTTGTGAATGGGTCAGTATGATGATGGATAGCCACAAAGATCCTAAAATGTCCTCCTACTTGCATGTTTTGAAGTAAATAACACTACAAAGTTATTTAAATGTTTTAATTATTTTTTTTAGTGGGACCATTTTAAAGTACCTACTGTTTCCAGCTTTCATTGATACTTTGAGGGAGCCCGAGTAATTCTGCAATGGATCAAGTGCCACAATAGAAGGCAGAAAAATTCTGAAACAATGTTCAGGTTCCAGAAGCCTCTGAAGGAGGTGGTGAGGTGCTGTATACACTCATGACTAGGTGCTGAGACAGAATGAGTCACGGCTAACACCTCTCACAAAGCATCATCCTCAGCAGAGGCTGTGCTGGAAGTTCACAAGACCCAAGCACAATGGGGGGGAAAAAAAAGCCCACTACCATTATGTGGATTTAGTGAATAACTGTACTACTTCTCTTCTAATGATGCTGAAGACAAGACATGACCTGGAAACATAATCCTATACTAAGATACTGCAACTGTTGCCAGCAATAATAATCAGTTTGTAGATTTTAGCTGTCACAGGGTGCTCCAAGGATAGTTTAAGTCCGTGTTCTGCACCTATAGGGCTACACTAGGAACACTGTCACAAGCAAGACATCTATGTACATCAATATCCTGTTTAGCTATGGTTATAGGACTGCAATAATACATTAATTCCCTCACTGTAATAATAAAATACATAGTATTTTTTCTAGGCATTGTTTGGCTGTAAGAGTAGCATCTTTGTGTGTTTCATAACTTATCAGTAATGGCAAACCATACCACACACAGATGTGTCACATTTAAAATGCACATGTACACATGCATAGGAAAAATGGCCAACACTATTGTCAGCTGTGGCAGGACTATTTACATGTCCCCGTGACAACACAAAATCAGGACACTTGGTGCACATTCAGTACCCAGTAGGCAGTTATTAAGGCCTCCTTTGCAAGCCTGATACAAGAAGTGACTGTTCATGCTATCACCAGGTCATGTGCAACCATAAACACACTGCAATCCATTTTACAACAGTCATGAAGGGCTTGTTTACAGCTACTAAATTCCAGTGAAATCACTGTACTGTTATTACTCCATGGTTTTGAATGGATACAGCCACTTTGCACTTCTGATAGTGAACAAGTGTTTTGTTAGACTACATTTTAGTAACAGTATGTTTCTTCCCACAAGTCTCAGAAATCACTTCTGGAATTAAGTTCTGGCCTCTCTCAAAGAAACAGATGTTCTTCTTGCCTATTGCTTTCTATCAGGTTGGAATTCAAGTCACACTTTTAAAGGCAGAGTGAAGATCATGCAGTTCAGGTCCTTAAGTTTTCTCCTGACTAATACAGACTATTAAAATTTTTTCATCTAGAACACAAATTTTAAACATACTTAAACTCTTTTCTGCTTTTCTGCACTGCTGAGCAAGTTCATTTATAGTTTATATAAATCTTCACCTTTTTTTTCTGCTCCTTTTCAGACACATTCCTAAACTAATATCTGAGCAGATACAAATTCCAAGAAATTTAAATGATTAGTAAGAAAGTCAGTGAAAAAGGGTGTGCAATTAAAATTTGTTCTCTTCTTCTGTTTTGTTGTCATGCAGATTTGATGCTCTCCTTTTTATGATCTTTGTGCTTCATCAGCTCTACAATACATCATATGGTGAAAAGACTGAAATCATACTGCTGCTTCTGAATGTTTTCCTTCTTATTAGTTATAAAAAAAGAGGAGAAATGTTTGTATTTCTTTGTGGATAAACTTTTAAAAAAAATCTCTTTCCAATTATTTTATGTGAAAGCTCTGAGCAGTCAGGATGACAGCTGTAGCTCTGGGTGAGACACTGGAGCATACTGCTCTGATTCTGCTTTTCTCTGTTGCCTTCCTAGCCCTCAAACTAGATTTTGAAGTGATGGTCTTGAAAAGAGTTGTGGTATATGCTTCTAAACCACCTGAATACTCACAATAGCTGCATGACTGCTGGCATGCTCTAATGCAATAAGCAAATCAACATGGCACTCTCAGATTTTGAAGCTACAGAAAATATACACACTGATGACAAGAGACATTAGAACTGAGGTCTACAATAATGTCTGTTGCAACACACATATAGATTTTTATACAACTGTAATCTGGACACATCAAGGTACTTTCCAGGTAAAAACATATTTATTAAAAGCAAGAAGAACAAAACTAAACCACAGATCTGCCTCATAAATTTCGAGCATTATCAAACTATTTTCTTCAGTCATGTCACAGGAGGAAAACAACGCTCAGTCCATAGCACAGAGAGATAAAGATTTCCATCCTGCATCATTAGTGACTCATTAGCCTGGCAGCCAGGTTTTGTCACTAGCTGCATCCTTTTTTTTTCTTCTTCTTTTAGAGTTCTACTGATTTCCTAATCACAGAAACAATTTGCCCTAAAGCATTTCTCAGTAAACCCATGCCTTCTATTATTCCTGCATTTGTTACTTATATATTTATATATATTTTGGTGCCAAAACAAAGTGGATGAAGCAGCTCCCAAATGTTTTTTTTTCCATTAGCCCATGACAAATTACTCCCATGGTCTGAGGTCTCTGAAGGAAAAAAAGCCTTCGAAGCTGTCACATCTTTCAAAACACCTTTCATCTGTAGGGGTTCCAACACCAGGGTGCTCTACAGAGTAGGGCAAGGGCAGTCACCAGCCAGACGCACATGCGGGTGCCTGACTGAGCAACAGTCACACACTCAACAGTCAGAGGTCAAAACAGGCAAGGAGAGGTTACACTTAAAGCTGTCAATGACAAGCTCCTATCCACATGATCATTACTTGTTGGAAAAATATTTTTGTTTATTCTTAAAGTGACCTCTCAAAATAAACTAAGAAACTACTCAGCTGGTGGCACTAAAAGATGAAGATCTGAATCAAGGCACCAAGATACAGTCGTGCCTACCAAGCTCCCTACAACACACAACCTAGAAAAGACTAAAGCAGCTAAATTGTTAGTTTGTTAAAACATATATGCAATTAAATTACCATATAAAAACTATATATAGCATAGATAAGGCAATCAAATCATCTTTTGGTTGATACAATTTGCAGTTTTGGAAAAACCTGGAGGTAGACAGGGCATCTGTGAACCTTTTACTAAGGCCAAATGACCTGCCTCATGGTTAATGAACAAGGACAAGACTCAAGTCACCTGAACAGATTTGTCTTAACACTGCTTAGGCACCTTTGGGCATCTTGCACTTCTTCCAGGTGAATGCCACTCCTGAACAGCACTGTTTATACATACACAGATGACAGAAAAATCAGTCTCCTCTGTAAGAGCATTCTAACAAAAGACTGTGTGTGTTCGGCTTAAATGTGTCATCATCTTTCTTTTTCTGGAAAAGCATTAAGTCAACACCATGAAGACTAGAACGATGGAAGAACAAGACCAGATTTGAAGTATCCCACAGAAATTAAATGGCAGTTCTTCAAGTCACAGCTTGCAAAAGCTATCTTTCTGCTACTCAGTTGAAAGAGGGGGCTTGCTTTGCTTTTAAAACTTTAACCATTAATATTCTGAAGCTTTAAACTTGAAATACACAAGATCAACCATTTTCAGTTTCAGGCACAAATAACAACCAATGCCATCTCAAAGTATATGAAAAACTTTCAAAGCATTACCAAAAGGCAGAAAAATTCAGTTTGTCTAGGGGCTTTTGTGGTTTGTTTGTTTGATACTACAGTTTGCTAAAGCAGCTTGTCTGGAACAGGAGTAGTCACCAGCCTGGACTACCATAAATGATGGGCCTGGCATTTGAAACCCAACTTGACATGGCCTTGAATTGACAGTGCTCTGTGGAAGTGGTTGGACTACAAAATCTCCAGATGTCCCTTCCAAATTGAAAGATTCTGTGATCAAATTTGGTAGAAAACAAGTAAAAATCTGTTAATTTGACTCTTAGATACAGAAAAACTGTTGCAGATTCAATCTTTTTTAAGGCCCTGGAGAATGCATAGCATGCATTCATACACGGCTCATTTTATGTAGGTAGTCAAGAAAGTAAGCTGAGCATAGGAAGGCAAGTCCTAAATATTTATGCTAATTGCTGAATAAACATTAAGGAAAGTGATTGATCTGGAGCTAATTCTGGAATGTGTTCAGTTTAGTTTGTGGGAGAAGCTGAGCCTAGGTCCACCCACCAGGTCTGAGCTGTGCTAACTAGTTAACACGCAACTGTTTTGGATTTATGTGAAATACAATTCAAACCCATTTTGACATCTCTGGATAACTTCTTGTTGAGTACCAGAATGCTGTTCAACTGGACATACTTCCTTTACAGCTGAAGTTGAACAAAAAGATTAGGAATGACACATCAGGCAGAAAGAACTCACAGGAATACTCCATTTACAAAGAATTACTATCCTTGCTAACATCTACTTACATATACAAAATCTAACATATTGGCATAAATAAGAGATGTATTTAAAATTCATTTTAAAAAGCCTCATTTAAAGGTAATTGACTTGATCAGGAGCCAAAATATCCTGGGCCTTTAGCCTAGAAATGTCTTGCACAAAGTTTTATTACTAAGCTAATGAAAACCACAAGTCATCAGAAGACTAAACCTTCTAAAACCATGGTGCTAGTAAGCAGATAATCCTTATGAGTTATCCCATTAGTTACTAATCAATTTGTCATTTAACTACTCATATAGCCATAAAAACACCATCTCTCAGCATGTCCATCTTCCATTTCCTTCTCTCTCTAATCAATGAGCCTCTCACCTCACCACAGACAATTTTCTTCCTCTGCACCTATATGACTGGGGTCAGGATGCATGATTCTGAAAGTAAATGTGTTATATCTGTGGGTAGATCAGTGAAAGTCTAAAGCACAGTAATCCCAAGAATCAATGGCAATAAAACCAAACTCCAAATCTGGTAACCAAGACCAATTTTACAGACAGATCAGTTATCACAGAATTGCCTATTGTGGAGAAGTATCCCTTACATCACTTAACTGTAAATCACTATTTTATAATCTTAGGGAATCTTACACTTCCTTTAACCTCCTGTGTATGTAAGTGGACACAGCAATTATTATAGCAACACTGTCTACCAAAAATTAATGAAGGGCTAGACTGGCAGTGCAAAGGAAAGATTTGAGAGCTGCCTAAAAAGGAGACTGGTATTAACCTGTGGTTGTTCTAAGAGGGAGAACAAACCACTGAACAGACCCTCTAGCCTAATTACAAGATTAGCAGACTGTGCTGTTGATGAAGACAGCTGCGAGAGAATCTGCATACAGTTTTAGGCATATACCAAGCATCAAGCGCTTGAATGAGACAAGGTCATTATGTTCCCACTTAAACATAAAAGCAAAAGCTTCATGGCCACATACCTCATTGCAACATTGCTGCCATCAATAACTATTGGCCTCAGGTTGTCACCATCCTCTGTCACATCATCCTGCAGCGGAGACTCTGACCTCTGAGACTCTATGGAAGACGCTTCACGTATTACACTAGTATTAGCATTAGTTACAGTCTGATCAGTCTCAGTTTTATTCCCAAGTTTGACAAGTTCTCCCAAAATATCATTTATTAAAGCATCAGTACCAAGTTTATTTAGTACAAGTTGAACCTGCTCTTCAGAGTAACCCAATTTAAGTGCAAACTCCAGTTTGGTTTGATATTCTTTCACCACATCCGGGGGCTTTTTGACTTCCTTAGGTACTATCTGAGCCTCTTCTATCCTAAAGTCTTGCAAGATTTCATTTCTTTTTAGAATATGAGGCTCTAAGCAAGGAGATCGGCACAGCTGTCGGTGATTCTTAGGCAATAAATGTGATTCTGAAGCAGAATTATTCAGTCTCTCTGAATCATTATCAGAATTTGTGCTTTCTTCAGAGTCACAGCTGGAGCTTCCAGAATTCTCTTCAGATACCTCCTTGTCTACATCTTCTTTCCTAGAATTTACCTTATCCATCGTTGGCTTCTCTGCCATTGACCAAGGTACAATTGCATTTATCTGTGTGCCAGTGCTCCCCACATAAAGGTGGCCTAAGTCATGCCCCAGATGATCCTTCAAGCCCATGAAGCTGCTGCATGTACTTGACTCCACTTTGCTGTTTTTCTTGTATTCCTGAATATAAAGTGTTCCGTATTCCTAAAGAGAGAACAAAAATGTTGCAACTGGTTACACATATTACTTTTGTATTTTCTTGCTGCTTCCTCAGAACTGCATTTATTCTCTCCCAGTAGAGAAATACAACTTTCTTTTTCTTTTCTTCCTTCTTTTTTTTTTTTTAAACATGGAAAACTTTTTCTGGGGGGAGGGAAACTTTTCTTAGGGAACATCCATAGCTAAGAGGATAAAGAACTGATCATCTATTTTCTGAGTGTATCAAACACTTTTACTTAAAGATTTCTAGAAATGGGTTTATGAAAGAATAGGAAACCAAACCCTGCAAGTTTACCTACTGTAACCTAGAGACCAAAGTCTTGTCATGATTTAAGGAACTGAGATATTTCTTCTAGCTTAAGATAGTATTGTAACAACAAAAAACCCCACCAGTGCAGCTCTAAAATATGAGTTCTAGAAAAGCTTTTTAAATTAAATACCTTAAACTCTGTTGAACAGAAAGAAATTAACATAGTACTAGATTATGTAGCTTACCAGGCAAATATAAGATATCATAACACATAAAATGAATTAGTAACAGAATACATGATTACATAACTTATTATCCCTAAAAGACACTATCAGTTCAACTGAATACTCTCAAACTACTTCTGAATTCCCCTATAAAGTGATAATTAAGTCAAGAAAGACTAATTGCTCTCAACAGAGTGCTGCATTACTAACACATACAGCATTTAGAGACATGGATTGATCTAATGGCCAATAAAGCCAATGGAAGTTTTTGCACTGATTACAACAGGCCATTCATCAAGCCAATAAGGCAACAAAATTAAAAGCTGATTTCAACTCTTGGACTAGGCTTGTGCCAGCCTTTTACCAGATCAAAACTATATGTACATCGAAATCATGTAGGAAGAACAGAAGAAGAAAAGTTGCAGTTTTCTGGAGTTCATACACTTTTCACATCAGTTTTTCTGGAGCAATTGTGCATGAAGTTAGTCATACCGAAGTTAACTACCCATTTCATCAGAACGATTACTTCCACAATCTACATTTAAAGGCAGACTGCTACCTCTTTTTCCCTTATTTTGTTCTTTTGAATAGGAATATTTGCTAAGTGCTTCAATAAAGTAAGTAAAAGATGAATTGTTTCTCATAGATAAAAATGGACCATATGGACCAATTGCACTGCAAGGTTACCATGAAAAAGTAGAATTTACATGAAGGGAAGACTATGAAACAAAGTTATTTCACACTTCCATCTTGCAAGGCAGAATATAAAAGCAAGGCACAGAGACAAAGGACTTCATTTGAATTGACAGATACATTACAGACATAAACTTAACCAAGGAGGATATACTGAGATGAAACGTTATGTCAGATTTGATCCATACTCATACAGCCTATAAGTATGTCTCACAAATAGCCAAAATCTCTCTTAGCAGAGATCCCTTAAAGGTTAGCATTTAAGAATGACCCAGTATTTTTAAAATATGGTGTACTTTCCTCTTCTTGGGATAAAGATCTGAGAGTGTGCACAAGAGAAATTAATCTAGGCTTAAGACTAGAGAGAATCAAAGAAAACAAATCCAATCTGTTGTTCAGTAAAAGCAGACTCTACAGGCACTGACTGCCACATCACAACTGTGGTGGTGATTTTTTTTTTTGTTACAAGACACAAAAACTTACATTACTTAAATATTTCCAGTTTAAATAAATAAGTCCACCATCAGCACTTTCATCTCCAACACCTTAACTCAGGCAAGACTGATAGGAAAGAAATTACTCAAGTTTTATTTAGATCTGATCTTGTCGGAAGGCAGTAGGGTTGTAATTCTCAGGTAGTGTATCAATGAATACTACTGTCTTTTAACTCCATGCTTTAGGATTTCAAGCAACACCACAAATTAAATGCAAGAATTTAGGAAATGAACCTTTTCACACAGTGATTTATGAACTAAAGTAGTTGATAGTGCTAGTAACAAATCACAATAAAAGGATACAGTTAAAAAACCAACACTGTGGCCTTCACAGAACCAACACACACATACACAAAATTTAAAAAATATCTCAAACAAGAAACCCCTATTGGAAGTGAGGCTGCTTAGCAACCAGCCTGTAGTTGCTAGGATGCACTCCTTTAACATACCATCATGAATACTAGCACAGTGAAAGAATAATTTGGTATGAACAAAAGCCCATGAAAGAGAGCGGGACTTAAGTGCGTCTGGTTTCCCCTCAGAGAACAATGCAGCTGCCAAACCGATCTGGAAGCCCCGACATCATTGTTCCACCAACCCCACAATCTGCTCTGACTCGAGGAAGTCTAGTTAATGGACAACACTTTTAAGCTGGACTGAAAAGTTGAGCTGGCTCATGTACTGCCACTGCAGAATACAGGGAGATAATGGGTCACTGCCTAAATCCGTGTACTGTGAAATGTCATTTTAGTATTGAACTAAAAGTAGAGGGAGGGGATTTTTTTGGCAGGGGGAAGAGGAGGTTGCATATTAACAGCATAGAATAAACAAAGCTTCAAGCACATAGATCAGAAAGAGGATTTAAAAAAAAATTTTTTTTGTCTTACTTAAGACAAGCCATTGTCCAACTGCTTCTTCCTTGAAGTTTAAGTGCTTTACAGCAACTACAATCATAACACCCTCCAGTGGGATTCAAAGAAGTCACTAGCATATGAATGTGTCTGACAATCAGGCATTATATGAAACATGCTTTAGATGATTTGCACATCAACTGCATATGAAAAATGACCGTAAATCCAGCTTTGTCCATTGCTGGGAATGTATATATAATCAGCCTCACATCTATCTGCTTTAAGTCTCCTGTCAATCTCCATCTTGCTACAATATATAATTGCTTCTTTTGCACAGAACTCTACTGTTTTTCATAAACTACTAAAAGAATACAGTAATAAGAGCAGCAGCTTTAAAATCTGCCACAGATAGTATATAGTCACCATACTATTGCTTTAAAAACCTAGTTAAAATGATATTTACACTGTGAATCCAAAGCTAGAGATTTCTGAATAGTTTTGCACAAGCACTACACTATTCCTGGCATGCAAACTGTATTTATTTTCAGACATATTTTAACAACATCTGTGAACTTTGTACACTGTGTTTGTGGTAAGCAGCACCTCCTAGAAACACCAGACTTCAGAGCTCCCAACATGATGTCCTTTATGAGATTAGTTGATTAGAACAATGAAAATCAGATGTCACTGCTGGATGCTGCTGGAATTATTTTATCTTGATATGATTAGTGAAAAGCAACATGCCAGCCAGTCTATTCAAATGAACTTTTATTCCAAACAATCACTAGCCTACCTGCATATAAGACAAGGAAGCCCATGAAAACCAGAAAAGGTCACATTTATCCAAGGAGTAACATCAGATAAAAATAACTCTTTGCACCTTTGCACTCTTTATTTACCAGGAACCCTTGTTACACATGTATGGCTTTGAAGTATTACAATGCAGTACAGCTACAGAAAAATAACTGCTATGAATTCTGACTCAATCGAGAGCCAAACAAACAAACAAAAATCAGCCAAAAAAATTCCTGTGAAGGAAGTTTTCAACTTTTGGTTATGCTCAGCACAGCTGAGTAACAGAATCTGTATTTACCAAAAAGATCATAAAATGGGGAACTCCCCATTTAAACATACTTGGTGCCATGTAAGTTTTAAACTATAGCCTGTAACTCAGACGAGGTTCACTGTTACAGACCTAAAACAATGTGTCACTGAGTCAAAGACATTTATCAAGTATAAAAGTAATACTCTGCTTGAGCACTGTGCTACTACATTGTAGAAGTATTATCTTTTCCCATTTCTTAGAAGTCACCACTATTTTCCATTAACCACTTACAATAATCAGCCCGTTAATTCACCTTCACGCAAACCAGAAATATTTCTCAAAGGGATGTGGGCAAGTACATCTTCTAATCTTTTAATGTGTATTCAGAGTATTTTCCACTTACAACTGAGCATAAGAAAAGCAATTTAATGCAAATTTAGTTCACAGAGGAAAATAACAAGGAGTAAAACAGTGTGCCATGTGGTACAGTATAAATTGTGTATCTTCAAAAGATTGCCAAAAGTTTCTGAAGGTACATTCTACAGGGAAATAGTCCAGCATCTTTTCACACAGGCAGACTTATTTCTAAGTCTTCTAAACACAAAAGGGAAAAATATTGAAATCACAGCTTGTTGAAACACTATTATTACTTGCCACAAACAGAAGTGCAGAGCTGATAAGGAAAAAAACCCAAAAGAATGTATCCATTATCCAAATGATAAAGATACTGCAACAATGCAAATAAAATAATGAATATGTAATAAATACCTACTGCTGTAGTTTCTATGTATTTAATTACCATTGTATTTCAGCGAGTGCTGTTGTCTGCATCATTCTATCCAACAAAGGAAAGATGTCCCATTGAACAGATTGGTTAATGCTCTGGGGCAACAGATGTCTACTGGAACTGCAGGAGACCAGCAACTGGTGGCCTGCCCATCTTCTGAAAACTTTCAATAGACTCATGCATATGCTCACACAATAGGGCATGTGGTAGAAATGCAAACCTCTTTAACCCTTTCATAAGCTCTCTTTCCCTCCCAAATGATATACAGAGGTCTTTTGGGGTTTTTGTGGGTTTTTTTGTTTTGTCTTCTTTACAGGATCCTTGGAACACAGGCTCATGGAGTATACAGTGTTTGTTCTTCAGCCTAACATCTGAACTCAAAACATAAAACAAAACAGATTAAAAACTTTGTAAAAATACCTAGGCTGGATCTGACACACAACTAGCTTTCAAAACACAAAAACTTTCACTGGAATATGTTCCCATCTGAGACCATCCCAATGTTGTATCTTGCAAGACAGTATCTTCAGATGGCCCACAAGGGAGCTCTTCCTATTTTTCCAAACACTGGAAATTTCACCCGTTGCATGGTTAAATGGAAAAGGCATTTGATTTTTTTCTCAAGAGCTTTTTCTACCATTCACAAACTAAAGTAAATGATAGCTTATTTGAAGGTGGGGGGGGGAAGAAGTAAATACCTATAACTTAAAGTTGAAACCTCCCCTTCTTCCCAGAGTGCTACAGGAGAATTTGGTCTCCTGACGGCTATTGCCTACCACTTTCGAATTGTGGGAAATACACCATTAATGATGCTTTTGAAAGTTCTTTAATAGAATGCACTGGGTGAGATCACTGCTCTTTTTTTACTTTGTCTTCAGACATAACTGTTTTTTCTTTCCCTCTTTTCCCAAGAGACACCCAAAGTGTGCAAATTTCAGCCGACACACATGCTAGCTATGTTGTCCAAACGCAAACTAACAGCAAGGTGAAACATCCCCTTTCTGCAGAGAGAAGACCATATACTTACGTTCGCTGGGAAACACACAGACATTGGTTTCTTGTAGCTGATCCAGAAGCAACTCCTTAACACGATTTCAGCTGCAGACTTCAGGCAAGCAAGCAGAACAATGAATGGACGAACAGATGGACCTGCGATGTCTTTGCTTAACCTATTACTGAGCAGACGCAGAGCCAATCACGACCGGCAGAGCTCACAATTAGTTGGCTGGGCAGATGCAAGGCAACCTCCCCACCCTGCATCAGGTTCGGAGGTTTCTAAGATAAGCAAGTTGATGTCATTCTCAGGGTCTGCCCCGGGCAGCATGTGTATTAACGAGGGGTGTGCAGCAACAATAGGCCATACAAAAGAGACTAGCAGGCAGCTGCTGTATGAGAGCCAGAGTCATTAGGGAGCAGGCTGCCAACAAGAAACACCTGGCTTGGGCAGACTTCAGCTTCTCCTTATTGTTTCTAATTCTTGAAACAAAGAAAGGAATTATTTTTAAGTAGTAAAAGTTGTGAGTTCCTATTAAAAAATACTGGCTTTAAGGAACATAATCCTTTCTATTATGAAAACAAAAAGTTCTTTGTAAGGAAAAATATTAAAGAGAAATAAATCTATCAGTAGCTATTGTAGTCCTCCTTTCTTGTTAGCAAAATTAATCATATTGGTATAAAGTGCAAGGAAGTCTGAAAGAAGCAAACATTAAACACTGAGATGTATTCAGAGACCAATTTCTGAATTTCCTGACACTTTTGTACATCAGTCAGTAACTGTAAAAAACTTGCATTTACACACAACTCTGACAGTACTTGTGGGTAATTCAACAGAAGGTGAAATGCATTAAACTAACCCACACAATATTTATATATGGAATAATATATATTTTTAAGTAGTGGCACTGAAACATTAGGGCACTTGATAGAAAGGAATGATGAACCATTCTTTTGTTCTGGAGTCACTTCTATTTGTTTGTGATAGAACTTCTTTCCCTTTTATCTCACAGATCTGTTCTAGATGCCAAGATCTTCCTGTCTCTTTGCAATGACAAAGTATCTCAACAAAAGTCAGGAGCTAGGCCACAGGCAGCTTTTTATTGCTCTAATTTTTATTGAAGTAAGCCACACAGAAACACAAACTCCAGCTCATGCCTCCTCTCCTCCCACTGCTCAACATTTCCAACACCACAAAGCCCTGCAAGACACATTTGCCACTACAACACTAGCAAAGTTGGATGCTTCATGTTTGGGGTTTGGGGGTTTTTTAACACAGAAGGAGCAATGTGGACTAATAAATAAAAAGTTGCTGCTGCTGGTAACTTCAGTGAAGACAGCTGGGCACAGAAAAGGAGGGGATTCTCCATTTGCAAACGTTCTTCTGATTGACTGCTAGAAAAGTACACTTACTGAACTTCAGCATCATTACACAACTAAAACCACAGAGGCAGCTGCCCTCTGCTTGGGAGGACAAGCGATCTGTGAAACATCTACTGTGATTTAAAAGAAGAAAAGAATGAGAATAGGTTTGTTAGAGCTGTTTTGAGTAATTTCCTATGCTTTATGTGGATATTACAGTGATTCAACATAGTAAATGAAATCCCATGCCTCATGCTATTACACCGATGCATTTACCATGTGCCCAAATATTAAGCTGCACAACAGAAACTCCAAATATAGTTTCTCTACACTGTTCATTAAACACTCCTAAGAACAACTACTAACATCACCATTTTGGAGCTTTAGAGTTGGAGGAAGGAGGAGACTCCTCACTAATTTCTGCCACTGTGAACACAAAGAGTGAGAGAAAGCTACCCACGAGCACAGTGGGATGCCTGATCTCCAGCACTGGATTAAGCCTCTTTGCAAACAGCGAATAAAAGCAGTGATCTGAAAAAGCTAATCAGTCCCTGCTGTGGTATTTAGACTACCTCAGTTGCTGGTATTGGATAATGTTAAGCATATTAAAACTTCTGTAGGCAAAATAAGAAGCCAGACCAGTTCACCTATGTCCAAGAACAGCCCTAGCTGCATGCATTAAGATGACATTTCTAATTCCACCTTGTACATAATGTCAGTTATTTAAACAAGCTACCTGTTCTGAAAGTATTTTCTCAGGTCTTATCTAAAAAAGTTTGGCTGTCCAAAGTTTACAAAAGTGTCAGATCATCCCATTAGATCATCCTTGTGGTGACAGAAAAGCATTTGTATTAAGATTTAAACAGTACACAAGCCTAAAAACCTATTTTTGTGGCTCCTAGAGATCAGACATTGTATACTGTACTCATCGAGTCCTTAATGCCATTCAACAGACTGGTTAAAACTCAGTGACTTATGTTCGTAGGGGTAGATCCCTTCACTCCTGCTCTGATACAGCCACATGTAAGACCCAGCTATTCCATAAGTCTTTCTTTAGGACCAAAGCCTCTGCTACCATTTCCTGTCTGAAAAAAATACACTTTTATAGTTTATTTAAAAATGCAAATATAAGAGAAAATTACAACAGCTGCCAATAGCACTGAGAGGTGTGTCCAACAGTCTTTTTAGCTTTCTTTAAAACTGCCCTTAATACAGAATCCTGTGGGGTTTTCTGCCCTTTTGGGGGATGCAAGAGCCTAAAACATCTTAAATTATTAAGAAAGTTACCCAATTTAAATTTTCTTAAAAAGAAAAAAAAATAGCACCTGCCATTGGTTTTCAAAGTCCAGTCTACACACACCAATACTTTTAATAAACCTTCCAAAGGAACCCAAGAAAGCCCAATCTGCAGTTGAGCTACTTCGATGCTGGGCCTTCCAGCTCAATCAGAAAGTTTTCAGGGGTTTGCAAGCCAGAAAACAATGAAAACCCCTGCTGTGCACTAACATGGCTGTCGAGCAACTGCCCTCATCAGCACCAGGACAGTGTGGAACATGCTGCTGATTTCTGCAACAAATAGGAGAACAGTGTTCATTTTAAGATTGTTGCTGGAAGGCACTCTGTTCAATTTCTTTCTTAATTTTATTACTTATGAATTGAAGCAGAGACACTGAAATGCAAAACACTCAAGAAAAAAAAAAAGTTTCCAGCAATACATGTTAGATTTCATCTCTTTCCACTTCCAGAATGAGTCATGCTGCTGTCTGGACGCTTTCTGAGCACGAAAATTTGAACTAATTAACTTTCTCTGTGACAATACTGGGTGGCCAGACAATGCCTACAACTGTACCCAGTGTACACCACCATGCTTAGCAAAGTACTTTTATTCAAATTTGTTCTGTCAGAAGAAAATCCTCTAACAAAACTAACATGGTTATGTGAAAAAGAAAGTATTTTATTCATTTAAATCCAAATTTAAGAGACTTACTTAGTCAACCTAACACCTTTTATCTGTGTCACAGACTATTATTAAGAGTCTGAAAGGCTCGTCAGAGGAAAATAGGCCTCTGAAACTGTCTAGTGACATGGCCAGGTTGTGTTTCAGGTCATGCTTCTGGCAACAGAGCTCCATAATCTCTAGGGTTCCTGGACAGAGTTCAAGGTGTTGGCTGGACTCTGTGTTGCCCTAAATGGCTTCACAGGGTTATGCTTATTTGAGGGACAATTCCCGTGCCTGTATGACACGGCTGCAGTTGTCTTTTTGGACTGGAGCCTTCTGCGAGAGAGCTGCCAGCAGCGGATTTTCTGCACGACTTTCAGCCTTGCTATTTACTCTCTAGGGGCATGAAAGTGCCAGAGAATATGTTAAGGTTCAATTTTTTATCCAGATTTAGTAAGTTAAGAATCAGGGACGAGAAATGGTCATGTGGTTTGTCAAGACACAATTAGTATATAATTATTTTTTACTTTGGGGGAAAGCTTTTAATACTTCTGACAAGTAGCAACAATAGCCAGATCTTACAGAAAGTGGGTTACTGTAGCCTCAAAGCCAAGTTCAAAAATAAATAGAAAGAAAACAGCTACACAGGAATCTATCTTACTACCTGCCATTTACATATGAGATTTCTTCAGGCTTACTGTATCCCTGAACTAAGGAGAAGCCACCAGGAAGTCCCCACACTGAACTATGTACACCAGTCTTTGAAATCCTAATGTTTTACACATTAATAAAATAGGTTGCTTACTTCTGTTTAATAACCCAATATATTAAAAAGAGACAAGCTATATGTTAGTTTTTGTAGGTCTTCAGAGTCACAGAGTAATTTCATTCTGAAATCAAAAGTTTGCAACTTTTAAAGTAGAAATTAATACTGCCAACCTAATTTCCTAATGTTTAGCCTCCACTTTATGATTTTTAAAAAATTTTTAAAGTTGGAAAGCTGACTATATTTTAGTCCTGTGAATACCTGCACAAATTCTTTCATTAAGGTCAGTATTTTGAGCCTTTTCAGACCCCAGAGTTCATTTTGCTTTTCGGAGTCCCACCTTATCATGAAGTTAGATCTGACAATGACAGATGCAAGTGGGAACAGTTTATTCAGAACTGGTGATGCTATGAACACTTAAAATTAAATAATTTAGTTTGGAAGTGATCTCAGGGGGTTAGCTAGTGCAACAAACTCCCACTCAACTGAGGTCAACAAGAGTAGGTTGCTCAGTGCCTTTTCCAAGTCAGCTTCTGAGCATCTTCAAGGCTGCAGATTCCACAATCTCTTTAGGCACCCATCCCCGTTTAAGCATCCTCCTCTCCACCCAGAATTTCTTCACTGTAACTTGTGACTGCTGTCTCTTGTCTTTTTGCTGCATGCCTCTAAACAGAGTACTTTATCTTCTCTATACCCTCACATTATGCGGCGGAAGACAGCAATTAAAATCCCCCTTAGTCTTTTCTCAGTAAGGCTAAAGAAATTCAGCTCTCCTAGTTTCTCCTTGTATATGACATACTTCAGCCCCCTAGTCACCCTGGTAGCCAGCCAGTGGACTTAATCCAGTAAATCAGTGTCTTCTCCTGTCCATCAGAGACCAAAAAAGGGCACAGTGCTCCAAATACAGTCTCATCAGTGATAGAATGAGGCAAATCATCATTCTGCTTGATCTGCTGGCTACACTCTTGCTTATACAGCCTATTTGGTCTTATTACTTTTGCAACATCATCTTGCCCTTATCAAGGGATGAGGCTTTACTTTCCGCAGCAGCATTCCATGTCAGCAGATAAACTAAACTCTATTTACAATGTCCACTGGAGGTATCTGTTTTCAGTCTATCAGAGCTTCCACAGGCATACTGATAAGCATAGCCAAGCTGCAGAGGAACAATTCAAATTGTTCATGGAAGTACACCAAGCACAACAAGAAAGATCAGCCTTAAGGTGATGATGCTTGTTTCTACACTAATCAGTCTGTTTATCCAAGGTCTCTCTTGTGACAGCCGTATACACCAAAAGGTAACTGATCTGTACCATACTAATGTCTGAAATTTAGCAAGGTGTCCTGTGTGAACTATAGACTGCTCCCACAGCCTCATGAAACTTTAGAGCTGACAGTTTTATCAAACAAATCAGATAGGAGATTATCACCAAATGCTAACAAAGCCATATGGAGAGACCATGCATGGTACCAACAGTTAATTTAGCAAAGCCAAAGAGCAATTATTCTGAGTCTGAAGAAGACTGGCTGTGTAATTCCACAGTGCAAACACACTCTAAATCTCTGAGAAGATCAGTAGTTTAACTTCTCCCAATTTATCAGGCAAGGGTGGTTCACCAAGTTTCACTTGTAACATAAGCTATGGTCAATTCAGAGCAGAAGACAGAGAATCCAGAAGAAAGTAAGTCGCAACTTTGAATGAATCTTGGCAATAAAGTGAAACTTCAGCTGGTTGGCACAACCTAAATACATTGAAGAGTCACACAGTCTTCTGCTGAAACCAAATGAAAGTCACATCAATGTATACATGAGACCAGATGTTTCTTCAGCACACAGTTACAATAAAAAACTATTACTGGACAAGTGAAACAAGTGGCTGGGGAAACAAGAGGTGAAGCAGAAAACTCTGATTTCAGTCTTTCAGCAGTAAGTATTGGCTGTAGCTCAGCAGCAATTTCAAGAAATCCAGACTGTAAGCCCAACAGGGACAGTTCCACAAAACACTAATGAGTCTAACTCACAGCTTGGCAAGAGTGGCAAAAGCCCCATTGCAGCCCAGCAAGAATGGCAACAGCAATCCCAGAAGCGGCTACTACAGAGAGAACTGAGGTGCACAGCCCTGGGCACTTGGACATCATAGTCCTTCCCTAGCCACAACAAACCATTTCCACAGGTGTATCTGGCACTACCAACAGTATGTATTGGAATTATTGCTGAAAAATCACCTAAGGTTTTCAAATCAGCTGAAAAAACATGTTTTAAGGTGGAAAGGCCTTCAGGAATGTTGCTGTAAACTATGAGGCTCTCATACCCTCCACTTAGATGAAGCGGAGATCTCTGAAAGCACTGATGTTATTTTTTAGGCGAGAAATGTCTCTCATCAAGGATGAGGCCGAACACTGACACTGGAAAAAAATAACTCAGTCATTCAAACACAAGTTTTAGAGATGACAAAGGACTGAAGAGATCTGTTAAAGCACCAACTATAATGGTGAAGAAGAAAGCACAGAGATGAGGATTTACAGATACCAGTTACTTATATTAACAGATTGCAAAACAAAATGAGACTAGGAAAGTAGTTTCTGTTAAAAGAAATGCAATCTGTCCCTTTTCCAGCCAATCTCTGCCAAACCACCAAATTTAATTAGTCTTAAGGTAAAAGGTCTAAGTCATAGCACAATAGAAATTTTCAGCTCACTGCAAAACTTGAAAGTTTGCTGGGACTGATTCACTGATTTTGCAACTCAACACATTCCTTTTTACAGCTCACAGGGGAGGATGGCTCATACAAATGGTCATTAAGGAACTATGACAGTTTTTGTCAATTAGTAAAGGACTCAACAATTTAAGATTCTTCAAAGGCTTTGCAACAAGCAGAGCTCTTTTCAGGTATTTGCAATAACCTGTGCCATGTTTACTGCTGAACACCTCCAGCTTCACAGAATTCCCTAATCTCTGGCACTCATCTGCAGCTTTCAGCCACCTCCCAAGACATTCCTTCCATACCAAAAGAAATTACTGTATTTCTTCTATTGGGAGGATTATTAACACCTGTTAAACTCTCATGTACTCCCAACCACTGAATGTCTTGCTTTGTCTCTCCCTCCTCTTTTCTCAAAATACCAACTTCCTATTAAGTAAAATCCATTCTCCTGAATATAGCTTTAGTTTCCTCACTCTCCACCCTCAAAAACCCTGTCATTTTAACACAGAAGATATTCTAAATACACTAAGAACCAAGTCACTTCGGTCTCAAACAGAGACACTGGTAGCTCTATTTGTGAGCATGTAGGAGATTCGTACATTTAAATAACAGCAGACTCTGGGATGGTCTAAGATTCTATTCTGTATCTATCTACCCATACATATACACAAACACATACAGTATATATATGTATATATACACATAAACAGGTATCTCCCCTCCCAGAGAGGAGTATGATATATACCAAATTTTAAAGCATCACAGCACTTATAAATCAAGCAAATACACCCTTAAAATGGCCAGCAGTGAGGAGAGGTAGCCTGGCATATGTTGTGAGGTGAGCCTAGAAGAATGATGAATCTCACAGTTACAGAGGTTGAGCTTCATTACTCTCTAGGGCAAACTTTGATAAGATCTTGTCTGGACATTACCAGTCAGGACAGCAGAAGTACAAGTCTTAAAATTAAAGTGCTTTTTCAAAACATTCTCATTCTGCAGTTATGATTCAAGAATGAATGGAGCTCAAGTCTACCAAAAAGCTAAAACAATTCCTTAACTGAGTAATACAATACTCTTGCAGAATGAGAAAGTCAGTGTTAAGCCAGTACTTCATTCTAACCAAAATACAGTTTGGATTTTTGGTAGTGCAAACTCAGCCTTTTACATAAGAAATGTGATCTAACCTGAAGGAATCAATCCTGATAGGTAAAAGAGAAATGCCTAGTTCATCTAAGCAAAAAACCCCAAGGTTATGAAAACCTCCCTCAATTTCTACTCATCACTAAACGACATGGTAAGGAAGATGCTTTTTGACAGAGCCTTAAGCTGTTGCACAAAAAAATTTACAGATGCAGAGCTTTACAGTGAAAAAACATCTATACATTATTTTTCTCCTCTAACTCTGGAGAGCTGCCTACTCCACAAGACATGCAAAAGAAAAAAATATGGAGAGAAAAAAAATTAAGAAGAGGAAGGTGGGTTTGGGAAAAGAGGGGGAGAGAAAATAGCCTCATAACTCTACTAGGAATGCAATTATGGGCAGATTACAATTGATTCTATATGCTAACTGGAAATGACTACAGTTTGACACCAGGAGGTAAGAAAAATGACTGCTTCTTGTTACAGTATCTCACCTCTGCTTTTGTTACATTCTTCCTTTAACATATAATTTAGTAACTAAACTGAAGTAAATGTCAATTCTTTCAAGCATAAAAATACAAGCTTATTTAATTAATGTGTTTCTTGCTTCAAACCTATGGTAGAAGTAGTACATTTGTTGTAAATATTTAGCAAGCTTGAAGACAGGTAGCATTTTAAACATAAGTATACATAACAAGAGATAGAAAGTATCACTTATACAATAACTTCAGTCTGAGGACAGAAACATTTCAGTCTCTTCACAGAAACAACTCACTGCAGTCTTCAAACAATGTCTGTTTCTTACAGTACCTCAGATAGTTTCTAGTACCATAAGACAAAACCCCAAGTGTTAACCACCTTAGTAACTAGTAAAGCCACTGGCTAGCTGCCACGGCAATAAACACTACAGAAAGGAGCAAATGATTAAATCTCTCTTAAACAACTTAAAAAAAACCCCTTATCCATGACTTCCTAGCTACCTGTGGGACACTGCTTCATAGAACTGCAAAAGCAATAATATTTAAAGAACAGGAAAAAGAGGAGTTTTATACTGTAATTTTACACATCACATATTTTCTAACCTTCCTTTTAGTTACTACAGCCCCGTCCCTCCCTGTCTTACTACTGTCACTCTCTTTCAAGCACATCAGTTTTTAAGAATTATTTAAAATACAGACTATGAAGATATCTGTGACTGGAAGCTGAGGCTAGCAAAATTCAGTTTAGGATCTGCTTTAATTTAAAAATAAAGTGCAACCAGTGAAAAAACTACACAGACTAAGTACTCAAGGGCAGATATAGCAAATATATTATTTTTTTACTGGTTTAAGCCAGAAGTTATGGATCTGATGCAGAAAATACCAAACAAGATTTTGACTACTGCACTGAAAGAGGTCAAACTAAATCACACATCTCCTTTCTATCTAACACGGAGCTGCTGAGCCCAGAAAGTTCCTCATTTGACTTCACGCTGACTTTGAATTGCTTTTTTCTAGCTCACTTGAAGAGTATTTTCAACTGCATGTAGGATGTATAAGATCTCACAGGAGAAAATCTCACAAGGTTTTTGACCTACCTATGTAAAATTGAATAGTAAATAGCTTTCATCAAATATCAAACTGAATCTCCAATATTTTCAAGTCTCATTGACTGCAAGTTTAGTTTTCTTCAAAAAAGTAAACAGTTCTGGAACACCAATGACGTTTTTAAAGGCTGCTACAACCCAGAGAAGCAGGCAGTGAAATCACTCCACTGGACTGTTGCTCAGCTCAGCAGTCAGCCTGAAATGCACAATCTACACAGATGAGTCAAGTCTGGATAATCCCTTCATGCCCTGTCAGGTTGAGACTGTGGGGTTTGCTTTTAAATTACATACCTTCAATAAACATCACTTCTCTTTCCATTTACATTATGACATTTAAAAAAATGTTTTGATTTGCAGATGCCAAAAAACACTGTTAAAGAAGTTCTGTCTATCAGGACCTTATAAATAATAACTACCTTTTTAAAAGGATCACAAATGGTAACAGCAATTAGAAGATCACTGAGTGACTGCTGCTTTATGGAAGTCTGGCATAGTAATAAAGGTGGAATAACCATGCTGGACTAAAACCATAAATACAGCAAGGTTTATGGAAAAATTAAATACCTTGAATTGTTCAACTGCCTCCATTTGGAAAAAATAAAAGGTTTTGAATTCTCAAGACTAATTGGTCTAATTAATTAAAAGGAAGGGAGAGGAGGGAGTGAGGAAATACAAAAATGTTTCCCTATTTCCCTGAAATAGTTGCAAATGTGTTTGGGACAGACTGCTGGTTCAGGCTCTCGCCTGACAATACTGACATAAGCAATTCTCTTTAAAATGACAGCATGCTCGAATTTTGATCCATTTGCTACAGTACATTCTGCTGAAGTGTAATCTTACCCTGGAGTATCATCAGATAGAAAATTTAGTTCATTAAGATTTATCTTATACAGTACTGGAAGAAACGTTACTGTGAACTCATTGGCTCACTACACAGGCAAATGCAAAGTGGTAAGGAGACGGTGGAAGAGGAAGTACCCTGCCACTTTGAAAACCCAGACATATTTGAAGAGTTTATTTTCTTTCCAGATCAAAAGACCATGCTACTGCTATCTTAAGTATTACATAACCCTAAAAGCCACAATTATGAATTATGTCTCTGCTTTGCAAACACAGACCCAGAGGACAAGACAGTAAACAAGACATTTCAATACATGTGCTGTTAAACAGAAGTGTGGTCTCATGTTCAGCGGGAACGGTTTATTTAACCCAGCTTTCAACATCACCACTACATAAAGGCTATTTGGCTCTATCAAAGCTGCCAAACCAGAGTCACGTACGGGAGTGCCAGACAGGACCAGGACCGGCTGCAGAAGGTGCTGTACAAACACAGCCTAGCAGAGTTTCCTCCCTCGGGGGCATTATAAACCAGCGTCATCGCTCCACAAATACAGCCGTACATGCCGGAGTTACTCAGACACGCCTGCAGAATGAGGTCCAAAACACGCAGGAGAATGAAAATTAATTTTTTAAGGTAAATTGAAACTTAAAAGGCACTGCCAGAGCTGAGAACGGTGTGGCCAATGCTTTTAGAGGTTTCTGACTATTACGGTTTGGCCAAGTAGAGCAATCCAACTTATGCAGCTGGTTCTCTCACCCGAAGTGCAGAGAGTAATTCTCCACTGTCCTCATAGCATTATTAAAGAACAAAACCCCAAACCCCAATAAGTTAGAAGCAGGGAAGAGCAGCGTAGGTAGAGTACCTGGAAGAACTTTTAAATCCCTTCTCAGATTCCCGGTACTCGCGGGTTCGTGTGTCCTCTGGGAACGCTGCAGCTCCCAAACAGCCGCGGGGCCAGTCACCGAGAGCACCCCGCGGGCAGGCCAGTCCTGCGCTGAGAAGAGGCACGGCCGCTCCCACCGGCTCGGCCCAGGGCTTCCACAGGGGTCAGTAGCGACCAGGTCGAGGAAAACTNGGGATGGTGAAGCAGAGGAACGGGGCCGTCTCCTACCTCCCCGGGAAGGACTGACCGGCGGCAGCTCCTCCCCACCGCGCTGCGGCCTCCGTGCCCGGGCGACCTCCGCCGGCCGACCTCGGGGAGGCGCCGGGGGCAGGGCCGCCGCCGCAGCCCCGTGTTGACACACGCGCCGGCTCGGCCCCGGCAGTGGGCGGCGCCGGGGCGGGAGCACAGAGCCGGTCAGCCGCCGCCGGCCACGGTACGACACTCCCCTCCCCGCCATCGTCCAGGCCAGCCGCGCTCCCCACCAGAAGCCGGGTCTCCCGCGCCCCCGTAGCCACCCACCTGCAGCCTGCTGGCAGTCGCACGCCGTCAGGAGGATGGCCCGCCCCACTACTATGGGCGGGAGAAGCGGCGGCAAGGTCGCCTTAACCTCGCCCGCCGCCGCACCGCCTCTCGCCGCCCTCCTCATCCCCGCGGCGCTGCGAAAGGCGCTCCGCGGGGCCCTACAACCAGCCTGCTGGGCCCTTCCTGTCACCTGGCAGCCGCCCCACTGGGAGGCCGGGGTGAGCCGCGCTGGGCAGGGCGAGCGGGTGGGCGGTAGCTGCTGCCGGGGCGCGACGAAACCTGGCAGGGAAACCGCCCACCCGTGCGCTTGTGCCGCCGCATGTTGAGGCCCAGCCCGGCCTTCGCAGCGGCCTTTGGGGTGGCCAGGGGTTGCCCCTAGTGTCGTGAATTCCTGCCGCGGGGCGTGAATATAGTCATAGTATCACTCTCCCGAAACACCAAAACGTTACCGGCTGCGCTGAGGTTAGAGAGGTGGCACCGGGCTGAAACGGTAAGGCCAGCGGTGGCAGCGTGGTCGAGGTCCTGGCAAAGGTCCTGCTACTATCTGAGAAAATTTCCATGTTCTTATGGACGTTCGGTGTTCAAGTCTCCCCAGGTTTTACTGCCCCTGCTTTTGCAGATGGAGAAAAGGAGGTCGCAGAGCATTTTACCAGGGATAACAAGTTCGGTCTGTGCCGGAGTTGGTAGAGACCTTAATTTCCGTCCTGTGTTCTAATTATGAGATGTTTCCTCCCACCCCGCAGTTACTTTCATGCAGATTAAGTAATCTACCTCACACCAGCCCACCCTGCCTGCTCTGCTCCTGCCGAGGCGGCTGAGCGCCAAGAGGCTGGTTGGAATATATGAATGAAACTCTCGTGTTGAGATTACGGTTTGTGAGTTGATTGAGTGGATTGTATACAAGAAAGGACATACAGCTATTGCTACTTAGAGGCTGGAAGTGTGTATACATAATTGTTATTTGCTTGTGTTTTACTATTGATATTTCTAAAAAAACTCTTCCAGTGCTTTGCAGAAAATGGGCTATTTTGAAAAAAATTTGAGTATAATCTATGCAGATCCTACACAAATCTGAGCCTGAAGGGCTGCTCTGCAGGGTTTATTTTTCCAACAAAATGTGATAGATTTGCCTGGACAAAAGATTGTAGAGGACCAGGGCTATGTTGTTTACATGTGTTTCAATAAACTCTCCTTCTTAGAGCTGACAGTCTGTTAGTGCAATGCCATGATATTGTCTTTTCAACTCATTCAGTACAAGGTCTGTTGAATTTCTCAGTGTATCTCATTCCCATCTTAGGCACAAGTTTAGAGAATTCAGCTCATGATGCAAGAGGCTGGCTCTCTCCTGTGATTAGTTAATTAGCTGTGCAGAAGGAATGTGAAACGTCTACTGAAAAAATAAAATCCTTGTTCCCTGAGTCCCAGACATGCGATGCTGTGTCAGAGGCAGAGTGGTGTCCAAATGCAACTATTAATATTAAATTAATAGAGGGAATTGGTGGAAGCAAGACTAAAGGATTAGACACTTGCAGTGCTACTTTGCTGCTTATTATGGAAGCCTTCAGCGATGATTGAGGAGCATATGAGTCAGTTAAAAGCACTCCAGTGCTGGAGTAAATTATTCTCAATTATCAGAAAAAGAGGATACAGAATAGTATGCAGTGGAATTGATTTTGAAACTACTTAAAGTCACAAGAGAGTTTCACATTAACTTTCTTTTTCTTAGTGTACTATAGGTCCTGCTGTGTTTGTCTAAAGGATCTTTTTGACCTCTCCTGTTTAGAAGAGATTGTGATTCTGCAAATCTACAGTACTTTGTAATTGATTAAAATGTGCTTTGTAATTGGTTAAAATGTGCTAGTCATAAGCATGAGCTAAGTCTGCTCGAATGTGAGGCTTACTCGAAGTGAGCTGCTTGATGTCACTGCATTGCTTGTTGGTAAAACCTCATTCTCATTTCTGCTCTATTGCCTTAGGAAGCAAGCTGCTTCCCAGTTAAAACACATTTGAGAGTCAGAATCCAGAATTTTTCTGTCCCATGACTACAACCCCGAATATGGCAGTAGTATCTCAGAAGGAGAGGTTGTAACTATTAAAAGACTTTCTCTGTGTAGGACAGTCAGGGGCTAGGGATTCCTATGCCTCCAGAACTTCTCACAGCTTTCTCTTCCTGAGGGATTGCTTCCCCATTGTACGTCCACAGTCTTTCCCACATCACTATTCTTCAGGTTTTGCTGAAACTCAGGATTTCCGTAGCTTCTCTGGGACTTTCACATGTTGCATAACACTTTCCTGGTCAGCAGCTGGAGGAAAAAGTTGTTGATAATAAATGAGAAAACACTCATGGGATTAGTCAATACTTAAAAACAAGGATCAGTACTTAAAAACAAGACCCCTGCTTCCAAACTGACATCCTTGAAGTATCTATTTCATGTTTCTGCTCTTTGTTTAGCTTCCACTTCACATTATCTTCCCTTTTCAGCCACCACATTTTGTTCAGTTACTTTTTCATTTCGGAATCTCATGCTGCTTCTGCTGTTATTTGTGTAGAAAAGCCTACATACATTGTATGGCAAAGCTGCTACAACAATGTACGTTTTGTTAGGTTATGTTTTGACAGCAACTGAGTCATGCAGAAATGTAGTGTTATGGTGTTTGGTATTGTACCTTACTAGTACTGTAAGTCACAAGCTGAACGTGAATCAGCCATGTGTTTTCATGGCAAGAATATTTTTTGTCATGTTATTGGGTTTGTTTTATTTTTTTTTGGGGGGGGGGAGGTTAGAAAAAAAATTATTGCCTCCCACATCTGTGGACGCAGACAAGCATGGACAGATGCCTTATTCCATTATCACCTTCTCCTTCACTGTGAAAAAAACAAAGCCAAAGCAAAATCCTAAGGCACTTTAAGGCCACAAAATGGGTCAGTAATGCTGAGGGTAGGGGGAGCAGTGAACAAATTCCCTTGCTTTGCCTCCTGGAGGGTGAATCAAGATGATGCAAACCTACTTTCTCCAGCTGGCAGACATCACTTGGGGGATCCCTGAAGTGGGTTAGAGCAGAGGTCATGCTCACTGTTCTCAAAATTTCCAGAGCATCAGCAAGAAGGAGAATTGTCCACTGTCAACGTATCCAGAGGTGTGATTGAAAACTAGCATGGGAACCTTCTTCCCAGCAGAGCACAATAAAGCAAGTATTTGATGTTTGGAAAAGTCAGACTGACAGGAATATTAAACAGGCTTTTGCTTGGCAAAATGTGTGCATGTTGGCTTCTTCTTACCTCATGTATTCATCTATTGCTACTCCCAGGCTGTGGTTTAACGAATAAGGGACACAAGGATATAAGGGTGTCAAATGTATTCATCCCAATTTATTTATTGTTGTGTGTTTGTATTTTGAAGCAAAGAAAATTTAAAAAAAAGTAGTTGCTACATCATTTCAGATTTTGAGGCAAACCCCTTAAAATATTGAGCACTTTTGGATCCATAAATTTTACAGAATTTTCATAAAGTAAAATAATTTGTTTCCATCATTAGCTGGTTTTTTTGCTTCCTTGATTAGGAAGAAATTTTCGTTGTGAGATTTCCTTTAGTTCATCTGAAAATGTTTTAAATGCCAAAAATTAAAATGAAAAAGCACTTAGGTGCTTATTTTCAGATGACAAATGTTGACCTTAGCTATTTTCTTCACAGCTAGTAGAAATCAGCAGAGCATTACAGAGGAACAAGCTCATTTCTGTCTTTCTGCAGCTAATATGGCTCTTAATCCTGTTCTCCTGTTTCACTTGACAGTATTTTTTGTTGTAAGTTTTATAGCTCAATGATGTGGGCACTTGATGCTTTTGTAAGGTGAAGTGATACCATTTTATTTCCATTATTTGAGTAAAATCTGATCTTACTGACACACAGAGAGAAAAGAATCAATGCTTGTGCTTTTTGTCCTGGGTGTGAGTGTGGGGTGTGTGTTTGTTCTTTCATATATAGCTCCGCTTCCTGATATCTCAGAAGTGAACACAGCACAAGAGTTACCACAAATGAACAACATGGCTTTTGGTTGCAGTCAGAATTTGTTTTTATCAGGAACTATGCAATTTAATCAAAAACTGCTAAGTACATGTTACCATTTTCTTACTGGCTTTGCATATCATTGAGATAGCAGTGTTTCTTCTCTCCTAATCACTGCCGTTGTTTCTACCTCATCTCCTGGAAGACAAGAGCCTCTACTTTCTTTATTCTTTATGTTAATATAGTTTTTAACCCCTTTTTCTGAACAAAGCTCTGAAAGCAATCAATCATTAAAATATCTCAGTATTTATTCATTCATTTGATCTGAGATAGGAATACTATGATTGGTGGGTATGAACATCCGTATTCTCAGATCTTGGTTCACTTTGAGTTCCAATTTCTGAACTAAGAGAACAGTTTTCAGTATGTGTATTGTATCTGAGATGCCATAATGACTTTGTGCACTCACATTTTTATCTGCTCTAGTCCTTGAGTCTCCTGGGGCCTATTTCCCCCATTCGTGACCACCCTTGTATGTCCTTATAAGCAGAATCATAGAAATAATAGAAAATAGTAAGAGAAAAGGCATAATTTGGCCCATCATTATACTCCACTGCAGGATAACCTCCACTTAAATAGGTCCTGAATTGTTTGTCCTACCTCTCTCATGCTTGAGAATGCTTGGTGATGGTGATGGAGATGCCAGATACTCTGCAGGCAAAATGCTGTAGTGCTGACTGGCCTACACAGTTTGAATAATGTCCCCAGGAGATGTTATTGTGGGATTAATTCTTTAAGTGCAGATGTCTACAGGTATGTATTTACAAATACTATCAATTTCTAAGGTTCTGCTAGAAGAAGAGGAGATCTGAATGTTAATTAGTTGTCTACAGATAGGTGTTTAGAGCTGTCTGAGGTGGAAAAAGCACCCCTAATGTCTCACCTATACAGAAAGCAATTATGCTCTATCTCATCCATAGGACAGGTATGGAGTGCTATTTATTCTTTTCCTCTTTGTTGTACTCTTTGCCCTTATTTATAATGTTGCTTCCCACCTTCTATAGATCAGACAAGTTCACCACTTCTTTAAACACTTTGTTCTCAATCATTTTTGTTCCTCTTTGGACTTTTTCCAGCTGATTCGTATAGTTCTCATAATAAGGAACTCGAAACTAAACACGTGGTGAAAGAAAGACTGCATGGCATTAAATGTACACTGCATGAACCTAGCTTATCTTTTAGGACAGTGAGGAGGGAAACTGAATCAGAGGAAGCTCTCTTCCATTACATCACCATTGAAGCAAAAGAAGCACATGCAACTGTGGTGTGCTTGCTTCAGGCTATACTTACTGTAAAGCTGAGCACAGTGAGCCACAAGGCCTGGTAGGAGGGTATCAAAATCAGTAAACATCATGTCAGCTAAAGTTGCTTGTTTCTTGATGATTTGTGTCTACTACAATGCTTTAAAAATGATACTCACAAAAATAAGATGCCAGAAGTGATCTTAAGAAACTTTTATTATCTCAATTGCTGCTTTAAGAAGGTATTGACTTCATTCTTGATGCTGTGGAGTAAATTTTCAAGTTCATGTGTGAGGGAGGAATACTGAGAGGATTTTTTGCATATATCTAGAAAGCAAGTTGATCTAAAAATATGCTCCATTGGAGCTCAGTGTTCAGAAATGTTACTCTTTTCAGTTCTATTTTTATAAACAGCTTAAGGGATTTATAATAGTTCCTTAAAAAATCCTTATTACTGTGGTACATCTTGTGATAGAGGATAATTGCTTCTGAATCTTACACTTGTTCATGTGTCAATCAATCTGTAAGAAAATCAGACCAATTCTGTGAGAATAACAAACTTCAAGTGCAGAGAGAGTTGTCTGAGGTCAAAGGAAGTGAAAAGAAAATACAAATGACCAGACTGATATTAGGACTATGGGAGAATGCATGAGTATTTATAAAGAGTCCGTGTGGAAAATCCATACCACTTTGATCATACCTTGATTTTAATAGCATTATGATACTAATAATGACCATAATTCACATGTAACCTGGGATTCTGAATTTTTCATGAATATCATTGATTTAGAGAAATCATCACACTTTGGAAGATAGAAACACAGATAGAAGAGAATATTTACTTCAAACACTGTTTATTCATCTAGAAACATAATATTTAGCTCCTGCTGCTAAATTCTGGGTTCAAAATCATCTGAAAGGAAAGATAGGACATTCTCTTGTCTGTGTAGAGAGACCTGAATTAGATTTTCAAGTCTGAACTGTCCTTGCACCTCCAGATCCTCAGGGCAGAGCCCACTGGAGGCTTGGAGTGGGCTTTTTTATTAGTTGTTTTGGTGCAGAGTCAAGATCCTGGGTGAGTCCTAGTTGTGGTATGTGAACTGACACATGAACTGAAAGCTTTTGTGTTAAAGACCTTGTGAGAATTGGTTTAGTTTGTGATTATGAAATTGAAGACCAATTAATATCTTGATTGGATACCCTCTGCTTTATGGTATTGTCTAATAATATGGAAGATTTTCCCCTCACACCATATATTGCACAGTGCTTTGAATACATATTGTTACTCATTAATAAATTTCTCCTGCATTATTCTTTTACTATTGATACTGCTACTTGATATAATTTTAAAATTAAGTTATTGGCAAATCAGAAGCAGTTTATTGTGTTATACTAACAACTTCTAAGTTTCTCTCTGGCCTCTCAGGTATGAGTTTGGTCTTTATAAAGCTTTACGTTGTTGAGGACTTACTGACATGAAGGACAACCTGCTTCTTCCAGTTACTCAATTATTATTTAGTGTTTGTATTATTGTTACACTTAAAGGCTTAGTAGTAGTAGATTGAGGACTTGTTCTAGATGTTGTACAAACATAGAATGAAAACAGTATTTCTGTCCCCTCTATAGCACCTGATTTAGAACAAGAGAAGACAGATGGATGCTACAGTCAGAGGCATGTGATCCAACCAACCACTGGTTTTGGAGATATGAAATGAGGTATTTCAGTATTTATATGTAGACAATTCCCTTTTTCTCACTTGAATGTGACATTTCTACAGAAACTGTATGGTGAAAAAACCAAAATCATCAAAACTGAATTGAAATATCTTTTTAAGCCAAGGAGTTGGCTTGTCTGTTTGTTTGTTTGGGTTGGTGGTTTTTTGTGGGGGTTTTTTGGTTGGTTGGGTTTTGGTTTTGGGTTTTTTTGACACAAATGCTTCTTATCTTGATTTGGGGTGCAAAATTGAAAATTTTCCCCCAGTGGGAAAATAATTTCCCATCTGCCTCTTCCCCAGGGGACAGTGATGAGGGAAGGCTCTTTGGGTCTTGTGGCATGGCCTGCACTAACACAAGGATGCATACAGTAAACTGTACAGTTCACTTTTATCAACATCAGCCAATTTTATAGTCATTCTCTCTGACTTTGACTTCTTCCAGGTAATACTTAACAGTGATTATTAGGCAAGACACTGGTGCTTTTCAAACTTTAGAGTTAACCACGTTGTAAATGACCTGTGTTAGAGGACAGCTCCTCTTTAGAAGCACTGTGAGAAGCAATGTTATGGACAAACTGAAACCATGGCTCACTGCTTAGCATTTGACAGGTAGGATGTGGAAAAGGCCCTGACAGTGCTTCTCTTTTTCTTTTGCCAAATGTCAGGTTAATTTTAGTTACCAGTCTTGCTTTTACTTGGTATTTGTTCTACCTGTAGTTGGTCTGAATTTGCTTGAGCATTACAGACTATGGAACTTAAGGTAGAGTGACACTAAGTAAGGTTGATTCTGTGTTAGTGGAAGATTTCTTATTGTTCTGACACACTGTTGTATGGCAAAATTTCACCATCTGTTTAAAAGTGACAGTGTGAGAAGATTAACATGTTAGAGAGGCATAATCATTTCTGATCTGATGTTTTAATATGTCCTACTGCAAAATTTGCTGGCTTGTTTGCTGTGTGTGCAATTTGCCAAAATTACTTATGCAAAACACATTCAGAAAGGGTGGCATCTTAAGCAGATGTGAAAAGACAGCTCAGAAATGCTTTCCTAACCCAAATATACTAGCCCCATGCTAGACCTACCCTAAAAAGGGTTGATTAATCTCTTAAATGTCCTGAAGCCTTCAAAAGTATTCCTGCATTTCACAGTCTATTCAACACGTTAGCCATGATATATTGTGATTACCACCCTGGTTCAGGCAAAAATGATCCTGTGGTTATATGGTACAATCCAAAATCCATTTAGTGCAGGTCTAAAGGAATATACATAATGCTGCCTGGAAAGCTGCTACTCTGTCAGCAGCAGCTTGTGGGTTTTCAGTAAACGAGGACATTTGGTGATGTTTCAGCTTTCCTAGATGAAAGGTATGAAAGATTTACATTTATACATAAACATGCACAGCATGAGGGAGGCTCATCTGCCTCACTGCTTGCAGCAACTGTTCAGTTGAAAATGAACACTTGTTAAGAGGACTATTCTGGGAAGTCCTAAGAGTCCACGCTACTGTGTGTGCTGATGGCCCCAAGAGCAATACACCTTAGATGCCTGCCACAACAGCGTCTGGCTAACATGCATATCCTCAGCTTCAAAGGGTGATGGAGTTCAATGAATTGTTTATTATTTGTACATGAAAGAGTTCAGCAGCTAGTGCTGGAGGTTCCACTGTATACCAGAAACATCCAAACTGTGTCTTAGGGAGAGATACAGGTTGGTAAAAAAGCAATGTTAGTACAATTATTAACCCAGCAGGAGGTAGGGAGCGGGGCAGGATTTGGGCTATGTATCTGTCTTGGTACCAAAGCACTTGTGTTTCTGCTTTTAATGAAATCTCAGCTGGTTTGGTACAGGCCTCTAGTGCAAACTCCTCAATGGATTTGTCTTAGCAGAGGCAAATCTGTCTTAGTATTTGCTGAGAGGGTAAGTGCAGAGCCACTTTTTTCCTGGGGTAGATGGGAGAAACAGTGAACTCCTTGATGCCCCATCCTTTGTCTTTTTGGGCCTGGCAGGAATTTCTTGAAGGCAACATTAAACAGCTTTGACTTTAGCTTACATCTGTCTGTGTGATTTTCTCCTGCTAACAGTCCTGCATTGCAGGTGTGCTCAGGGTTCTAGTACCCAGGTGTTCTGCATGAGGCTTATGTTCGCTTTGTATCTTGTGTAGTTTCTGTCCACTGGGATTTTTGTTTGTACCAGGACTAGGCATATCACTGCATGAACCAGACTGCTCTGTACACTTCTTCAAATATGCTAATGAAGGCTATAGTAGCAGGAGGATGATACTCCAGTAGTGGTTTTCATGAGGTTAAGTTTTTATCCTGTTGTCTGAACAGAGCTTGCAGCAAGTCTGAATGAAAATTGCTGGTTTTCTCTCATTTTCTATTCATACATTTTCAGGATCATCTGCTAGTATTACTGTGTGTATATTTGGATCACATTTAATCAGTATGATTAATCTGCCATTTTTACACAGGTGACAATCTTTTCTGTTAAGAAAATGCCAGGTCCTTGCTTTAGATGTCACAACTCTCCCCATGCCAGTTCTTATTTTGAGGGCTAATTAAATTTGACCAAAATGTTGTCATTTTCAAGGATTAACCATCTTTTTATTTGAGAGTAGATTAACACTTCAACCAGTGTCTTACCCAGCAAAGCGTATACCTATCAAAGCCATGTACAGCCCTTGCTGGCTTAGCCTGATTACCTGCACAGAAATACCATTTGGACTTCTTCCACAGGTTGAAACAGTGGTTTCAACCTCTGCTTTGGGTTTAGAAAAGATGAGGATGTGGGACTGGTTATCTTCTCAGTGCTGAGGAAGCTGCAGTGGAAGGCAGAAGAGCTCAGGCTCCATTGATTTTCTCACTGTGAGCTACAATGAATGTAAACCAATCTTCCCTCAATGCAAGTTTTAAGAATGATTAAAAAAACCCCAGATACATGTTTTGTTATTAAAATAAACCCATGAAAAATTAAAGTAAGTTGTGATGAAAACTTTCAAAATGTGTTCTTATTTTGTGCAACCTACATCATGAAGCTAAAAATGATACTTATATTTCAGTGTTGCTATGGTTACTGACACTGTTCCTCTGAGTCTTCAGAGGAAATGAATTGATTGTGTTAAGAAGTCTGTATACAGGAGATAACCTAGGACCTTCATGATGGTTTCATTTACATTGGTCTAATTTCAAGCTTTCACAGCCTAATCGAGGCTCAAGAAAGGACACCTGTGGCAAGTGCATGCAGCCCAGGAAGAGCCTTCAAGACATGACCATGAGATATCTATCCTCTTGCTTCTCTCCTGGGAAAAGGATGTGCTCAAATAACTCACTGAAGTGCTTTTATACCAATGCACATAGTATGGAGAACAAACAGGAAGATTTGGAGATCTGTGTGCAGTCACAATGCCCTGATCTCATCATGATAACAGAGACATGGTGGGATAGCTTGCATGTCTGGAATGTTGTTATGAAGGGTTAGACTCTGTTTAGGAAAGACAGGCCAGAAATACAAGGTGGTGAAGTGTCCATTTATCTAAGAGAGCACCCAGACTGTACAGAGCTCTGTCACAGGGAGGTCAATGAGCAAGTTGAGAGTTTGTGGATTAGGATCAAAGGGCAGACTAGCATGGATGACACCGTCAATGCATGTTTGCTACAGGCCACCTGATCGGGGAGAGGAAGCAGATAAGACCTTTTACAGACAGCTGGAAATAGCCTTACAGTTACAGGCCCTGGTTCTCATGGATGACTTCAACCACACTGACAACTGCTGGAGGAACGACACAGCAAGGCACAAATGATCCAGGAGGTTTTTGGAAAAAGCATGGATGATAACTTTCTGTCACAGGTGATGGAGGAGCTGACAAGGAAGAGTGTGCTGCTAGACACAATGTTGTAGGGACAGCTTAACTTTGTCCAAACCTAGTTTAGCTTAAATCAAATAGGTAGTTTGAATTCACACACACAATACTTGTGTTGTTTTCATTAACTTTGTTTGGAAATCACTCTAGCTAAATCAGGGCATCCCCTGGTGTGATATAATGAGGTCTCTTCTCAGGTGAGTTACACCGATATAAAGAAGCTATACAAGAATGGTCAATGCAGCATAAAACTGTCCGTAAGCAAGCCTTAAGGCACAGCAGATTAAGATGGCCTGCTCAGGGTTTTGCACTGGTTTAATTAATTTGGTTTGTTAATTGAATTCCATTAAATGACAGAAAATTTTGATTTTAGACAAAGCCTTAGGCCCTGATCTTCCGTTTGGACCTTTCAGTAGCACTGGCCGAACTGCTTTTGATGAATACTTCATTTGCAACAGCAAATTTTACTCATCTAGTTACTTTTTTGCCTGTATTTGGCACTCTGTAAGAACTCATACACCTGGCTGAACCCACCAACGGGACCAGCATTGCTGCTGGGGCACGACAGAGTCCCCGGGCCTGCTGAGGAGGGAAGCAGGGGCTTTTCTGCAACGGTGCCTGCAGCCGGGCAGGTCTCACGGCTGGATGCTCCGGTGGGGAATCTCCGGGCAAAGGGGAGGCAGCCCCGGGCGATGTTCCCGCTGCTCCTCGGCGGATCTCCTGTGTGCAAGCAAGACACGGTGCAGAGAAGCAGAGCAGGCTCCTAGCAAGGGGATTTTTGTTCAGCTTTGAGGATGGCACCGACTAGTGAGCCGCTGCCGCACTGCAGGCGGCCGAGGAGATCTCGGTACCGCCACGGCGGTGCTGCGGTCAGCCCTCGGCCATACTGCTATCCGGCTCGGGGATGCTGTGGTACGATGCTGCCCAGGGGCTTCGTACCCTCAAACCCAGCTAATGGCCTCAGCGCAAGCCCTGCTCCCCTACCTGCTTCAGGGCTCGCCGCTCTCTCTATCCCTTATCCTCAGGAAAAAGACGGGAATTTTAACCTCTTTGTCCCAGCACGCAATCGCTGTTCGGGGAGACACAAACGTGACACAAAGTGTTGTGCTGCCCTGGCCTCCCCCACCCCGCAAACACAAAGCCTCAGGTTGTGCCGCGGGATGTTCAGATTGGATATTAGGAAGAATTTCTTCACTGAGAGGGTTGTCAGGCATCGGAACAGGCTCCCCAGGGATGTGGTGGAATCAGTTCTCCCAAGTATTTTAACAAAGGTTATTGTCTCAGTGTGTCACGCTCCCCTGGCTGCATCTCATCGGTAATCTTGCTTTCTTAAGGAAGAGAAATAAGATCTTCATTCCTTCATTTAATTAAAGTCAGTGTCAAATAATTTTGGCACATTAACAATAGATCAGGAGAAGAGTGAAACTCTTTTCCCCTGTATTACAATCTGAATGATTGTCTCTGCCATGACCAATGTGCCTGTTCCTTCCCTTAGGGCATTTTTGTGTAGTCCCTGTGTGATGATCTTTTTTTGATAGCAAAAAGAAAATCTTTTCAAAGAGCAGGTCACTTTGAGGGCACATGGGCTACATTTTCCTTTTGCCATTGGAATTTACAGCACAGTTAATATTTCTCCATATTTAATTGTGAGTGATTGCCCAAATCTACTCTCCTGGCACCACTTTTTCCTGAGGAGTAGAGTGCTGGGGCAAGACCTTCTTTCTCTCCAGGGCCTTGGGGTCAGGAAAGCAGGCAATACTAAATGGAAGTTTCTATAATGGTTGACTATTTACATTTGCTGATATTGCTCAACGTAATCATCCTTAAACAAGGTTATTTGTTTCTCAGGCATCAGTAACAGAACCAACAGTTGCCTGAAGTTGCACTATGTATTTACAGAGATTGTTCCACCCAGTAAATTGCTCACTCATTAGATAATATAATTTCTACCACCATTGCTCAGGTGACATGATTTGTCTTGCTGTGGCAACCCTCTAGCCCAGACTGACCATCTCCTGAAAGGCATAAGATCCTCCTGATCCTGACCCATTCAGGGTCTAACAGACCTCTAGTGCTACTGGGTAGATAATGGTGCACCTGCTTTAGTGATTTCCACCCAGTAGTTTCAGACTGAGCAAATAAAACATTTTGCTAGGCCAAAGGCTCAGTGACTTTTTCTGCAGGGAGGCATTAGCCTGCACAGATGCAGATAGCACTGGCTCCTTCCTGCAAGTACCTCCTCAGTCTGACATACAGTCACAGGACAACAAGGTAAGAACCTCTTTGTCAAAAACAAACACAACAGTTTAGCCCACCCCTCTTCTGTTCCTGTGGTACCTGATCACCTCAATTAACTTCATTTGTCCCTGTGGAGAATATTTTTTGGCTAGTGCAAGTTATCTTCAGGTGCATTGCATATTCCTGTAATTGGCTGTTAATTACTTGCTTACTTATATAATGTTAATAAAGGGAAGGGAAGAGAATCTCATTTAGGTATCTAAATAAAAGCCAGGTGTTTGACCATATTTGCCCTCAGTAACTCCTGCTTTCACAGCTATAGACTTATTAAAAACTTTTGTTGTTGCTAACCATAAGTTTTTAACTAAAACCTAGATGTTTGACAAGGTTAAAAAAGCCCGAGTACTGAGCACTCCTGGTGTGTTGTTTTTAGCTGGGACAGAGTTAAATTTCTTCACAGGAGCTTGTACCATACTTGTAGGTTTTTTAAAAACTAAAAAACTCTCCAAAACCACTCCAAAACTATTACTTTATAAGTGCATCCATAAGGTTAGCTCAGAAAGTGTTTTCCTCCAAAACTCCTCTTCCATGTGTCAAAATGGAATAGAGACCTCTGTAGTTGAAAGAAACTGAGAAAAAAGATCAATCTTTTGAACATCCTACTTTTCTACAACATTTCCATAGTCTGTAGTGTTCATGCTTTAATATTTGTTCAGCGCCACTTTGTAATCGCTGGCTTACTCTGCTAAAGGCCATGCCTTTCTCTTCTCAGAGGGAGCTACTGCTGTTTAGCTGTTGTTTTTTGATGAGATTTATTCAGGCAGTCAGTGACCTTTCCAGTACCCCTTATTGATTGCCTGGAATGGCTCATCCTGACAAGGTGAAAATAGCTAGAGTGTTTTATTGTTTCTAGTACTTGTTTATTTACCTGGTTATGCAATGCAATTATAGACTGCCTGGCTGATTGATTTATTGCTGCTTTGTACTGCTACCGGCATCCTTCTGGGCAACAACAGAACTGGAAAGGGACTTTGTACAGCTGAGAGTTTATGCCAGTGTCCTTAACATTAACTAACTGCATGTATGGCATTTCAGTCAAAACCATCCCTTACAGCCCAGGGCCATCCATTTGCCCAGTGTTTGTGATTGCAAATCTAGGCTTATACATGCTGTCAGACTGCCAGCTGGCAGTGCAATGAGTTACTGCTGAGACAGGCTTGTCTCAAAAGCAGTATAAATGAAAAAGGAAAAATGTGTTATAAAACATAGTAGAAGAGCCAATAACTTCTGACGCCACTACCTAACAACCTCTAAAAAGTGAAGTGGGCACAGGACAAAAACATCTTCCTCCAGCAATGCTTGTTTCTGGCATTATTCTGTGAACACCTAGGAAAGAGATCTCCGCTAACTGGACAGAGTGGGAATCTTTGGCTGAAGTGTGGCTGCAACATGTAAATGCATGGTGGAGACTTTGTTTTCCAGTACTGGTGATAGTGTATTTGACACCTTTCTCTGGTGGATAAAATGCAGAGAAGTTGCACCAAAACCAGATGAAAGTACGAATGGGAAAGAACACAGTCTTTCAGTGCCATCTTGGACTCTTCTTCCCTAAGAAATCCATATACTCATCTCTGTAAGAGTGGCTTTACAGCTGTCTTTCAAGGTCAAAACAACATTGAAGCAGAGAATGCCTTATTTTCCTCACTGGATATAAATCTGAAGCCCAACTAACTTGCCAGGCCCAACACAGGCTGAGGAGTATGTTTCATGGGGGCAGCTCAGTTTCATTCAGAGAGAAGTGAATTGGCATAGCAACCTGCACAGTCCTTCACACTTGTTTTGGTGGCAAGTTGCAGGTTATCACTAGGCAATCTTTCTCTTCCTTTTTTCCTTATAGCCTGACTTAGACTTTACCCAGTAACAGTTTTTGCATAAACAGGTCATAACAATTTTTGGCACCATTTTTTTGCAAACAGTATTTGTACTACTGCATTTCCTATCTGCAGCCCCACAATCCCCCTGCTCAGTGAAATGAATTCCTCTCCCAAAAGTAAAATATGCTGCTTGCATTTCTAAAAGAATGAAGCTAGAACTCTTATTCTGCATTGCCAAGGTGATGTTCTCCATTTTCCTTCAGCCTGAATCTGTAACAGTGCATGTGCTGCAGGTGATGGAAATGTTCACAAAGTTAGGCCAGACTGGATTTAAGGATAAGCCATCAAAATTGGAATGATTATGCACCAGAGATCCTGAGCATATTTCCTGTGGACATCTGAACTTTTAGTCTTTCCTGTCAGTATGAGTCCTAAAATCCATTCAGCACACGTAGAAACATCAACTGGTGTCCCCCACAGTCACTCTCCCGACACTTTTGATGAAAGCATCAAAGAAAGGATGAAGAAGTGTGGGTGGAAAAGACTGCTGCCTAAAGCACATCTCTGCCTGCTACATGGGATAGGGGTCACTAAAGAGCGTGTAGAGAGACACCACGTCCTTTTAGAAGATTTTAGCCTATCTGAAAGGCACATCAACTATAGGGAATGGGGCATAACTACTAATGAATTTAAGAGTTAATTTGTTTTGCCGAATACCAGCAGGTCTGGCAGTGAGGTCATGGCTGCAGAATATGCGCTGGAGAGATCTGTTGCCTTTGACTTCTCAAGCGTGTGTCTTTGCAGTGCCACTTCCAGGCTTTCAACACTGGATGGCACCAACAATTCAAAGAATCAGGTCCACGTCTCCAGCCTTTCCTTGTGCAAAGGGAGTTGTGATCCTGGGAGAGGTGAGGTGCTATCAGTTTATTTGTTTATAGTCTTGACGCAGTGAATGTAAGAAAAATATTATTCTAGCAAGAGACCTCTGGTAATGGTAGGATTAGAAGGAGGTAAGGATACAAGACAGTAAGAACTGTCTGTAAAGTTTGATTGCTTCCACTGTGGAACCATTTCAGCTTAAAACCCCCCACCTGTGATGTGTGCTGAAGAGACCCTGCTGTACAATGAACTACCAGAAAATGAAAAGCAATATGCCCCATTCACTGATGGGACCTATCATATTACAGGGAAACATTGAAGGTGGGAAGCTGCTGCCTGGAGTCCCACATGACAAGTCACAGAAACTGCTGAAGGACAAGGTGAATTGAGTCTGTTTGCAAAGTTAAAAGCCATCCAGCTGGCTTTAGATATTGCTGAGCGAGAAAAATGACCAGTACTTTATTTCTGTACTGACTCATGGTGGCAAATGTTCTGTGGGGGTGGTTACAGCAATGGAAGCAGACCAACTGGCAGTGCAGAGGTAAATCCATCCGGGCTGTTGAATTATGGCAAGATATTGTTCCTTGGGTAGAGAACCTAGTTGTGAAAGTACATCATGTAAATACCCATGTACCCAAGAGTTGGGCAACTGAAGAGCATCAAAACAACAAGCTAGGGAATCAGGGTGCTAAGATTGAAGTAGCTCAGGTGGATCTTGACTGGCAACATAAAGGTGAATTATTTATAGCCCAATTGGTCCATGTCACCTCAAGCCATCAAGGAAGAGATGGAACATCTGCCAGGGGGGTTGGCCTAGATGATCTTTCAAGGTCCCTTCCAGCTTCTAACATTCTGTGATTCTATGATTCTGTGAATGTATACATGGGTTTGTGGTTGAGGGCTGGACTTGACTCCATCCCACTGAGGGTCAGGAGTGAGCAAATGGCAGTGTGGTGTTCAGCTGCCTGCTGGGTTGAACTGTAATACCTCTTCTAACACGGGATGCTAATAGCATCCCTTCAGCAAATAAGGTCAAGTTCTTTAGAAAAAATACTCAGTATGCAGGTTTTGTTTTGGTGGGAGCTTAGAGACAGAGGTTTCTAGATGCTGAACTGGAAGAATGCCATGTACTTGTTATTGATTTCTAATTGCTGGCTATGATAAATTCCAAGAGTGTAGCAACACAATGCAGAAAGTTGTGGAGCAGCTACCATCTTATGGAATACTTTGTATGCCTTCCTTAACATCTGTCATTTGTCACCAATGCCACTGAATGCAGTTATCCAATAAGATGCCAAACTGTCAGCATTTCATTAAAACGTGCTGTAAGGAGTAGTTTAGTAAACTACTTAGCATGCCAAGTGCATAGTATGTGCCAACATATTTATCATATAATGTTCTTAAGAGCTGCAAGCCTCTATTCATTGGGAGTAATCAATTCCATTTTCATATGCAGTGGACCTTGAACTGCACTCACATTGCAACAATTTAATTTTTTCAAGGGACGATCAGAATAAGTAGATGCAGTACCTCTATCAGGAGTTTTGACAGTAAGCTTTATTGATATTCTGAGCTAAAAAAGCCCCACAGATCTTGCACACTGTGGGAAGGATCTAAAAATACATAATAAAAGCATGATTTGTACAGCATACAACAAGGTGAGGAGTACATGCTGCTGAACAGAAATAAAGTCTTGACAATGTGAAAGCAACAAAGACAAAAAAAAGTAACTTAGCAACAAGAGCATTAAGCTCAGCCTTTTTGCAATATGAAAAAGAGGACAGCTAGATTTTTAGAGGAGCTGAAAGAATCTACTCCAGTGACTGGTAATTAATAGTTCAAGGAGACCTTTAGTCCCCTGTTCAACCTTTGGGTTGCCTGATTAGACATAGTCAGTTGCTGGGACATGCAAATCCTGTGTGTCAAAAAGCACTAGTTTTCATACAATTAGTGACATTTCTCATCTCTTGTATCCCTTCTTGCCTTCCTGTCTGACTACCCCAAAGTGCTTATAGAAACTCTTTTCCCAGGAAATTATTTTCTGGGCAGCTCTCCCACAGCTGGAATAGTGTTTCTCCTCTGATACTGAATGCTAGGCAGCACTTCATTAAGCCAGGACTCCTGTATGTGTTCAACAACACTCCATGACTCTCTATCAGAAGCCTAGCTCCTAGTAATGTTTTCAGCTTTACTAGGTATAAGCTGCTGCCAAATGGTTGTAGTCAAAACCTGAGGCAAGCAAAAGGGCAGCAGCATGTTCCTGGGCCTTGTGATTCTAACCCTTCCCATCCCTGGTAATGGGCTTCAACACCCCATTATCCATATCTTTTACTAGGGCAGAAAGAAAATGGCTGAGCTGTCACATATCTCTTTAAATCCTAAAATGCCATTCTGGCTCTATAGCAACAGTAACAGGCATCATCTGTTGGTTTTGGGGTTTTTTTGGTTTTGTTTGGTTTGGTGGCTTCTTTTTTTTATAACTAGGAGGCTCACAGAGGCCCCACTACAGTGTTTTGCAGCTACAGTTACTTCAAATATAGAAATCAGTTTGATGTAAAATCTCATCTGTTTCACCTCTGCTGAGCATCCTGGCTTGTATCTGCAATAGTGTGGCAGCAGGACTAGGGAAGTGATCAGTGAACTCAGCACTGGTGAGGCTGCAGCTCAAATACTGTGTTTAGTTTTGGGCTCCTCACTACAAGAAAGACATTGAATTGCTGGAGCATGTCCACAGGAGGGCAATGAAGCCAGTGAAGGGTCAAGAGCACAAGTCTTCCAATGAATAGCTGTGGGAACTGAGGTCATTTAGCCTGAAGAAGGCTGAGGGGCAATCTCTACAACCAGATGTAGATGTCTCTACAACAATCTGAAAGGAAGTTCTAGTGAGGTGCATGTCAGTCTGTTCTCCCAAGTAACAAGCAATATGATGAGAGGAAATGTCCTCAAGTTGTGCCAAGGGAGGTTTAGATTGGATACCAGGAAAAATTTCTTCACTGAAAAGGTTGCTTCCAACCTGGGCCATTCTATGGTTCTATGGTTGTCAAGCATTGGAACAGACTGCCCAGGGAAGGATGAGTCACCATCCCTGGGGCTATTTAAAAGATGTGTAGAGGTGGTGCTGAGGGAATGGTTTAGTGGTGAACTTGGCAGTGCTAGGTTAACAGTTGGACTCAAAGATCTTAAAGGTCTTCTCTAACTTAAACTGTTCTATGCTGCTATGCTATGCTGTGCTATTCTCCCAGGCCATGGGGGCTTTATTTCAGATCTCAGTGGGACCTATACAGAGCTTTATAATCCTGAAATTCAGACTGCGTATTAGGATCCCAAAAGAGGATGTGGAAACCAAGGTCTCAGCTTCAAAACATCAATAAAAAGGGACATGTATATCACACTGAGTCTTGCAGAGACTGTACACATACATCCTCATAAAATCAGACAAGATTTTTCCCCCCAAAATGAGCTCAGGATGAGCTTGCTGAAGGCAAAGGTGTGGGAAGGAGTGGAAGGAAAGAAGGAAGAAAGCACAGGAATAAATTAAAGCGTGCACAGAAGGAGCAAGGAAACCTGTAAACATATCCAGGATGAGAAAGCAAAGGGCTTTTTTAAAATGTCAAATTCACCTGCTATGGCAAGCAAAGCTGAAAATGAATAAAGACTTATCATCTGGGTGAGACAGTTTGCTGTGTGCTTGTCCCTCCTGGCACTGCTGTCTATACTCCTGAGGCAAACAGGCTGTTTGCTGCTACAGAAAAGATAGTGCCCTGGAGTGCTACCTGGGAAGGGGCTCCTGTGCTGCTGCATAGCCCTGATGTATACAGAATAAAAGGTGCTCTTTAATTATACAGAGGGCTCAGACTGGCTAGACTATGTGCCCCAGACCAGATGCTTACAGTGTTTAATGTTTTGCCCACACTTAGAACATCCAAGCCCAAATCACAGGTATTTATTGTGGCCTTTCTGCCCCTCCTGACCCAAAGTTTTGGACATATTGGCCTGGCCCTGCAGCTGAAGGATACAAACAGTGGTAAGTTGGAGGTAGTAGGCACCACAGCCCCTGTCCTGAGCTGAGAGCACAGGCTCAGACCTTGTTCTTTAGAGGAGAATATTTGAGGGACCAGCTCATATTGCAATCTTAACCACAGCAGAAACAATGAATGAATTCTTCTCCTTCTGCATTATGTAAATAATTTTCTGGGCTATGTCAGCTCCTCTGCAAGTGGGATCTTGTTTAAATCACTCGAGAGAGCATCTGACTGACACAGAAGCAGATCTGCTGAATATAGGAGTGCTATATTCAGTAGCATTCAGTAGAGTTGTTTTTCAGAGCAAAGTTTTCAGAAATTTTCTTTTATTTCCTCCTGCTGCTTTGTTTCATACTGTCAATACGACAGAAATAACAAAGAGTCAATGCCTGGAGAAGGAAAGGTTGCATCAAACTAAGAATATGTTTGAAGAGCTGTGTTTACTTCATACATTTTACAGGAACACAGAGAGACTTTGGTCATGCACTTTCTGGACAGTTTTTAACAGAGGAACTATGCTTGACAGTTACATTTAAATGGTAAGTTTTTGCTGTGAATCATAGAGCCTGTTAGAGTTTATAATCATGCTGCTTACAGATGTATGACAAAAGTAGTGGAGTCACTGTCCCTGGGGTGTTTAAAGAACATATAGATGTGGTACTCAGGGACATGGTTTAGTGGCATGGTGGTGATAGGTTGATGGTTGGACTTAATGATCTTAAAGGTCTCTTCCAACCTTAATGATTCTGTGATTCTGTAACACACAGCTGCCATGTCTTTAGTGTAGCAATACATTCCTTCCCTCTTTGTTTTCTCCTTTTCACTCTCTTTTCCTCCCTTTCTCCCTCCCTCCCTCTCTGCCCCTGTGTTGAGCTGACACTGGTACCAGTTGGTGTAGGTCAATGGTGAGCTGACTGACTTTGTGAGCTTGGCTTCATTTTAGGTGTTGCAACTAGAATGGCATCCCCAAGCTGCTGATACACCCTCCTCCCTTTTTAAACTGCTTTCCCCATTAGCAATGGCTACAGTTGCCAGCAGGCTACAGTGCAGCCAGGAGAGCGAGAGCAGTCACAGTGCAGCTGGGAATGTCTCCATTTCTGGCTTCATGCTTGCAGAAACATTCGTCCCAAGTGAGAATACAGGGTCTAGCAACTTACATGAGCTTGTTACCCAGCTTCTGATGGGCAGGACTTATAAACATACAAAAATAACAAAAAGAAGGAAAAAAAAAGAAAAAGAAGAAAGGACCCATGCATTTGCAGTGGGATTTTCTGGCACACCCCTTCTCCTGCTGTTTTTTAAACTAGTTTTGCTTCTACCCAGCAAGGAGGGTAATGACCACCTCTTTCATTCTGTTTGATTTTTTGGTTTTCTTTTGGAATATGTCTATCATCAGTGCAGGAAACAATTTCCTCTACTCTTTTTCTTCTTTTGTAGCTTTTACCAGTTTCACAGGCTATGACTTTTTCTCCAGTGAGTCAGCTACACTTTTCATGGTCTGGGGAAGATGGATGTGAGAGAAGAACACAACTGGCCCCAGTGGGGCTGGTAGCAGCATGTAGGGGGAGGCAGTGTCTGAAACTCTGTGGTTCCTCTGGTCCAGCCGGCCAGCCCTGCATGACATTTTTTCACTGCCCAGCAATGTCTCAATAGCTTGCACTGAGTTTATTTACTGGCAGGTGTCCCAGGGAGGCAGATATGGCATTTATCAGGTGCCAGTTAGCAAACTCTGTTACCTTTGCCAGTAAATTGAAGAGCCTCTGCTGTATTTGGAAAAAAAAATATAATATACAGAGCACCTATTAATAGCCTTATCTCTGTCTACTGTGAATTGGTGTGAAATGCTCAGGCTTCTACCCAAACTACAAACTCAAAATATTTTTCGGGTTGAGCAGACCACAGCAGAAAACCAGTTTTGTGCAAGTTCCTAATGCAATGTAATTCTGCAGCTATCTACATTGAAGCTCCAGGTGAAAAAGATTGCTCCTGAACACATCCATCAGTCTCTGCACTGCCTGACATTGCTGTCCTTGTCTAAGCAATGGCTGTTCCCTTTTCATTGCTTCTCTCCCCCGTATCCCAGGTTGGAGGATAAGGCTGTTCCCAAGGAGGTGGATTTTGTCCTTGTACTGACAGATGCTGCATGTGCCCTTCTCTGACCAAAACCTCCTTCCTACCTGCTTTGTATTCCAGCTCAATCACTAGTGTTAGTAGCACTAAATGCTGTCTAGCCATCCATCACAAGACATCCAGGGCATCCATTATGATATGATTCATTTAAGCAATCCATGTTCATTATTAATCTTCCCTTACTGCAGGCTAAAGTAACCCTGGCTTGTAAGGTCTCTGTTCTTTTCAAAGCTGGCTTTACTATAATTGCATTTTCTGCCGTATCTGCTTGCTTGCTTGTTAGTACTTTGCAGGTTGTTGTCCCTCTTCATGTCTTCTGAACTGTGCCATTTGTCCTGGAAAATGTTCATTGGGGATTAATATGCAGTTAATCACTGTTGGCTCTTAGCTTCACAGAATCACAGAATGTTAGGACCTGGAAAGATCATCTAGTCCAACCCCTCTGCCACAGTAAGATTCCCTAGACCAGGTCACACAGAAGCGCATCCAGACGGGTTTTGAATATCTCCATAGAAGGAGACTCTCCAACCTCTCTGGGCAGTCTGGGCCAGTGCTCCCTCACCGGGAAAAAATTTCTACCTGTATTCTCACGGAATCTCCTATTCTTCAGCTTACAACCACTGCCCCTTGTCACTGGGCTTCACTGAGAAGAGCCTGACCCTGTCCTTCTGACACACACTCTTCACATATTTAAAAGCATAGATGAGGTCACCCCTTAGTCTCCTCTTCTCCAAGCTAGAGACCCAGCTCCCTCAGCTTTTCCTCATAAGGAAGATGTTCCAGCCTCTTCAACGTCTTTGTGGCTCTGTGCTGGACTCTTTCAAGCAGTTCCCTATCCTTCTTAAATTGAGGGGCCCAGAACCGGACACAATATTCCAGATGTGACCTCACCAAGGTAAAAGGGGAGAAGATTATATTTTTGGATTATATTTTTTCTTAAAGTAAGGTGGAACAGCCAAAGACCACAACAGTTTGTTGTATTTAGGGTTAAATCACTCCAACAATGGTTTGATTTTGCTACTGACAACTAACTTGCAAATGTGGCTAAATGTCAACAAGCAGTAATTTTTTATGGGGTGTTTATATTCTGTATGGGGAGAATTTGGCAAAAAACCTTGACAATCAGTGATCCTAAATATTTCAATAACTGCATGATTTGTTTTGGTTATTGAGATCTAAGTTGTCCCCTCCCTGCAATGCAGAATCAGTACTGTGGCAGTTTTATCCACCCAGGAGCAGAAGGAACATTAGCTCCCTTTGCCTTCATTGCACTGAAAGCAACTGCATTTTACATTTTAGAGAAGAGGTGCAAGCTGCAACAACAGAACTGAAAGTGAAGGAGCTGTGAATAAAAGGCAAGTATGTCTCAGGAGAAAAGGCAAAGGGACTACGCAGAAAACTTCTGCTTGGCTGATCTGATGTTCCTCTCCCCAGCAGTGTCCTTCTAATCACTGCACACTGTGCACACTCACACTGCTTCAGGCAGCTGAACTAGCCAGGAGAAGCACAGTGGGTAAATGAACAGCAACCAGACGGCTTTGTAAGTCTTGGCTCTGCCATAAACTCACTGTTCACTTCTTATCTGCTTGCTTTCCCATCTTTGTCACCTTTGTTTCTGGGATATTGCCTAGGGTCCACATGCTTGCTTAGGCATAGATAATTCACATCCTTAAGATCTCCACCACAAGGTGCAGTTTTTTCACACAACATGGCTGTGTGTCTGAACATGCATTGTCCCCAGCTCCCACCCTAGCACACCAAGTCTTCACAGGGAACTTGAGAGGCCATCTAGTCCATATTCCCACCACAGCCAAATTTTTCTTCAATATCTTCAACTATGTATGTGCAGAATGTAACATGGGGAAAGCTGGTCTGGGTTGGACCTAGTGAATGCTACCCCCTGGAAGTGGTAGACAATGCAAACAAGAGTGTGGTCCACATTCTAGAGTCAGATAAACAGAAGAGAATATTTGGTTTCTGTTACTGTTGTAGGTCAAGGTGTGGCTTCAGGCATATAAAGTTGGGCACTTTGTGAATGTTGTGTTTGTGAAAGGCAAAGAATGAACACAGCAGCTACCCCTTTTCAGCTATTACAACTTCAACCTCTTAAAAAGGAAAAGAAAATAAAAATTGTACCTTGACTATGACACTGCATTTAGCAGTTTTCTTCTCCTTTTACTCGATAAGTGGCCTCAGCTATTAAAAACCTCTTGGTAGGACAACAAGAGCTATTAGCAACTCACAAAGTAAAAAGAATTACAACTCTGTGAAGAAATACTGCAGATATCAAACAGTGAGTAAGTGGCATGGCAGTAGAAGTAGGTTAAAATACTGTGTTATTTTAACAGGTGAATTCCTAGAAGAGAATTGTGGAATCTGTTACACCCAGATTGAGGTCATCACTGAGTGAGACCTACAGAAAGATAATATATCACCTGTACAGCTGTAAAATCTGTAAGCAACTCTCTTGCATTTAATATGCTCTGACCTGAGCTTCAGCAATGCCCTCTTTAGAGTAGGCAGAGTGTGCTCTCTGTGTGTGACTGGAGTCCTAGCTCTGAAAGGTTCCCCTTGTCTTCCATGGATGACAACCTTCATTTGAAAGCCACTAAGCTCACATTAATTTCCCTTTTTCTAGTGCCTAGTGCCTATTCCCTCACATACTTGGCTGGTTCAATTGGCAATGAGAGTGCATCTTCCAGATGACAGTATCTGTAGCACACACAGAGACCCCTCTGCCTTGAGAATGCTGAAATCAATGCAGGGCCAGAGCTGCTCTTTAAAACGTTGAATACACACATATTTTACAAATTGTATTTTAGCTGTGAATAATAACCTGGTAATGCCTGGGAGACAAGACAGTTTGCATCCTCTGTTTCCATATGAGCTGTTTTGCTGTGACTTCCAGATGCCAAATAAATTATTAATCAAGTCTGAAGAATACACTGGAGCCTTCCTTCCTGAGAGGAAGGATGATGCCGATCACCAGATGGGTTTGGCATGTACATCACATTGCCACCAAGTAACTTTCACCACTGTTTTATTATGTTTAGAGTTACCTGTCTAACTTGGAATGTGTGGCAGGTGTGCACTAATTCCTCTTGTTTCATTGCCACTACTGATGATGTGCATTTGCCCTGGAATAGGCCCAGTGTTGCACGTGGATACAATCTACCAGGGCAGATGGCAGAAGTGCATGGCATACTTTTTCTGATAATGATTTTATAAAATGCCTATAGATTTGTACATATGACACATAATTGTGCTTTCAGAGTTAGACAGGGAGAGAGTTCCTGAACAGAAACCTATTACAGGAAATATGGTGCTCCAAAGAAGCTGATTCTTAACCTGATTGAGAATAGGGGAAAAAAAAAAAAGAGAAAAAAATAAAGACATTCAATTTTTTAGGCATCTCAAAGACCATCAAAGTGAGTCTCAAGAACAGGACTTGATATGAGCTTGAAGAGGCTCTGGTTATTTGCTGACAAACAGGTAAATTAAACGTAGCAAGATGCGAACTAGCAATTTGTTATGATGGCTTTTATTTGGTGTGGTATAAAACAATTCTGGGAAATAATCTGATAAATAGCATTGTAATAGTGAGCAAATACTTCCTATAACTCCTCACAAAGAATAGCAGTCTTGGAGAAGTTGCTAAGAAAATATGTGGCAGCTGTTTTTCAGAAGAGCTGGTTTTGGAAGAATTTAACTACAAAGGCAGTTTATAGGATTACTAACAGGGTCTTAAATCTCATCTACTACTTTCTTTTTTCCTCTCTCCACTAGCACTGTTTGTCTGTGTGAGCGTGCTCTGGACCAGAGCACATGACCAGCCCCTTTTCCCTTTTGGTGCCTCTCAGTGCACATGATAAATGGACTTTGGCCCATTGAAGCAAATGGAAAATCTCTCCAAGGTAATTTGGACTGAGTCCCTTAACTATCTTTGCAACAGACTCCTCCTTCAAGAGGGTCACAGAGAAATGGTATCTGTCATTGCCTCTCTGCTCTTGCCTGCCTGTTGAACTAATTTCCAGTAATGCATAGACATGCGCCATATGCAAATTTTACAAGGAAATGCAGTCCTGTGTGCTGCACAGACTTGCCTGCTTGTCTACAGGTTTTGAGCAGAATTGATTCAGATCTAAACTGAAGGCTCTCCCTGTGACTATTAATCACCTTTTCTCATGCAGAGCTTTTGCAGCTGCCACCACATACACTCCTTCGGCACTGTTCCACTGTTTTGCGCCTCCCAAAGTCACGACATAATCACTACCACTGATTTTTCGTCCTAGGTAGTAGAACAAATCTTCTACTGCAGCTATAAATGATAATTAACTTACATAATTATCCTGACACTTCACTGAAGTCTCAGTCAGTTGACTACAGATTTAGATTATAATGATATTTTAGTAATATTCAGATCAATCAACTTTCTGCTGAAGATATTCTTTATATATCTCCTCATAGACAATAAAGCCAGAAGGAGCCACTGTGATCATCTGTTCCAGTCCTTACAGAAGGCTCCAGGTCAAGACTTGAACCCCAAAAGAACTACACCATGTCTTGGACAAAACCATCCTGTGTCTGCAGCTATGGATAACTTAACTGCAAGCCTTCGGAAGCTACTTCGAAGTTAGTCAGGAGAGTGACTAAGATCAGACGGGTTTGTGTGGAAAAAATCCTTTTAAAATTTGTAATTACTATGTAATTTAAAACATCTGTTAAAAGAAAAATAAAAGGCAAGCATTCACATGCATGGGGAGTAGTGTATGAAGAACATAGGCTTCCTTTTATAGCCCTATTACTGGGTTTGATCCTCTTCAGCTTCCAGAATTGTACTCTGAGTGATTATCTTCAGCACAATACAACATTTTTCAAGTCAGTTTAGACTAAAACTGTATTGTAATACAGTGGTTGCTTTGTCTTTGGTAGATCTTTAGTAAATTTGTGGTTAGCAGCAGTGCTATTTGGTAAATAATATAAACCCATGACAGGTTTCTTCAAAGCAGGAAAACCCTGAGGGTGACTGCGGTGTAAGAAACAGCTCTGAATGAGCAACTCAAATGGAGGAGGCATTTAAATAATTAATTGCCTTTTGTTAGGATTTTCCTGCTGCAATGGAAGAAAGAATAAACAATTAACAACTGAAATGCTCTCTCTTATGTGAGCTGTCCCTGACTGTATGAAATGATGGGCTTTACTCTAGGAGGAGAACAGCACTGTGGACTATTGTTATAGCTGAAGATGACCTTCTTTTATAAAGGAAGAGGAAAAGGGAGGGCAAAGGGTCTGTAGGCTCTGTGCACAGGACAGTATAAGGTGAGTTGGTTTGATTTTCTGCTGCTTACTATTTCTCCTTGGTGCTGAAGCAGAAGTGGCAGTGAAGTGTAAGTATGTGCCCAGCAGGACTGCTGCAGGCAGAGGGAACCCATTTCAGGCAGGTACTGCCAAACAAGGGTGGGGTGACGCTACAACACCTTCACCATCTGTGGGCTGATGCGTGCCTGTGCCAGCCATGGTACTCAGCCTTTGCTGTGCTGAATCCAGACCATACTTGGGCAATTGATGTCTTCCGGGATTGGGGCTGCAGGTTTTTCAAATAGAATAATAAAATGGGTGGGAATGAAAAGGGAGAGAGAGGTAGGCAGATGGCTTTACTTTTCCCTTGGGACAAATATTCTCTCAGGGCAAAAGAGTTCAGCTATGCCACGTTACAGAGGACCTGGGTTGCTGCACGGTTTCCACATCCTCACAATTCACGCTTCACCTAACTTTTGTCCTACAGCTTTATTTCTGCAAAGCACTTACATGCAGATTACAAGCTGACATTTCTAAGACTACAAGTTAAATATATGCCTATGTGTCTCTGAATGTGAATGCTGCTTCCTCCCACCCCCATTGACCTGAATGAATGCTCAGCATTAGAAATGATGGGAGTTTCCAAAGCCTCCCACACAAACCAAGAGTTGAGGAAGGGAGAGAGATGAAAACCTAAGAGCATCCTTTCCAGAAGGGCATAATGGAAATGCTTGTGATAGCTGGATAATGAATAACTACGCCTTTGGAAGAAAAAAATTGTATGTTAGATGGTGAAAATGGCCTCAGCAATATTTTCCTCTCAGATGGGCTTTTGTAGAGAAATATCTTTTGGGGTCCCACACATTAAATGAAATGGAGGAGCCACATACAGCATGTGTTTTGTGATTGTGCCCATCTACCTGGGTCATACAAGAAAGCTGCAGGATCTCCACCTCAGGCCACCACCTGCAATCTGCACCTGTTCCTCCTTATGGGTAGTCATCTGAAAATCCCTGGGGACAGGGAGGAGGAGTGAGGGGGAAGGAGATAACAATAGCTGAATAATTTATTCAATAAGATTCATGGAATTTAGGGACTAATACATTCTATGAATAATATTTTCATCTTTTCCTTAACTCCAGTGCTGACAGAAGATATGAATAAAGATTGAAGCAAACACTCGAATTCTATGACAATGCTATTGAACTTCGGAAGCATGTATTACATGAAGTGAGGGGACTCTAGTTCTGCCTGTCATTGGCTTGATGTAGACATTCTCAAACACTGTGAAATATGTATTTGACACTTTGACCTTTTCTCACAGAAAGTTTATGCTCAGGTTACCTGACAATAAGAATCAATCAATAACTTGTATGCTGTTTTTCTCCCAGAAAATGGCTAACAATTGCTTTCTTTCAACACTTCAGAAATTACATCCCTAGAGATGGCAGACCTTTCATCTCTACATTACCCTCTCCCTGCAGGGCATCTTGTCCTTGTCTCTGGAGGGGAAACTCATTCCTGCAGGGCACTGTAACCTGCCACTGCCTTTGCAGCAGCACCAGCTGACAGTCCCCAATGTTTTGGCAGGTCTCTTTGCAGCAGCTGCAGACAGATCGTTGGGGGGTGCCACTAAGGCTCTTCCAGTACCTTATCTTTCCTAACATCTCCTCACTATTGGAGGTGGCTGCTGAAGATGGTCTCTACACACAAGGGCAAAAGGAGGATTAACTGGCCTCTGTGAAGTTTGGCCATGAAATCCAAGCTGCAGTCAGATAAGTTTCAATAGGGTCTCTGCTGTTGTTCCCTCACTCTTGATGGGCAGAGCCACTAACTTCAGCATGTGGTAGCTAAGGGTCTGGGGTCTATTTCCAGCCTTAGTGCAGTAGTACTTCCTAATAAAATCAGAACAATCCAACATTTTATTACTTTGGTATATTTTAGCTCTAAATTAATTTTAATGTCCTCTTATCTTTGGCTTAACAGAGGAGCTGGAGAATCAATGGACTTTTCCCATCCAGCTTAAGAAGTCATGGCTGAACTGTAACATGTTTGTTGTATTACCAGCCAGAGCAGATTTATTGACTCCAAGCAACACGAGACCTACTGCATTTCCTGCTATACCAAGGTAACATGGACTCCTGGTATCAGTTCACTGACATCAGATGTACAACACCCTTAGACATCAGTGGTGACAGATCATGCTAAAGAAAAAGAAAGCCAGCCAATAATTTCCACCCTCCAAAATTCATAATCTAAGTGATAACTGAGCTTGCTGCAAGTGACTATCATTCATCAGCTAAATGTTGAATTCACCAGTTCCTGGAGGGCCTCTAATCAGAAATGGACATGGTTCATAAACATTTAATTCTAACTTTGAAAGTAGAGAGGAATTTAACAGAACACTATAGAGTGATGAATAAATTATAATGGCATTAACAAGACATGCATATATCTAAAGGGAAAAGTCCCAGAGGGTTCAGGGAGCTCCAAAGTTACTAATAACTTATTAATTTTTGAGTTGATAGTAGATAACAAATTAAACATGCTAAATATGAGCATGCACTGTGATTTCTGCAGCAGAAGAAAAAAGTCTTTTGGCATATTATACTATGGAGTAGTATAAGGCCAGAGAAGTGATTATTCTTTTTTTGTTTGTCTTTAGGACAGATTGCAGTTGGAGAGCTGTATGCATTCCAGGGCACTTGGCTACAGGAAGATGCTGATAAACCACAAGAAATTTGAGAGATTCTGACTATGAGTAAAGAAAATGTTAAAAAATCTCTGATAAAAAGAGTAGGGAGAAAATCCTCTTCAGAGAGATGGAAAGAATTACACATCAACAGAAGAGAAAGCTGGTGGGAAATCATATGACAATCAGAATTTAAAAAAAGGAGGCAAACAAGTCAAAAGTCATGGGAAAAAACATTTTCTCTTACCAAATAAATACATAAAATTGCTGTAACTTCTTATATGAAGTAAAAAACACAAGGTGATGAATCAGAACCAAGCTCCCAAGGAGCCAGGACGTTTTCAGATTCTGTATTTCTTAAATTCCTTAAGTTGTGCCCTAAGACTTCCTGCCTTTGCTTATTGACTTAAGAGCATAATTGGCAAATATTTACACAAGGAAGCATCTTCATGTCCGTGGCTTTCAGTTCAGCAGATTTTGTGCATGTGAATGACCTGCTTGTTCTGCTGAAGGGTGGCATAACCACTTGGAACTTCATTGCCAGCACTCCCAGCTGCTCACCTGAGTGACTATGGGGTTGCTCACTCTCCCCACTGGCCCTTCTGCACTCCCTCTGACAATGATTCAGCATCACTCTGGCACAACTCTCCCAATGTCACCCTGATCGCACAGAGTGGCAGAACTGGGATGAATTTGCACATACTGCATATTTTCTGAGAGGCTGTTGCTGCAGAAAGACATATACAGAAAAAAGAGAACAGTGAAGGAAAAGGAGCATGGGTGGTCACCAACCTCCTGCCCAACTGAGATAAGAAGTAGTACATGAAGTTAGAGGAAGCAGAGGCTGTGCTCAGCAGAACACTGAAAATCCAGCTCCTGAGTGGGGACAGGGCAAACCTGGCTTCAGGGAACCTGGCCAACACAGACAGTACATGCACAGGGGACATTTGCCTGGCCACAGGGGATAGGTATTCCTCTGGCCATCTTAACCTGTTCCCTGCTGCTCACCTGAGTGACTTTGAGCTTGTTCATTTTCCCCAATGGCTTTTTGCCCTTCCCCTGACAATGTTTCTGTTTCATCTGTTTGTTCCCATCTATCTGAACATGAGTTCAGATAGCTGATTTTATAGTCTATTTTAATTACTTTAGGTAAGATCTGAGTAACAAAACAACACTATACCTACATCTTTCCAAATAGCAACATGATTTTATACTCAAAGCTTGTGTTATTAATTTAAGAAACAGTTTATCAGAAATGATCAAATATTTCTTCTCATCACACTACAAGCTATTCTATGGGTCTGCTATGTTACTACTTAAATGTATTTATTCTATCCCATACTTCTATATGAATTGCTTTGCAGTGAAATGCATAACTATCAGTTTGAGATAATTTTAATATTTTTAGGTGAATAAGGAGTTCTGGGTTACAACTGGAAAAGTATTATGGCCTTATCCCCATCCTGTTTTCTCCAGTGCTGAGGGAACCAAAAATAGGCTCACATAAAATGAAAAAAAAAAAAAAAAAAAAAGAGTTAGTTTGTCCTATAAAATAAAACAAGCCCTCTACAGTGTTATTATTTTGTCTTGTGTAGCAGGCTGTTATTTTCTGAAATAATATTCATCTGTGAGTCAGGAGGGAATTCCTTCTACTTGCTTTCATCCTCAAAATGCTAGCTGCCTAGACTAAGCTACATAGCATTTCCAGAAGCAGCTTTTGCTCCAAACCCAAGAATGCTTTGCCATTCAGACAGGATTCTCTGCCTTTTCTGAATGCTGGAACTCTACTCAACTCCTCTGAATTGGATGCTTTACTTTTAGACAGATTGAGTTGCATTTATGAAGATGTAAGAAATTCTACTTCTAAGTAGAGTACCCAGGAAGCTTAGTTCATAAGAAACAAAGTGCCATTAATAAAATGTGAAAATGACACATTAATGAATTTCCTCTATTGCTGAGATCTTAAAATTGCTTCTGAAGATGCACAAATTAAGCTCTGGGAACAGTCCTGCTTATGTAAGGAGACCTAATCCCATGAACAGAAGTATAGGTGTAAGTGTATGGAGGGTTATGTGTTATGTATGCACTAAACAGCAAGAAAATTTCTCTGCATTTGCCTTTTCCATCTGAAGAGACCTTGGTGTGAGGAAATTGTTTCCAACACTAAACCAGTTTTATTTTATCAAGATCAGGCAACCCAATTGGGAAAGGAAAAGATGAACAGAAGTTTGTGCTTTATACACGAGGTGTTCTACTCCAGTTAACCAAATCAAAAAGAGTATGTCACCGTATGATTAACAGCTAAATTTAATATGGTGCTTCATAAATAACCACTGTAAATATAGCTATCTTCACAGCAGGGGAAGCCTTAGCACAAATAACAGCAGGCTTGCTGACCGCCAGAGAGATTACAGTATTTCATTTTCAGACACAAATCTCAGTTGGAGTTGCCGTGGTCAGCAAGAAACTGTGTCTAATTTTTTTGGCTGGACCTTGAATTTAATCTGTTGACTGCTGCCAGATTTACAGGGCAGGCTTTAATGGTCCATTGAGTTTAATGAACTCTTAATGAACACAGCAGATTAAAATTTGGAAGGCCACAAGAAATAGAGAAGCAAGACAATATAGGCAGCAGTGGTTTGAAGTAGACAGCAGTGATAAGAAAGATCTCAGCTACATGTAAAATATTACTATTCTCTTTCCACATCATCTGAGCATATGGCATGTATAAAACCAAAACCTCTCTTTATAGCTGCTGACAGTGGCAATATTTAGTCCCTTGCCTACCTCGGCAGTAAAACTTCCTCCATGGCTTTGGGCTGGCCAAGAAAATACATACTGAAAAAATGAGTTACATATCACTGTCTTAAAAATGTACAGGTAGACCACAGGACAAAGCAAATTCAAGCAAATCTGCCCAGACTGCTCTTTCCCATCCCTGAAGGTGGAATAAGTCTGGCCATTTCCTCTAATGTTAAGCACATCATTTATACCAGTCTCCAGACTTTGTCCTGAGCTAATTCCTTCTTCAGAAGAAATTATACTGCCTGTTTTCAACATCCCTTCTGGAGGGTAAATGTGCTTTTCCCCAAAGCTCCAATAGGTAAGACCACTAGACACGTGAACCCCTTTGGCTTTTGAATAGAGTTATAGAATTGTTTAGGCTGGAAATGACCTTTAAAACCAGCTAGTCGAACAGTTAACGTAATACTGCCAAGTCCACCACTAAACCATGTCCCTAAGCACCACATCTAAATGTCTTTTAAATACCTCCAAAGAGGATTTAGAAAACCTGGACACATGAACTTTGTTGCAGAATTTCTTTCACAGTAGACTGACACCAAAGCAATAAAGTTTTAGACTCCTCACCATGTACACAACTGTGTTAGTGTAACAGATGCTATTCCTGTACAAGAAGATCACCTTTGCAGTCATTAGGGGCAATAGTATAATTACAAATGACAAATAGTTAGAGCATTATAAAAGCCATATGCACTTTTTTTCCTATGCCCATAAAGGTTTTCATATTAAGAAAGATAAATTCAGCCTAACCCTAATCCAGGTTATACACCTAGGACAAGTGGAGAATTCAGAGATGATCATACAAGAGATGACAGGGATAATTTGGCTTGTTTAACCCAGGAAAGTAAAGACTAAGAAGAGAAATGGGTTGTATTTTTATGTAACATCACAGGGTAGGTGTCTACCAAGAGCAGGGTAGTGCTAGCAAAACAAAAAATGAGCATAGCCATGAATAGATTTCAGCAAAAAATTCAACTGCTTCCATCTGTAAGAATGATACCTTGACACAGCTTTCCAACAGGAACCACCTAAGCAAAAAACAAAGCTACTTTTAAGATGCAATTCAGTATTTTTAAGAAGAGGGTTGTATAATCTGATGGCATGTGATATCAAGAGATGGAGCCTGACGAATCTGAAAGTCCCTTCTCATCCCATGTTTCCAATAGCCAGCACATTGTGTTGCTGGTTTGACTGTGCAGAAAGGTTACAGGTTCTGATTTTCATGCATGTCTAATCCTTCTTAGTCATAGCCTGGTTACACAATCCACAGAACAGGGACAGTGGGTCCTGCAGAAGTAAGGTGTCCTTGGGAAAGCTGGAGAAACTGCTCAGTTATTTTTTAAATTAAAAATGTTTTCCAAGTGTCCCTGTTTGTGCAAGCTGATACATGCTGACATTAAATTCAACAGTTCTGCATTCATGTGCATAGTGTTCAGCTGGAGATGAAGGCAAAGAGTCATTTTGGGGAGCTGGTGAATAAAACACAATGCAGACTTAGACCAAGCAAGCCATTTTTGAGGATGTCAGTGGACAAAACTGAAAGGTTCAATATGTGGGCACAAAAAAACCCTCGACAATATCCTCAGCACAGTTTGCAAAACTATGGACTTCATAGCATTAGAAAGCTTGTGGGAACAAGTTTTCTCCCAGATCCTACCTACCTTGCATTGCCACTGTTGGATGGGGTAGAAAATGGTAGAGAAAAATGCTATTGTTATAGTTTTATTGGCACTTCATTTTCTAGTGGTAAGAACTCAAAAACCTGGATAAAACTGGAAAAGATTTTAAAAAACCTCAGACAGCCAAAGGGTTTACTTACATCAATGTTTCCTATGGTGAGTGCGTGGCAGGCTCCAGTGATGCCTGGTGTGACCCTGGGAGCAGGATTTGACACAACACCTCGAAGAGCAGCTCAGATAAACACCCAGTCCTTAGGGCTACTCTCATAGCTGAACCAAACCCTGCTGCTTTTGGAGCTCTCTGTTTACAAAACAGACTTGTGTGAATGTTTAATTCTTCCAAAACCACAACAGCTTATGGCAGCTGCTTAATAAACCTAAGAGACGCTGGAGCAGCACTTTCAGCAGCTCTGCAGCCCAGTGCTCATTAGTCAGCAGCCCTTCTTCCATAGCATGTAAGTGGAAGTGACAGTCTGTCACGACCTAAGGACAGCCAGCCACTCCTCACAGTCACAGAGGAGATGAAGAGCATCCTTCTTGAATATGAAGGCTTCAGAAATGTGAAAGCCCTGGAGACCTGGGCTGTTATTTATAAGAAATCGGTGAATCAGAGGCCAAGAGGCTTCAGCTGGAGCTGGGAATTGGGGGTGTGATAAGAACACTGAGTCTCTCCAAATGGCTGTTGCTAGCTTGAAATGGCCCAAGGGCTGGGCTCAGGATGGAGCTGTAGATCTTCCTCACTGTTTCAGAATGTGGTTTGGATGACCAGCTAGTACAGCCAGGGGAATCTTCATAAGTTCTCTGTAGGGCAGATGTAGTCCTGTTTGGCTAGATCCTGCACTCTACACTTTGCCTAATTTCTTCCAGGTGTCCCAGTCCCTTTGTAGCTGTGCCACAGGACCAATTTGAGCTGATGAGGAAGTCTGGGGGCCTTCCAAGAGAGTTTCAGTGCTATGAAACTCAGTGACAAAGAGGATGTTTGCAGAACCACAAGTTTGGCATGTACCAAAGTTCAGAAGGCAGAGTATAACTCTGGTATGTTTATACATACATAGTCTCTGCACACTTTTTGTCTCTTATATATATACTTTCATTTAAACTGTAGCTCATTTCCACAATATCTGATTCCAGAGATGTACATATTCAGTATATCTCTAGAATCCCTGGGCTTGTTGTTGGTGTTTTTAACTATTGCAGATCTTCATCATCAATGAAGAAAGTGTTTTTTAAGAACATATATATATTTACTCTCAGATGCTTTACAGATTGCAGACATACTGTAATCTACTGCCTTCATGGTTTGCAGGACCTATTCCTTCTGCAATGCTCACACATACCTTGTTGTATTCCTAAGGGCAGCACCTACCCAACCACTGTAGCTGTGGGAGAAGAAAGGAAAGCTTCAGGACATTTGGCCTGAAGGCTTTTTAAGCTGCCCAAGCATCCAGGCACAGATTGCAAAATTTGTCTGGAACACAGCTGTTCCAGAGGCTGGATGCAAGCAGCCAGCATCTGGGGAGTAAGTCAGTTTATCATCAAGGGAGAAGGATATCTTGATCACGGAGGGGTATCAAAGAAGTTCTTGGAAGAAGGAAGCTCTCTTCATAGCTTATGTGTATATGATTGTGGTGCCTGAGAGCCCTGGCAACTACCTACAGCTTTGTAATAAAAAATACTATGTATGTAAAATAAATATCTTTTATTAGATAGACCAAGGTAATTTTTTCAAGCCAAGTAGCTCATATAATAACAGGATACAACCTCTAGCCTCAAGTCTTATAATACTTTTGATGGCATTTATAAACATTTAATGCAGTATATAGGTTGAATTTGTTTGTTTGTTTTTTTTTTCAATCTTGGACAACTTGGAGTGTGGTCTTACCCACAACTGTTCCTCAACAGTAGAATGGGCTTAGAAAATTGAACACAGCTTTAAAAAAAAACTATTCTGTCTTCACAAGGTCATAAAATACATATATAAAAAGGACATTCTAACAATATAAATAATGAAAACTGTGACCAGGTGTAAAAGATGACAAACACAAATAACAGACTCTGTATTGTGGAGCATCAATCAAATTATATATGAGTTATATATAATGGGCCCATCTGTAAAATGAGAAATAACAATGGGTCAAAGATTGTCAGTAGCATCATTCCCTAGAATCCTGCCATAATCTTAAGGAAGGTTCAATTTTCTCCTTAAATCCAACACAAGGTATCAGCTACAGCAATCCCTGCATTTATCCAGGGTCTATTCCCCACTGATAAGAGGCTCAGATAACTTCTCCTGCAAAGTGCAGCTCTCTTAAGAAGCCTGACAGAGACATAGCTGAAGCTTTGATTCTTTTCTGTAACACTGCATGACATTTATCTGAAAGAACAGCTCTGATTAGCTACTGTATTCACCTGGGGTCTCCAGATTTTGAGTCTTGGAAGAGACCAGAAAGAAACAGATTTTCTGGTTTGTTTACTTTGAATCTTTGGTGAGGTATTTTTTAATGACTGTCGCTATGCCACAGCAGTTTGTTTCCCTTTTGCATTTTTGTACCTGAGGAAGCAAAAAACATTCTTAAAACAGCAGTACACAACTGCAAAGTCATAATTGGCAGTGTGACTGCAAAGGGGAAAAGTAACAGCTTTTTATTTATGATTTTTAAAACTCTCAGATTTGAAGTTGACAGCATCTCTTTAAACTAATGAGATAAGAGGTGGAAAACATTTAAATGCACTAGGACAAAGTTAGGAGGGCACTGTTGACAACTAATTATTATTAAGTCTCCTGATATACATTGTAATAATGATAATTATGATTAAAGTATTTTCTTTCATTGTGGAGGCTGTTAACATTTGATTTCCTGGGCTTTTCCTTGCAATTTACATTAATTACTGTCCACCTCCTGTCTTGTTTTCCTACTGAAACTTTACAAAGTCATTAGTGTTCCTAACAAGTCTTTTCCAATTTTTTGTAACCTAATTGACATTGAGACATATTCACTGCCTATCTGCCCCATGATGACACCTCTCAAAATACGAGTTTTGTTGAAAGAAGCTTATTTCTTCCTTTTCTTACTTTGACTTGCCAACACGTTTTCTTCATTTGATAACTCTGGTAACTGAGTTATTTTCCAGCCCAGATGCTTGCCATTACAAATGGCTCCACTCACTAATAATTCATGGAGTTTAGCATCCAAGCTACTGCCTCCAGTTTCCTGGTGGTTTCTGCTAAGAGTTATTAGCTGCCACCTTGTCCACCTCTATCTGCTAGATGGCCAAGCCCTTTACACATGTAACCTTCCTCATCAAGTCTTCCTAATAAAGTCAATAACAATGGCTCAGTTGGAGATCTAGAGCACTATCACAGATTATGGATAATCTGCACAATCCAGATATCAGAATAAAGAGCTAAACTTGACATCATTCATTTTGTACAACAGGTAAACCGGTTTTCTTTCTGAAGTCTAGCAATGGCTGCCTCTTATGAAACTCATACTCATCCCAACCTATACTTGCTCTGGACAACTAACACCATGCAGGAATTTCCAGATTTATGTAGAAATGTTACAGTAGAAATCCCCTCGGAGTCTTCATATTGCTATTACTGACAGAGCCTGGGAAAGCTTCAGTGATCCATGTTACACTGACTTGAGACTTTTGAAGTGTTTTGATTTCATTGCAGGGAATTTTTAAACTGTATTTTAAAAATCCTTCATCCACATCTTCCAAAAGCTGCAGAAAACCCATGATTCATACTGATGTCCCACTGGATCCATTATTTTTGTCAAAATCTAGCTCAGGTTTTGGAAGGATATCAACAGTTCTCATTCTCAGTGAATGCTGTGTATATGCTGTACTCAATCCAGCTACTCTACACATTCTGAGAAGCGTGTTCATACCCATAACTAATATAGCTACCATGCTGCTTACCTGCATGGTTGAATGCTTCTGGGAAATTGTGTGCTTAATTCACATACCACTGTAGTGTCCCTAAGGTGGTAGGCTCTGTGCATGTACTGCAAGGAACAGAGGAGCAGCTGTTGTTAAAGCTTCCAGACACTTTCCTTTATAAGAATTGTTTTTCAGTTCTTGATAAAATTTATACTTTGCTGTATCTTTATTGTATCTTGTATAAGGCTATGAGGAGGAGGTCTCCAGCTCTGAGGAGAATAAAGAATACTGTGTTTTGGCAGGGGTTGGACTTGATGATCTTTCTAGGTTCCTTCCAGCCCCTAACATTCTATGATTCTATGAAACCTGGTTGTGTAGAGAGCCCAAATGTTTCTGATGAAGTCTTTATCCCCCCACCTTCCCCTTCACCAAGGATTGGATTAAGCTGTCTCAGCCTTTGGGCTGTCGTCTGGTCGTTGCAAAGGTTCCACTGCAGCTCAGCTCTGCATGAACCTTGATGATTGCAATCCTGCACACCATGCCACTCTGACTCCTGGGACGTCTGGGAGAGGAAGGCAGATTACTCTGTGAAATTCCTCTTAGGAAGGCTGACTTGACCTGATGGTTTTCTCATCAGTGCTGCCACGGCTCAAGAACCTGTCATGAATGGCAAAACAGCAGAGCAGACACTGACTAAGCCACAAGCTGCATTGGGTCTGCTAACTTTGGGAGCCACGGGACTTCAGGTTTGCAGAGCAGCAGAGACCAGAGCTGTAGGTCAGGTAATACCCATTTGACCCTACTGCTGGACAGTAAACTGAGTCAGCCCTGGAGCTGCTAGAGGTAGCTTGCAGAGCCAATGGGCCAGTAGAGCTCCTTTGCAGACACAGTGTATTTATTTACTTGATTAATCAGATTTTCCTTGTTCTCTTGGTAGATTAACTGCCCATGTCTTCAGTGTCCTTCTACAAACAGGCCCATCAGTCACCTCAGGACTAGATCTAGTAAATCTGTGATAATACAAGTACAGCACATCAATACATCTGCATACCATGTGGTGATTTTAGGGGAAAACAAATTTTTCTAGTCTCGTGTAGACAAAAAGGGCAATTATTTGTGCAATAATACTGTGACATTTGCAGAAGCTTTAGCATCCCACTGCTTCTTCAACACTGTGCACAGATCCACAAACCATGGTTTGCACCTATTTGCAGTCACAGAGTCACTTCAACCTGTTTGCACCTAAAAGACAAAAAAAGAAAACAAAAAAAAAGACTTTTCTTGCCAGCAATCATAACTCAGAGGCTTCAGGTTTCCTCCCTCAGTGTCCCTGAGGTGCTTCGGGATGCTATAGTGTTCTTGAACTTTCAGAAGGGAAACAAAGGTTCGAGCAAGTAATTTCCAGGCTTTGAATCTTTCAGTTCACCCTCTTTGACTTGACATGAGTCTGTGTCTGTATTTAGGCATCCTCTCATTTAGAGCTCAGAGTATTCTGCAAATATTAGGAAATCCTCAGGGGGCACTGCCTTCACCTGTCTAACGGCAGATGGAGAGGGAGAGGCCAGGACAGAGCAGAGAGAGGCAGGAGTATATAAGCACACTCCTCGATGTGCTTTTGGCTGCTTTAACCATTGAAACCACACTCCCAAAATGCAGCTGTAGAGGTGCACTGCTGGGGAAGGACTCAGGAGCTGCAATAGCTGAGAATAAGATGGAGCCCAATGAAATTGTCCCTGTTCTGGTACAGGTTGGAACATCATGGGAATGCAGGTCTGATAAAAACCAGGGCATTTCTTCAGGGACACCTTCTAGATTTTCCCTGACATAATTCCAGCTCCAGGAAAACTGTACATTCAGGAAGCACAACTAGTAAAGGAAACTCAGCAGGCCCTAGGGTACATCCTCATCCTCAAAAAGGGCAGTGGCATCAGAACAAACATCTCCTTTTCTGAAGATTTGCAGTGCACTGAGGCCCTCACCTGGGATACCAAAGACAAATCTAAGTGCTGACAGCCTCTGAGGCTCAAGAAAACAATAAGCAGGCCAGATGCCCATTTTCCAGAGCTGTTGAACCCCTGATTCACTACTCAGAGAACTAAGAGAAGCAGTGGGATGCTGAGACACTGCTGAAGAAGTTGACATCTGAGGCAGCCTGACTTCTCTCAAAGTGATGAAATGAGGCTGTGAGAAATGTTCATTTTAGATAGGACAGTAATAACTGAGCCGTGGGATGACAAGAAGAGACTGAAAACTGGGTGGGGTGTGCTGGATAGGACTCGTGTCAAGGAGAAGGATCCCTAGGTTGAAGGAAAGAAATGGAGATAATTCATCAAACACTAAGGTAGGGGACAGGAGACAAGAAAACTAAGTTGTCTTTTCTGGAGAAATTCAGAAAATAAGGGGATAAGGGGAGCTGAAATATAACTATAAGATGGATGTGCAGAAAGAGCTTTCTCTCAGGGGAATGGGAGTGAGGAAATTTGCTGATACCTTCCTGTGCAGTTCATCTGTTATTCTTGTTATTCTTACTGATAATAAAAATATTCTAGATGGATGTGGTTAACCAAATCCCTTAAGGAGAAAGGTTTTAATTTCCTTCCTTTGCATCTCTTCACCTTTATCAGCACTGATGAAGGGATATGACCAAGCCAAATTCACAGAGCCATTCATCATCAGCACAGGGGAAGTCAAATCCCTGCATAAAGGTCTTCACTGTCAGGACAAATATGTGCTATATGCCAATGGGAGTCCATTGCCTGGACTTCCTGCATATTGATTCCTCTTCCTGATATTTTATGCTGCAATTTTGGCAATATGTAGGGTGGCATCCCCATGGTGAAATATGATTTTGACATGCCATAAATAGCAGTAAGGAAATGTCTGAAGGTAGTAAGAGACTATTGGATATCACCCAGTCCTGCGCATAAGATCTGAAGTAAGCGGTTTCTACTTGCACAGGTATGAATAGTTCTTCTATTTAAATTCCCAGGAAAGCTCATCTGAATTTACTTCTGAATGGAATAGCACAAACCTTTGCATGCAGAATTATAGCTGCCTTTGATGGTATGATTTAGTTCACTCCCAAAGGAGCAGTGGATCAAAAGCTCTCATTGAAGACAGGTTGTCAACTCCATTTAAGATTAACAAGGATCTTCAATTCCTGCTCCTGGAGCTGTGGTACCCAGGGGTGCCTGGGCAGAAGATGGCTTGTCCCATCCCAAGCTTGTTGTTTCCTCTGATCCCTGACTGAAAGAACACATCTGGGTTTGGATGTTTTTGCTGACGTGCTGTGCTTTGTGCAAGACAACTTGAGTTCTCTTAGACGAAACACCTGCCCTGCTAATGAGGAATCACTTGTGTTTCAGCTCCTTCATTAATCACACAGGTGTTCAGATATTTTACATTTTTAATCAAACTGCTACCTGCCATATCAATACTCAATTGATTGATTATGTTTACAGACTCAATGAATGCTTTGCAAGAATACTGATAAACTTCACACTTAAAAATTAAAGTGTCATCATCTGTGTCTAATAGATAAAGTCTAGAGCCTTAGCACTAGAAACAGTCATAACACTGACCACATAATTTCACCCAGTTATCTGTGCTGAGTCTGATCATATTTGTTTGACTTAGGTAAACTTCAGAAAGGCATTTGGACACATCAGGGGATGCAGACCCAACCATTTTCTTCCACAGTTTAATTCAATAATATATGATCTCCCTAAAATAGATTTGCACCTTGTATCTCGTTCAAATTTGTCTAGCCCTGCTTTGAATCACTGTTTCTTTTTATGCCTTTGTCCATAATTATCAAGTGAATTAAAGAACACTTCCATTCCCAATTAATTTTCCTTTTGATGTCACCTTGAATTTTTCATTGTTAAGCTGAAGTGATGATGCTCTTTATATCTTCCAAGGAATTATATTTTCTCCAATCCTTACAGGTTTTTTAGGGTATTTTTACATTCTCTGCAACTTTTCATGTTTTTTTTAATATAATTGTGCCAGATCTTCATGTTATTCTGGCCCTAATCTAGCCAATTTTGTACATAGAGGAAAACCCCACCTTTCCACCCTTTAACATTACCTAGAAACATAGAATTATTTTGGCTGGAATAGACTTTTAAGATTATTAAGTTCAACTGTTAACACTACCAAGTCACCACTAAACCATGTCCCTCACCACCACATATATACATCTTTTAAATACCTCCAGGAATTGTGACTCCACCACTTCCCTGGACTACCTGTTCCAGTGTTTTACAAGCCTTTACTCTGCCAAGAATTTCATTCACCCTTTCACAAAATGCTGAACATCTCATGGTGTTAAACCAGTACTCTCTTGGCCATAGCAAATATTACAGGCTGTGCACACACACATTGCACACATGCCACCTCCACATGTCAGGTCTTTAAATTCTTCCAGGTAAACATAAACTTAGGCATGTCAGTCCACAGCCTGCATAGGAATGAACTCATTTGAGCAATGCAATGATTGTCTTATTCATATAGAGGTAACAGAACTTCTTGGTTTCAAAAAAGGCCTAAGGAACTTGTATGGACTTCACCATCCAGAAACTTGAGTTGCTTGTAAGTTTTGCTGTATTTATGCAGAAAACATAGGTAAATACATTCAGGTGTCTGAGGCAAAAAGAACATTCTCTAATGCATAAAACCTGGATTATGTGGAAGACTTCGCAGCCTTCCCCATCCTTGGCATGGAGAGTGCCCGAGTTGCCCTGGCAGGAGCTAGCCAAGGGAACACAACTCTCCAGTCCTTCAGATAAACTTATTCCGTGCTTCAGAGAGGAATGACAGATTTCCTAATTGAATTTGATGGATTTGAAAATAGAATGTTTTAGCCAGAGATTTGGCAATTGCTTATACAGGGTCAGACCTGAGGTCCAGTCCTTGCTCTGAAGACAAAACACACATTAGATTGGAAGGCATTCATTAAAATGCTGAACTGCTTCCTAGGGCAGGACCAGGAATCCTAACACAAGGTAAGAACTTACCCCAAACTGATCCCTAGACTGTGCTTACTTTAATTTATGACAATAAAATTTCTGCTCTGCACCTTAATCACTTCAGTTTAAATAAGTAACAATAAAACATTAATGAAATGTAGCTTTGTCTGGGTTGGAATCATTTACCATAAACTCTTAAATTTTCATAAGGTCCTACCTGATTTTGGCACTTCATTTTGACATTTCATTGTCTGTTTACAGGATTTTGTCTAGCTCTAGATTATCTGCGCTCTGGAACAATTTTTCTAGCAATATTTCATTACACATCATATCACCTTTTCTCCACTGTAGTCCTCCTTTTCCCAAGCAAATGATCTATCTCCAATTTGGCAACAGCCTCACAAATCTTTTTGTCTGTGTGTTGGGTGGTAGTTAATTAGAACTTCTAAGAAGAGCCTGCTGAATTACACCAATCAAGAAATATATTTGCTGGGGCTATCCACTGATGCAGCTATATTGATGTACTGAATACAAACACTCAAAAACCCCACAGGCCTCCTAACTGCTCTGTGCTAGTGATTAGACAAGATTAACATTCCACAGGAGCTGTGTCAGCTTAAATGTGAATGTGGAAAAACTGAGCACAGCAATGACACTTTGTGGTGAACAAGTTTTCAGTCAATGATTCAAAACTATAGCATGCTGTCTTCCCTCAGTTAAAATTGCAGAGGGCTGTAGATAAAATATTGACTTTGTTTTCCATATTTGACTGGAGATTATGTATTTTTCTGCTCTGAAAGCTCAGAACTATCAGTAAAGAACAGCCTTATTCACATCACATACTGAGAAGTATAAAAAAAGTGAGTTGCAAGTCAGTTTTTTATCTTCAGCAATGGGCAAGGGACATGGCTTGACCCTTTGCCTATTGTTTTTGTTTCTGGGTGGTGAAAGGGATAAGCAGCGCAGAGGAGTGCTCGTGGTTACCAGCAGGCAACAAGCCTGCCTATGCCTGGATGTGGAAGGGGAAGATAGTAGTGCCATATAGATAAAAGGGAATAAGAACAGAGGTGAAGCAATTGAGACTCCCAAGAAAAGGCAATCATTCATTGCTACCTTGAACCTGTAGATGTGAAAGGAGAGGGGCAACAAAAAGCCCAATGTCTATATTGAGCTGTGGTAGTGTAACACAAATAACACTGGAAATCAGAAGGAAAAATTCTAAGGCGATCTGGTCAAACACTGTACCAGGTTGTATAGAGAAGTTGTGGAGTCTCCACAACTGCAGATGCTCACAGCTTGGCTGTATGTGCACTGATCTTATTTTGAAAGTGCCTCTAATTTCAAAGCTGGCCTTGCTCTGGTTGGTTATTAGACCAGATAACCTCCTAAAAACTTAAACAACATGAAACACAAGAGGAATCTCCCAAGAGAGCTGAGATGCAGGCAGGAGCTGTAGTGCCAGAAGATCTAGCTGAAGGCTGATAGGCATGGAAAGTTTTTACAAAACCTCTAAGAGTTTCTTACCTCTTCTCTCTTGGTTCTTCTTTTCTAGGAAGAGCAGTGCTTCAGATTGCCAAGAGAAGAGATGGAGCCCAGGGTTAAGCACATTAACAACCTCTTCACTCACAAGTCCAGCGTGTGAAAATGAAGTCTTAGTATGAGCAAATAAGGTCTTTGGACATATCACACAGTGAAAACATGGGTTTTTTCCCTTAAGAAACACCCTTTCTGGAGGTGTTTAATACTATTCATTCTGTCTCCTGTGGCAAGGCATCAACTGGAGACATGATTTCTATGACATATCAAACAGTAGAGCCTAACCTAACTCAGATGTAACTCTACTTTTCCAGCTGATGTGGCTGAATGCAACCCACAGGAGTTCAGCAGGACATCCATCTTCCATCTGCCTGACTCCAAAAAGGCCTAATAACCATGGGATCTCCCTGCTTGCTGTTGCTCAAAACACATTACTGAAATGATTTTAGAGCACTGTAAGAGAGTGCAGCTGAAAAATGCTTGCTGAACATTTTGTGTGGATAGAGATGACTGAAGTATTATTAAGAGTAGCAGAAGCTGCTGTTTCTGAAGGGAGAACTGATGATAGTCCAGGTCACCTACTGGAAAGGATGGTGCTGGAGGATATGAGGATGGATGTGTCACATTCCCCCTTTAGAAGCAGTGATTGCTGTGACTCGCGGCTGCAGCTGCTCTGCCTTTATAAGCTGCTAAAAGGCTGGAGGCAGCTACAGAATCTTAAGGCCCTTTCACGATGGGATTTCATGGGAAACACCCCCTGGCACTTGTCTCATCCAGCTCCACTGACAGTAAGCAAAGGGAGGTCCTGCTCACCAGCTCTTTGTGCAGGGAGGAGAAGGTGACATCCTCAGCTTCTCTACCACGGTCAGGTACATTTTTAACCAGGCAGCTTCAGGAAGCAGATCATGACCATAATCCAGAGCCTTGCTGTGCCTTTGCTAATGCCACAGAGTCTCTTAATGCAGACACAAATTATAAATAAACCCCATAAATAAACAGCCTGTGACAGAAATTAAGAATTTTAACTGACATGTACGGATCTAATTTTTATTTCTTAAGATTATCTGCCTTTGAACATTTGCTACATATTTCACCCCACCTTGTGCAGGAATATTTACAAATATTGAAAGATACCTCACTCTTATTTTTGAAGTATAGCCATCATAAGTTCAGATCAAACATTGCTGCTACAAGACACAGTGCCTTGTGTCCTTGTGGAGGATTACGGTGAAACAGCAAGGTGAAACATAACCTTTTGCAATGCTTTGGACCCAGGATTTGACAGGACTGTCACTAGAGGTAAATGAAGCTTTTGTGACATAAGAAGGGCTAGGTTCTTGTCTCTGAGGCTCTAGATGTTTCCTCCCTGTAAGATCAGGCCCTATTTCTCTGTGGTGCTTGTACTGTGATATGATGCAGGTCTGGGTCACACAAGGGAAGCTAAATAATAATAATAATAATAATGACAAATCCAGGTCCCCAGGGACCATCCAGAGTAAGAAAAGCACACTGAAAGAGATGGCACAACACAAAAGACATACAGAGAAGAATGAGATATCCAGAGATGTTTCTCTACAGCTTTATACTTGCTGTCTCTGCCCCTTGTCACCATCAGAATTGGAGACGGCATCTCTGCTGATGAGTGGGTAGGAGACAAAGTGACGTAGCCCTAAGCCAGAGGTCTGAGCTCCTGCTACCAGGGCACGTGGCAACATGAGATGTGTCAGTGCTCCTGATGGAGGAGCAGGCAGAGTGGTGTCACATATGGCCAAGTGTCTGTTGCTACAGAACTTTGGTGTGACAGACAAGCAAAGGATCTAATTATATCACTGGAAGAAGAGAGCCATCTTTCACTCTCCCATGATCTACACTACTCATTGCAGAGCTGCTATGTAGTACAAGGTGCAGCAGAGCATTAGCTTCTCTACAGCACTGCAATGCATCTCACAGGTACCCATTCTGTGGCCACCCTAATATATGACACTGCCTTTGCTTGCCAGTCCATCACTTGAAAAAGGGACAGGAGGTGTAAAAAGCCTCAGACAGATAACTGCATGAGAGTATAGGTTTCACACAACTCATGCAGAAAGCAATGAAGTGTATCAAGGACTTACATTCACTTTCCCCTGACTGTGCAGCAGCTATTCATAAAAGAGCATGAAAGAACAATTCCAGCTGACTGCATGTCCTAATGCACTTACGTCCCTGTAATCATTCTGTTTCATCTCGATTACAACCAGAAATCATCATGCAAACAGAGAAGGAGAACAGAAGCAGGATAAAGGAATTATAGCTATACAATAGTTACCTAGTGTTTTATGTGCCTGATGTTGCAAGAAGTAAGCACGTGAGCTGAAAGGGTTACTGCAGAACACTTGGCTCCCCGGATCTGAGTCAGTGAGGTGGTGTGTCAGGGTTCACATGCAGTACACTCCACGTTCCCTTTCTATGGTACACCTGGCCCCTTTCCTGCAGGTACCAGAGCTGCTCTGCACAACTTTACATATTGTCCATTTGTAGGCTTTTTGGTGTAAAGAATTGAGAAAAGTGAGGAAAAGACCTTATGAAGCTTTAAGCCCTTGCAAGAACTAAAGAGATAGGAACTTAGATAGTAGCAGTTGACAATACTCAGCTTCTATGGAAATCCTCTACTGCCACTATTGCATCATGCCTTAGATCAGTCTTTTGCCAAAGCCTTTCTCAGTAGTGTTCCTGCTCTTCTGCTCTTACTGTGTCATCTCTGTCCAATAAGTAACCTAGACATGACTCTCCAGTTATGTGTTTTAAAATGTTCTTTGCATTTCTTCATGAGTTCAAACTTGCAGTGAGAATAATAAATGATTGAACAGAAAATTAACATAACTGTGTATGTTTCATTAAAAACAAACAGGAAGACATAAAACCCAGCTCTCACATGCAGGTTTAGCTTGCATCTATGGAGTTCAAAGACAAACCCAGGAGTAACAAGTAAATGCACTATAAACTGAATAAGCCTCTGAAAAAGACTTCTTTAAAAGATCACAAATCTAACATGGTAATTCTGTCTGTATAATGATCTCTGCATTCTCTGGGCTAATCATACAAACATTATGTTCAAATTATCCTAACATACCTGACACTGTCCATAAAATGTGCTGGAAAATATGAATTATTTTTATAATGTGAAATTTAAGGGGGAAAGTGAAAGCAGAAGTAAAATGGGGGGGGGAAGTTAAAGTGTAATATTTAGGAAAAGTTGTGGGGTTTTCTTGCCCCTGCAGATAATATCTCTGAGCCAGAAACTGTTGATCAATTCCTGCAAGCTTTCATGGCTGTGACCATGAGGGAATGGTAACAGCCAGGCTTTTCTGAGTGTGATCTGTAGCACTGCTGCCATCTCTAGCTCTCTGCTTTCCTCAGATTTTCCTGCTGTCTTGCTTTAAAGGACAAGCCAAGACTGGAGTTGTTTTTCTTACTGTCACATATAGTGCCCAAAGAAAAATGTCTTACTGTTTTAGTCTTTATTTCAAGTGGCTGTATTCTTTTAAGTCCATCCTTTTTACCATCAGCTGAAGTTGCAGACCTACAGCTGATTGTCAACAGCTTCCTGCTGCACTGATTCATCTCTCAGTGTCTTGTCATTTTTCCATCAAAAAGTGTTTGTAAGTAAAAAATGTTGTGCAGTTCTATTGTGCTTTCTGAAACATTAGAAGAACAGTGAGTATGTAGTCTTGTAAAGAGCTATCACATCTTCCTTTTGTTTCAGTGGATTTCTTTGACCATAGGTAATCTCACTCATTAGAAAGCAGGATTTTTACTATTATACAGAATATAGAAAAAATCAGAATGCCTGCTGCAACAAGTAATTACAGTGAGAGAAAGAGTGAGAAGAAATATTGGTACTAAATGTAGCTGTCTTTGGAAGAAATCCCTCAAAATTGTAACAATACCTTCTTTCAGCTACAAGAGAACTGTGATGTTATTGCACTGGCACAGGCATTTCAGTCAAGTAAGGAGTGCTCTTTAAACCTAAGTCAATAATCACCCTTCTCTGTGTTTTGGTCACCTTAAGGAAAGGCCTTGGAGAGCACAGGCAGGATTTCTTCTGGATGAAATAAGACCAGGAGATATTTCTCATGAATTCACCAATGTCTCTGATGGGTGTTTCTCTTTGGGGCCAGACTCCTCCCCTCCCCCCTTCCTCTCCCCCTCCCTCTCCCTCTCCTTCTCCTTCTCCCTCTCCTTCTTCTTCTCCCTCTTCCTCTCTTTCTCCCTCTCCTCTCCAACTATACCAGGGTCCCTCATCATCCCTGCACATTTCAGTGTCTTCCAGCAGTGCAATAAGGAATATGAGTAACATTTATCAATATTTACACAAAGGATAATCAAGACCTCATTGTTTCCAGGCTCTCCAAACCTGAACAAGAAGCCATAATAATGAAATTCTCATATTGATTCAACTGATCAAAATGTATTTGCATTAGTAGCACAGGATAATTAGGGCACATTATAATGAAACAACTGATTGGTAATGCAGTGCTGTTCTGAATATGAATACATTATCCTTTCATGCATTTAGTATTTCCATTCATCACTAACTTGGTGCCATCTTCAATTTTGCTGAACAGCCTTCAAGCTGGGAAGCTTGAAGCTCTTTATATCTGCTCATATTTATATACCCTTTTAGACTGCCTGACATTATGAACCCTTAATTTTAAATCAGACTGAAAATCAACATGAGATAATGCTTACATTGGTATTCTTCTTCCCTTTCTTCTCTTAGGGCATTGCTTATTATTTGTTTCCTTAGCAGAAGAAATAGAAGGGACTGGGGAAATATAGAACTGCAGCCTTTTCCCTCTGCAATATACATGGCTGCTATTATCCTAAGTCACTAATATGTCATCATTTCTAGGCTTAGCTCAGTTGCCTCATGAAGATTTCTGTTGCAGGGAGCCTCATACTTCTCCAGGCAGCAAACACAGAAGAAAAGGTGGAATCAGCTACTTCTCTGTCCCTGCTTTCCCAGACCTCAGCTGCTACTAACTGCTGAAAGGAGACAATCTATTTTCTTTCTACAGTACCTGATCTCCAAGGAGACATACTTCTAATGAACAAGACAAAAATAACATGAGGTGATGTGATACTCCTAGTCCAACATTTTGAAATTAGGCACATCTGCAGTCTTGGAAGTATAGATCTTGATATCTGGTCAGGTGGACATATGCAGTGTATAAAATGTGATGTGCAATCAGTAGGTATCAATAGGTTAATAGGGCTGCAAATGCAAATATGCAGCCCTCTAAGGACCAGCATAGTTCTTTTACATGTGTTACAAATGCTCAAATCCTTCTGGAGATAATTAGACTTGAAGGCCCTCTGCATTTTTCAGAAAATATAAAATATTTAGCTCCAGACCACTTCTTTTTTGCTAAGGGAAGCTGTCCCTTCTTTCTTTTCTTGGCAACTTCTTTCATTTTGTTACATATTTCCTCACCTTGATCTCTTGAAGACAGGTTTGCATATTTTGCTAAACCAATGAGCAAGATCAGAACAAAGAATGATATATCAGACTATATGGGAGGAGTACAGAGATGCTGCTCACCACTGCAGGGAAAGAATTCACACTGCTGAAGCTCAGCTAGAGCATGATCCTTGTGGGTCCCTTCCAGCTCAGAATATTCTATGATTCTATGATATATCAAACACCTGCACAATGAAAATGCCCCTGTAGCTGTTTGACTGGTGCTTCATAACCACTTTTTTCAAGATTGCAATTTAGTTTTTGAAAGCAGCAATCATGTTTTCCATCTAAAAATCCTATTTATGTATTACAAATACTGTGAGGTTCCAAATTTTATCAGTACATTGAGTTAATAACTAGCATAAGGGTCTGCTGACATCGTGGAAAGGCAGAGTAAATTCCTTCAATATCAGAAAGATCAAGAGTAAACACAACTCTAACCTTAGGAAATTGCTGAAAATTCTGTGAAAACAAATTGATTTTGTCTCTGCTCTGGAAATGTGTCCCCAGTGCACCCATTAGAGCAGAAGCAAACCTTGCCAAAGAAGCACTAAACACTGCAAAGAGCCATCAGTGATGTCCAGTCCAGCTTCCTCTTGTACTTGTCACCATAAGCAATTATGATCAAAGCAGCAAATTTATCTCAGATTATACACAGCATGGGATAAGATCCAATATTTGTACAGCTTTACTACTTTGGAGAAATCTCCCTGAGGTGCATTGGATTATTTTCCTTTGTTTCTTTGTTTACTCAGTAATAATAATATGTAAGGAACCTAGATTAAGAATATTTTATGCTTTCTGAAAAATTACCATTATTATCAAATAAACATGACCATGCTTTGCTTTGGTAATGGCAGAGACCAGTTTTCTGCTTCTATAAATGCCCCAAGTAGAAAACATGGAAAAGAGCTGCACTGTTTTGTGAAATAAATGACTCCCCATGTTTTTCCTGTTTAATATCATACTCTCTGTTGTTTGACCACAGGAATTAACTTCTTCCCATGGACACAAGGAACAGGGGAGCACAACTTAGTAGTTTAGACTGATACAGGCATACTGCAGAAGAGGAGCCAAGCCAGAATCCTGCTGGGACCTGGTGATGAAGCACTGGGTCAGTGTAGTGGATACTGGTCAGGAACCTGCAGGAGGCTGAATAGCCATAAATAAAACTATTAATCATAAATGAAGTCATTAAAGGACAGGCCATTCTCCAGGGAGAGGACAAGGACCACAAAGCATCCCCAGAAGAAACACACAGCTCAGTGAAAGCTCACTCACTGGGTTCTGCAGACATGAACGTGGAGACACCTTTCTCTTTACAGAAACTGCTTTTAGAAGAGTCACCAGCATTTTGGACAGGCACAGCCAGGACATGACTGACTCCTCTTGAATGCCTCTGCAAGCACTCAGACTGTATATTGTTGAATATTGCTGAGACTTCCTCATACACCAACAGACCAGTGACCCTTCTCATACACACCATCAGTAGCTCTCCCCACACCTACACAGTTTCTATTGTCTGTTTGTGTCCATGAGCAGATCTAGTGCCCAGCTTCAATGAGCAGAGAGTAGTGTCAGAGGGACAAATCTCAGCTAATCACAACAGAAATCTGTGTTGTCACCAGCTTTTTATTAGTCATGGAGCTGTGGTCTACAAAGATGAATTGCAACACCCAGATGATGTAGCTGTTTGAACAGCTGCTTGAATAAGGAAATTTCCTTATGGAAGACTGGAGAGCACTGTGTTAAGAAATTCTGCTTCTCTGATATGGGAAGCTGTATTTTAACTTTCTGCATGGATCACTGAACTCCTGTCAGTCTTCTTGTGGCCACATCCCAAATCCTTACATGTTTTTGCTGCACCCAGGCAGAATTTGCTGCCAATTGTCAAAGCAAAAATTCCATCTGTAGGTGAAGGGAAGCCTCTACATTATCTTATCATGTGGAGGGAAACACCACAGCTTTTACCCATGAAAAAGTCAATGTACATCTCTGTTCTCCTCAGTATCTGGCAGTAATGCAAATTGAGATTTACTGCTCAAAAAAAAAAAAAAAAAGAATAAACCTTTTTTTAGATGTTGTAGAGAGTTTGTTTCCTTTGTGTCACCTACAAATGGGCAAAATATATCATTTGTACTGCCTTATGTCATTAAGACAAGACCTAGAAGAGTCTGGTTTTTTCTCCTATTGCTTGCTTTTACCTTAGTAATTTGAAAAATGTCAGTCTGAGGCTGTCCTTGCTTGTTCAAAAACTTTTAAGTTGTCAGGGATGAAGCAGCACTGCAATCCTTGTACTTGCCTGCCTTACATTCCCCATAGCTTGTCTTTTTCGTGTTTAATCAGACTGTGTTCTCAATCCCACAGTGAGCTGCCTGTGATGGCTCCCATATGAAATTCAGGTGGGGAAACTGAGCATTATCTGCTTCCTGCCATGTCCCAGCAGATTTGGTGGGTTCCTGTTTCCTTGTCTAGAAGAAAGCAATGACACAATGACTGGCAGTATGTTTGATGTATCCCATTTTATCTACAAATATTTACCAGTTCTGTAACAGCAAAGATTCAAACAAGCAGCTTTTCCAGGAATGAAGCCCAGAGCCTACACTCATCAATGTTGCTTAATTGTTTCCAGGACTGGCTCTGGTCAGAGCAAGTTAAACCTCCATGGTCAAAACCATGGTAAAGAAAAGAGCTCCAAGAGTGTAATACTGGCATCTGACAATTACAGTCTTGATAATATGCATACTTTTTTGCATTTCCTGTTAGAGAAGGTATTGAAGGTACAACAACTCCAAATACATCCAAAAATGAAACAATCTGTTGAATGATGCCAACCCATCACCACCTGACATTTCAAACTTCTGTGAGAGGAACTGAAAAGTTGTTAACAAAGACTTCCTCCCTCAATTGAGTTAACTGTTCCAGTCAAATGGATGTCATCAAAGGTAAAACAAAAGACCATCTCAAACAGAAATAATAAAATTTATTCTCTTTGAATCATATTTAATTTCTTGGAGTATAGTTTGTGATAAATTCTGGTTTGTTTCCAGACATCTAAGCAGTCATTCATGAAGTGTAGGGCAAACAAATCTCAGTTTGACACCTGAGCAGAAAACAAAAGAAGTAAACAAACAAAAAAATCTCTTTCCCTTCCCAGACATTGAAGGTAAACAAAACAGGGTGCAATATCTACTTTGCCTTTTAACACCTCTGCAGCTGTGTCAACAATGATGGGCACAAGCTTCTATGTTCTGGGTTCCTTCAAGCTCTAGACCAGCCAAATGCAGATCCACAGCTCCAGTTACATAGACATAGATCCTATAGGATCCCAATCTCAGCCAACTCTGTTGCTAGCTGTGGGTAAGCAGTTAAGAAGCTGTGCTACACAAACAGTAATAATGGCTTTTCAATCTGCAACAGGTGCTTACCATCTGGCCTTGTGCCTTTGTGAGCTCAGTAATTCAGAAAAAGAAAGCAGCTTTGTGGAAAAGGAGGCTGTGGCCAAACTTTAGTGAAGCATTTCTGAACACGCCTAAATTAATGTGCACAACTATATCACAGGATAATTCAGGAAAGCACTAGCTTGACTGAATAGCATTTTTGTGTTCAGCAGGCAAAATATAAGTGTGTTCTCCCCCAGAAGCTTATGGTAAAGGAGAATGATAATGTGATTTAAAGAAGGATAATTTAGCTCACAATGAAGAGAAATGGCAACACAGTGTTCTTGCTTTAATGTGTGCATTTCAATCTGTTAAGGTTTAGGAAAAAAAGGCCACCTGTTTCCAGGGTGAAATTTTAGTAAAATTCTCCTCCAATATTTTGACACCTTGTTATTTGCATTTCTCTTGGCCTTTAAAAAAACTCACAACTCTGTGTACTGAAGCAGGCTAGCAGCAAACATCTTATGGCTTTTGGCAGCTTGTATTCCAGATGGCCTGGACAAAACCATAAGATATTATATAAAAGACCCAGTTCTACCAGTCAATGCACGGAGAATATTTCAGGTGATGACATGAAATTGTTTACCAGGGCATGTGTAGGGCCTCCCCAGGCTGGTATCATCAAATGCTAAACTCTTGGTGGTTTTAATCTGTATTCATCAACTTCACTATTATACTTAGAGCAGCTGTCTCACTTTCTTAATACATACTGTTAACCAGATGGCCTTAAACACGACAAACATAAGAAGTGTGATCCCACTTAATTCTTAATCTCTTCATGTGTTGAACTTTCTTGATTTTGCATCAAAAAGAGATATAGTCTGGTAGCAGGAGAGTGACAGTTGATTCAATCCACAATTCTGCCCTTGGTGTATGTGACAGAAGCAAAGCAATGGTTTCTTTCCAATAGGTAGCTTTAAAAACCCTCTTTAAAGGAAGTTCAGTTGTGCCAAACAATATTTCAAAGTATGACAAGATTTTCTGTGTCATTATAGCATGAAAATATATGATAGTGGCTTCTGAGGCTCAGAGGACCTAAAAGCACTGTTAAGCTTTTAATATAAAAGGCTGTGATATGATCCTTTTAAAAGGACTTCTGCAAGGTTAAAGTCACCTAGTCATTGTCCTGTCCTTTGTAGAAGAAAACAACTACTTTTCTTGTCTTCTTTTTCCAAGGGATCTCTCATAGCTGAATAAGGAGGGGTTATGAAGATGAACCTGCTACCTTTCCTCCCTTCACTGACCATGCACCTCTTTATGTTAAGAACCTACTTAAAAAGACAGGGTAGGGCCTGGTCTTAGGACTGAGAACATCTTTTCATTGGGATGAGTCATAGGCTGTTACTCTGCAGTTGACAGGACAGGCAATGCCCTTGCCTGTAATATTTCAAAAAGCATTGAGAGATAAATGTATAGTTAGAGGTGTTGGCAAACAGTAATTAGAAATTCTGCCCTAAGTCCCCCATCATTGGGTGCCATCTAAGTCCAGGTGGCAGCTTCTGGCAGTTTGCAGGTGGATGTCACCTACAAATATGAAACTAATCAAGCTTAGAAAATACTTTCAGGGTTTGTTTATTTTTCCCACCTTGTGGAGCCAAAGAAATATTTAGAAATGAAAATGTGACTTGACAGCTTGCAGAGGGAAATAGGATCTCTTTGGTGTTTTAATCCTGCTGATCTGTCAGGTGTACAGTGATTCATGCATAGGCTTAGAAGTGTCAAGATCTCTTAACACAAGTGTCTTGCTCTGTCAGTAAGCAAACTTGCAATGCAATGGACAACCAGCACAACATCTTCTTATCCTACTTTAAAAAACTGGAATCAGGGACAATGTTGGTCATGTCCCTGCAGGGTTTGTTGTTGAGTAACCTCATTTGCACCAGAGAAGGTACTCCTGATTATGCCTGCAAATATGGCTATAGAATGGAGAACTTCTGCATTAATTTAGCATCCTTTCTGCTGGGGCACCAGTTCTGCCGGTGGTGTTTTACCTATCCTGTGTTAGATGTGCAGTCATTGACTGTCCCACTGGTGCCATAGCAAGCACCACAACTCTCTGGGCACAGCCATCTGGCCAGTTTTTTACTCAGTCAAGAGTACATTTGTCCAAACCATGAGTAGCCAGTTTCTCCAGGAGAGTGCTGTCGGAAGCCATGTTTAAAGCTTTACTAACTACCAAGTAGACAACATCCACAGCCTTTCCCTCATCCACTAAGTGGATTCACTTGTCATAGAAGGAGATCAGATTAGTCAAGCAGGACCTGCCTTTCATAAAGTCATGCTGACTGGTCCTGATCACCTGTTTGTCCTGTATGTGCCCAATGATGGCATTCAAGATGATCTGCCCCACAAACTTCCCCAGCACCAAGGACAGACTAAAAAGCCTGTAGTTCTCAGTGTGTGTGTCTAAGTGTTGCAGCAAGTTGCTCATCATTTCTCCTTGGATTATGGGGGCTTCATATTGCTTCCAGCTAAGGGGGCTGGATACCTGAAGAAAACTGCTCTTACTGTTAAAGACAGGCAAAGAAGGCATTCAGAATCTCACCCTTTTCCTCATCCTTGGCCACTATGTTTCCCCCTGTGTCCAATAGAAGATGGAGCTCCCAATGCTCTTGTCCTCTGCTGAGAGCAGCAGTAACCCTTGTGTGAGCTCTGCGTGGGAAGCAGGACCGCAACAGCCAGCACAAGTAACAGGCCCATGCAAGGCTGGTGGAAAGCCACCAGAGCTAGCAGGGATCCATTCAGAGAGAAAGAAAGAAAACTGCTGCTGTTACAATAATGCTCCAGGAATTAGTTACTGTTGACTTATTTATCAGTCTAATTAGCCATTTAATTCATGTTTGTGAATGGGAAAAGTTGCTCCTTCAGTGCAATAAAGCTTAGCATCACTTTCACAGGTTTTTGGCTTGGGTTTTGAGAGGATTTTTGTAATAATCTGCTTACATTTGAACCTTCCCTTTGTCTCTGCCTCTTGAAAGCAGAGAGGAACTAAGGCGTCTCAGTGAGTAGTTACCCTTTTACCATCCATCCTAATCCTGTGAGCAAAATCTGCTTACAGCCAAGAGCTGTGAGGATAATGTCACATAGCCCAGAGCTGAGAAACTGTCCCATCTGGTTAAGAAGCAGATCAGAGCTGTCAGGTGGCACAAGTCTTTCAGAGAGTCCCATGGCTCTGTGTCATGGCCAGGATGTATGGGAGCATGATGGAGAAATCAGTCCCAGGAAATGAACTGTCATCTTCCCTCCCTTGAGAGGGAATTGCTCTCCTTAAAGGAATCTCTCATGTCTCAGTAACCCGGGGCTCTTAACTCCTCAGTCACTTCACTTCTGATCCTCACAAACACAATTTCTTTAAACAATGTCCCAGACCTGCATTTCCCACATGCTCTGTCATTTCGGTCCCTACCTTAAGCAGGAACTTTCTGCTTTAAATTTGGCTTGTCAAGGGGATGTCAACTGGTCCTTGAATTAGAATGAGTGCAAAGAGGAAATTGAGCCCACCAGCTCTTCAACAAGACCTTCAGACAGCTGTTGCCAATGTCTGGCAATCTAGATTCATGAGAAACTTGGAAGTGTTCCAGTGCTCCAAGCTTAATTAAAATCTCTCAGGTATGTGACCAGCATGTCCTGCTCATGCAATCAAAGGCAGGCTGATGGGGTAGATGAGGGACATACTTGCAAGGACCTGGAAGTTTAGTGGTGAATTCAGCTGCTTCTTTGTTGTGACACACTGGGGAGGGTTCTGTGGCCAGAGTGCAGGGATACTGGGTGATTATACCTACGCTGCAGTCCTATGTCCTGATGCAGCTCATGTCTTGACTCAGCAAGGCCCTGCTGGGTCTTGCTGCCCTTCTTAGGTTTCCCAACATGCCTACATGTGTGGTCATGCCACGCTTACCTTTTTCCCCAAAATAATTCAAGTTAAGGGAAAGTTAGACTGGTATTTTCTATGGTTAATCACCTTTGCAAGCAGATTTTTGACAAAATCTCCCAGGTTCCCAGTGACTTTCTGCCAGTATGTCTCACTTTGAATGTTGAAGAGAAAAATAAATTCTGTCATGTGCTTCTGGAAGTGTTACCAGGCCCCCTCTGCTCTTCACTGCCTAGCTAAGAGCTGCAAAGGCATTCATCAACTAGTTGAAGATCTGCCCCTATTGCAGTAAGTCTCTGCCCATGGTTCTGTCATTCACAACAGACCTCTATGCCACTTTGTTCCAGTGCTGTTCAGCAGTCCATACCTTCATTTTTTTCTGACTCTCTAGATGCTTTGCAGCACTACAAGCTGCCTTGCTAAGGATAAATTGTGTTTTCAGGTCGTTTTTGTTTCAAGCACCAAAAGGTTTTTGTGCACATAGCACTTGCATTAAACATTATTAATGTTATGACAATGATTCCATGTTCCAGTTCCTAGGCTTATTTTAATGATGTACATTATGAAAAAGCCATGTAGGCATAACAATGAAAAATATGCTGCTCTCCATGGCATTTCATTTTATAGATTGACAAGTCTATGATGATGACTAAGTTCATGATAAGATTATGTCACTTATTGCCTGCCATAAATAAAATGTCATACACACTCACTTATTCTACATTCTTGAATTTATTCTAATTACTGTCCTTAAACAAATGACTGGACTGAGATACCCTGCAGACAACAGGACTGTCTTTGCCTTTATTCTGTAATACATGTCAAATCTGTGCAACACAGGCTAAGACTTGACCTTAAATTAATATAAACTCTGGTTTGGCTGTCAATTACACCCATTCCTTTAAGGTATGAAACCATATATATATTGGAGGGGCTTTGTGCACCCAGCTTGTTCCCTCCTATCAGGTTCGTTTCATAATCCCTTGTAGTTGGGGAGCTCTCAATTTAATCTAGACATTTTCTTTCCAGCTGATTTATTAAGGTTTCAATTCTGCACATAAATGATTGAATAAAGTAACATAAATCTCCCAATGATTAGAAAATGGGATCATTTATTACATGGACAATAAGTTTATTTAAAAACATAATTAGTTTGTACCTCAGAAAACCTTTCCCCAGTTGTGATAAACTATAAATAATTATTGGCTCTCCTTCAGTGAAATTAAAAACCACACAATGCTGCTAGTAGGAATGTGTGATTTGCTGAAGAAAAGAGGTTCTGTTTTCCCTCTATATAGTTAGCAGATCGATTTTTCTTTCTTCTTATCCCTTAAGAGGGTGAGAGAAACAGAACAGACAGATTTTAGAGGAGATAGACAAAAGTAGGATAATATAACCAGAATTACCAATGATTGTGGGAGTCTATTTCGCAGTTTTCCTGCTAATCAAATGAAAGACAAAACCTTCAGTGATGAAAGCAGGTGTTAATGGCTCTGCTAGAAGCAGACTGGCCAACTTTCCTGACCCTACAAGCTGCATCCTAAAAGCTTCCCTTGCTGAGAGCCACAAGACATGTCACACACTTTGAAGAGCTGGGGCAGAAAGAACTTTTCTCAAGTGGGAGCTGAATGTCTCACTTAGGAGGAGAGGTGGTTTTTGAGTGTTCATGGATGTGTACTGCTTGGTTGGACTCAGGACTGACAACTCACAGTTGCCAGCATACTCCAAAAGTCAGGGATTTGCACAGAATCATAGAATGGTTTGGGTTGGAATCATAGAATGGTTTGAATGTCATCTAGTACAATCTCTCTGTAATAAGCAGTGACACCTGCAGCTAGATCAGGTTGCTCAAAGCCCTATCCAGCCTGACTTGGAATGTTTCCAAGGATGGGGCATCTACCACCTCTCCAGGCAACCTGTTGTTAAAGATATATGGCACCACCTTATAGACAAACACACCTCTACTGTCAGTCATGTGATGCAGCCCTGGGATATAAGTTGTACTTGAACGGCATGATGCCGAGCTCAAGAGCACAGGCTGTGTTGTACAGGCTACAGTTTGAACTGAATGTCATTGCCCCTTTTCTCATAGGTCTGCATGGCTAATAGAAATGTATGGATGAATTTGTGCAGTCTGATCCCAGCTAGGATAAGTTCAATATCAGTTAGTTGCAACAGCAGTATCAGATGCTGATTCTATCACATGTTTTGTCCACATCCCTCCTTACATGAGAAATCACTGCTTTGGAAGGCTGTTCTTAGCCCTGTCACAAAGATGCCATCTCCTTGGCTTTCTACTGTGGTTTACTGATTTGTAAAATGGGAGTAACAACTACTTACTTGACAAGGACTTCTGGGGCATTCACGCATTCATTCCTCTAAAGCTTTCAAGGATCCTTACCAAACAATAATGCCAGGCATAATTATTCACACAAATTGTTTTGAGTCAGATCTCTAATTTTGGGGGACTCCATGGTTTGTCTTGCTTCAGTGCCAATGGCAATGAAATTCATTTTCCAGTCACATAATAAATATGCAGGTTCTGAATTTACCAACCAATTTATCTATGCGCAAATAATAAGCTTTTCTTGGTGGTCACTCATTTACTGGAAACTTCTGTTGAAGCTAGACTATATGTTGCAGACAAACAGCACAGGTATTATATTTACAGTGATGGAGACATTATTTGTTTGTATTTGTTTCTGGTGTCTCCATTCAGCTCTTAAATACTTTGGATTCTGTTATCAACAGAGCAATTTCCTTATCAAAAAAGATCAGTCATTCACTTCAATCTGCTCTCACCCTTAGCATTTATTCTATTCTTAATTACCACGCTGTCAGCTTTTTCTTTGTAGGATAAATTGCCTTGTCTCACAATATACTTATAAAACACTGAAATATTAAACTCCTGATAAACAAAGTCTTGTGTATAACAAGAAGAAAATGAGGAATAAAAGGGGGAAGGAAGGAGCTCTCAAGCTTTTCACCTGTCTCTAGGATCTAATGGTAAGTTCTTGCCTGGCAGGGATTGAGGAGGAGGAGGGGAGAAGAGCAAAATGAGGCACAGCAAAGAAGACTTATGTGGTTGGAATATTTAAGACCTGAGCTCAGATCCACTCAGATCAACTAAAAGGCTTCCCTGGAAAGCCATAAGTTTGGATTAAGCTTTTGATTTCAGAGAAAATCAGCTTTTTATCAGCTCTTACAGCCAGTCTGATTCAGGAACAAGAAGGTCAAGTGACTTTCTGGAGATGACATGGTGATGGAATGCCTCATTTCAGTTTAAACCTAGAACTATTCTGATTGTCATATCTATCTATCTACCTAGGCATTTATAAACCATCCATCATTGTGGTATCTCATTACTTACACAGTCACTTAAGCAGATGACCCTCTGAAAACCTATTCTCCACCACAGCCTCATACTTGCTGACTAGAAAGGGAGCTATTCTTTCTCATCCTCCACCTTCTGTCTCTAAGGAACTGAAAACAAACTTTTTTTCCCCCATTGCTATAGAGAAGAGATTGACACTATCCAGGCTTGTGAACTACTTGCTCCCTACTGTGCAAGACAAACATTTCTAATAAAAATATCTCATAATTTAAAAATAAATTGTTTTGCTAAATAGAAGTACAAAATAGCAAGAGAGCACCTCCCTTTTTTTGCTAATAGATTTGATTGTTTGATCTCTTCTTTCTTATTTGCTATTTGTCCCTGGCTGGAGTCAGTGAAATAAACACATAGTTATTCAGACCAAATATGTTCTTTATTTGCAGCCACCTCAATAACATTTTATAACATGTCTCCTACTCCCAGCTGTTACGTCTCAAACCTGTATCATCAGCTTCTTCAAGGAGATGATACCCTATCTAGGCTTTGACAACTCTAGACTTATAATCTGACATAACCTCTACTGATGTTTAGTTTGTGGGAGGGCGATGCATAGCTCAAAAAACTTGTTAGGAATCAGCATGCAAAAAGGGTTATAGAAAACACAATAAATAAACATGAAGGAGACTTCATGTGAAACTTAACAGCTCAGTGCAGAACCAGCCTGAGAAGAAAATTGTATGGTGGAGGTGGTATTCAGGAGGAATTTTTCTTCTAAAATATGATGATCCACCTACAATCATTCACCACCTTATTATTAAAAAAGATAATGGAGGTAATGCACAGAAGACACGCTCCATAGTCATTTGATGGCAGTTATATCAAGAACTAAAAATAGATTACTGCCCTTTAGGACTGTTATATGTTTCAGTAAACTACATGTTCTGAATGTGACTGTAAGTGGGTTGTTTTTAAATTAATTCCAACTTTTTCTGCATTTTTTACATCTCCTTTCTTCTGCTTAAATATCTTGACTTTGTCCTGGATATACCTAAGGCATCTACTTTATGCAAACTTCTCGATTATCCTTCAACTGCTGTCTGTACCTGTTGCAATTTATAAATTAATCTGAAGTCAGGGGAGGGTGTGTAGTTATATAAATAATCAGTAAATGAAGATGAAGAAAACCCACAATACCTTTTCCATTATTATCACACCTTAGAAAGTTAACTTTGCTACATGTGAAACCTTACAAAACTAGAAATGCATCCTTGTTTGTCCCACCTCAGTAGCACATTGATTTCAAAGGAATCCACCATGGATTTAAGGGCATCAGTAAACTTTTCAAGTTTATGCCTGATAATGTTCATAAACAGGGTCTTTCTGGCAAAAAGTGGGGCATCACACCATGCAACTTTAAAAGGGAGAGAAGTGAAAAGGTAGGCATTTAAACTGTAATGACAGGATATCTGTATTGCTGATGTCAGAAAAAAAGGGACACTGAAGACCCAGGAAATTTGTGCATCATAAAAGGCTTAAAACATTAGTTTGGGCCTGGATATCCAGTGTACTACTTCAATAGCCCAGAAAAGACATGTCATTTAATATGTGTTTTGTTCAGCTTTGTGATTAGCTGATTTCTCTCTACTATCTTTCATGCTGGTTAAGCCAAGCAAAGACCTACTGTACCTTAACAGCAGGACAGTCTGGTGTTCATTCTTGCAATTATTTTCACACACACATAGAGTCCTCCCCAGGCAAATAGGTATTTTAAGGAATCACAGGACATATTTATTACTTTATTGTGAAACAAAAGTTTCATATCGTCCTGAAAATAATGTTTTTGTTATCATAATTAATCTATCTTGATTTATTAAAGGTGTGAATGTATGTATGCATGGCTGTGATTTGAATATATAATTACATGGCTGCCTGCAGAAAGCTAGGAATTACAGATGACAGTGAGGGAAAACTGATTTTTATCCTAATAGACTGGAGAGTATCTTTTAATTGCAACTGTTTTGCCAATTCTTTGCAGAAATTACATCTGGTAAAGGGAATTAAAGACATTCAGGCTGTGAAAGGAATTGCAGTGCAAAGGCATTAGCATCAAGACTTGTTTGCATCTAGATACACATTCAGATTTTATATCTTATAGGTGAGCAGAGAACACAATGCTGTGGGTTTTATGGGGATGTACAGTGAACTGATCTTGCCCAGGCAAAATTTGGAAACAGATGTAGCAGACACAATCATATGCTTTTCTGGTTGCCACTGGTAGATCTGGTAGATAGCCTTCCTGGAAGACTAAAGGAAGAAAATTTTACCCTACATCAGTCTGAGAAACAGGCTAAATGTTGTGGTTGTTTGCAACTTTTCTCAAATGCTTATACTAATTTTTAATCTGAGTCTTTATTCACTCTTGACAACTCTCACTTGACCATTTGCATTTTCAAATCCATTTTCACTCAGAGGAATATTTCTCTTTCAACCCACCAATGTTATGAGATTGATATGAAGAAACTAAACAGAGATTCCCACAAGAAACTGATATTTGGTTTTGCCTCTTGCAGTGAGAAGAAATGAAGGGGAGGCTCTTATCTTAGGGACAGTTTGGACCAACCCCACCAGAACTTTGTCAACATCACTAACTCTTTATCCCAATTTAACTGTGTTATGCAGTGGTAGCTTAATGCAACTGAAACCCTTTTTGTGCTCAGCTGGACCTGCCATATGGAAACTTGTTAAAACATGTAAAAACTTTCCATAGTTGTGGGGGTTTTTTTAACTAACACTGAGAGGTGGGAAGTAGTTTGTAATATTCACCTAGTTGTATAATAGACCTCTGCAGAGATGGGCATGTGTCAGCTTGGTCTAAGCACGATAAGTGATGTGTAGGAGAAAGCTTAAAAGGTAATTTACAAGGTAATGGATTTTCTTCAGCTTTTTAAAGTGCAGTAACTAAATAATTTAATCTTGTTAGTATTGACTTGATAATGAATAACCTACACCATTCCTGTTTTGTATTATATTGTTATTTTAAATCCCCCTTGTGTTATACACACGTAGGCAGGCTTAAAAGCCTAGTGAAATTTTATGTTGATTCCCACTAGTCAAAATGCATTAGAGATGCCACCAGAGAAATTTGAAAAACAGATTCTTTTTTCTGATCAAGAAACTGATCAAGATCCAGGAATAAAATGCCTTCAAGCACTGGGGATATATTTGCAAGGATTGAGCTTGTAAGCTTTGTTACAGATGCTTAGATAAATGTAAAACTCCGAAATATTTTCCTTCACTACTATGAGTAGCTATGTGAAGTCTGACTTCTTTTAAGTCAGTAATTGAAATGAAGTGTGTGTATAGAAGCTGGATAGAAATGTCACACTGAAAAGAGGATGTGCAGCTAAAATGGAAGTTCCTTGGATCCTAAATATTTCATTTCTACTCATGAGGATAGCTTTAGTGCTCATCATTTAAAATTACTCCGTCTCTGAGGTCATGGTAATTGTGGAAGTACAGGAGCTCAGGAGCTTTCTGCTCATGTTTTAAAATAAAATGTCTTTGTGAAAAGGAAAGATCAAAGTAAAACAAGCCCTATAGCAAAGACTGGGTAGAAGAAGTGGATGCAGTGAGATCACATGCAGTGGAAAAGACTAAGCACAAAAAGTAACACCACTGTTTTAAAGTTCTTCATCTCCTTGACTTTTCTGTTATTTTACTGATTCACTTCAACTAAACAAACTGAATGCTTAGAAATGCTTTCACTAGGATTCTCTAGGGTCTATAACCCCATTCCAGTTATAACCCCATTCCTGTTGATGCTGCTTTGTGCAGCAGTCTGGCAGTCACACACTGGAGCAGAAGGCAAGCAGCCTTCCCTTACACAACTCCCACCAGTCCCCATATCCTTACTTGAGCCATGCTTTTGGGAAGTATGAGTGAATACTTATGGGTTTATATACTTCCAGGACACATGAAATGTCCTCACAATGTGGCACATCTCACAGAGTGGTACAAAATAAAAATCCTTGAATATGGCGCATAAACCACTGCAGAGTGACATAGTTTGAAGAATGATTTCATAACTCAAATATCTTGAGACTCCAGCTACAGAAACAGAAACAAGTGTCCAAAAAGCCATTTGCAGCTTGTTTCAACTAAAATATGGAGAGTGGAATAAATCTTTCTAACCTTGTCATTCTGTCCCTCTGGTAAAAAGATGTACTGAATCTCAGGGCAGTTAATTTGTCATCCAAAGTCCCTATCTACTTTAATTCTTATGTGCTGAATTGTGATCATCAGAGCCACAAGTTCAGAACACCATGTTTACAAGGAAAGTGCTGCTTGAGGAAAGTGCATGCTGGAGATTGTGATGCCATCTGCCATTCCAGTTTGTGTAGAAAACCAGAGCCATCCAACTTCATTATCAGAAATATTTTCTGGTTCTGTTTTGTTGCTGTATTATGACAACACAGCAGCATGAAAAAGATAGAAATCTCAGTATGACTGGAAAAACACATTCTTAGAGGCAGGACTGCCAACCTGGTATCTGGGTAAATATCCAGATATATATGGCATGGAAAGTACTAGGTGCAGTGTTTAGATATGGTACCAGAAGGAGTCTTACTTCTCTGGTTTTGGAGCAAACTAGGCCTCATGAGAGTAGTAGTCTATACTCTCAAGAAGGCTGCCACAGTCCCTAGCCGTGCTGCTTCCCAAACCCAGCATGGTCCTGCAGAACCAGTGTGAATGACTTTAATCATACAGCTAAGGAGCAATGAAGATATAAATCCTGGCTCCCCTAAAATTACTGTCAAGTTGAAGGGGGAATTTTTAATTGACATCAATCCATCCAGAATTTCACACTACCTGATTTTCAAACACTTGTAACCTTTGTGGTTACAAATGTAGAAAAGAGCCCTGCTACAAACAGGCAAGTCACACAGACAAAATGGAAATCAGTGAAGTTGTGTTCATCTGAATTTTGCTTTTGGTATTTCCCAGTTCCAAAAAACACTATGAGATAAACTAGAGAGTTTGTGAATTTTATCTTCCATGAGACAGACACTAATATTTAGCATGAATTAATTCATAAAGCAATCATACATTTCCTTGTGTAAAATATAATATCCAAGTGCTTGTATGTGAGAGATTGTATGAGAATGTACCTCCACCAGCTAGATACCTACATGTAGCAGCTGGGCAGTCAGAAAAATCAATTTGTATGCAATGACCATCTCATATCTCCTAAATTCATGAAGGTTCTGGAACTGAGGATTCATATTGATTTTTTAATACTATTTTAGGTTTTATTCCTAGGAATTGATTTCAGCAGTAGTAGTCTATATCAGTAAAGCTGAGTAAAATCTACTCAAGCAGTTTTTCTTTAACACAAATTAGCTAATATTTCTCCTTGATTAAGTATGACAGATATGCAGTTTTATTGTTTGCCATTGTGCAAGGGAGAAATCTCTTAGAGGTTTTATGAATTACAATAAATGAGAAAATGCCATTAATTCCTGAACTCCTGAATGACTAATAAATGCAGTTTTGCACAGAATCAAATGAAATGACGAAAAGTTGCATTTCATATAACTCTGATCATGGTGTTGTGATTGAAAAATGCAATGTAACATGCTGTGGTACCCTGCTGTGCATATGGACAGCATGAGGGTCAGAAAATAGAATCATATAATAGCTAGTTGGAGAGAACCTCAAGAATCATCCAGTCCAGCCTTTCTTGGCAAAAGCACGGTCTAGACAAGATGGCCTAGCACACTGCCCAATGTCCAGTCTTAATTAAAAGCGTCCAATGTTGAGGAATCCATCACTTTCCTAGTGAGATTATTCCAATAGCTGATTAATCTTGTGAAATTTTCCTCTTGTGTCCAAACAGAATCTTCCCAGCTTCACAGCTGAGTAGATCCCAACCTCTGTTGCACTCTTGGATTATTTTTTCCCAGGTACAAGACCTTACACTAGCATAGATGTCATTAAGCATTTGAACAGCTTCCTAAGAGATGCAGTGATCCACTGTCATTTCTGACACCTTCACATACAGCCTGAGGTGACCTTTTAGCTTAAAAATGTGCCTAGCTCAACAAGACATGAAGGGCTTGATGTAGGAATTATTAGGTGACATTCAGAGTGTCATGCACGAGGTCAGACTTGACAATCACAATGGCTCCATCTGGCCTTAGCAGTGTTTGAAATCTGTGAGCGGCTCATGGGTAAGAATCAGGTTAAAATATACAGATTGTTGTGAGCAGAAATTACTCTCTGACCTTCAGCTCTGTGTGAGCCATGCATCAGAGTTATGGCAAAATTCATCATAGTGCCAGACTAAAAGTTTTGGGTGGGACAAGACACTGTGTCTTGATTAAATCAGCAGAAAAGCCATAAATTTCCTGCTTCCCTCTAGAAGAGAAACCTGGGTTTTTTTCTTTTTTTTTCCCCAGTCTAAGTCTGTTAATAAATATACTGCAGCACAGGCAAAAACTATTTCTCTCTTTCCTAGTTACTGTTTCATTACAGGTGAGAAACTGGGAGCACTGGAATCCAATGCCATCTGCCCAGAGGCAACACTTTATTCAGCTACTGAGTGACGTGCCACCTCACATCAGCTCACACATCAAGTTCAGCTGAAAGAAAGCTACCTCACTGAGAAGCTGTTCATACATTTCCCCAAATATTCAAGTCTTATCCTTCCTGAGAAAGTTATTAGCAGTTCAAAATGCATTGTATTCTTAAGAGACAGTCTATGAAATGACACTGATATGCCAAACTGTTTTCCATATAACCCAATCCTCATGATTATCACTTTAATCTTGTTACAGTCCCTAAGAGCCTAGCAATGAACTGGAAGCTCAGAGTGCCAGTGTTGTACAGATACAAGATGTAAAGATATCTCCAAGGTACTTGGAACCAGAAAGAATCAATGGAGGGTACAAAAAAGTATTGGTAAATAGGAAGAAATATTGATTATGGTTGTGGCCAGATGATTGGACCACATCAGTAGCCAGTGTGAAGCTGTTGTGGGCATAACAGAGAAGATAAGATTACGAAGGCACAAGAGAAAGATGCTGGAGGCATGCTATTATACCATAACTGCCCCCAAATACAAAGGACAGCAGGGATAAATATATGAAAATACTTCAAATGTATCCAGGTGAGGATAGGATGCTTGCAGCAGGGAGAGGTCTGGTGGTAACTGAGATGTGATGCAGAACTGACCTTTCAATGCAGAGATGAATGTGAGGTCAGAAAGTCAGGTAAGTATGCTGGGTTTGCTGCAGTTCTGGAAAGGATCCTGTCAAGGATTCAAAGAGGAATGCCATGGTCAATGACAGGAAAATTACCTCTTTTTTAACTCTGTGGTGACTGAGTGCTGGCAGGGCATGACAGTACTTAACAGAGCACAGAAAAAGGAAGGACAATGATGGAGAAAACAGCTGGAAGTTGCTCAAAGGAGTTTCAGTTACCTAGAAACCTCCACACAACTAACAGAATGTTGCTGCATCCAAATGTTGATTGTTTTCCATTCATCTGCTCCTAAATCATGGCACTTCTGTTTCTTCTATTTAGAGTTATGCTGGAAGCACAAAACAGGCACACACAAACATATCTTGAGCAGCTCTGTATCACAGGAACAGTCTAAACCTTCACCTGTTATTCTAACCCTTAAGTTTTACCAGAGAGGGGAAATCTGCCTTGAAACAACCTTTTTCTGGGTTCTTCTCCTGCTTTGAAGTATTTTGTCCCTTACCAGAGAGGTGAAACTATATTTGTGAGCAAAAATATGCAAGGACTGGGCTAATTCTTTGCCATGGATGAAAGGGTCTGCAAAGACTGGGATTGCTTCTGTCTCCCAAAACTGCCACAGAGTAGCTGAAGATCTAACCCCCTCCTCTAACTTTGTGCAAATTCATACACTTCTCTTGAGATAAATCTTTTGTGTTCAGCGTAGCTCCCTGGCTCCCTGGTTCACTCCTCACTTTATTTTAGATTCATTTTACCAATGGATTTTGACTTTCTGAAGTTTATTTTGTCATAGCATAATGTCTTCTTTCTTCTGGGCTGCTTTCCAAAAAATGTTTGTTGAAATTGGCTCCTAAATTTTAATTAAAGGAACCTTTTGTTTGTTCCATAAATTTAAATGTTCTGAGGTCTTTTTTTCTGTCCATTTCAAGGCTTCAAGCCAAACATCAAATACTGAAAAATGTCCAGATATATCTTTCTCTTTTTCCTGTGCTTCAGTTCCTCCCCCAACAGACAGAGGTGCTGCCAGCAATGTCTCTGCCAAAGTCCTGTGACCTCCTGCTGGAAATATTCTCTCCAGAATGATTGACCTCATGGCAGGGCAGTCACATCAGTGAGAGTACATCAACACATTAACTGAGTGACAACTTGGACTTTACTGTCCTGCTCTTGAACTCCTGGACAGAAAGACAGGAGTGGGTGTGCACTGTCATACACTTTTGTCAGTTGAGTTGAAGTTGCCTTAAATATTTGGTCATGATCACAGGAGATTAGACATTAAGTTAAACAAGCTTCTTGCTTTTGAAAACTCTGTAAGTACCTTGATTTGAAAGAAAAAGGACAAATAGCAACACAAAAACTTCCCCTCCTCTTTCCACCCCTCTCTGTTGGGCATCTTTAGCTGTGTGGAAGAGACTTGGATATCTCCAAGACTTCACCATCTCTCTGGGTAACCTAGTTTTGTGTTCAACCACACCCACATGAAAAAAGTTATGTTAAAATGGAATTTCTTGTATTTCAGTTTGTGCCCATTGCCTCCTGACTTGTCACTGGGTACCACTGAGAAATCTGTCTCTGTCTTCTTTACTGCATCCCACCAGTTATTTATGCATATTGGTAAAATCCCCCGAGTTCTCTCTTCTCCATGCTGAACATTCTAGCTCTCTCAGACCCTACTTGCACCAATCTCTTACTCATTTTTGTGGTGCTTCTTTGAAATTGTTCCAGTATATCCAGGTCTCTCTTGTAGTGGGGAGCCCAGCACTGAACCCAGAACTCCAGGTGTGCTTCACCAGAGCTGAGTAGAGAGGAAGGATCACCTTCCTTGACTAGGTGGTGATGCTTTTCCAGGTGCAGTCCAACCACTTAGTCTATCAACCATTCCTCTCAGTTTTGTGTCACCTGCAAACTTGCTGTCCCATTGTAGAGGGCATTAATGAGGATGTTAAACAATGTTGGAAGAAAATTTGCTTATCCTAAAATGTAAGTTAAAAAAGACCAAAACACAAGCAATCAAACAAAACAAAACACCAAAAAACCCCACAACCGACCAACCAAACAACAGCAAACCAGCCAACGAGGAGTTGGCATGAGGAAAAGAAATGAGCAAGTCAATGAGTCTAGACATAGAGTATGCCAACACCCAGAAGAGTGTATTTTAACTGTCCCATCTTAAGGAGACATCACATGTGAACTACAGACTGGATTCAAAGGCCAGTACAGGTACCAGATGTTAGCTCTCCAGGACATGTTTTACTGTAACATCACTGGCAGCAGCTTTGCACAAGAAGCCAGGCTTCCAGTCTGAGCTGTTAGTTTGCAATGTTATTGGTCTTCTCTTGGCATGTATTAGCCTTGGTTTCAAGATAATGAATTCTCTAAATTGTGCCAGCAGATGATACCAGCCTGCCTTTGCTCTGGTACAAATGTGTGTGCTGATTAATATTTGTGCATTTCTGTGAAAATTGGAAGCATTTTACAGCTGCAAAAGAGACCCAGATTTTAATGCCTCAAGGTTCAATAAGAAGGTACTGTAATTCTTATTGTTGTTGCTTGAAAGGTTCCTTCACTTTTTAGATTTCACAGGCTAAATGATTTCCCCAAGATTTTCACTTGGCATCAGCCTCCAGATGGTCTCTGAGGTCTGAGCACAGATGAGAGCCCCTGAGCTGGTCACTCTGCTCAGCTACACGTCTGCTGCTCTGGCACCCAGTCCGCATCTCTTGCTGAAGCCCCACTGTTTCCCCAGTGCTAAACTGCATGCAAAATGTCATCTGTTTCAGCTATACTTAGGTCTTTCTTTACAGACCATACATACCTGTCATTTGTCATTATCAGTATCAGAGCAGGCACTGTTACCCCAGAGTGTCCAGCTTCCTATTCCAAGTCTGACCCTAAACAAAAAACCAACTCTAAATCAGGTTGCCAGTTTCTGGTGCTGAAGAAAGACCAAGGTTAACCCAGGAAGTCAATCTTCATGTAGCCATCAGGTCCAGGGATAACCAGGGACCTTCTTGGAGACAGGGATAGACCAAGGCCAGATCAGGACATGAACATATGAATGGGAAAGATTCAGTGGAGCCCATGGCCAGACAAGGCAGAACTACGGGAGCTGGTGACCAGCCCTGCTGTGGCATCACTAGGGCAGAGACTGATCACTCCATGGAGCTGGCATGGGGTCCTGGGCCTCAAGCAGGGTAGAGGGAGCTCTGGGGAGAGGGTCAGGGCAACTAAGAGCTGTTAGTGCACTCAGAGCCCTGAGATCATTTCTCTAGAAAATCCTGCTGTGGTCTGCTTTTGTTTCCAAAATACTGTGATAATGATTTCATGGTAATAATGTTAATTAAGTCAATTAAGCAAAATTAGAGGAGTACCTTAAATGGCAGAAGAAAATTATTTACCTTATTCTACTGCCTGAGGACTCTAAATGCACAAGTAAGTAAATATGTTTAAATGCAGCTGACAGTGTTTGCAACAAATGGAAACATAAGGAATGCTGATGAGTGTGTAAATCATTTCATTTCCATTCATTTATTCCAAGCAAAGGGAATCCTGTGAGTGAATAATCTTTGTTCTACAGACTTAGACCTTACCCTCATCAATGACCAGCAGAGAAATGCATTGTCTTTTACCAACCACCCAGCCTGCCTGTGAGTTTGCAGGAGGGGAACAGAGCCCTGCCCAGTCGTGACACTATGGGGATATACAAACCCATCTGCACCTGGGAAAAGCACTCACAAGTCAGGTTTTGCATCAAGAGAGTTAGCCTGCTTGTTTTGCTTGATTTTGAGTTAGACCTGTGTCAAGGCTATGTCAAGGTGAAGTTTTGGCAGTAACAACTCAGCTACCTGTGCCCTATGGAAAGCTTTATTAAAGGCAAAAATGTGGAAATTGGAACTAGTACTCCCATATGGCTTCAGGGAACTCAGCGTGAAAAAGGTACATTGACAAACTAGCCCCTGTCTTGAAACATTACAAAAGCCAAAACTGTTCTTTTTGTCAACAAATATCTTAGAGATGGACTTGGGATGTCTGAAAGAGTATAACCAATAAATCTGAAAATAGTTCAAGAGGGAAAGGCACTTTCTGCTTCCATTCTATCACTCTGTACATGAATTATCAGGAGTGGTGATGGATCCTAGTTTCTGGGGCATTACATGGCAAGACTATGTTTCAAATAGGAGTGAATCACAGAATCATTATGGTTGGAAAGGACCCTCAAGATCATCTAGTCCAACCAATAGCCCTACACTACTCTTATCCCCAAATCATCCCAAATCATATCCCCAAATCTTATCCCCAAATCTTATCCCCAAATCACCATGAAGAAGCACATCTATCCTCTTCTTAAAAACCTCCAGGGATGGTGACTCCACCACCTCCCTGGGCAGCCTATTCCAATATCTCACCACTCTTTCAGTAAAGAAATTCTTCCTAATATCTAATCTAAAGCTACCCTGGCACAACTTAAGCCCATTCCCTCTAGTCCTGTCACTAGTCACAAGGGAGAAGAGGCCAACACCCGCCTCCCTAGAATGGCCTTTCAAGTAGCTGAAGAGAGCGATAAGGTCCCAAATACCCCTTCAATGACCTGTAGAGTTTGAGTGTTTCTCACACACCCACTCTTTGCCACCTGTGGGGCCTGGACATCCTTCTTGGTACTGTCCCTGCTGTCACCTTCTCACTCTGATTTTGGCTGAGTCTAGGAATTTATCCAATTGTGTCCAGGAGCTGCAATTTGTCCCTAAGCATGAACTCTGCATACCCCTGTTTGTGCTTAATGAATTGTCTTTCCTTGTATGAATGTCAGGGGCTTGCAACTGGAAAATAAATCTCCTGTAGTGTTGTGCTTTAGGGGCAACTGTGGAATTCAGGACAAAGAAAATGAAGGGACTAGAGACAACCTCAGAAAAAAAGGGTTAAGTGCAAGGATTGTCTCTGAAATTATACTGGATGAAAGGCTTTCCCCTGTGCACATACTGCCTGAAAGGGCTAGGTATTTTTAACCTGACCTTCACAAATAGGCAAACAGGCTCACGGGGGTTCAGTGAAAAATTCTTTTGCTTTCTTTTCCCACTCTTTAAGGCTTGGATTAAATATCTTGCAGATTTGTAGGCATCAGAACTAATAATTCTTCACAGCACTAAGAGGATAACTTATGTCTAAAGATTTTATGAGGTTTTAGTGATATTAATAAATTGAAACTTTTGAAACTGGCTTTATAATCAGAATGTATGAGATTTATGAAGTTAAATATGGTTGTGTCTGCATTTTGCATTGGAGAGAACCCAAGTAGAGCTGCTGCAAACAGTCTCTGAAAAGAGCAGTGTTCCTGCATAGAGGGGCAGCACCTGGGCCCAAGCTCCAGTCCCCATGCTCTCTTGTAGGTTCAGCCTTTCTCCCCGGTCATGCAATACATATAGTTTCTTCCCACTCACCTGAAGCAACACTTTTGCTCTGACACCTAGACATGGGCTTGGGATGCTCAGCCACAGTGCCCCTCATCCTCCCATAGACAATATGCAGTCTGGCACCTCCAGATATGGGCAAAATGCTGGCAGACATTTAGTTAGAAGCAGATATGCGGCACCCTAGAAAATGTGGTTATTTGATACTTAGCCATTTCCCTGACAGACACCACATTGTCCTACAAAGGAACTACAAAGAGCAAGATTTATTGTATGGTGACCAGGAGCCCATTCCCTTTCTCAGGAGTTCCCAAGGTGTATCTTCATCCAGGGATCATGCATAGGACTATGCATTGGCAGCACAACTCATCTCCCAGGAATGGGAGGTGCCATGGTGTCTGTGTACACCCTGTGTCTGGTACACACAGATCCTGCCACGTGACTGCAAGAAGATCATGGTGTGCATTTCTTCAAAATCATTGTGTGGCCCACCAATTGGGACAGTCTGGATGTAATGAAATCTGCAAGGATTGGCTAGAGGGTTCCTGCTCAGCTCATTTCTGCAACCACTCTCATTTTATGTGCCTTTGTTTATTGATATAACGTATACCAGTGTCCCCTCTGGAAATCCAGATTCTTGACTTATTAAAAGCTAGAGTAGACAATGGGCTTGAGACTTGATCTGGACAAAAGCAATCTGAACACAACTAAATCTACTACTGGAAGGTTGTGACTAAGAAAATCAAACCAAATGAATTTGCAGAATGATTTTTCCTCAGGTATTCTAAATGTAATAGTCTCATGATTAAGTCTGAAAGTTCCCCAGGCAGAATAGTAAAAAGAGGGAACAAAGGAAATCTAAACCAAAATTAAACATTTCGCTGAGGGGAAGACAAGTAATTTGGTTAAACTAAAGTTATTATTTGTCTGCTTCAGATTTTAATTTCAGCAGGGAGAGAAAGGAAGGAAAAAAATCAGTTGGATTTGACCCAAAACACTGATAATGATATACAAGTTTGAATAACACTCTGTATGGGGAAACCCTTACCCAGACAAACACTGCAGTATCAATCTGGCCAGAAAGTGGTGCTCAGACCCACAAACAGGGCCTAGGCTATAGATCAAATATACACCCCACTTTCACAGGTCAACCAACCTTTTAACTCAGTTATACCCAGGAGTACAAAATCTTGATACAGACCATGAAAAAAGAACTAATTTTAATGATTAAATTGTTCACCCATAATAGGCACCCATAATATATCCCTCAGACTATTGTTTGCATTTGATTTTAGAAACCCTATGAGTGGGATTTTTCCATTTCTAAAAGAGCATTGCAAAGAATGTAGGATAAAAAGGGACAATAACACAGCACTTTGCAGTGTATCACAAAAAGGGTTTTGTTAAGCTGAAAGTATATTAATTTTCTTAAATACTTTTGCAGTTATCAGATTTCCATAATGCATAGTACTCAGCTGAAATCCCAGTTTAATTACTACTGCTGTGTTTAAATTTAATTCTTTATCCATAAAATATTGTGGGGCCTCCTGATTGTATTTAATATCCTTGCACCAATTCTCTGCATGTACACTGAGCAATGCTGGGTTACACTTTCCAGCTGCTACCATGTTTTAAGCGAGGCAAATAGGATTCCTTTTTTAATTTTTATCAGTTCTATTTAATTAAAGTCTTAAGAATTGTATTGGTTTTGAAAAAAATTGTTAAATAGATGTTTTTGGGTAAATCATTCACTGTGAGTTAGAATTCTGGACAAGATATTCTAGGCTATGAATAAATTTCTAAGTGCTGCCAGGACCAGAATGTTAAAGAGGTGGATGACAGGGATGACAAAGAGCTTCCTTATTTCTCCCCTGGAAGAGCTATAAAAGGAAGGAGTTAGTGGTTCTTCTCTGGGTATCTTTGCTATTTATCCTGTATGCATTCATTTTGGGAGGAAGACTAATGGGAGAAATGTTTATGCTTGTTACTCTTCTTTCTTATTTTTTTCCTTTGCATTATTCCTGATGAATTTTTACTTCCTTCTGACTAGTTAAATAAGAACATTTGATCTGGGAACCCAGTGAAGGGCACTGTGATGTTGAGAAACTTTACAGAAATGACTCTTGACTGCAGATATCTCTGACTTTGGAGCATTCAGCCTGAGAGACTTAGAACAGGAAGATTTGCAGAGCATTCCAGCTCTGAGAATCTGGTTCATTATCATACATTTTAAAAGCAGCCCAATGAACTGGCTAGACACTCTGGAGATTGTATCTGGGTGCCAAATACCTCAGTAGACATTTTCATGCTGTGGTAACTGATTACTCAAGAAACCTGCTTTCAAGAACTGACCTGCAGGCTGAAGCATCTGGAGAAAGAAACACAGAGGATCAGTGGGTAAGCTCACAGGGAAGGAGGGAGTGGAGAAGAGGAAGAAGACACTTATCACAGAACCACAGAATGTTAGGAGTTGGAAGGGACCTCAAAAGATCATCTAGTTCAAACCCCCTGCCACAGCAGGATTCCCTAGACCAGGTCACACAGAAGCATATCCAGATGGGTTTTGAATACTTCCAGAGAAGGAGACTCCACAACCTCTCTGGGCAGTCTGTGCCAGTGCTCTGGCACCCTCACTGTGAAAAAATTTCTATGTAATTCACACAGAACCTCCTATGCTTCAGCTTACAGCCATTCCCCCTTGTGTTGTCACTAGGCTTCACCGAGAAGAGCCTGACCCCATCCTCCTGACACCCACCCTTCACATATTTAAAAGCATAGATGAGGTCACCCCTTAGTCTCCTCTTCTCCAAACTACAGACCCAGCTCCCTCAGCCTTTCCTCATAAGGAAGGTGTTCCACTCCCTTAATCTCCTTTGTGGCTCTGTGCTGGACTCTTTCAAGCAGTTCCCTATCCTTCTTAAACTGAGGGACCCAGAACTGGACACAATATTCCAGATGTGGCCCCACCAGGGTAGAGTAATGAGGGAGAACAACCTCCCTTGATCTGCTAACCACGCGTTCTAATACACCCCAGAATCCCAAAACTGGATGACTCACCCTGTCCAGGTGGCTCACCTGGCCCCGGTGGCTCACCTCACCCAGATGACTCACCCCACCCAGGTGACTCACCCTGCCCAGATGGCTCACCCTGCTCCTTGACCGACATTTTCCCGGTTTAAACACCTTTGAATGAGGCATGTAGTGTTAAGCACCTTTTACTTCTCATTCTATGACCGGAAAGACCCTGCAACTCCTGGGGACCTCCAGCCCTTCATTCTCCATCTCTGCCAGTCTTAAGGTATTTCTGTTCACTTGGGGGAGCAAAACCCAAGGCACTTCGGCTCAGAGGGATTGCTTCTTAGTAAATCAGCTGTAACTTCCGTTATTCTCATTGTGCTACAGGGGCATCCATCCCAAATGCCTGTTTGGCTGAAGTAGATGGAAGCACCAGGCAACTACCCAGATACAGCTATTGTTCTTCAGTGACAGAAGGCTCTGGAAAGCACTGGTAAGGAGTGCATGGCAATGCTGGCAGAGATTGTTTAATCCCTCTGAACTCCGAAACCCGCTTACATGTAGCCTGGATCTGATACCAGTCCTCAGGACAAGAGCCCCCCAGCAGGATGCCAGGTCTAGAGGGTTTCTTGATGTGCCTCACAATTTCTTTAAGTGGAAAAGCTATCCTCTAGCTCAGTGGTGAGCAAACAAGTTGCCTCACCATGTCTCTTGCCAGGGCAGTTGTCCCCATTCTCAGAGCAGAGCCTTCAGGACCACCAGCCCTGCAAGCAGAGGGTGACATGATGGTACAACAGGCAGGCAGGGCCTCCTTGCTGCAGGGTAGCATGGCAGGGTAGGCAGTGTTTTCAAGTGCTCTCCCTGCCTCCTAAAAGCAGGTGAGAACAGCAAATACACCACTCTTCTTTGCTCTCTCAAAGCCACATCTGCATCTAAAGAGGTGAAGAATTAAAAAACTGCCTTCTCCTCTCTCCACTCTTCAAAGCTCAGCAGCAGAACAAATAGGGGACAAAAATCGTTTTCTACCACACAAAGCTGGCCCCACAAGGCCCCTTTCTCATGAACAGACAGTGGGAAGGGCTGGATACCACCAGTTTCACCTGAAGTCCATTTATCTCCTACACAGTGCCAGACTCTAGACATTTTAAAAGAACTTTCTGTAGATAAACAAACAAATAAATATTTGACCTCTCAACTCTTAGAAGGCTCTTGGGAAGATTTGTCAGAAATGTACCCATGTCACTAACACCTGATGCCTGGATAGGGGTGATGTGCAGGACCATGGGAAGTCTGCAGGCAGATTTGCAGTGCTTGACTGCAGACCGTGGCAGAACATGAGCTCAGCTGCTAACAGGCTTTCCCATGTAGAGACGCAATAACTTCCACAGCAGCTCAAAAGTATAATGTAGGTTTCATTTGTGATGCTGCACTAAATGAAAATAACCTTTGAATTAGTAGTGAGTGCCTAGGAATCTTTTCAATTGTGCTTCCAAATTCACATTTTCCTTTCAAACAATTTTTCTTATCCAACTAGGAAAAGCCAAGTCCAACCTCTGTTAGACATTTCTCTAAGAGAAAAGTTTGCCAGATCCCACATTTTAAACAGATTTAGTCTTTTGTATTCCTTTTACTTAGCATTTACCATTTCACACATGACTTCTTAGGAAATAAAGCATCTGGTTTATTAATAAAGAGGATTATTTCTAGAACATCAGTTTTAGTTCAAACAGCTAAAATTCAAACTGCTATCATGAAAAACATTTCACAAAATGAAAGCCAAAGGCATTGTATGTTTCTTTTTAAACAGAGGAGCTGTGACACACAGAGAGATAAAGAAATGCAAAGTGGATTACAAAACTGGACTCAGCAGGCCAAAAAAGAGATGCAAACTTTAAAGTCAGTGACAAGTGGTTAGGTCTGGTATAACTAAATACAGATAGTTCCCTGCTTTGCAGACAGACTTTGGCTTCCAGAGCAATGCTTACATCCATCTTGAATGGAAAAAGCATCCCAATTGTCCTGTTTCTGGGGAGGTGGAAGGAATTTCAAATCAGCTCTTGAACTCCAGGACACACTCTGCATACCAGATCTGCAGCTCATGCATATTACACTCACTCTCAGGTGCTTCTAGCAGAGGTTTTGTTGCTAATCACGCTTCTCAAACTCTTCTCTGTTTTTTTGCAGTCTTTGTCTTCATTATTGTTTGCTTTTCATCTCACTATCTCTCTTGAAAACATATTAATGCTCATTAAGTCCACTCAGGAGTCTTGTATACTTGGACTCCTGGCACATCAACCTGGCTTCTTGTTTTCTGAATACCTCCTCTAGCTCTTGCCTGCTTCAGGGGGCAGTCCATATTCATGGATGTTAGGCACAGGCAAGACATGCTGTTTTGCCTGCAGGTACTTGGAAAGAGTACTGCTCTCAGCCAACCTCGGACTGCTCATCAGCTCTCTCCATGGAAGTTACAGTTACCTTGCAGCAGCATAACTGCATATACAATTACTTCCTCTGCTCCTCTTGTCATCTGGGCTGTGGTCCAGGCCATTTGCCAAGGCTGGGCTGTAGGAACATGTCTACAGCCCAGATCCAGGCTTCTGGTCAATATTGAGCAGAGGATAACTAGAAATTGAGATCTGCCAAGTGGTATGAGTGGACCTAGTGTCACTGGTGGTAAATGACAGTTAAAGTAATAAATAAAGCCACCAATTGCTTCTTTTTCCAAACCATAATCTTAAACCCAACACTAACCACAGCAATAGACCAGACAAGTAGATGATAAATGCATGGAATATAGTTATAAATACAGACTAGAAACAACAGCAGTATTTTTCACACTGAATATTCCTATTATGTGTTTACATTACAGTTAGGCCTAATGCTGATCTTTGCTCATGTTGTGACCAGCCCAGTTTGTTTTCATTTCAGCTCATAAAGACAGTCTTCAGCCCTGAGACAAATCTGATTGCTAAAATGTGGTTAAATACATTGCAAAAAGAATCAGCCTGCTAAATCTGGACAAATGAATTCCTTTCCAACAATCTGGCACATACTGATTCAAAACCTGCCCTCCTCCTTGAAACACAGTCTGGTTAATGAAGTGCAACAGGACATGTTTTGAGAGGGTCAGATGATTTTCACATTTCTAGCCATATGTTATCACTCCTTATCAACATGCAAAGCTGGGGAAAGGATTAAGGCTTTTGCTGAACTCATTGATGCACTTACAGCATAGAAGGGAAGGTCAAGGGTCTTTGAATAATGATTTTTTTTGCCACAGTTGAACAGAGGGTAAAAATATGCCTGATAGATGCCACATAAGAATATTTCATAGGCACAGTGTAAGACTCAGCACTACAAAATAATCTGTTGAAGAGCTTTGCATCTTTTTCTGAGGCTTCCAGAGAAGCTGATGGAAACATTCTGTAATGTTCTAAGCTATAGCAGATATCCTTTTGGTCTTCCCATATACCCATCTCAAACCCTATTGCTCTAATCTCTTAGTTGAACTGCAGGGACTGCTGTCAACTATTCCCATTTTAAATGCAAGATTTTGATTATTTAATTTCATATCTAAAACAAAAAAGTGTTGTCCTTTCAGGCTGCAGAATAGAAACATGGGTTTAGTGATCATTTGCCTGCTACCCTAGCTGCTCTGACAACGTGTCCCTTGTGGCATCTCTGGCATTCTGAGTCTTCAGAGGAACTTCATGGTCTGTGTGACATCATTCTTTGCCATCTCTCCCACAACTTCTCCATCTTATTTCCTGTTAAAGTTTCTTGGCTTTTTTCCTCACTCACTGAGCTTTACTTCTGATATTAAAAGTGCTTGCAGCTGTTCTTTTCATGTTTGTGTTCCTTTTCTTCACTGGTCTGCTGCAATCTCTTCTGTGCTGCCAGTATGTAGGTCACCACCACGTTAGCTCAAGCCACTGTTAGCAAGTCATCTGTGTCTAAGCTTAAGGTGTACTGATGAAATTGTTGTCTTTTTTGCCAAAAATTGTTCTGCCTTTTACTAATTCTTCTTTTAACATTCTGTATATGCAAAGTTCAGCAAAACTGTGATCTGCAGTAATAAAAGCTTCAGCAGTTTGCCTTTGTTCTTGGCACCTCCCAGCAAATTTGGCCTTTTCATCTATTATACTTTGCTTGTCTGTGACATTGACTTCAAAAATCTTTTTGCTTTTTTGTTCCTTTTTTTTTTCTCTACAGTGAGACAGACAACAGCAGCAGGAATAGTAAGGGCAAATATCAAAGCATGTATGGGATATTCTTATACCTTTCCTAATGAACTCCTGAAATTTTCAGCTCCATCAGTATTTAAGTTGCCAAAATCAATATTCTTTAACAGGACCCTTTGTTGTTCACGTAATACTGCATATATTTACCCTCCTTTGTGATCCACATCAATAAGAGTCTATGCCCTGGTTGAGTCTAGGTGTTTCTGGAGCAGACTGGTCATCTCCAACCTGTATATTACCAAGATTAATAACTATCTGACAAACTTATGTTCAAATACAACATAGGATGCTCTATAGTCTGTCTACATCACACAGACTATATCATAGAACCATAGAATGGCTCAGGTTGGAAGGCACCTTAAAGATCATCTATGCTCTATAAAAAATGACCATATAAAAAACAAACCTTCAGACAGTGCTTACTGCAGATTTTGAGGCCTTCTTCTGCTGTTTATCCTCATCAGATGCTGTGACCATGATGTTTTACATGCATGGCCCTTCTTGAAAAAAGGATTCAGGGAACCTTCTAACACAGAGTAGAGTGTAGATAACATGGAGGTAATCCTGCTACAAAATCTGAAGAACACAGAGGAAGTGCTTTCTTGGGATATAGTCCTGAACCTTAAGTCTGACCACAGCCATGGGCAAGCTGCTGTCCCCCTTGTAAAAAGGAAGAAGCAGCTTAGTCACAAAGTTTAGTGCCCTTTGGTAGCACTGCTGCACATAACATGCTTGAAATGAGCAGCAATAAATGCACAATTTCCACGCTTGCAGGGCAAGACTTGGAACATTCTATAGGGAGCTAGCTCCCATCCCATATCACCAACATATTCCCTTCCATGAGCCTGTAATAGTGGAGAAGAAGTCATCATCACTTTATAGACTCTCTCTAGCCATTTGGCAAAGAGTTTAGGACTAAGAAGATTGGGCAAATGAGCTGGCTGAGGAGATCTGCAATGCCATCCTGCAGAGCATCAAACTTTACATAAAAGACCATACATGAGGTTGTTTTTCTATCTCAGACTTCCCAGGAAATATACCTATATTCATTTTTATTGCTTTGACAGCTCTCTGAAGTTAAGCACTGTGTCTTCACCTGCTGATATGCTCCCCTTTCATCAACAGCTTTTGCCTTTTCTCCATCTTCTTCCCTTGCATGAAAACTGTTGATGGTAGCTGCAAAGGACCTAAATGTGCATTGCACTCTATAAGTTTTCCATGGCTTCACAGTACAGCAGTTCATTTTACTACTGTAAGCATTGCTATTTTTAGCTGTATATTAACCACTAAGCAATGATGAAACTGAAGAAAGCTCCTCTGTTTTTTTTTGTGGGAAGAAAATGCAGACCATTTCAATAGAACCACAGGAAAGGAAAGCCACTGTGTGTAAGAACATTCATCTGTGTGGCATCTTTCAGTCAAGTGTCACAGACATTAAGTAATTAAGCCTTAGAACACAGCCCCAAGGAAGGGTTTTTTAAAGAATGTTTTTATGTGCTGCTTGCACTGATGGTGTTTTATAAAGGTGATATCATCAGAATTTTTATGGCAAATAATACTACCAGCAATCATGAATATCAGAAACACACTAAATCAAAACTGACTTATCAAAAAATGGGATTTGCCCACAGGATATGTAATTTCAAGACATCAGCCTTGACTGAAGAGAATTACCTTGTTTTTTATACCAAAATCCTCAGTTTTGCAGTATTTTGCAGGATCTTGTGCTTGATAAGAATATGTATAGCCCTCTATCAGCTATTCTGCCTTTACTTTTGGTTCATTTTCCATATTGCAGTATAAAGGTGGTACTAACTTCTGTGTGCCTTGAAGTGATCAGAAGCAACAAGCAGTCAGAGCATCACATTCTGTGTTTCACTGTCAGGAATAAGGGGAAAGCTTTGAAGTGATCAGAAGCAACAATCAGTCAGAGATAGAGCACCACATTCTGTGTTTTGCTGTCAGGAACAAGGGGACAGCCCAAGCAGCGTGAACACATAAAAGCCCCTAAGTTATGGGTTTGTTTCTGTCTTTTGTGTACAGTATTACTCTTGGGGTGACTTCCATATATACTTAGCATAAACAGTATGGTAGGCTGTTTCTTCTGGTATCTTGAAATTCTAAGAAATAAGGCTGGAACACTGCACTTGAGTGCCCAACATTAAATAAACATGGCCTCTGGCTAAATAGTTGGTACTTTAGAAAATGAGGCCACCTACTTTAGTGCTAAGTGTGGATTTATGTGTCTCTTTCTATAAACAGCCAGGCTTGAACATTTTAACCCCAGTGTATAAATCTTCAGATAAGTAAACTGGATGGTGAACCTGTGCTTCACTGTTACAGGAACAAGGGCAACTGGAGACCCTGAGAGCAATTTGCCATGGGACAAATATGAGATGTGACTTCAGATGACCAATTTGTCTTCAGACTGCTGTTGGGGGCAGTCAAGATTTTTCCAAGGTTGCCTAAGCTCTTAGGTTTCCATTAGAAGTATGTATGAAGATCTAAAATTCCAAATCAAATGTTTTCTAAGATTGTAGCTTCGGATTAAACAAAATTATTTATTTGGATCAAATTAAAAATTAATGATTTCAATTTTGACCATAGTATGTGCATAGAATGGAATACAGTAACAGTATGTTTTCTCCATGCACCTCTGAAACCATCTCCTGCACTGGGCAAATGGGGCAAATCAGAAAGTAAAGTTAAAGATAGTAGAACTCCTACTAAGGAACTTCTCTTGTGTTTCACTGTCGCTGCATCTTTATGGTGATACTGCAGCTGGTGCTTAGGGAAAGGAGGGCAGTGCCAACCCCTCTGTGGGGCTCCCCATGATCCAGCATGACAAGTTATTTATTGCCCACCTCAGTAGTAAATGGGTCCATGGATAAATGTTGTTCACATAATCTTTGTTTCACATATTTGAAGGAACTGGTTGCAGAGCTGAGTACTGGAGCTTAACCTGTAGGTAGTACTTTAACACACCTGCAGATGGGTGAGAACTGAAGTAGATTGTTTCCTTCATCCCCTCGATGGTTTCATTTCATGGAATAAAAATGGGACTGTCCATACCAAATTGATATCCCCATAATTACACACCCAGATATTATTGTCTCCACTCCACACCACTTACCAGCAACCATGATGGCATGATATGGAAAATACCAGCTTGGTGTTTAGATTTATTTTCTTGCACGAGGTGACTCAGTTGGGGGTTAATTTTATATATTATATTTACATATTTTAGGTGTTCAGGCTTTTGTGGTTTTGTTGCTTTTGTTTTAGGGTGTGTGTGCATTGTTCTTTTTTATTCATTTTATTTTTATTTTTAAAAATCAGTGTACCTCCACATATGAAAAAGACTACATTCAGTGAACAGGCCAACCACACAAACCAGGGAAAAGAGAGAAAGGATTTTCCCACTCGTGGGATTCTTCCTTTATAGCAGTTTCACATTTCTGTTACTGTTTTGATGTCAGTGATTGAACACTGCTATGAAAGGAGCAGTTTTCAAAACCCAGGAGGCCAGTGTTTCCAATCATAGGAACAGGAACTGGAGCTGAAGATTAGAGTGCAAGCACTCATGATCATCTGATTGCAGAGCAGCTACAGACCCAGACTGATTCTCAATGAAGACTCAAACAGAACCAGTATATTTAACAAATTGATGCCATTTATGGAAGAAATTCTTGCACTGAGTTAAGAGGTTAAGGGGCAGATTCAGGCTGGTGCAAAGTGTTGTAGTATAGTGCTTTCAGCAAATAGTTGAGTTTCTGAGCAAATAATCCAGTGTGAAGTACTGCCTGGCTGCAGTCCTCACCACAGGGGCTAATACACTCTAGCCTGTAATTACTGAGCACTGCCTTTTCAGTTTGGAAGTACTCTGCTGGAGAGGAAAACATTTAATCCTGCTTAGTATCCTGTTGGTCAGGTTATCATGAGTAGGCACATGGTGCAGTCTCACAGGCAGTGTTTTGCCTTTCTAGGCAACTGCATGTGCTGCATATAGAAGGTCCAGTTATGGAATATATGTGGGTTTAGCTTCAGCAGGGGCTGCTCCCCTATGTGAAGACTACTGTTGTTTCCAAAATCCAGAACATGCTTCTACTTTCCTGGCATCAATAGCTAGGTTGTTTGATGTAAACAGAAATATTTTGCATCGCAACAAAGGAGCAGAAAATGGATCTCAAGAACATAACTTAGAAGTCCTTCTGTATCAGACTTGAAAGTCCTCATAGCCCAGTATCCTGTCTGTGACAGTGACCAGTGACAAAAAAAGGATGTCAGAAATCAGGCTTGTACAGAGTGACATGACTTTGGTCTAACCCTCCTGAGCCAAGGCTTGCTAATAGCATAGAGAGGAATTTCAGTTGTGTCAAATAGAGTTTTATTAGTATTATTCAGAATAAAAATTGAATGTAGATCTTAAACCTGTGTATTTGTAAATGACTGATTTGTTTCCACTTGGTAAAATACCTGAGGGGGAAAGGGAAAATAGGCTAGCTGTACTTTTTTGTCATCTAATTAAGCTCTGTAAGCATTGATTTATTTCCAACCCCCCCCCTTTCATTATTGTTTTGTGTCATTATTAACTATCAGCCTTGGACATGGGTCTTTTCAGCAGCAGATTCCTTAAAGCACTCAAGAGATTTAACTTCTCATAGAGCTTGTCTTGAATTCAAATTAGAGATGCATTTTTCTTCTGGTTTTGGGATCTGATCAGAATTCAGATTAACACCAGAAAATAATCAGGTCCTTGGATACTTTCTCATGAATGTCTCAGAGGAGGACACAACCCAGGTAATTAGCCAGACAACCCACTAAAAACCTCTGTAGGGTGAACCTTAGGGTCAAATGGCAAAAAAGCAGCCTACCAGCAAACCTGGGAAGAGCACTGGAAACCAACATCACCTTCCTGAGAGAGGCTCCTTGAATCTAGCCCTGTGAATGTTCTCCCATAGCAATTAAAACACCAGGAAGAGACAGAAGGGTTTCTTCTTTACCACATTACTCAGCAGAGTTTATTTCTTCTGTTGCTGAGCTGGCAGCTCTCTCTGCTAATTGAACCTGGAGCATAATAAACTAACTCAGAGACTGCCTCTAAAAAAAAGCAGAATTTTGCCTATTGTTTTTCTTTAGAACAGTTTGTTTCTCTCTGATTCCTTTCTCTTTTCAGTGCTTTTCTCCTGCTTGCTTTAGCAGTGATTATTTACAGAGTGTGTAACAATGACCACTCACTTGCAATTGGGCATTTAGACTTCTTTATGCTAGTTTTTTGAACCGCTTAAAAACCAAAAAAAAAAAGAAACCTGCATCTTTGTTTTACAACCTTTGTTCTGCAGCTCCTTTGGTCCTAATAGGGAGTATTTCTAGTGAATCCAGGAAAGAAGTTAAGAAAAGACAGCCTACCATCAGTTCACACAAAGTCCTTGAACTAGGTCTTTACATTTCCCAGGAAATTGTTACGTTTCCCACAAATGAAAAGGCTTGAAATTACTGCTTTACTCCACAGTCTAATAGGGAATGTTAAGAAGAAGGAAAAATGAAGTAAGGGTCTCCTACAATCCTTGATGACAGAGAAACAGTAACACACTTGGAGCATAAAGGAATCACAGATGAGATCAGTGCCCATGCTCATGGGACAATCTTCCTCCCATTCAACAACCAGTCAGACTCTGAAGAAGCCAGGGTCACTGTTGTTTCTTTTTTTCTTTAAACCAGCTCCCTTGGGAGAAGATAATAACACCATGAGGTTCTGCACCATTGTTTTCGCTCAGCCTCTGCCATGCCAGAGAGCAGAGGTCTCTTCTCAGCCCTAATGTACTGTGGACCTAGGTTGCTCTTTATTCCCCCTTCAGTTCTCTGTCCCTTGTTTCCTCTATTTCTTTCTTGCTGCTAGTTCATCCATCATATTACGTCTCACTCTTGCTGTCAGATAATTTATCTCCTGTACTTTCATAGACAGTTCAAATAGGTCTTAGTATTAAAGGCAATGATTTATAAGAGCAAGCCTTCAATTCTTTATAAAAGATGCAAATTTTTCAAGGTTTCAAAGCAGCTCAATAAGCTGATGGTGCAACACAACATGTTTCAGAGAAAACATGAAATTGCTGAACTGAATTATTGCATTCACATGTTATGATCTGGGATATTTCTCTAAGGTATGAACAGTGTATGGACCTTCAGAAAAAGGGAAGAGGAATGGGGAAAAAGGCAAGGAGTTATTTTCTCTTCTTCACATAACATGCTAAAGCCCAACTTTTACTAACTTGCCACATTTCTGTGACTGAACACTGTGGAGCTCTTGATTGTTTCACTAAGGTGTAATGATTTTCACAGCCATCACTGCAATCTGTTACTTGCAAAATTTGCAATGTACTGAGATTATAAAACAGAGATAGGCCTTGCCTTTGAGTCTGTGAGCTATGAAGTAATCCTGGTAAGTCATCCATCAGTGCTTAAGACATGTATTCTTGGTGTGTTGGCTTTCTTTTAAACTCCTCCCTCAAAAGTTGAACAAAGAAACAAGGATTAGACAGAATTAAAACCTGGAGACAAACAGGGTTCCAATTTATTACAATATCCAGTCTATGCTACTCAAGAATCATTTAAAAATCCCAGGCAGTGATTATTATAATTGTAGAAATATTTTAAACAAAAGATTTGCAAACTTCTTGTGGACTTATTCTTCCTTCCAAATGCAGAGAAGAACATTAAAATACAATTGTTCCTATCAGTTTCCTTGCACTTCAAATTAAAAAACAAAGGATGTTTTTAATTGCCAGAGGGATTAATTAGTCATCTGCAGTAGAAAAAGGAATAGTGTTTAAATTACTAAATAAATGAATGTCATTATATAACTTCTAGACAGAATAAGAGAATTTAACAATATTCAATAGCTTAGAGATTTATATTTCACATTTATTATGGAGAAAGAGTAACTCCTTTGTGTTTGAGTTTGCAGCTACAATACCCACTGCAAATCTGACTCTGTTTTCTTTTGTAATACAAACAATAAGAAAGGAATGTTCTTGTGACTTGACATTTGTGGAGTCACAGACATGCTACATGCCTGCACAAGTGGCACTTGACTAGGAATCCTGCTTCTCACTTGGTGGCAAAACTTTCCTTGGAGACTGAAAGCAGTATGTGATGATCTCAGAAGTGCAAAAGACAACCTGTAAATCCATTTGCATTATATTCAGAAGACTTATTTTTGTGACATCAGTGGGATTTCCATAGTGCAATCATATTTTCCTGCAGCTCTATTTCCCTATGCTGGCTCTCTACAAGTGGATGAAGCTCACCTGAGCTTTTCTATATATGCTGACTTCAGAAATAATTCTAAGCCTTATGTGGAAATGAAGCTGTTTCCATTCCCACCTACACACATCTCACATAAACAAATTTGAAAATCTAATATTAAAGCAAAGTATAAGCCTCTGTAGGTTAAAAAATGAGCTTAGCTTTTTGCTGTAGAGTTAACTCACCCATTACTTTGGGCTTTGCTGACTTTGCTGTTCATAGGGATGGGAGTAGAAACATCTTAAGAGAGAGTGGAAATCTGTTTTGTCATTAAGCTGGAAAAGAGGAGAAAAGGCTCCACTGATCTAGAAAGAAACTCTGACAGTCACTGATAGAAAAGTAGTGGGAAAGGAGCATCTTTAAACAGAATCTCTTAATTCTAGCTGGAATCACCTTATTTTCAACTGTGGATCCAGCCCCCAGGAAAGCTGATCTTAAGACTGTGTTTTCTCTTCCTAGCTCTTTCAGAAACATACTTCTTGCCTCAGTGAGAAAGTAGTCTGAGAAGCCAAACCAGCACAGATTTTTTTAAAGAATCTTCACATTGTCTGAGGTTTTTTTAGTAGTTACTGCTGAAAAAGGAGACATCATAAATAAAACCACTGTAACAGCTTGGGTCACATTTAGAAGCAGCTGTTGCCTTTATAGATAAGTGATCATGAATTGTCAAAACACACCAACAAAGATATGTTGAAGTAATTGCCTGGATCAGATTTCATCCTGTGTTCCTGTATTTATTTGTGTATTTATTTGTAATTGGCAAGGAGTTTCTTCATGTTTTCTGTGTTCTGTCATAAAGATAGAAAGCTTATACAGGCCTATGTGCAGGTTCAACTACCTGACATGACAGCAATGGTCATCCATGGAACATAATTGAATTAACATAATTAATAGGCACTGAGGAAGAGCTGCTGCTTCATGCTGTTCTCTATATAGCTCTCTAACGTCTCAGCCTGTAATTCTGAGGAGCAGGAGCTGAAGGGATGGTACAAAACACATTGATGTTTTCCTTTAACTGAAGTGAGTAGGTGAATAGGGAAATAACAGTGCAGAAGAAGGAGGTTTCATTAGCAATCTCCCAAGCAATTGCTCTAGCCAAGAAAGAAAACAAGGACTTTACAAGAAAGTTAACTAGTGCCAACTTTTGTGATCAAAGGTTGATATTCAGAAACTTGGGACTTAATTCCAGTAAATTTGAGAGATGGTCTATACAGTAGGGGGAAAAAAAAAAAGACTAGGACATATTCATGTGTCTCATGCAAGACAGTCTCAGGACCACAGCCAGTACAAGAAAATCTGCTTTTAAATGATAAATTTTGCAGTGCTCTTAGCCTCTTAGCTGATTGCACATAGTTGAAGCCTGCATTAGTGTGATTTGAGGGAAGCACAAACAGTATTGTTCTTTGTAAGAATCTAATTCAAGGAATTAATTATGATATAAGGAAACATGGAGAGAGGAAGGGGGAATGGAAAAGTGGGAAGGGACAAGATCTTTGACTTTTTTGTCTTTGATTTTGTATCTTTGGCTTTAAGACTCCAGCCTGAAGAGAATCAGCTGTACAAATCTACCTGACCAAGCCTCAGTAACCTTGCTACCTTAAAGCTCTTTACTTTGGAGGTAAAGGTGTTTACTCTGGTGTGTCACTCCTCACTGCTTCTTTCTGCACCCAGTTTAGCCCACACTTTTTTTTAGATTTGCCTGCATGCAATCAGCTTGAACAATCCAAGAAGCTTAATTCAGAAACAAATAATATTGCTAAAAAGAAGACATTTAACTTTCTCTCCAAGTCTCTTAGTACTCTGCTTTCAACAGAGAAACACCACCACTGGGCACTGTTTTATAGCCTGAAAAAGTTTCCCCCTGAGTTTGCTCCATCTGCTTTGGAACTCATTGCAGCCACAAGTTCCACAGTTCAGTTAGGTACCTTGTAAAAAGCATTCCCTTTTTGTTTGGTCAGTCTTTGCTTTGCTTGCTTGCTGCCTGAGAAACATTGTTGTCTGCTTGATAGATCTTGCATTATGCATTATGATTTCTAGGGAATTCCACTGGGATGAAAGTTACACGAAGAGTGAAGGATAGAGCCCTCTTTCTGTTGCCAGTAATTTCTTCACATCTAATAATAACCTTTTCAGTTAAACTGGGGAGTTGAGAGGTTGTAGAGAGTTGCAGTGTTGGAAAAATGCCAGGAATGTAAGTTTCAATTTATGGATAAAAATGAAGAACAAAGTAAAACTCTATCAAAAGTGCAAATACTGATTTACAAACCAAGCCCTTCTAGTTGTGCTGGGAATTGCTGTCTAAACCTTTTTTGCTCTATCTACAATCTCCAAACTAAGCAGAATTTTCACAGTCCCTAATTCCTGTAATTATTTTCACTTAGTCCAGGAAAAGAAGACAGGTGAGAACTGAATCTCTGAGAAAGGTGTAACCTTTAAACATCTATTATCAGTAGCAGCTATATGCTGACTCACAAATTAAGAAAAAGTAGAGATTATACAATTCTGCAAATAGCACTATATTTATGAACAGCTCCAGGAGTTTCTGGCATGATTAAATCTAATTATTAAAGTTTCTAATCCAAAACCTGCTGTTATGATTGGCTGAGCAATGCATAGATTCCAAAGCACAGCTACTGGTTTCTCCCATGACATTTGACACAAGAGATTTAAGACAAAGCAAGGGGGTTATCTATTATTATTGAATTTGAAAGTTTGTCACAGCTTTGGGATAAATGAACACAAACAAAACTAAATGTAGACAAAACTATTGACCAGCACTTAAAGGCTATGAGTTGTCAAATCTGCCCCCACCATTATCAGTGTTTGCAAGCACCTAAAGGATTTGAATAAAGAGAAGCATAAGAAATTGATTATAGAGAAAGCATCTAAAGAAATGGGAGGATATTAAACAAACAAGACTTTAGAAAGAAAATTGGGAGAAGATTCCTAGTGACAAAATAGTCCTGACAGAAATAATTTTCCAGAGGAACATCTGCAATCTCTTTTTGCAATGAATTGAAAGCAAACCCCCTCTCATAAGCTTCTTGGACACACAAAGAGGATACGAACACTCAGCCTTCCACATACAAGTGAGGGGGACTTGCCCTTCTGTTCTGTGGCTGCATATTTACCCAACACTTTACATACACAAACAGCCTACAAGCACAGATGGTGCATGATTCACTCCAGGGCTCTGATCACTGCCTGCCTCTAACTTTGGATTGGGCCCACAGCACTGGGAAGTTACCTCAGGCAGTTGTATAATCCAGTAATGAATTTGCAGCCAAAGGCTCCAGCTGCCATTCCTTTAGCAGCAGTTTGAAATAAGGAGACCAGCACAGGCTGGTAGGACTACAAACATCACCTTACCTCTGGCAACAGCAAGTGGATGGAAAAAAACCAGGATGTGAAGGGTTACACACTGCATCAGCAGCATAGACTGCTGCAGACTTCCGTCAGCCCTCTAAGTGCCTGTGCTCCTGCTGGCACTTGGTACATCCCGTTGGATCCAGGGCCAGTCTGGCAGAAGCAGCCAGGTCAGCAGCCAGGTCACTAGCCCTTCTGCATCTGGAAATGTTCAACACAATTAATTCCTGGGCAGATGCAGGTTCATGATTTACCTGTATCACAGGCTGATATTTCTGCCTTGGCATGTGGATGCTTTTCACTGTTATTAACAGTGCTAGGAGAAGGTTGATTTCTTTAAGCACCTATAAAATACTGCAAATCACAGGTCAGCCCTTCCAATGGGATGTCCAGACTATCATAAGTAAGATTTTATGAGTATGCTGTCATGGACATCATCACAGGTATTTTAAAATGCCTGTGGATTCGGTGTTGTTCTATCACTGACTTTTGAGAACAAACTCTAGGCAGCATAAATACTTCTCTTTTGGTGACACATGGTCCCATGGACTTCTAGGGACTTTGCAAGCACAGCATTTGGCTCAGTTCTGCACCTCCTCACCAAAAGACAATCAGGTAACACTTCAGATGTAGGGAGAGCCTTTACCACTTCAAAGGTAAACATATCCCTCAATAATGTGTTGTCTAGACAGCAAAAACTACTCCATGGGCCAAGGAAGACCATTGATTTAGGGATGACCAGACATTTCCCTTCATAAGAATTGGCACAGTCCTTCAGCCATTATTTGTTCTTGAAACCAAAATAATTACTCTCACAAACAAAACTGCCCAGAACTGCAGTGGATGTCACTGACCTAAGATCAATCAGCATATGGACAGGACTGGGGGACACATTCTGCTAGATTAACGTGCCAGCTTGGTACTGTGAAAAAAACTTCCCTCATATTTTATTTGTTTGTTTGTTTCTAAATAATTACAAATATTTTGCACAGATGGTGTTTACATGTCTGCCTAAAACACTAAGTATTGCCATAGTTCCAAGTTTAAACCAATTGTGACAAATACTAGCAATTTCAAGGTAGCTATCTCTAGATATTACACCAGAGCCAAGCTCTAGGAAGTATTAATTCAAATAAATTTGCATGGAACTTCTTTTCAGTAAGATTTTAAGATAGTCAGCAGTTTACAAGATCATTCCTTTCTAGTTGTATTTGCATAAGATTAAAATTATTTACTAGCAAAGTCAGTGCTCCTTCTTCCATGGACATCAGTGGGATCAGAGGAGTGCCTGCAGTGTTATATGAATAGTTAAGCTACATAATCTGTAGTACATAAGCCTTTAGTTAAAATTTCTACAACTTGGAACCCAAAAGTACTTGTTATTTCTAAAATGTGAGGACAAGGAGGAATATTTACAGAACAAATTTCCTTAAATGTTGATTTATAGAGTGTAGGAATACTGGTTCCATTTTAACATAAGCTTTTTATATCTCCTTTGACTGACTTGGCACGTCCCAAAAATAATGAATACTTAGTTATGTTTACACACACAAAATAAACAGCACATGCAGAACAGCTATGTGATGTGAATATTGTTTCTTAAAGGAAACATTTGCTTGTCTCAGTAAAAGCTTAGGAAAACAAGAAATTATTTCACTCTATAAAAAGTCCATGTACTATAAATCATCAGAGTGCAAGACAACAGATTTATTCCAATGTAGTTTCAAGTTTCGAAGCAGACAGTAAAAATATGTTTCAGATGTAAATTAATGAAATTTTAAAAGATGTTTTCACAGAGCTTATTAAACAACCAAAGCACAGACTATTTGAAGCAAAGCAACTGCTGATTGTCAGCTGATTACAGAATAGGAGCAGAATTAGGCTTTGTATTTGTTACAGGCAAAAACCCTGGTGTTTCAAGTAGGTAATGTTGGCAGTCCTCTGGCACAGATTGCAGATGGCTGGGTTGGAATTAATTTTAGGAGGTAATACAGGTCATCCACCAGTTCAAAGCAACTAAATGCAAACTGTGGGTTACAATACACATGGATTTCCAAGAATTTGACCAAAAAAAGAAAACAAAAAAAGAGCAATAGTAGCTGCTTAATGATAACACTCCAGTCAAAGCTCCTTGACATGAATTAAGTACTTTTGGATTGTCCAGGAGGGAACATATCCTCTTGTACACACTAGTGTCCAGCTCAGTGTCTTGAATCCTGCTTTGTCAAGACACAAGAAGTTTAGAGACACATCACACAAGTTGCCCCCTCACAGATTTATGTTGCTGTCCCCAATTAGCAGCTGGATGTTGTTTGCAAAGCAGCTGCTGCTGAGGCCATATTGCCTGCAGCCAAACAATCAAACCATCAATCCTTTCATCCTCAACAACTAGCTCTAAGTACATAGAGACGTTTCCACTGAAGGGAAGTAACAGAAGCATGTTGTAGGCATTTGTGTAAAAGCACATGCAGCCTCCACTATTAAAGTTTCTATTTTAGAGACTTAATTTTTTCTTTGTTTCCTGACTCCACTGAAGTCTTCTGGAAACCAGAAAAAATGCATTGGATGCAATATGCTATATGTAATGTGAATATTTTCTGGGCACAGATTTACCCAACAACCAAAAACTGAAATGAAGTTGAGCTTCTTCTGGGACAGGTATTACCACTCTGCATGCCAGGACCTTTGTCAACTGAAATGAAAAGCCAATGAACTGTCCAGAAAGGAGAAAGGATTTTCTTCAAGCTACTGCACAACTTTCCTGTTGCACATAGGCCTATTGCAGGCTAAGAACAATGCTCCAGGGATGACCTTCACTTGCTCTCAGCTACTTTGCAAAATGAACTGGATTATTTAAATTCAACTATCTGTAGTTATCCAGAGCTCACTAAAGTGTAAGGAACTGATAAAACATCAGAGAAATATGCAATTACAATCTATAAACAGTGAACTCTAAACACAGAAATAAAAAAGGAGTAATTGAGACATTTTTATTCACTTTAAGGAGACATTCTGAAGACAGTAGCTCTTCATCTAAAGACATTAAGGACAAAATATTTTGTAATTCCTAAAAAGGTTAAATAAGGAACTTGAATGTTTGAATATCAATTAAGCAATTTGCATGTAGTGACCTGTGAGGTCACTGGTTCTGCTAGGTCAGCCTGGTGGGGAGCCCAGCATCTGAAAAGGTCACTAAATGATGTTTGAAGAGGGACAAGGCTTTCTGACCCAAGAGGTCCTGTGCATCTCTCCTTCATGAGGCTTGGTTATGTTTTCTATCACATTTATTCTCCTTTTACTCTGTATCTTTTCCTTAAGAGACATAGTGCACTTCAAGGAGATACAGAATGACAGAAAGCTTCTTCAGGAAGATAAGGCATGCATTTGATGCCTATGCTAATTGCTATTCCCAGGCACCCTTTTCAGATCTGTAAAAGAAATGAACAGATCCCAAGACAATATTGAGCATTTCACAGTCTCATGTGGTAATGAAGGAATAACAGAGAACAGCCACTGTTTTAAAATAGAAAATCATAGCCTTGTAAGGTATGTCATATTTTATGGGACTTTTCATGCCTGGAACAATTTAATAACAGCTACAGTATTTCCATATTTATTCCCTTCCATTTCCAAGTTTATTATCAATTACCTCAACTTTTCATGCCAGCAGTGTTTGCCATGCACATGAAAAAACAGAGCTCAGGGGCAGTCGGGGACCTTGAATTTAGAGGCTGAAGACTCTGTAACTATACGGTTGGAGTTACCCAGCTCAATAAAGATACAATCATAGAATAGTTTAGATTGGAAGGGACTTTTAAAGGTCATTTTGTCCAACCCTCCCTGCAATGAGCAGGGACATATGCAAGAAGATCAGGTTTCTCAGAGCCCCATCCAACCTGACCTTGAGAACCCCATCTCACACTCCTGTTAGCCTCCTTCTCAGATACTGTTATGAATACAGGATGCTGCCCTAAATCCAAGTGTCACCTAGGTGTCTAGTGTCCATAAATCTAGTTTTGGCCACATATGACTGAGGTACTAGTAATGTGCTTTGGGGAGTAAACCTGCACTAGTATGGGTTATTCCCTGGCAGGGGAGGTGAGGGACAAGTTCAAGGGAACCAAAATGATCTTTAGGCTGAGAGTGTGGCTTCTAGACTGCTGAGCAGAAATGCACTTAACCTCTTCCCAAGATGGGCTTCTTACCAAACTAATGCAATCATTTTTCTTGCCAACAATTTAGTCTCTTAAACAAAAATTCTCAAATTTTCAGCCAAAATCTGTTAAATATCCTTTAGTCTGATGGTGTTGTTTTCCACCCATTGCTTATTTAAGAAATTAAAGAGTCATCTGCTTTGCCACATTGACTGTGGCACTCCAGCTGAACTGCAAACTTGTTTGTGTTATGTACATGTAAAATTAACTTGGCAGGTGTAACAGCGGCTTCTTCCAGCATACACCTGCCTCGTGTCTCCCAGGCTGTGGCATACTGCGTGTATGTAAATGGCTCTTAAGAAAATGATCCCATGCAAACATAGCACAGCAACAACTAATTTGCCATGAGTAGGCACAAAATTTTACCAGTATTTCAAAAAGCCTAAGTAGGAAAATGGTGTCTTTCCTGTTTCAAAAACCAAATGAACCAAAAAGATTTTTATTAGAGGTTTAAAAATTTGTCATTCACGGTCTCAAACTCTGCTGCATTTGGGAAGAGGCTGCTTTTCCATGCCAGGTGGCCATAAATGTTAACTAGGATTAAGAAAGATAGTGCATGAGCTTTGTTAGGCTTCAATTCATCACTTTGCTACCCATTTAGTGCCAGACACATTTCAATAGAGCTCTTCAGAAATCTGCCAGAGGTTAGTGATGGGTAATATTAATACTGTAAAGTGAAAACCGGGACTTGTAAAATTAATCAGTGGTTCTTTTAAGTGTCAACAGAGCAGGAGGGAACCATCAAAATTTTAATAACAAGCCTAAATTTCAAAGATGGCCCATTGCCATAATACTAATGCAAGCATTGATTTTCCAGGTCCCTCTGGCTTTAAAGTTCCACCAGCTGATGACCACGAGGGAATTTGGCATGGCTGATTACAGACACAATGGATATTCCTGCTGATGCCTGTGTTATGGCGTGGACATACTCTCAAGGACCTGAGAGAGACCAGAAGTGCAACCCAGCATAGACACAGCTCAAAATCAGAGACAGTATCCTGGCACAGGATGGCTGAGCAGCCACCATGCAACTTTAGCACCATGCTTAGCACGAGGTGCTCTGGGACATCAGTGCATGGCCCCACAGACCTATGTTGCACATCTACTCTATTCAGTTTATTTCCAATCAAGCATGCTCTAACAGCTCAGTCCTAGGATTTGGTGTTTGACCTTGGGATAGTCTTTTATAGGGAGATTGTTTTCTTAACAGAAACAAGCTGATCTGAATCAGTTTCACAAGTCTCATTCTCATTTTCAGAATACCTTGTGTTATAAATGCCTTACTGTATGTACTTCATGGACTGTGGCAACACACAGAAGTCCTAAAAGGGATGTAAATTCAGAGCTTTCCTTAGTAAACAAGAACTTAGGCCATAGCACCAAACTGGCATGAAATATCCTGGTCCTTTTCTTCTGGAAGTGTTTCAAGTCAGTCTCTGCAGCAGCTGACACAGTGATAAGAAATGACCCTTTTTTACTCACTGCATCATTTTGCAGTCTCCATTTCTGTTGTTTATTTCCCCCTTAGCTGTTTGTTTTTTCCAGCCCTTTAGTTCACTCATGTGAAAGTACTGGGGCAGTCATTCCAAAAGAGAAATGGAAAGCTGTAATCAAAATGAGTGGGATGCAATTTATCTATCACGTAGATTGTCATCACTGGTTTTGTGCAAAGAATACGCAAAAGTAGAGCTTGTGCTGATACACATGGGACTCCTAACTTCAAGACAATAATGGTTATTGGGTTTTGACCTCACGGACAGCAATTAGAAAGATGCAAGAATGTAGACAACATTTGGATTTCCATTCTCCTTCTGAGCAAAAAAAAAACCTCTTAATTTTGTTTCCAACATACTCCCTGCCCAGCACATGAAGAGCAAGCCTGAAAATGTAAGAATGATCAGTTTGCTTGCTTTTAAAGGTTTGATGTTAGAAAAAGCTTGATGACAGAAGTTTTTCCTCTATAAGCATTTTAGATGAGCATCACTTGTGATACTAGAAAATAGTGCTTAGAAAGCTTTATAAGCCACATAAAATATTGGCTCCTAGTGCTGCAGAATGAGGCATTTTTAGCTTTCTGAAGGACCACACAGGCTGGTGTTTGACCTTCTTGAAACAAATTGCTATCTGTGTCCTTTGATGCCACCTTTTTAGAAAAAAGATAGCTTAGCTGTGTATAGAGGTGGTTGGTGTCAACAGAGGTAGCTGGTCAGCTTTCCCATATGCCCCTAATTTGCAGTTTTCTCCTCTTTTCTCACCTGAAAAATGCAACTGGGTGTCAGGGACACTGACTCATAAGCAAAACTATGGCTCACACACACACACCACATATGTGCACATACACATGCATATACGTATATATTTATTGTCAGGGATTGCTGAATCAGTAGCTCAATGGACTCAATAGAGGTGAGGCTGCTGCAACACCACACTCTCAAGTTCAGCCAGTAGCAAGGCTGAGTGTGTTTTCCCATAGGCACACACATATACACCCTCTACATGTACATGTATGCCACCAGACACATAGAACAACAGAGGCACACTCAGCAGCAATGGTCTTATGCTGTTTCCCTCTCTGGCTGCTCAGAGTGAGGGTCTGTAGGAAAAACATATAAATATGTACAATGTGGAACCTTCCAGGAGCTGGACTCTGTCTGCCCAGTAGCTGCCCCTGGACCCCAGTCTCCCCTGGCACCCAGACATATGCTTCACTAGCCTTTGTCCTGTTCTTGACTCTTTTTTAGAATAAAAAAATTTAATGTTAATTAACAAAGTGACCTTGGCTAGGTCACTTAATCTCTCTGTGATTCTCTTCTCCCTCTTGTACAATTAAAACAATAAAGCAATGCACCCACATGGGCATTGTGAAGTTTAATTAACTGGTGTGTGAAGAACTCTCTGAGGTTGTGCAAAGGAGAGCAGTGTAAGCATAGAAAATTAATGTTAGGATGAATATTACACAGTAACCTGACACAGTGTCTGTAAGTGAACAGTTTAAAAAAACCCTCACCTCACACCATATTTTCCAGTGCACAGAAGTAAGTTTTGCAGCAGTGCCTTCAGATTCAGTGTTCAGTGACCAGAAGGATAAAAGATTCTATGATTAGCAGAACAGAGGTTTCACACAGTTAAATACCTATACCACCCAAAGAAAGAAGAAATTGTAGAATGCCACACTGTAACAGCAAAAATTTATTATGTGTAATTTCCATTCTTCAAAACAAGTTTGGTTTGTAGTTTATACAATATTTTCAATTATTTTACCATAAGCATCTCACCTATGTAGCTGAGCAACTTCCCCTATTATGACAAAAAATCATAATCATCAATCCATGAAGTTCTGCTTTTCAATATAAGAGATAGCAGATGCCAGGTTTCTTAGTGATGCCAGGGTCCTTAGAAGCCAGGTGATGCACAGTTAATTTTTAGACAGTTACCAGGCAACAGTTGGAACTAACAGAAGGCCACAAACAACTCTTTAATTTTCTTTCCTGAATCTGAGCTGTTGGATTTATATTTCAACTATTTTTCCACCAGAGGTCTCAGCCATGGAAAAAGGATCATACGGTATATTGGTTAAATTAGATAAGTGATTTTCTTTAGCAGGTCTAAGTATTCAATAAATCTATTCCTTTGTAAATATAATATAAAATTGCTATTTCAATTTTTCATGTGCTTAGATCTAAGAAATTGTACCTGCAAGAAAGAAGTTGAACAAAAATATCACAGCCATTCTGTGGTATTGCAAAGCATATAAGACTGTGGGTTTGATTTTTGTTTAGATTTATCTATCATTTCTGTTTTGACATCTTTCACAAACTCTTGTTATCAACCTTGCTAATCATTACCATTAAATTATGAATGATGGTTTGATGAACAATGGAACATTCAGCTACACAACAGGGAGGTTTTTCTGTTTTTCCCCCTTGCTTTCACCAACAAAACAACTGAGCTTGATGTGCTTGCTAAAGAGAGAAAATGACATGTTTGTTTGCAATAGGAGACATATCAAAGATCAAGATATATCTATTATTGTTCTGTGGTAATATCAGTTTGTCATAATGACTATTGCATGACAGTATTCAATCTACCTTCACACTCCAAGTCACCTGAAGTTCAAGCTCAACATACAGAAATTAAAAAATAAATAGGAACAAGTGGAGGTTTTCTTTCATTTTTAGCATTTCATCTAAGAAGAAATGGAATTTCATGTAAACTAATCATCCTTGGATTTAGTACATAATCATCATCACAAAACCTCTCTCAGCATAGTCACAGCAGGTCCTCACCTGGTGAGATTTCTATATCTACCAGTGTGATCTCATGTCTAACATGAACTGAAATAAACCACAAAATAATAAGCCACAAAAAATGTGAGCTCAGTGTTTCAGATGCAAGATGTGAAAATCTGTACCACTTTCTCCCCATGAGGAAAATGGAAGACAGGTACAAGGAAGGCCTCTAATTTCCCTACTTCCCATACTGTACCTTGCCACACTGTAATATGTCATTGTCTGCAGGCCATTAGGAACCCGAGTTTATTTTTACTATTCTTTATGACTGTTTACTGCACTAGCTTCTACACAGAAGTTACATTGTTCAATTACAGACCTATCATGCTCAGCACTCCAGGAACACAAAAAAACCCCAGATTGTAAACTTCTGGGTGTCAGGTGACTGAAAAGGAGTTTGAGAGCCTGTGCCTACCTCCCAGAGGTCTTTAGAATATTTCTGGCATTAGTATCATAGTGAAGTATAAACTGTTATATGATGAGTGGGTTTCTGGAAAAGCTTATGTGATACAATACACAGGAATGTGATGCTTGGCTAGGTGTCTTATTCAAAGCTAGCTGAGATGATAGATTCTACTCCAAATTTCCATAGCATCTGGCATTTCACAAACGTTGATCAACCATGCCTGACATTTCCCTTATATAGGGAAGTGTTAGTAACACCATGATGTGTGTAAAAGAAATTAAATAGGCAGTGATTGAGGACTATTTCACACTTGGAAGTCAACACCACAAAGCCAGCTGTGAATGCCTGAAGATCCAGCTTTGGCTCCATAAGGAATTTGAGCTGACCTAGGTCTGGGCTGTTATCTAAAGGGATAGTTCTACCTCCTGCTCTCTGACTCCAGCCACATTGCCTCCCTTGTGCCAGCATAAGGTGATGGGTGGATGCACATTTGGTCAGATTGAGGAACTGATCTAGCTGAAAACACAGAAAAATCCAGCTGAGCAGATGACTCAGTCACATCAAATGGACTATGAAACTGCACCCTCAGGTTCAACATCTCTGCACTGCACTTTGGGAGAGCTGCACTTGAGGTAGCTGGGGGAGAAATGAATGAAAAGAGTCTTGGCTATGCTGTGCCTGTTCAAAGCAGGCTGGCTGAGCAAAAGCCTTACTGTGCATGGAGGACTTGAGCTCTCCCTTGCCAGAGTGGCCCAGAGCTCACCCACAGTCTGCACTGGAGTGTGCCCTTGTGTTCAGTCAGCACAGGACCAGTATGGGAGACTTCAGCAGCACGCTGAAGTTGGGGAGAGGTTTGGGTGCTAGTAGTCCTCTGTCTTGGTCTTGTCTCTCTGCCCACTTTTAACTCTTCTTTCTGCTTATATTATGAACTTTCTGCCACAGGAACAAGACGTGGAGGCAAGGTAAGCTTTGGATAAAGGTACTGGAGAACATTAGGAGATTTTGTTGCATAGCATTTTATACAGTCCCAAAGGAACTTATGCAGAGTGATCAGGAAGTGATCAAAACCTGCTGACCTGCAGAGAAAAAGTCAAGAAATGAGTGACCTGTGAAGAGCTGCTGTACTAGGTCTTCAGACTCATCTAATGCTTTTAGAGCCTACAACACACTCACCCTTTCTGTGCTGTGTACAGACTGAGGCATCACACCTGATCAGAGAAATTCCACTTACATTAAGAGCCTTTACACCTCTGTCATTACCCTTTAAAGGTCCATTTGCAGTGCCCTGAAATCTCCATAGTCTTAGTGCAAGTGGCTGTGAAGACCTCAGGTTTTCCTCCCAGACGCGAGTCCCCACTCCTTATTAAGGGTGAGATGATGCCACCAGTTTTCTTTCCCCTCAAAAGCTATGCAAAATCTACACCTCTTTTCAGGTGGTCCAAACTTCAAATATTCAGGAATTGAAATAAGAAAAAATTTTTAACCCTCCCTGCCCCACACCCAGGGTGGCAGGAACCTGCACTGACCCCAGAACTACAATAGGAAAATCTTACAGCTGTGTTGACTACCTCTGACAAGAACCTGTAACACTTTACCTCTGAAATTGGTTTCAGCTCCCCAGGGACATTTCTGTCAAAGCTGAGTGCTGCTTGCAAATAGAGACTGTTGCATTGCCCTTGAAAAAGGAACATAAAAATACACTTCAAACTTTTATGAAGCCTTGCAGTTTACTTCTGTTAATTATTGAAGAATTGATGTTAGAATGACCAAGTGTGATGACATGTGATCAGTGATTAAGGAACAGGCCACCAGTGAAATGCAGGTCCCTCATTCTGGTACAGCAGGAAGGGAAGATGCAGGCTTGGTAAGCTGCTGATGTTTCTTCCAGGCCTATTTTTTGTTATTCCGTGGTTATACTCCTCTATGATATATGGAAAATCCATGCATAGAGAAAAGATCTAGAAATATTTGCCCTCATTACAGTTGTCCTTTTAAAACTTTTTTTTTTTTAAATGACTGAAACAAGTTCTTTTGTTTACCATTCAGATTTTAAATTTGGCAGTTACAGTGCTGTAATCTTACAGCTTGTCTTCATAAATATGTTCATTTTATGACCATCCAGGACAGTAGCTGCATTAAAATGATACTGTAATGCAGTGATTCAAGTTTTTGTCCTCTAACATTAGTTTTCCTGTAAAAATGGTCTAAAAATCTCCTTGAATACGTTTCTTCCACCAGCAGTCCACAGTCCAAAACAGATAATAAAAGTACTTTAATTTTAAACTGTCAGGTTAATTTATTAGAAGAGCATGTTATTTCTTATTAATATTCCATATGCCTAACTGCTCTAATAAGCAATCTGAAGCATTGCATGGGCAGTTGAAAAAAAAAAAGCCTCAGTAAATCAGATCCTTTGAAATGAGCAGATTATTCTGGCATGCTCAAATTTTACATGATGCACTTAAGAGCTCATTTGTAAGAAACTTTCTGCACAGTGTTCAGTGAAACAGAAAAGTCATCATCAAAATTAGAGTCAACAGTGGTATTTACAGTTACATAAGAAACTGTTACTATTGCATCAGCTTCTGGTCTTAATTACAATATGTTTGTAAAAATAAGCTTGTTGGCCATTTACTCATCCCACCTTCATCTCTTCCCACATCTGTTTCCACTTTGGCTACCTTCACCTCTCTCCCTTTCCCTTCAGGAACATGATTTAATGGTGGCTGAGGTGCCACATGGCTGAAGCTTGTCCATGGACTCTGGAATGCAATGTAGACACAACTCAAGGAATGAAGTTGAAGTTTCACTTGTGAAAAGAGCAGACTGTGAAATTGTATTTGTTGTCTTATATTTGCCCCAATCAGAAGTTGCTGTGAATGGCCAAGTGAACTAGCAAGGAGCAAAGGAAAAAATAACAGAGAGAGATGCATCAGCTTTCTCTCCAGAGGTAACCGAGGTTTTTAAAGCATTCACACATATTAAAAAAAAAACTGTACAGACTTTGTGTGTCCCTCAAGGATTTATTCTGCCCATCTAGAATTAACACAGTGTCCTACCTGCTGCCCTGAAAGGACAGAACCAATCTTAGGCCAAGTCTTGATGTGTCTTTCTTCAAGTGCTGAATTATTAAAAGAGAATACTCCAATAAAAGAGAATTGACCATGGAAAAAAGTGAAGCTTCAACCCCAAGAATCCATAAGCTTGTTTTGTGAGAAAAGATGAAGATAGATATATGATCCTCATCTAACTCTTTTCAAGTGCTCCTGTAGTTCCACCATATTTCTCAATCTCTTGAACTAAGACACTATGCTTTCCTCTTATTGTGATTACCTGGCCTGTCTTTGCAAGACTTAGCAGATAGCAAAGATGTAAAAGAAGTACCAGGCTGCCCAAATCATGCCTTTTTGATTGTATTGAATGGAACATTTCTCTCTTAGTGTAGAAGAATATCAGAAGAGTACCTCTAGCAACCTCTCCCAAACCTGATAGCTTTCTTCATTTTTTGCTTTATATCTGCCTTACAGGATCTATACTAATACCTAATATTTCCAACTGATGTTTCCAACAGACATTTGGTAAGAGACACTCTATCCAATGCTTGACTTCCATACAGAGTAGATAAAGTCCCTTGCATTCTACCTATCTAAAATGATCAATTTTCTCTCAGAAATAGATCCAGCCCAATAGCTTTTACAGCACCCATTCCTCTGCCTCTCACCATTCTGCCAGCTGACCAATGTGAAAACATGAGGCTCAACACAACAATGCCAGACCTCAAGGGCTCTGTGGTGCTAGTCCTCTGCAGCTGATTCAAGATCAGGTCAATAGCGGGTGCAGACAGCTTGTCTATAGGAGAGTCTCAAAAATAAATGAGAAGTCTGTAAGCCAAAACTGGCCTTAAGCAGAAGATCTGAACTTTTTATTCATCTGCACAAATGGGTGTCCTTGTACAATACCAGATGTGCTGGCAGCTGGTTTCCACAGAGCAGCAACAAGCTGCAGCAGCCAAGTGAACCAACTGGAGACTTCAGTCTCCTGACCTGTGAATGTATCACCTACCTACAGTTCACACCAAAATGTGCAGTGCTTTTCACATTAATTAAGTGATTTACAGACCAATGTCACTATTACTCTGTGGCTAGGAGGGCAACATACCATGTGCTTCTACATCCAAATACAGATAGCTTTGCCACTGCTGGCAGCTCTGCAGCAGAATGGACAGCTTGTAAGCTTGTCATTTATGAGCAATGACAGAAATTGAGGTCACTCTCATTATAGAAAGGAACCTTTAAAAGAGCACATCACTGTACCATGGACCATGACATTTACAAATGTTTTGCTGTTTTCTGTGAGCCAAAAATACAACCTGTAGTGGAAACACTGTAGCGGGAATACAATGCTGCTGGAAAAGGAAAATCCAGGACAATGCAACCTCGTCCAAGAGTTTCCTGCTCAATAAATCCACAGGAAATTAAATTCAGATGACAACATTTCAACAAGTGTTGTAACTGCCTTATAATCAAGAATATTAACACCCACCATATTCATTTTCAATGGCTTCAGCTTCTCAGCCTAGCTTAATGGAACAATTCAACACATCTGGGACTGAATTAATGTCACAAACAATTCCATACACTTAGAATGATCTTCTCACTTTGCATTACATAGAAGACAGTCCTCAGAGCAAACAGTTAGTATTAAAATACCCCACACTTGTGTAAGTCATCCTTGGAACTGAAATGAGTCGTTATTAATTAGTGGCATATCCTTTGTGTTTATACAGCACCATTTCTGTGCCTGGTACATGTGAACAAAGTCACTACCCCAAGGAGCTTATAGTTTAAATTAATACAGACAGCTAACCACATCATTATAAATTTGTTATAGATTTGAATCCAAAAAGGAGGCAGAGAAAGACAAAACCATGGGGAGTGAATACATCTGTTTTGCAGGGAAATCTGAGCTAGGATATGAGGTTATGCAAAGATATAAAACACTCTTTTAATAAGTGTATCCACTATAATATAGAATTGGGTGGTGGTGGAGAGGATTTTCACTAGATCAAACACTGGGGAGATGTTCTATGTTTAAAGTCAGATTCAATAAAAGACCTGCTGACCAGCAACAGGACCCAGGGGATATTCTGTGATTCTGTGATACTATCAAAAATATTCTTTATATTATACAGCATCAGCTTCTGCAGTCTGTGTGGCATTAGGATGCTTATTCTATTCTAAACAATTACTCCCATAAAAATCACTTCTCAGCTTTTTCTTGGGTAAGTAGAACAGATTGAGGTTTTCTAGGTTCTCACTAGAAGGCATGTTTCCTGCATTATCCTGTGGCTGTTTTCTGAATTATTTAGCAATTAAAAGACAAATGCCAACTTGCTTCAGTACATTGCCTTGTTTCTGTCTGAATACCCCAGGAAATATTCATTGATAAGCATGAATGATGTTCTTTTTCTTTTAGGACAAGCCAAAATAAGGATTATTTCTCTGTGGTGGGTTTGTACTCAACAGTTCTGGGCATGCTCAGGTGAGAAGGTTCAGGAAGATTCTCCCAGCTTCGGTGTCAGTCCTGCCTATGGGTGGGGCTGAGCCAATCAGCACCTCTGTGAACAACATATTTAAGGAGGAACAGAAGGTGAGGGTTTCTATGCACTTGTTGGAGGAGTTACTGGTGGGGAGCTTGTCATGTGATACTTTATGCTGGAGCATGGTAGGGAGGTCTCTCAAAGAGTCACTGAAACTCTGGGGAAGACCCTTGAGGATCATTCCATGTGAAAAGGATGCCTGGTTGCTGAAGGGAAGGATAGTTAGGAGGTTTTCCTCTGAAGAGAGTGGACAAGTATCACCATAGACTGGATTGGCCTGTGGTCCAGCTCCAACTGCTCCTCTGTGGTGTGAGAGGAGGGGGTGCCACTTTGGGACTGTGGCTTGGAAGAGGAGAGGGAGAGAAGGTAAGAGTGGTGTGAGAATTTTGCATAATATGTATGTGCTTTCACCCTACCCAGATTCCATTTTAGGTTAAAATGTGGGGGGTTCCCCCATATATGGTATGTCTTTTGCCTGTGACCATAAGTGGTGGATGAGCCCTTGGTGTCATTGTCTTGGACCCTCAAGCCCTCACTGTGTTTTATTTTTCCCATCCCACCAGTGAGGCAGAGAAATGAGTGAGCAGCTGTGTTGTTTTGGCCATCTGGGGAGGCTGAAACCACAGCATTCTCAGATTAAGCTGGAAGGGAATTATTTTGATGCCACTTGCTTCTTGAGAACACAGATGAAAGCAGCTAGAAAAGAACAAATAACCCTAACTTTTCTGAAAAACCTCAGTAACTTGGAAGTTGAATCTTGGGCTTCAAGATGAGTCAACAGACCCAAATCTGTGTGTGAGGATATCTCAAACATACCTCTCTATTTATATAAATGCAGAAAACTGTGGATCATGTGTGGCCTTTTTCCCAATAAGGAACTTTGAACTGCAGTAATCTTTGAAAGAACAAGACAGTTGAAGTTTTACCAGCTGCACCAGACCCGGCATGAGTGTCTTGGTTCTTGGGAAGGCCAAGTCCAAAATTGCCAGCCTATATCTGGTCAGCCTTGAGAACCTGGAGTTTCTGCAACATGCTTTTTATCCAGACCTTCACACTGGCTGTTGCTGGGCCTCTCTCTGATCACCAGGACAACTTTGTCTTTAGAGGTAAGGAAGAAGGGAACATTCATTTGCAACAGAGCCTTATAGCCTGATGGGTTTATTTTGCAAAAAAACATAAATCAATGGAAAGAACTTGTAATCACAAGCCCTACAACCACTGCAATGTTCTGAGGAGGAAGGATCAGAAAAAAAACCTGACTACTCTGAGATAAAATTTAATTGTCTGTAAATTTAGGAGGTTATATTACTACATTTTATTTGTTTCTTTACTTCAGTTACAGATCCCTGTAACTTTAGTCTAAAAAATGTAATAAAATGGCTGGCTTAATTTTAAATTTAAGAACTCTGAGACAATTCTATGTTCTTAAGTCATCTTTGGAAAACAAATTTGTACAATTTATAGGCAAAATAGCTTTCAGATGCTTAGCTGTGAAAGACATTTGAACTTGTAAATATGGCAGGCCTGTTGCACATGAGGTCCTCAAAACTATGAGATATGCCTCAGGAATATTTCTGATATAATCCAAATCCCATTAGAATGGATATAAGCTTCCCATTAACTTCAGTAGAGTTTCAGTCTAGCCATTGATCCATTCAGTGCAATGTCAGGTAAAAAAAATCTCATCAGCCTTCTTTGCAGCTAGTGAGGTGCAGAGAAATATTTGGAAGTTCAGCACAAGATTTATATTTTGGTTTTGCTGAAAAGACATTGAAATAAGGGGGAAACAATGAAGGAAGGGAAGGATAAATCTCTAATAATAGTTTATTTTATAAGACAAAATTCCACAGTGACCACAAACATTTATTTCAGCTGACACCTTCTGAGAAGGTACATGGTTGCATATTTAACACTTTCCCTTATTTTTTCCCCCAGGACACAGTTTTGTTTACACTCCCAGTGCTGTGAATTTATAACTGAGGCATTGTTTGGGTTATTACATGTAATAGGAACTGTATTTTCACAGATGGCTTACCTTCCTTGCCAGATGTCTTTTTAACAGTGGCCTAATAACTACTGCATATGCTAACTTCATTCTGCATATTAAAAAATATTGCCTTGAAAGGACAAATCCTTTATTTTTAGACTACTTTTCTAATCACTGAAACAACTTATGGAAATGTGAACTGGATTCACTAGCAAATCCAAGCTGGAAATCAGCTACAACTCTTAAAGAAAAAAATGAATGCTTTTGTACCTCTGGACTTTCCAGACTGGAGATTTGAATTACTGGATTAAAATCCTGTTTGTGACAGACTGTAGATAATTTTGTAGCTACATGCCTCCAGATCCTCTTTTAGTTATAGAAATCTGTGATTCACTTTCTGAACAAGCTTCACACAGCCTTCACTATTATCAAACAAACCACTAATTTATTGCTTCAAAAAATTACAGTCTGGAGGTCCAAAGGAAACAGACAATGCCAGGGAGTTGAAGAGAGAGCATGCAAACGGCACAGATGGGCTTCTGAAATATTGTTAAGCAGCACTGCCAAATCCAAACATTTCAAAACTATGAGTCAGGCAGCAGGAAAGTCTTGAAATTTACTTGCAATTTGTGAAATATAACTTATTTCACTAATGCCTGCATTATTGTGAAAACATTTATTAACCAACTGCCTCTTGGTTGCCTTCCCTAGACAGTTTCTTACCAAATCACCAGTGCTAACTTAGCAAGATTTTTGTGTTTCCAGAAGCTGGGGGGTGGGGTTTCCATGCCTTATATGATGGGAGGTGAGTGTTTTTCTCTCTGTTTTCCTGTTGACAGCTATTGCCATTGCAAGGTCATCACCTCCATCAGTCTGAAGGAGCTGAATGGGGGCTATGTGCTCAGGGAATCTGAATTCCTCCTTCTGGCCCTTCACTGCAGTGAATGGCTCACATCAGCAGAGAAGCATGACTCTGCTGTGGTGAAGTCCCCAGGCTATGAGCAAACAAAGATTTGTCAACCTAGTGTCTTTCAGAAGCACAGCTTCCTCGCATGGATTATGGCATCATGTTGCCCACTTTATTTTGACATAATTTGAGATTCTGAATTCCAGGATATTAGAAAAAATCTTCTGAAATAAAAGGTCTAAATGGAGCATAGCAATCTCAACAGTTTTTTCTGGAAGCTGTAATATCTGAAGCTTTCATTTATAAAAGACATTACAGCCAGATATGATACCAAGAGTCATGTGGTACTGTTATGTTTTCTCAGTTGCAAGCACACTGGTCTAAGGAATCTGCCCTAACCCCTGCAGTATGGCTACAGCCAATCTGTAACTTTTCAGCTAGCCAGCTTCCTTTCCTACTCCTCCACTATGTTCATCATTATTACTTTACCCCAGGATCAACTGACTTTGGAGAAGCTCTGTCAGATAGTCCCTTCCAACTCCTAATATTCTGTGATTCTGTGATATGTAATGGTCCATACAGTCAGCTCAGTAAACACAGAATAACTCGGGTGGTGAGCAGAGATGTTTTGAACTTGCTTCATTGTAGATAAATAAAAAGTCATGGCTGTCTCAGGGCTTACATGTTTCCTGCTTTCTGTTGAAAAACAATCATTGTGTACAGATGCTTGCAGTGACCTTATATGATCATCTAGACAGTTATCCCCCTTTACACAGCACCACTGCTAGACTGAAAAAGTTCTAACACATGCTGGAAGTGAAAGTTCTCCTATGTTCTTGCTGAGATGAAATGTAAAATAAACATAGGTTGTCTGGCCCTCCTTCATAATACATATTCCACTTCACCTTAAAAACTAAATTGAGCCTTTTGGTATGACTGTTGAAGCATCTTGCCCAGCCATCCGTCTCCACTTGGACCTTGCTGCCAAATGTAAGCACTTGAATAATCCAAGCCAGGTGATTAGCATAAATTTTTTTTAATTTGTATTATGGTATCAGTCTTTTTAATGTGTATGATGCTTAGTTTATTCATTTCAGGGCTATATATTTGCAGGTTCCATGTCTTTGTTTAATAGATAGGTTATATCTCACAGCATATGTTGGAAGCTGAGAGCCTCACAACATGTGAGTGACAGCCAGGAGCAAAATGTAAAGGTACTCATTTGCAATCATGAGTTCAACTTCCAGCATAAGATGCTTTTATTGTATTCTAGAGCTAATTATTTTCTCCTGACTTTTTATCCTTACCCCTTATTTACATTACTCATAATCCCCTAGGATACTGATTATTTTTAGATTACAAGATGTTTGAAAAGTTTTAACCTGTACTTTGTCATTGACTGGGTATTGAGCAAAGATAAAGCCACAGAAGACAATCTACCTGTGAGACCTTTCAGAAGATGTTAGGTAAAAACTTTGCTTGCTTGGAGGGGGCTAAAAAACCCAGAAGATAAAGAATTACTGTGAAACCAACAAAACCTACATGATTTTGTTCTGCTATATAACGTGAAATCTTTTCCTGCTTGCTACAAATTCTTTGTCCTCTTTAGAAAAGTAAAATAATGAACACATTATATTGCTCTAGTCCAAGGAAGCAAACAACAAAGAAAAGTCAACTGGAACACCACATTATATAAATAAAAGCAATTTTTACTGAGAGTGTTCTGATTCAAATATTTATTTATTTTGTAACTCATACAAAATTGATGCTTGTGGAAGTATTAGGTTAAAAGGGTTGGAAAATGAATTCTAGTTATCCACAGAGAACATATAGTACCAATGAAGCAATGAAAACTTCTTGAGTAAGAAATATATTGTATATAATCTACAGAAATGAGATCTAGTGTCATATAGAAAATGTTTTAGAGCAATGGTATCATGAAGGAGATTGCTATTTGTCTCTGCTGTGGCTGGAGTGGGTTGCCCTTCACCCAGGTCCACCCTGTGGATGTGAAGGCTTCACTTCTGTAATTCCATCAGGAAAGCTAGATATGACCATTGTCAGACATTTCACCTGTCTGATTATCAGGCAGTCACCTCTCTCCTCAAGGCTCATACACCATCCAGTTCTTGCAACTTCATAACACACTTTCTGTACTACTCAGTTTGATTAGATTCAGGCCAGAGACCTACATGTAAAAGACTAAAAACAGAAGGAGGTTCTTCTCTACTAAAAATTCATTTAGTGTTCTGATGGAAAACTTGACTTCAGGGAAAGAAATACTTAGATTCCAGAAAGAGGTGAGAAAGTCAATCCTGGGGAGAAGTAGTTCTAATTTCTAACATAAAGGAAAGCATTATTAAAGATTTGTATATGAGTCATGTCATCTATATGTAGATGTAATGAAATGGTATCTAAGTCATTATAATCTCTGATATTTACACAAAAGAGGAAAAAGAATGTTTCCTACTTCACTTTTTGTTTTTCCCTTCATACCTTGCATGTAGGGTTTCGAGTATTCATAGGAAAAAATGCAAATGTATTTCTAGTGGAATAACCACTAGAAAGAAAAAAACTAAACCATGTCCTGTAACTGGATTTAAAATAAATCAGTCCTGTCTAAAGAGTCAAATCTTGTTCTTTTTCCTCCTTACATAAAAGTTGCTCTCATATTCATAGCAATAGAAGAAAAGCACAGCTGCTTTATAACACTGGACATAGCTTTCCAGAAACAAGATAGCAACTACTCAGAAATGTTATGGAAAACATTAATCACATAGTAACTTGCTATTTACATTAAAGATACTAGCTTTTAAAATTAATTTCAAATAAAACAAAAATCTCCCAGATTTTAGTCATAGGAAACTTTTGTCTATAATGTAGAGTTTCTGTTCTTTGCTTTTCTGTCCATCATTTCTTTTGAGACATATATCTACATATACAGATATATATCTGAGAGAGATGTATCAAAACCTAAAACATGTCTGGATGAAGAGCTTGTCACTTCACCTAAGACTACATTTGCTGTAGACAAACCCCCACAGAAATAAAAATGCTGGAATGACACATGTTAATGAAATGACATTCCCTGTCCATGATCCACACAGGATCCAGGTAGAAACCTAAATGTCTCAGTCCATCAAAGCAGAGCTGACAGCAGCAGAGTGTGAGTTCCCTGGTGTTACCAGGCTGAAGCATCCCAGCCGTCACGGGATGCAGTGATTTCCATCCCTGCAGAGGCTGCTGGGACAGGTGCAGAGGGGCCAGTGGTAGTGATCCTCCATGTGGACTACAGATGGAATCCCAGTCCCTTGACAGCCAGTGAAACCACTTCCATTGATGCTAACAGCTGGATGAAGACCCAGGGCACCAGCAGGCTCCATGAATGGGAACGCAGGACGAGGCATCATCAACTCTCCCAATGCAGCCCCAGCACTGCCACCGCATTGTCTAGTGGGCTCTCAGTTCTCTCTAAGCGCTACAAACCAAGTCTCTACTGTTGTTCTTCTTCCTTGGGATGATGGCTGGACCAAACAGCAACTGTTGAGTGCCACAACACTTCTTATTCTTACACATGCAGGATGCTAGTGGGCAGCCAGCCCCAATTTCTTATTCGGAACCAGGAAAATCCAGCCAGATGATGTGCCCCTTAACAGAGAATAGACTGTCTGTTCTTCCAGCAGTCAGCACTCAGCTGCCCAGTCTCCATTGTCACTTGCCAAAACCAGTGCAAATTCTCAGGAAAAAGAATGTCCACATCAAGAGGGTATAAATCCTTCCTCACGAACGAGAATGGTACAAGCATTTACCCAGCATCTCTATCAAATATCGTAGAAAAGGTTGCACAAAAATATTTAAATATATGGATACAGATACATAGATATTACACTTGCATAAAATATATTCAAAACCCTTTGGGCAGTTTCACAGTTAGCTGAAAATGTATGCTTTGGAAATATGAACAATTTCCTACACTTCTCTAATTTAAGTAGGAGGGGGGAGGGAAGGAAGCATCAGCCTTATTAATACTGAATGCTAAGTGCAGAAGTTTAGCTGTAGCTGTAGGGTTTTGAAGCAATTGATTTGACAGAACCTCCAAGCATAAACTCTGTTTTAAAAAATCCACATCTATTCCCTAAATTGCTTATTGTTTCATGAAAATGAAAACCTATGTATCCTGTTTGTATCAGCTAGATCTCCTGAGACCATTCAATTAAACCTCATAAGCTTGCAGTGCTTCAAGATAGGATTGTGTATTGGGACTACACATTAACCTTATTGCAGTATTTTGGGGTGATAATAGGAATTTATAACTTCTCGTATCTTGTATAATTTAACTTCAGAAATAAAAAACCTTATATCACACCACAAGAATCTCAGAGTTCCAAGAAAATTAAAGGCAGTATGAAATTTTACTTATAGACCACATAATTTACAGATTTACATAAACACAGAAATATTAAAATATTAAATCAAAGCTTCAAAAAGAGGATAGAGTTTTACATGATAACATTTTAATTGTAGTTAGAGTTTTGCAACTACCTCTAGAGTCATGAGATTATATAAATAATATATATCTGTATATCCATAATATATATAAAGATATATATATCTATCTCTCCATCCTTTTTTTTTTCAAAAATAGGGCAATTTTATAACTGCAATTAGATGTGACAAGCAGTACACTTCTGGGGAATTATTGCGTGCCTTGTGTGTGTAAGGCAGAAGGAAAAGTATCCGACTTCAGACAGTAAAGAAGTGGAATCATCAACCAGAAATGCACTAGAGTGATTTGGAACATCTTATTGCTTTTATAAAACTTGAAATTATACACTGTTGATGTGTTCTTGGTTTTGTTTTTGTTTTTTAAAGGCACAAAATAAAGGGGAAAGTAATATCTCTCTATTTAGTGGAGATCAACGATCAGGAAGCTCCATTCCTGTTCACTGAACACTCTTTGTTGTCCTAACTCTATTCCCTGTGGTGCAATACTGTGCTGCAGTTGCATAAGGAGGTTAAACACAAAAGTTCATGCATCCTTTATTAAGGGAAACAACACAAAGCCAATTTCCTTGCCCAGCAATAATGAAATAGCCATTAGCATCCGAACATACTGGCTGATGGCAAGAGGCAGCCATCACTCCCATCAAACCACAATGGGCATAACACCACTCAGTCATAGGTACACTTTACCACACTAACCTCAGCTGGTAGAGCAGCTCCTTGAGCTGGATGATAGAGTACTTGCCTAAGATGCTGGAGACATGGATCCAAACTCAACAGCAGTTCCCTGTCAGACCAGGCAAGATTGCAAAGCGATAAATCTGGGGAACAGAAACACTGCCATGAAACTTCTGTATTTTGGGGCTATTAGAGGTTTATGGAGCACTTCTGCCACCCTCCTTCCCCACTTTAAATTGGTTAATGGTATTTACACCCAGGTTAGTGCCACAGACCTCCCAGTTCATGTGGCTGGGATTCTTCTAGCCTAACAGCCACCCTGGGAGGCAGAGAACAGCAGAGAGGGAATGAGTGGATAAAATATATTAAAAACTGTGGACTATTAGTATCTCCTCAAATCACTTTGAATGCTTGGATAGAAAGGAAAGGAAAAGAAAAATGAAAACGGAAGAAATCCCATGGGATCACTTTTTCTTTGCTGCATTTTATGGATGTTAATATGCACAGTAGAGGGCTGCCTCTGCTATGATACCACACAAGATGTTTCAAAGTTTGGATGTGGCACTCTGTTAAGGCACCTTCAAGTAATGGTCATTGATTTAATCACTAAGCAAAGCTGCATTTTCTGTACCCGACGCTGCTTCCTCCAACACGCACAGTACCAGCACCCACCCACACCTGCCATCCACAGACAAAAAAAATACTCCCGGTGCTTTCTAGAGAGTTACTACACCAGCCACTTGTGAAATAAATACCTGCCAGGGTTTAGGAACAGACATTTTCCACAACAGCATGGTTTGTTCCCCAAGAGGTGAAAGGGAAGAAAATTAATTGTTGTCTCTCCCTAAATGTCTACTAGATTAAAAGGGTTAAAAATATGTATCAGCCTAAAAATGTAGAAGCTAGCTCTGTACTGCTGCAGGATTCCTTGCTGGGAGGCAAAGCAGGCATTCAGTGCAGGGTGCCTGGTGCAGAACTGGATTTGTTTCAGGACCAACAGGAGGTACAAGGACAGCCTCCTCTGAGAGAGGATAGGCAATTTACTGGACATCACCTAGCCCTGCCACACAAAAGAGTACAGGGTTTGGGTTTCAGGTTTCATGGCATGGGGATCAGAATGGGCATTTGAAGATGACAGGAGGTGAGGGGAGAGGAAAGGTGAAGAATTGCTCTGTGCAGACAGCTGGGTCCAGCTCCCTCGGACAGTGGGATGCCCAGTGCTGCAGCTGGGGGTCACAGGGCCATGGGACTGGAGAGTGCTTGCAGTTAAGCACAGATAGACTTGAGTGGCCATTTCTACGCAAAACAATAACCAGTCCTGGAAAGGGGTGAGACGGGTGGGATAGGGACATAGGTCCTAGCAAAAAAGGACAGACCAGGGTGGACTGTCATTCTACTCCAAGGGGATAGGGGTTCCCCAGGCACCCACCAGACTTGCATCTCCCCCAACACCACTCACACATGCCCCAACCCATGCCATGCAATAGTGCCACAGGGTGCAGCAGGAATTCTGAGGGAGTGGGATCATCCTGGTCCTCAGGGTAAGGATGTCCAGGGAAAAGGGATCCCCACTCCTGACCCTCTCCTCCAGGTAGATGACTTTATAATTGGTAGCTGTGTGCAGCTCCTTCTCCAGTAAAAAGACGCATCCTTTCCTCATCCAGTCAATGAAAAACGCAATGTGATCTGTCATGCGCTTGGATCATGGGCTTGTTCGTTCATTTGAATTGGCAATGTTTTCTTCTTCTGCGGGGACTGGAATAATCACTTGGGTATTTACAAACATCAACCAGCGCCTTCACAAGGTCTCCCCCAAACCATCATGACAAAATCACCGTCTGCAGGAGCCCTGCACCAGCTGTGTCCAAACAAGCTCGTGATTGCTGAGAGCTTGGGGCTGCCGAGGGAGAAGGGCGCTGGATCTCTGAGTCCTGGGAGGGTCTCCCCAGCCGGCTGTCTCTTCCTTGGGGTGCCTCTGCCTGCACCCCCATCACAGGGTGCTGGCTGCTGCTACTGCTGCTGTGGGTGCAGTGATCCCGCTCATACTCCTCCTGAGCCTTTTGCATTTTCCGCTTCTTCATCTTCCTTTTGTGGACGTGGAAGGTGGTGAGGGAGAGAAGGATCAGGCAGAAGATGAGTGTGACCAGGACAATTAAAACCAGGGTGGATGAGAAGGACTGGAAGAGTTGACCCACTTGCGTGATGCAGGTGCTGCTGGTGTTTAAGGTAGCAGACGTCCTGTTCAGAAGACAAGGTGGCAGGGACAGCCTCAACTCCTTGGAGAGCTTGGCACTCATTGAGGAGGCTTCGGAAGATGAGGATCTTCCTCCCCTCTCTGAAGACGCCTAAATTTCAGTCGGTGCCGGGCTGCTGGCTGGCGCCGGCTGGTAAAGCCCGGGATGCTGCCGGGTCAGCCTCACGCTCGCTCTAAAGTGACAGAGCAGCCTGCAAAGGAAGCCGGACACATCAGCGCCCCGAGGCACCCACCTTGCGCAGTTCCCCCCTCCCCAAAACACCGCGCCGGCGGCTGCGGCAGCCTCCTCCCCGCGCCCCGCCACGGCAGAGGTCCGAGCGGCCCCCGCTCCCTGCCGGAGGGCAGCAGAGGGGTGGCGGGACGGGGACGGGGCGCCGCGCCGTCTTGGCGAATTTACTCGGCATCCCGGAGCAGCACCGACCGGCCGCTCACCCCAATTAGTTGTCGCGGAAAGGCATGGAGAGACGGCCGGGCTGCCACATCGCCGCACCCCGGCGCAGGCTGGCTGCTGGAGCCCGGCCGTCCACCTGTCCCACGGTGCCGGCGNGGAGCCCGCCGCCGCCCGCACCCACGGCGTCCGCCAGCGCGACCGGCCCCGCGCATCACCTCCTGTCCCCACGGCGGCCGAACGCTCCCCTCTCTCGCTGCCCCCCACGCTCTTTGCGCCTTCAGACACAGAGAACGGCCCATACCCGCTTCCTTCAAACATCCCAACAGACCGGCAGTCTCCCCCGGCAGAGCCAGCCCCTTTCCCCGTGTCCCTATCCACGCAAAGAGACCCCAGGAGCAGAGCGCCCACATCTAGTCAGCCCCAGCCACCTTCAGCGCCTTCACCTCCTGGCTGCCGTGTACCCCCTTCACCAGTCCACACTCGCACCGGCACCACGCCCTGAATGCTGAGTTCCCATATGGCAGCAAAGTCCCCCACCTACAGCCACCGGAGCGCCTGTCTCCTCACAGCCAGTACGCTCCTCTGTTTCCCGTGAGGCCGATGTGAATCTGTAGGACTTAAAAAATGCCCGGGACACTTGTACCAAATTGTACCAGCTATCGCAGGCACTGGGTTTATCTTGTCTTACCAAGGCCAAGCATATTGTAGGTGTTTTCTTCAAGATCAAACAGGTATGGACTGGCCATTAATGCATTTAGGCTAAAAATTAGACAATTTCCAAACATAAGAGAATTTGCGATTTGAAAAATACTTCCAGTAGAGATAATGGGGCAAAAGTAATAATTACCTTTAGGATGGAGGTCTTCACATTTCCAAAAGAAGCAAAGTGATGAGGTTGTGGGCAGTAACATGAGATGAGACTAGATGGCTCAGGAGATTCCTTCAGTCCAATGTTGTGTGTTCTAGATTAACCCTGGTTGCTGGGACCAAGTGGCTTAAAATAAAGCCCTAATGTAACAGGACTTCAAGGAAAAACAGAAAGTGTCAGTCTTTTCTGGTTGCCTGAAATCACCTCAAAAGCCTGGAGAAAAATCTGTACAAGAGGAACTCTGACATGAGTTGGGAAAATCTCTGTTCAAGAACAAAGATTTGTTAGATCTGATCTTGACCCTGATAGCACAGAACCTGTTTCAGAGGCGGGTAGGAGCTGGTGAGCTGTGCATTTAAGCACTTTACTGATTCAAGACTGATTTCTTCTGTACTGCTTTTTTCTCTGATATATGCACCACAGCTTGTGAAATTTGGGCAGTCACTATTAACTTTATGATTGTTCCAGGGAAAAAACTTACACCACAAAGGATGAACTACAACCCAGTTGGGATACTTCCAGTCATTTGCAAAGGATCTGCAACCTCTTCCTCTAAAAGAGGAATGGAGGTTCCCACAAATCCTTTCCCTACCCAGAATGGTATGGTCTGATACTTTGGAAGGGTGCTTCAAAGGCTGCATGGAGAGGAACAAAATCTGGTCCAGAAATGAAAGACAAGCCCTGGGCCACTCATTTACCCACTGCTCTTCTCATTCCATCAGGTACATTCCCAGTGTCATTGCACTAAACACGCCTCTGTCATGCATTATAGCCTGGCATTCCTTACACAAATGCAGACTCTTTCTTGCACACCAGCCACATCTCCATGTGCTGGCTGACATCATGCCTGCACTCCTTTCTTCCTCCATATCTTCCTCCAACATGTACATCAGAAGTTTTCATTAATGTATGATTTGTACTCTCTGCTCACTGCCTTAGGGGAGAAGACAACCACCACAAGCTAAAGCAGCAAAGCAACTTTCAGGCCATTCCCTCTTTCCTCTGACTATTGCCCCCAAAGCAGCAGCTGGATAGGAGCAATGCAAGACAGGGTGAGGGACATGGGGACCACTCATCATGGCCTGTCCCACTGGAGAACACTTCTGATCCCACTCAGAAGCAACGAAGGGTGTGGTATAAACCAGCAGCACTGTGATCCCTGACCAGACTCCACTGAATCCTTCAGCCTAAACCAAAGGTGGGACTAGGATACCACTTAATCCCAAAAGAAAGGCTGAATTTGTGAAGATATAGAAGTGGATCTGAGACTACTTTTCAGAAGTTACCAGATTATTAGTTTTCTTTTTTTTCCAGATTAGAATTAGAATGGCCTTTTGCACAAAAATTGGCAGCTGTAATATAGGTAAAAAAATATCTTGGGGTGTTAGCCTATTTATGGCAGAAATAATGAAATTGTGGATTAAACAAACTTCCAATCTTAAAATCCTTTGTGCATTATGTTCACCTGCTGTCTTTCGCCATCTATATACCTTTCTTGTGTCCCAAACTGCCTCTTCCCATCTCTCCTGCCCATGCCCCTACTCATTTCCTTTCACCCAGGCCAGTGGGCTGAAATGCCCAGAACTATTCATATATGTTTTACTTATTACTTTTAAAATGCTATTCACATTATCCCTTGCTTTTAGGAGTACCAAATAGTGAAAATGTGTCTTTTAAGGGTCACGAAGATGATCAGAGGGCTAGAGCACCTCCCCTGAGGACAGGCTGAGGCATTTGGGATTGTGCAGCCTGGAAGAGAAAGCTTTAGAGGGACCTTATAGTAGCCTTCCAATACCTAAAGGGGGCCTATAAAAAAGGGGGAGAGAGACTCTTTACCTGGGTATAAAGCAATAGGAGAAGGGGGAATGGTTTCAAAATGAAGGAGGGAAGATTTAGATTAGATCTTAGGCAAAAGTGTCTCAACCCTTTTTCTGCCTGTGTTCATCTGAAACGAAAAGCAGAAGCAGTCCTTGCTCTTTCCAGCAACTAGTTTTACAATTTTTAATGAAAGAGGCAGAAGAAAGACATTGTGGAGAAGAGGTGAAATAACTGTACTGTAATTATATATGCCTTGACATTCTGTTTTGTATTGGCTGCTAGCCAGCTAAAGTAGATGGGTTCAAATACCCATCATCAGAATATAAGGAGTTTCAGAAACCAGGGAGTAAGAAAAAAAAAATAAAATCCATATTGTTATGGATCAGTAGCTGTGCATTATCTCTTTGCCCTGATTAACTGCTATAATTAGATTTGTATATAAAATTACAGAAAAAATATATCTCTAGTAGATAGCGTGGTCATGAGAAACCCTTCCTTTATTGGGCATGAAAATAAAGGATATGATATCTTCAAGAGTGCCTGCTTTCAAGAATAAATTGCTCATTAGTTATAGTGATTTCCCCATAGTATACATGCAGTATGACATTTATGGAGGTTAGGTTTCATGCTCAAGTAGGATTGGCTGCTGTGCCATAGAAGATATTATATTAAGGGAATAGTTTTTGTATTTTACAACGTTTTCACTCATTACAACCTTGGCAATTCCCAGTTTTCTCTGTATTCACTATGCTAGAAGCAGACAGCATACGTATTTGCAAATCCTCTAAGTGGACTTTCATACACAAGCATTTTCTTAATCTATTAATTGGATAAGTTGTTTCTCAAACCCTGTATTGCCTTTTTTGCCAAGGCAATTGCCTAATGAGAAAACATGTATGAGCAAAGACTGTTCATTAAGTAAAGGTTTGATGGTTCAGGCCCTTGGTTATTAATGACTTTTCTTGAAAAAAAAAATTATTGTCCCACCACTGTTTAAATTTAGCAGTTGATTGCATGTAGAATAATGCATGATCCCTTTTGCACCAAGATTGATGTCATCATTTGCCAGACAGGCTCGATGAATGCCAATGACCCTCGTATTAATTTGCAGTCTTCTCATGGGATTAAGGCCATCTGTACAGAAAATTCTTTAGGACTCTACTCCTACTAATACAGGTGAAGCCCAGTTATTTGAACATGGTCTGAAACCCTACAACTGTAAATAGAATTAATTTTGAAAACAAAATAAATTTGTATTTCATATGCACTGTAGGTCAGCTAAGATCCTGCACATGTAAACATTTGTCTTCTAAAGATCCTTGAGAGATTTTCATTGGAAATATTTTCTTCCTCACTCTATGCACATAACAATCCTCCTGCTCCCCTTAACATCTTGGCTTTGTTCCAGGGAGGAAATCTAAGAAAGCTGGGAAAGTGTAATGGATGACAAAGCCATTTACCTCTAACTCCACCAGAAAAAAATTTATGCTCAGTCAACTCCAGGCTCACTGAGTTGTTCATCAGGAAAGTACATAGCTCAAAGTTTGCCCAGGGCCTTTTACAATCTTTTTTTTTTTTTTTTTTTATCAACTACTGTGTGAAGAAGCAAGTTAGTAGCAGTCCTTAGTACCTTAGCATTCTGTTCTCCTGGGTACTTAAACACCCAAGGGACCTCTGGTTTTATCCCTACTTTCTCACTATTTTGCAATAGTAAAAGAAATCCTGATCCAGCTACTGGAGATACCTTTTTCTCGTGTTACTGCGTAGCTGAAAGCCCTTGTGGACAAGCCTGCTCTTTCAACTTGTCTGTCACCCTGCTTGTGGCCAGGATGTTAACAAGTGACCATTTTCTGTATTGCTCTTCTTATAGAAATCTGAATTAATTTTAGAAATTTTACATAATCATAAACCATTTTTTCACTAGATTTACAGCACTTCAGCTTTTTCAGCTGAGGATGTAATCTGGAGGAGGAGGGGAAAGAAAATTAATTTTTCATTACAGGATCATCCTCAAACTTGTTCTGTGAGGTGCCATGCTCTGTAGTCAAATCTAAACCAAGATACAAGCACCTGCACATAGGAAAAGTAAAACTATGTTGCTAATTGCTTTTTGGATTGGATAAAGCACCTTTCAGCAGCAGCCCCTTGCAGGCATTTCTTCCCCTCATTCCCAAAACTCCATGTGGCAAATGGAACTGCTCCAGCTGCAAAAGGGATGGTCCCCTCCATGGCAAAAGTCCTTTGTCTTGTGAGTGACAATGTGATGAGCTTTTAAAAGAGGAAAGGCTCTGACAGACAAGTAAGCTCAAGGTTTTCACTTTGTTATTCTTGGCATTTACCTGGTATCATGTAGGATGTGCTTCTGAATAATCCATTTGTACAAAAATAACATCATTCATCTTAGAAGTGCTAATTTTCCCAGTCATATCAGAAATAAAGCATTTGAGTTTTCATTTTAAACTTGCTTCACCACAGAAAGTATTAAACTCTATTGGAGAACCATGTAATCTTTTATTACCAAACTCTTTGTTTCCCTCTGTCTCTTTCTGCTAAGTTTTGTTATGCTTTTTACCATGTCATATCTGAAATTAGACTGAAAACACTCTGGGAAAGCAACTGAATTATCTGATTTTTATCAGGAGATGCTTGGTGGGAACATGAAGCTCTCTCCAAAATAAAATAAAAACAGCAGCTGCAGCAGCTGGAAATAAGGAGAAAATATCAATGCAATAAACATTCAACAAGAGTCACCATTTTTTTAAAGGCCTACAAGAACATATTTGGATGTAATAATGTCCTTTCATGATAGCAAGAGGCTTTTTAGCTATTCTGCACATACTCAAAGAAAGTATTGATATAATAAATTTTCTCTGTGTGCTTAGCTAGGATGTGTGCCTGTAGCCTTTTTGTCCTGCTAGCACTGCTTCCTACTTCTTCTGACCTTTGTGGCTCAGAAGTAAAATTTATGTTTCTAAATCATTCCTATTATACAAATATTTTTTTCTTGCTTTGGGGGACCCAGGTTTAGCTAACCCACCTTTCACCACCTTTGTGGGTCACGCTGGAGTAGCATCCATGTGAAAAAGAGAAGCTTGGAAAAGAAGGGGAAAACTGTGTCTACAAAACAGAAATAAAAAGAATAGGCAAAAATGAGCATGACAATGTATTTTATAGAATAAAGTAGAGCAGGTGGACACAGGAGATACAGTGTAGAGGTGACAATTGTAAATAGCTGTTATTTGGGGAGAAACACATAACAGTAAGAAGAGAGATTACAAGGAAATGTAATTATGTAACTGAAAATTATAAACCACAAAAATGTCATTTGTCATTTCAGTCACAGGTCTGTAAGAACCTATGCAGTTCCAGTTGCTTTAGTTAGAGAGATATGTAATAATCCTTATTGGAATGCACATTTAAAAATGCTGTAAACTGATAGCATGAAAAAAAATGTGAAATGCTATAGTATTTCTCACTGGCCACTTTCAGTCCTATGAAGTCCTTTCCAGCCTGTCATACCTACTCTGTAGGTTTGAGAAAGAGCTGGACATTTACCACAAAGTGTGTGTTAAAGTATGTCATAAACTCTCAGGGACAGATACTAGGAGAATAGGATGTCTTCCTAATGAAAGGAAATGTGGAAGCAGAGCTGAGATAGAATAAGAAGCTATATTGCATTTAGTCTTTTCTATGAAAAGAAGAATAGAGAGGGAAAGGAAAGAAGCAAAAGGAAGGGAAGGGAAGAACAAAAGAAAGGCAAACACATTTGTGTGTTTCATATCAGTCAAAATTTGTTCTGACTTAAAAAAAAATAATTTGACAAGTGGCTTTAATTGAATTTAGTCATCATATGGTATTTTCACATTTTAAAAAAGACTAATTAATAACAGCTGTCATGTAAAAACCAGCTACTTCACAAAAGTACTTTTCTCCATAGATTTATATAATGACTTTTACTATGACTAGAGCAGGACACAACTAAATACTTAAATACTTCATTGCTTGATAGACTAAGCTTCATTTGAGCTGCTCCAGTCTATTATGCAAATTGTATCATGTTTAACAAGATTTATTGATACTTATTTAATTGGAAGATAACAGCATCTCTCATTAGCTACTCAAAGCCAGACCAACAGCTGAAATATATTAGTATGAATGCTATACCAACAAAAATCTTGCAAGTCAGAAAAATATTGCTTATTTGCTGAGATTTTACACTGAACACGGTCTGTATCACTTCAACCCACAAATAACAGTCATGTTAGTGAGTAATTAAAGCAAGGGACAAAGTCAAGACTACAATATTCTATTCCCAATTCAGCTCCTGACTCACAGTGTGATTTTGCTCGTTTGCCACCTATAAAATGAAAAATGTGATAATGATAATGACAGGGATAATAATACCTACATAAAAGAAGTGCTAGGAGTCTTAATGTTTGGAGAGAGCTTTGAGATAGAGCTGCTGTCTAAACACAAAGTATAATTAACAAGGGACTACAAGCTTGCACAATTTGTACGTTCTTTGGGCTTTTAAAATTAAAGGGATGTGAACTCTGGACACCTGAGAGACCACAGCTCGTCTGTTTTAATAGCTTATTTGGGAAACCATTATGTTTCACAGTTGTCATTACACTGTGTTGGATCCAGGCATTTAAGAAGACCTAACAAGTTGCCAGTTATTAACATGAGAAACTTTAAAGGTAGTTCAAAATAATGTCATCACTGTGAGTACTGGCTACAGCTTGTCTTGTTGTATTCTTTTCTTTGTGGATATGTGTAACAATGTATTTATAAGAAAGGCAGGAGAACATGAGCAAGTGGACAAGAAGAGGTTCAGCTCTTTAGTGAAAGCTGAATTCCTGAGGCATGGGTGAAAGTACACATTTTCTTTCACTATAAATCCACCTTACCAAAGTTTCTGAAAATGGTCAAATATAACCCATTTTCCTGACCAGTTCAGATGTCTACCTGAGCACAGTGGTATTCTGCTTGTTGAAAGCATTCAAAAATAATGGATTGCATTAGAACAGAAACCTGGTGAAAATAGGGATAAGATACTTTTGAAAGGGTGAAGTCTCCCTTCCTGAAAGGCAAGTGAAACAGTAGCTTTGGAAAGGTAATAAAAGCAATCAAAGTTAGAATAATAATGAAAAGCAAATATATGGATTACAGAACTTCAGAGACCACAGCACAATATTGCTCTGCAAAAGAGGTCAAAGGCATCTGCAAAGGGACAATTCTTAAATTAAAGCACTTAAAAAAAGAACAGTCTGTAAGTAGTCTTTGTGTGTAAACAAACGATTAGAGCAGAGAAGCAGGAAAAACAACTTCTATTAATAGCTTGTTTAGTAGGAAAATATTAGACAGGACTAGATTTTCATAAAACTAGCAGACACAAAGACTGAAAAGATATTAAAAGTGTTTCTGTAAGCACACATTATTTTGAAAGGTTTTCAAGTGATGACATTACAAATTCATTTCTGTTTTCCTCAGAAATACGGAAAACTCTCAGGTCATCATGGAATGGAAAATATTCTAACTCAAGGTTGTAAGAAAACTTCTTGATTCTTCTAAGCTGGTTACATTTCATTATTAATAATTATGTTATGGTCTTAAAAGTCTCCATCAAGTCAATGTCATTTTTACTGAAACTTCAAAGAGGGATCATACTCTGCAAGAGCACAATACAATTAAAGAAGCAGTGAGGTAAAGCAATTCAGTTAAGGCCACAAAAAGGGCCAGTGTCAGATGAAGAGCAGCCCCTGGATTGCAAGATCTGTAGTGTAAATATGGAACACAAAGGCAATGCTTGCAGCATAAATTGGTAGGCCAGTCTAAACCTAAAGGAGGTTATAAAGCTGTGAATATTTTACAACCAATCCAGCTTGCCCTGGCATGTTAGCTCTCATTGCCCTGCTTACGTCTCAACAGTCAGTCACTCGAGTGGCATCCTCCTCCTTTCACAAGAGTGAGATGGCTGGCAGAACAGTCTCCACAAAGGTACATCTCCATGCTGTTGTTTAACTTTTCAGAAATGGAGAACAGTTAGCTGGTGACAGAGAATAAATGCATAGGTCCCAAGGAGAGTTAGAGGAAAAGAAAAACAGGATGGGCAACAAGCACAGCACTTCGTGTAGCAAGAATTGTCCCTGCTGAAAGATTTCATTTTGTGACAGAAATAGTCTGAAAAAAACCCACATTTTTGTAGAAGAGAACACACACAGATTGCTAAAGCTTTCCTCTTTTCTTTCCCAAATGCTATTGTCAAAGACTATGTGTCACTCAATAACAAAGATCAGGAGGAAATACATTTTATTGAGATGTTGCTCTGTACCTACTTGTAGTAGTATCTCCTTAACATACATAGGAACTGCTCAGCACCAGCCTTAGCAACAGGCTCAATATTGCATGGATGAGGGATGTTTTTCTGTTCTTATTTGAGCAGAAAGTACTATATGTCTGATTTGTTAGCAACATTACTGGGGATCAGGATCTTGGGAGAGCTTTCTGAGGACAAAAAAGAGGATAAACCCGCACAGAGCTGATGTAAAACATGATATATAAAAAGACAAAACTGTTGTGGATGGAAAAGAGCCTTTAGTGATGTTGTCCTTAACACAATGTTGGCCAGGATTTTTGCCTATGAATCAGTGAGGATTATGGGAACCTGTGAGGACCCCCAACCCACAGTTTTAAGAGCAGCAAATCCCTTATTAGTACCTGAGATAAGAGTCCATGTCGTTTTCTCCTCAGAACCCCTTTGCCATTTTTTGGTTTCATGCATTATAATCAAAGGGTATTTCTTGTAACAGCAAAGCAATCATTCCTTTGCCTCCAGAGACGATCACACAGTCACAGAATCACAGAACAGTAGGGGCTGGAAGGGACCTGCAAAGATCATCTAGTCCAACCTCCCTGCTAAGGAAGGTTCACTTAGGTTCAGAAACACAGAGGAAGGTTGCAATGAAGGCTGCAGAGATTGCTGTTAGGTCATATCCAATGATTGCATCATGCTGTGTTGATCTTGGTACTGCTGCTCTCAGCTCAGATGATGGAAGATTTCCTTTTTTGCAGCATCACTTTGCCATGACCCACCTTGCCTGAGAAAAGCTGAATAGGAGGCACAGAAGTATCAGTGTCAATGGAGTGCATTCATTTGTGAGGGTGGCTGGGCAGCATCCAAACATAGTCAATATTTTATGAAAAAAACCTTACACAACATTCATCATTCCTTCTGTCTGCCCAGGCTGGTGCTCTCTTTTTACACTATCATCACAGCTCAGCCACTATTGCTCTTCTTGCTACAAGCCTCATTCACCTTCTTCCTAGTGTCTTCAGCAGGCAGCTAGCCTTACTGCTCCCATCCTTCTTTTCAGTGTCACTTCTGAGTCTCCCCAGAACTTTCCAGGGATCATGTCTGAGCCCAAATCCTTCTAGTATGAATGGGAGTGTTGTGTAGGCTGGATGCATCCTGTCCATCATTGGATCTTATATATGCTCCAGGGATAATCTCTCCACCTTGAAAATTTTGTAACTGAAGCCTTGGTTACACTTCAGATTTGTTGAGCTGTAAAGGAGTAAGGTCTGTGATAACAAGACAGTAGAATCAGGTTAAATTACATGAAGGCACACAATGCAAATGGTATTTATGCACTTAGGGGAATGTCAACTGCTTTATCAGCAGGACAACGCATACATGGCATTTTACATATGGTCTGGTGCAGTTTAGAAGTGTCCTAAAATAATGGTGTCCAAGAAAAAGCATTGAAAGCTTTGCCTACACAATTTCAGATTCCCATTGTGGACAGCTGAAATGCATTCTTAGCTTCTTGTCAGGTATTGATGCCAACTGCCTGGGGGCTGCCGAAGCTCCAGCGCAGTGCTGCTCTTGCACCTTTAATTACTACTGCCACTATGGAAAAAACATTTGGCATATTTCTGCATAAGTGACTAAAGACTCCAAAGATGTTCACTCACACACTTGTTCTTCAACTCTACCAACTTACTTTAGTCTCTGAAAACAATGTTTTTTCTCTTCTTTACAGCTCTTTGCAAATGTGTCCCGGTGATCTATTCTGACGTGTCTTTCTTCCCTCAGTGACCACTCTGGTTTCCAAGCCCTTGCCCTGCAACAAGATCAAGATTTCAAATGAGCAAGGGAACACACTTCACACCACCATTTTCTGGTTTCTCCATCTTTGCTTTCCACTGCCTGCTCATCCCTCATATCCTAAGGCATATGGCAGATTTCTCAGCATCTTTAACTTTCTTCCTTTATGGATGGTATTTCTCAGGTTGTCAGTTCCACATCATCTCCAAATCTGCACATCTTGTTCTACATTTCCTTCTGTGACATAACTGTTATTTCCTATTCATGGCAGGAATAGAACAGGCTCAACATATTGCCACTTGTCACTCTTATCCCACTGTCTCTCTCTACCTCTCTGTCCCACTTACAATCTCTGGTTTCTGTTAGCAAACTAACAGAGCATTTCATCATCAGTGTTCAGTTTTTAACCTTACAGATTACTCTCTCAGTGGGCACAGAATGCTATCCAGAAGTCCTTGTGAAGGATGCCTATACATTCATCCTGTTCTGTTCTCACTTTCTCCACCTGGGAGAGATCAATCAAGGTGGTTAAGTTTGATCTTCTTACCTGCCTGTGCTGAGAGTCTCTGAGTAATCTATGTCTGACCAAGTGTTCACTATTTGTCCCTCACCGGCATTCCCAAGTCTTATAATGAAAGACAGAAAAAGGGTCTGTAGTTACCACTTCTTTAGAACTTTCCTTTAAGTTGAGAAGCCAAAGTAAGTATCTGTGTTCCCTAAGTGCTGTAGGCTCAAACTTCAGTTGGCAATAGATCAGTAGAGTTGCACTGGTTTTAGCCCAATGAAAGTTTTATGTGTCTTCGACTTCTAGTACACCTATAGTTGTATAATCTGAGGTCTGTGAACAGCTCACAGCACTTTAACAAGGTACCAGTTGTTCCTGAGCACACACATGCTCCTTGCTGAGCTGAAAAAGCAACATGCACCACCTTTGGTTCTGTGAAGGTGGTTTAAGTTAACAGATTTTTTTCTTTTAGAGATGGGGAGGGCTAAAAGCATGCTCACACACACACTCTTATGAAGCCTCAGCAGATGAATGGTGATTTATTAAATGTCAGGACCCAATCACATTCAATTCATGCCTGTATTTTGTAAGCAAAGTAACGTGTCTTCTTGGATTCTCTGAAAGCTGCTGCAACATTCATCATTAATTGTTGTGCAAAGTCTCAAGGTTTAGAAGCAGCAGTGATGGCCACACTCCACCACATCTCCTGCACCATCATGTGCTTGGAATTAGTCACCACATGTGAAGGTTCTAAAGAGCAGAACAAGACAACTACTCCCTTATCTGTCCTTCTTCTCACAGCACTGAACAGAAGAGCAAAAGTAACTCTGCCTCAGCATTCATAAAAGAAGAATAATGATCTTACTAATTACAATGCTTTACATTTAGCTTCTAACCCTGGCAAAAACAATACAAAAAGTCTTAAGAAATAATCACTTCATTTGCAGAGAATAATGCAATGGTGAGCAGTAAGAGGTACGATTTATAAAGAACAGAACTTGCCTGACAAAGCTAACTCTTTTTTATGGAATTACTGAATTAATGGATGAATGGAACAGAATAAATGTAATACTCTTGGCTTTAAGCCATATTTTTTGAACAATTGGTCTGATCACCTTCTCCCTCAAAGCCAGGCAGTTACACTGATATAAAACTGGAGACCATGAGAATAGAAGGTTGCTTCCTATGTTTCACCATTGAGCTTAAAAAGCTCAGCTCAACCTGCTTGTGCAAAAATCTCATTTGGTCTGAAGTCTGTAATGAAGGACCAAATCAAGGCTAATAAGTACATGACAGAATAAAATTTTATAGAGAGCACAGGTAAATATTTAAGGATCAGTTTTGGGTCTTACCTTGTTTAATACTTCAAGTAATGAGCTAGAAAGAGGAGTAAACATGATATTAATGAATTTCACAGATGATACTAAATTGAGAAGAGACAAGAGAAACAAGGAGGACAGAGGGATTGGAGTAATTAGTAACAGAGGCCAAAACCAACAAGAATCACCTTGGAAAAATGCAGTGAAGGACACTAGCAGAGAAGAAAGGAAAATCAGCATGGAAGATGGTTTCTGTAAGAAGGAGGTTCTTTTATGACAGAAACTTGATAAGGACTGAGAGGATAAAATCCAGCAAATTACTTTCAAGCTTCTAAGAAATATGGTGGTAGAAAAGGTTGATATTGCTGGGGATATTGCTTCATTTCTAGTGAGATTTTCACACACCTCAGGGGAGTTCGAAGAACCACAGGACAAATAAGATCATTAGAGGAGCTAGTGCCCAAGGACTGATTAAATTAGAAATGCAGAGGGTGAGCAGTGACCAAGAATGTGACACAAATATTGAAAGGGTACAATCAGCAAGCAAGAAATTAATGCAAAATGAGGCAGGAATAGCAACAAGAAGTTATCAACAAATATTTGTGAGAGGGACCCAGAGAACTTTTCTCTCTGGACTAATCCCATAATAGGTATAATAGATATAACAGCAACAAAGCTTGAACTTGGCTGGAAAGCCATGCCAGTCTCATGTTGCTGAGCCTTCCTGTTTCCATCACTCTTTTGGTTGTACCTTGGTGTCATTTCTTAGTGTCCTGGCTCTTTCTCCAATTTCTCTGGCTTTGTTCCCAACCAGCTTTCTTGGCTTTGAGCCAGGTGTGCATATTCTTTGTTTGAGACGCTATCCAGTAACGTGGAGGTCAAATCTTACTCCCACCAGGACCTATTTCTACAGGAACTACTCCTTTTGTAGCAACACAGTACTTACAGCAATTTCTGCACTGGGATTATTTCAAGCTCTCAAGAGATTTTTCTGGGTATTTCTCCTAAAGACCTCATTGAGATTCTCCCCAAACCTCTTTCCAGCATAAAAGAAGATGCAGAATTTGCTGTTAAAGTTGTGTTCCTAATGAAATAAGAAATGGCAGTCTGGTGAAAAGAAATGGGTGAAACCTCAGAATGATTTTTAAATCTGTCAGAGAGTATGCTGGGAAAAAAGGAAATTATAAAGAGGAAACCTATGAAGTATTTGGCACAAGTCATTAAACATAAGGGCTGGGACATTATAAAAGGTGACTAAAGCATGTAGATGAAGCCAAGGTCAAGGCTGACATGGAGAATGTCCTAAAGGGTCAGGACTAAAATTGGTAGGGCATGATAAGAAAGATGAAAATGCTTTTTGTTCATCCTAAAGTGCTCAAACTTTATCCTGCCTTACTCCTTTCTCTTGTGAGACAACCTTTATGGTCACAGTACACATGAAGGGTCAGATATTTCGTCTGCTGAGGAAAACCCAAGAAGCTTTCCTCAAACACTTTCTCACTGAAAATAGGTCTCAACATTCACACTCCTGCTTTTATAAAATGAATTGTAATTAGTATCTTTTTTTCCCTCTTGTTCCCCCAATTGCTTGTTTTATTATGCCTTTGCCTTTGTTTTCATTTTCATGCTGTTTCTGTTCTACTACATTATGAATTCTCACTTTACTTGCTGAAAGTTAGAGCTACTGTACATATATTTAGAATACATGGGGGTGTATGTGGATACATATATTAATAGATACGTGAGCATCACATATCTCTCATTACTGTTCCAATATTATCAATTTTATTCACTATATGCCATGCTATACAGGTCCCACCTTTACTAACTTTAGATGGCTCTTTGCACTTGGTCCATTAAAAACTGACATACAAATGGCTGGTATTTTAGTGTTCAAGATACTTCTTGAACACGTTTGTTGGCTCAGATGTGATACAAAGAATCTGATAATAAAAGAATCTCAAACTGATGTAACTGAAGTTTGCCTTGGAAAGAGAATTTTATGATAACTGAAACAGTATCAACCTAAAGCTGTTTCATCACATTTATACAATGGGCAAAGGCATTAGCATGGACAATCTGAAAAAAAGTTACATCCTGCTACTCAGAGAGAATTCATGTCTATTTTAATTCTGCAGCTTATGTCCCTATTTGTGCATCTTAAGGTCAAGAGAAGAGTCTACTGTCATCCAGTACTTTGTAAATCATAACATTTGAATACTTTGTTCTGTCTGAATAATTGATCTTGAGGGTCCTTTCCAACCGTAATGATTCTGTGATTCTGTGTGATTCTGTGATATCCATAAAACTAGCACATCTTCTATTTTAAAACTTCATTTTACATGAAAACACTGAGCAAAACACAACATACTGCTGTAATAAGGAGGTGCTATTGTTTCCAGAATTCAACTTCATAGGTGACATGAAGTAAGTTAAAAAGCAGGAATAAATCCTTTTTGATATCATCCAAAACCTCAGAGCCAGATACTGTGTTTCATTTTGATCTCTATGCACTGAACTTTCAGCTCTATTTATTTTCTGAGATATTATAATCATTCTTCTGTTAATATTTCTCACCCTTTTCTAAACCTCACCTCAGACAAAATCAGCCCTGGGGCACGTCTCTGGAAAAGGGGATGTGGTGGATGCAAAGACCAAAGAGTGTTCCCTGCACCACCATGCACAGTCATAAAAGGAGGGAGGAACCAGCAGGTTTTAACCCATATCCTCCAGCACCAGTATATACATACTCTTGCTCTGCAGGATGAAATCATAGTCATGGATCAGCCCAACTAAGATCCATGCTGTATGTCTCTGATGGTTATGCAGACTGTTTCAAGGTCTTGCTGTAGTTCAGTAATAGCACCAGCAAAGACAACGACAGTGCTTGGTCTTAAATAACTGAAAAGAAAGCAACAAAACATGGTGGAAAAGAGAATGAGCTGTGACTGAAAGGCATGTAAGTAGAGGAAGACATAATTCAAACTGCTGCAGAGGGCTAGAGGTACAAGTTGGAGCGACCTGCCAGCTACTTCAACAGTTTTGTCCTTGTATTTTTGCATAGTTCTAGATAATTGTGCCTGCATAAAGGCAGGTAGAGCATTTTCAAGGATAGTGCATTTCTCCTTCCCCTTTCTCCCCCCAAGCTGGGATGCTGGGGTGTTTTAGATTAAATGTGTTAATTAGGACACAATTTAGCTTACAGTGTCTTGTCTGGTTTCCATTCCTGTGGGCACTGTAAACATACAGAGTATTGGAGCAAGTGATGTACAATGACTTGGAACAATAGGCAGGCAGAGGCCCAGATAAGTGGAAGGTGTTAATAGAGTTGATTTTTTGCAAGACCTGAGGCAAATAAGTGATTTGCAGAAGAGTGACCAGATAGTTTTGTGTCAAATTTGCTAAGAAACACAATTTATGGCCATCACAAACTATTCTCAAGGCAGGTCAGTTCTCACAAGAAATGGGAGCAGAAGGTAGAACTGAACAACATAAAATAGAAATTAATACAAAATAACTGATTGTAGTCACATATCAGAAGACGGAGTCATCAGAACAAGCTTTCACTGTAAGTATAGTTGATAGAATAGTTAGAAGAATTAACCTAAAAAATAGTTGATTGGTGACCTTCCTGTAAAGATTTATGCTCATACTACCACAAAAATGACAGCACCTCTCCAAGGACTGAGCAAAAACACTTGAAGTGGTACCAAGGTTATGTTCTGAGTCAGTATTTTGAAAACATGAAGGACACCTTCGCTCTCCAAATAGAACTAAAAGGTTACAATGAAACCAGAGAAATATGTGCAAAAGATGCTCTCACAAGCTTCTTCCACAGCATTTGGTGAAAACTTGCTGTAGGAAGGAGATCTGCTGTGGAACAGACCAATGCACTGGAAAATCATGCTCAGAGTAAAAACTAAATATTTCCCTTGGAAAATGAAGAGGGAGAGTTTGATGAGCACATATGCAATTTCAAAGGTACAACCATTTGAGGGGAGAAAATTCCTGCAATAGATCCTTTCTCAAGGAATACTTGTAGGAACAGAAACATGTGATAAAACAACAACTGCTAATGTCTGCTGAAAGAAAAAAAATAGCAGAAATTATGAGAGAATGAAAACACAATGAAGTTTCTAAGAAAAATATTATGGTCAAGGCAGCCTGCACAAAACCAACAACTTCCAGACAATACCTGTGTCCTAGAAAAATAGTTGACTCTGGGCAAAGCAAAAAGAAAAAAATTTGGAGAAGATGAGTTTAAATGCTATTTAAGAGTCTAGGAGCCATATGAGTTTAGGAGCCATATGGGACATCTGTGTGAGCATTTCAGATTGGGATGCTGAAACTGCCTGGAGACAAATCACTGTTTGTGCTCCCAGTGACCACTAGAACCAGCAGAACACCACCCACGCCAGCAGAAGTAGTAGGTGACACTGTACTGTGCCAGTGCTTATGTGCAATACTTAATTCAGCTGAGAGAGAAAATTCCACCTAATGAACAGACGGCTCACGATAAGGTCTACTGCCTTGAGCAGAATCGCTCCAGTTGGTATCTGCAGACTTCTGCTGTTTGCAGGAGAAGTATGTTTCATTTGCACACAGATAAAGAGAGAGAAAAAGTAGGTAAGGCATGGTTCTAGGGTGCTGGATTTTGTACTCTCCCTTTTCCTTTCTCTGTGCTAGGCCAAGCAGCTGAAAGTAGGTTGTCATGTTTCAAATTCACAAGCTTGTTTATTTAACACTTTGTTGCGTGGCTTTCCATCCCTGGGAGCACTGCCTTTGAAGCCGCTGCAGATCAAAGATTATGACGGCACAGAAAGAAACAGTTTAAGTGAGAGGGTCAGACTGTCCATGTGAGATATTTCATTTAATTCTAAGACAGATTTAACTTTTTAACTCTTCCCAAGAGGCCATTTCCTACATATAACAGCTCACAGATCTCTCATTTCTTTCATATGAGTAAAACAAATAGATGTTTTATTTTTAAGATCAAATCATTTTGTTACAAATTACCCAGCAAATTGCTTTTATTATATTGTGCACAACTGCCTGGCTTCATGGAGAGCAAATTAGCAGCAGGATGATTTTCTTTTGTCTCTTGTGGACAGAATTGCAGTGTTTTACATGTCAGAGTTCTGTATGGTGGATGATTCCCAGGAATGCTGTGAAGCTTTTGATGCCTGCATACTTACCTGTCTGTTCCCAAGCTTTTTGACCCCAGCACAAAGGCTGCAGCCATTTTCTTCTCAAACATCACTGCAGCTTGTCAGGCAGATGACACATCTCCCACATGGGAGGGGAGAAGGCTAGTTGCAGCTTTCATTAATATAAAGTAAAAGCTGCTTTAAGACCAAAATTATTAATTTTATTCTCTCTCTTGATAAAATGTAACTGTTCAAACAGAAAATTATTGTGTTCATGAACATTTTTAGCACATCTAATATTCATGGTACTAAAGTTATTCCTGTGAAAGGCTCACAAAGCTGGACAGCTCAACAAATGACCTCCTCAGGTAAACCTGTAGCCAACATCTGCTCCTAGGACAGGACCAATAGATACACATAGGAAAAATCAGTACTGACCTTCTGTCAACATGCATCTGCATATGTCCCACAGGATTGTTAAACTCTCAGAAGTATCCTCAGATGTATTACCAGTATTTAATGCCAAGATCATTCTGTGAACTAAAATCTCTGAAGGACAACACAAGAAAGCAGGTAGAAAATAATTAAATCCGTGTGGACCAGACATCAGTAGTAAGATAGTGAAAAAGACAACATAAAGTTGATCAAAATGAGATCTGTAAATGAGTAATGTGAGAAACTTCTTGTCACTGAGTTTATATACAAAAGGATGGAGGATTTAATGGGATTTGTCTTGACTTTTTCTGAGAAAATCAGTTCATCAAGAAAATCAGTTTTCTTATGCATTAAACTCCATACTTTTCCAGACATGGCAAAGCCCAAGGCCCACTTGGCTCTGAATTTCCTCAGACAAAGATAATGTATGTCCCCTTCTTGGTTAAATTCTCTACGAAAAACTCTTAGCTTTATTCCAGAAGTGAATAGTTTTCAGCCAGTCCTCTTCAGGTATTTACACAGCCTGGAGGTGCCCCCTACAGTCTGTGCCAGGTGAGCTCTGCCCAGCCCTTATGTACTTCCATGCATACAGCTAAATGCACACACATTCCAGGAAAGAAAGATGACTGAATCAAGTGACAAGGACGTAGAAGGAGATGCATTAATCATCAGCCTAGAGAGATGCACAGAACATTGTTCCCAGAAGTGGAAAAGCTTTTAGAAGCTTTTCTGTACTGAAGGCAACGGTAATTACTTTCCTACCTCCAGTAAGGTTTGGAAAGGGACCGAGTCTCTGCTGTAGTGCCTTGGGGTAATATACCAGAAGCGAATAAACTTGAAGAATTCTGATTTTCCTCTTCAGCATGCACTGCACACACTGGCTGCTCAGAACCTGGCAGAACTCCTTTCAAAAACAATGGAAGGTCTACTGATTGACTTGAGAAGAACAAGGATCAGTGTTTTGTTTCCATAAAAACACCCACAGCAGGTAAATATCACTGTCCATGCTCAGCAGAATGGGAGATGAGCAAGGCAAAGGCTGGCACAGTCCCACTGCAATCAGCAAATTTACAAAAGGAAAGCAAAACTCTCTTGAGTCTGGCCAAGCTGGAGACCAATGCACAGTGCTGGGGACTAAAGTTCCCTCTCACTACAACCAGACTCTCTCTACCACTTTCACTTTCCTGACCACTGTTACTGGGTTTGCAGGATTCCTCCTTGGCTCTGACATTGATAGATGGTTGCTTGGTTTGTATGAGCAGGTCACAGCTTGCTAGCAGAAGCCAGATTTTCTGTAGTCCACACAGCAAATTCTTGAAAGCAAAACTGAAATACTGCTTTGCAAAATCACTTTTTTAGGCCACAATAAGTTTGTTGGGTTTGCTTTGGATTTTTTGTTTGGTTAGTTTTTTGGGGTTTTTTAACCCTCACATTATTTTTAGAAAACAGTGCTTATGTGATTTCACCACACACACTGACTCTTATCTTGTTCCCCAAAATACATAGATTTATGATGAAACATAACAGCTCTTAAAATGTTATGCATCATTAGCAGTACTGGAAGCTAGTTTTCTATCATATTTCAAATCAGTTGAGACACAGGACAGAAGAGATTCCTAGATTGTTAATACCTTGGCTTCAAGACCAGGAAAAGGATTTTATGATTATTTCAGGCAGACTTTTTAAATTTGGTTTTGCAGTTCTGACCATCAGTGAAAATAACAGGTACAACCTATGGCCTCCATGACCTAATGCCATTAAATAAACCAACACAGCATCTCTTCATTATATGCTACTATCAACTCTGGCCAGCTCCAGCTCAAAAATCACATAGAAAGTGAACTGAACAACAGAAAGACAACAAAAGAATTAGAGATGAGGAGAAGCTTTAGGACTTCTTGATTTCTCACGAGGAGAGATTAATAGCATTAGGACCTTCTGGGGAGTGCTTCTGCTACAGGTGGCACATGGAAAGAGGCACTGCTGGTAGGCAGCCCTCAGGCCATTTAGGATTTATAGCATAGGTCAAAACAAACACTGTAAATACCAGAAAACTAATAGCTAGACTGCATAGGCCTGTGCAGTGCTGTTGTCTTGGTTTTGATTAGATTGATTCCTCAGCAGGTAGGCTGTTGTTTGGAACCGATTTTTTCCTTCGGGTAGAAAGCTGAAGAAAAAAGTTGGGGCACAGGGAAAAGGTTCATGACTCAGAGCAAAAGAGCTGTTCAGAAAGTGTGAGCAGAATACAGATAAAGACATTGCATCCTTCCATGATGCTCCTTCTATATGATTGGGAAAGGGACCACATCATGTCCCAGAGCTGTAGCCCTGATTACAGCCAGCAGGATCATACTCCCCGTCACACAGCTGGATAGAGATCCCCATAATACTCCCAGCAGATGCTGCAAGTCAAGCTATAGCCCGGGCTAGGGAGACCTAAAGAACACCTTTTTGATGGAGTGGCAAAACAGTTTAAATCAATAAAGCAAACTCCCTTGATATAGTAGACATTTACCCCAAGTGTGAAGGACTTATTTTAATAATTTTCATGTTGTTTCTATCTGTGCTGAAATCAGAAGAGACTGGCAACATGTGAGAGTGCTTTGACAGAGGTTTCTAGGGCCCAAGGGAATAAAAGCCAGCCAAAATTGCTGGAGTGTCCACCATTACCAGAACCTGAAGTTTGCCATTGGGCCCCACACTGCCACAAGACCATACTGTTTATGATGGGCATCTCTTGCATTTTCACATTTGCATTTTGAACCCACTGTGAAGCAAACCGATAGAGATGTCAAACATCTACACAGTTCCCCAGCCCAAATGCATCACCGCTTCACTGAGAATCAGGGTTGGCCAGTGCCCAAGCTAAGTGGCCCAATCTGGTCAAGGTCAAATCCAGAAACTGGACCTGGTGTCCTTGTATTTGAAAGCACTCAAAAGTTCAGCTTTCTTAACTTCTGAGATTTTTTCCTTCCATTCCCTCTCTGAAATAGCTCTCAGTCCATTGCTATGAATCTTGACTGCCACTTAATTTACTTCAGCAAGTGCTTTGAAGTTCATTTCCAGCATTTGCTGCTGGTTTCACAGATGATAGTTTTCTGTCCTGCTCATTTTTTTTCTCCAGTTCCACTTCATAGTCACAGTCTAATGGCAGGATTTGTCTTCTTCAGACTCCGCCTTCACTCCCATCTTGTTTTTTATTATATCACACCACAACAAATCTGCTTTTGCATCTTGCAGGCAATGAGATTGCTAGGGTAAGCAGCTTCTCGGCTCTGCAGGCAGAACTTCATCTAACTGCTCTTTTCCCATTCTGCCATGTGGATGATGTGTCTTTTTAAGATTCCTTTTCTAGTTGTCATGACTGTGAATAAGAAAACTCTTGTTTGAGCTTAGGATTACCATAGTGACAGGTTTATTATGCACCCATTTGGATGCAGGTTATCCTTGTGGCAGTTTTTGGCATGTATTAGTCAGCATGTGCTGATGTTTATTCCTGTTTTGTTGGGATACATTTGGAAGCACAGCATCCATGGAGAAATGAGGAAAATTTTCTTTACTGGGCCTCTCTTATATTCTGACAGAAAGAGACCAAGCACTTTTAACATCCTTCTATGAAGTCAGTCAGGTTCATTTGACAAAAGGATCGGTTGAAACACTGGGACTTACCCAAATCCAGCTTCACACAAGGCATATGTAGAAGCTCTGACCCGCACAATAGCCAGTCTGACACAAGTAAGTTATCAGTTCTTCTCTACAGTTCTTCTGCTGTGGGTCTGTAAAAATGCTCAGCTGGTCCTTTCTGCTGTTTTATTCCTTGCCATGTCTTCTGCATCACTCCCATTCCTGGGAAGTTCCTGGGGTGACATAACAGTTCAGAAGCTCTGCTGTCATGTAGACATATGCATGACAAGTCTTTATCACAAAGCACATATGAAGAACGCAAGGTCTTTGGTCCGAGCCCCTCTGTCACAGCAGCCCCAAGAGGTGTCAGCTTCCCTGTTCAGCTGTGGGGGATGTTACTGGACCAAGTAAAATGCTGAGTACCACATCTTTAGGTTTTTATTATCAGTGTTTGTCTTGGTCAAGCCATTAAAGCCTGAGGTCTGTGCTCAAATCTGTCTGGACACTAAAGTAATGGTCCAAGGAATGAGAGTACCACACCATCCAACAGATTTATGTCCCTGTGGAGATGACTTATGTTTACAAGTCCTCTTTGTCTGAAACTGGTCTCAAGTATTTCCCTCTGGCCTGTGCACCTCTTTCTCTATCCACTGCTGATAGAGTCATCAAGTTTTCCCTCCTTATGCCATTCCAGCTGCAGCAACATTGTACAAGCCTGAACTTACTCCAGAACAAAAAAGCTATTGGGTAATGTTTTGAAACAGACAAGGATATGCCTTTCCCTGGCTGCTATGAATCATGAAGATATTTATCTTTGCAAATTGCCTTTGTGCATTTTGACCTTTGACTTAGGATGGCAAAAAGCAAAAATTCTCTGGGGTGAAATGAAAATAAATTGAAATAGTATAGAGATTTTTCTTTAACAAAATCTTAACAAGATCTTGCTTTACAAAATTTCTATGCAGTCTTCCCATTATTTGATAATTACAATTCTAGTGTGAGAATTGATTAGCTGTAGAAAAATAATTATACACCCAATTAAAGTGAATTGAAATAGACTTAAAATGTTGGTGTCCATTCCTGCTGTCCCCAACAGGAAGAATTAATTTGGCAAGGATGGCTATATAACCAAAATGTTTGACTTCATATAAAGAACTATATTTCGTTTTTTGGCATTCCAACGATGAATCTTAATGAAAGATTTGATTGTGGGGCAGTATAGACTGGAAAAAAAGACAACATGTGGAATCTGATTGCAAGAATTAATAGTTAAAAATAGAACAGAAATTAATAAATACTGGGAAAGATCATTTGGCCCCCATTCCATTTGTATAGCTCAAAAAGGAGTTACCACTCCTTAAATATATCAGGGAAAGCTGAATCTCAGGATGAAGTAGACTTCTTTTCAGACACCCTGAACAGGAAAGTTTTTTATTAAAGGTATTGGTCCCTTCCCACAGCAGTGGTTTTATTCAAGTGTGGGTCAGGGCTGGCACAAGAAATGTTCAATGTGCTATAATTTGAGCAGGAAAAGGCTAGTGTGATCAAAGTAACATATGTGTGAATTAAACAGAAAGAGACCAAAGAAATGTCATTCAGACCACACACTAGCCAATTCCAGATGCAAACATAACCAGACTGCAGGAGTCCAGTGTCTTAGAAGTAGCTTATCTGACCCTGTGAAGGACCTTTTGTCAGTTATGTGCCAGATCAAAGAGCATGAAAAGCGCAAAAGAAAAATCCTTAACTCGCTTTTGATAGTTGCCTTCAACCAATATAACGTATGATTCAAATCTCATCAGTATTCCCTATCACACAACACTCCAGTGCTCAGGGACAGAACAACCTGAAGATAGCTTACCCCACCTGTTGACACACAACAGTGATGCAGGGAAGACTGTTTCATGGCCACATGGGTTATGTGACAAATGCCCATTTTAGAGCCGGTATCTTTCAAAACAAATCAGCATAGTCTCCATCACCCAGCCACCTGGTATACTAAGAAAAGCAACTTGCAATCTGACTGTTAGGCAGAAGCAGCTCAAAAGAAAGCAGTGAAGTAATATGCAGTGCTTGCCTGATGGAAACACTAGCAGTGTTGTTCATGTGGAGAACCTAAACCTGTTCAATCCTGCACAGAACTGTGGGACGGCAGCATTAGCAACAGCATTTTTGCCTTACAGCTTGCAATTTGCCACACAAGGGAAATGGTACCCTTTTATAAAACACCACTATTTGCTCATGTTCTTATCTGAATAAAGCAATAAAGAAGGTACCAACTGCAGGGTTTTTTTCAGACCTCCAACCCTCCTCCCAAATAAATACATAAAATTTTGCACCAAACTCCCCTTTCTGTTAAGAACCTTGGCAGATCCTGCCACCCCATCATAGGAGTATCCCTCTGTCTTACATTCTTCTTCCATTATCAACTACAGAATCACATAACAGTTCTATACACCCCAACCTGATTCAGTCTACTAGATTTTAAAGGACTTTCAGAGTAATGAATGGACTGGTCCCAGTGAATTAGCTAAGCTACAAATGCATAAAGAACAACAGCACCAGAAAAACAGTTGCATGATGACTGCTCTCTCCACTAAAACTAAACGTTGTTTCAGCTCTGGTTTATCATCCATTAAAATAAGTGATTACAGAAACCAAAGAAGTATTCAAACTTCCAATGTGTTTGGAGATCAATTAATTTTATTAATTCACCACAAACACAGCAGATAACACCCACAAATTAGAGATGTTTGGATTGCTAGAAGCCTGCAGAAAAAATCTGCATAGATACATCAACTTATTAAAGTATGCTATTATATGTCAAGGAGAAAATAATAAAAAGCTTTAACTCATTGTTAACTATATTTGCTGAAGGGCATCAGCATGCTAATATTAGTGTTTTATACAAAATTAATCCTGCAATATAGTAGCTTTTCCTCTAAAGCCTATTAGAACTCTATCCCCCCAGGCACAGGCTGGAGAACTGCCATTTAATTGTCAGCACTATAAATTAAATGAGTGCTTGAGTCAGATGTCATCCAGAGCTTACAGACCCAGCAGAGTGGGTAGGAAATGCTGACAGGGAGTATCAGCATGGTGAGAATCTTCCCAATGGCTCTCCCAGCACTCTGAACCTAATTAATTCTGCTGATCTTTTATTTGCATCTGCATTTGCATTGTATTTAAATTAAATGCAGCTATGTGCACTGAGCTGGGCAAAGCCAGGATAGCTAGGAAATGAAAAACATGAAAGAAGAACAGTAATTCTGTTTTCTTCTGTGTTCTTTAGCACATTGTGGGGGGAAAAGTAAGGCTAATAGCTTACAGAGTGCTACAATTCCCCCAAGTGTTAAGAATTATGTTACAAGCCAAAGCAGAGAATCATTTCTAGCAAATACATGATGACACGATTGCCCAGCACATGAAAGTCAAAATCCTAATTGGCAGAAGAAGTAAAATAAATCAAATTTCCTACCAAAGACAGAAATCATCCTGGAAAAGCAACACTGTGCCTTATGTCTGTAAAACACAGGTGATAGTGACAAGCTGAAAGTATTGAGTAGAGCATACCAATTCCCCCAAAGAAACCAGTACATTCATATTCAGCTGCCTTCTCTTATGATTTGAGGCATTTGCTTTCTTTTTCCACCAACATTTTCTGTCAAAAAGTGAAAGAAAAATAAGTCTAGTCACTGCAGCCCAGATTTTGTATTTACAGATTATAATCAGAGTGGCAGTTAATAACCACAGCATTCCCTCTGCAGATGTCACCTTGCCTTTCCTTTCTCACTTAAAATCTTGTCATAAAACTAACTTCTCCTCTATTTCCTAAAATATATAGTTTTAATCTCACAGGATGCTCAAACTGCAAGCCTAAGCATGGAAATCAAGGTTTGCAAGTGGTGAGTGTTGATCCTTTGTTCAGGCATCTGATTTCAAGGCCATTTGATTCATGACTAAGTCACATGAGATATGACAGCACCTAAGTGTACAACTGCCATCATCTACCATTCAGTTACTTCTGCTTCTTAGTTACATGTCTCTGGTGCTGATGGCCCAGATCACCAGGGAAGCTATGTTCCAGCAAAGCTGAAGTTTCCATCAGAGCAGGTCGTTTTATGTTGGGAGTACCAGTGAGACTAATTCAAGCAATTTGACACTGCTTTCCCAGTTTGATAATTACAATTTTATTTCCAAGAGCCAAAAACAAGGTTTAAGATCTTCCTTCCATTCAGCTCACCCAGGCCATTTGCAGAAAACAGCCATAAATCAACATTTTTTAAAAATCTGAATTGTTCTGAGGAGCAGTGACATAATATGGAAACACTTGAAATTCAGTGTGGCTAGGAGAAAGCTTCCTACACTTCCTACTGGGTTTGTGGGAAATAGGTGCAGAATAGATGCTGAACATGAATAGATTAATACCACACAAAAATAAATGCTTTAATGTATTTTAACAAAGCTGCATGGAAAAGCAAAACAAAACAAACCCCAAACTATCAAAAACCCCTAAACAATTACCTAAAATCACGTAAGTGCTAAGGGCTATATCTAGAAAAAGGACTTTGGCACTGGACATTGGACACATTCCTCTGCCACATCCAAATATGAGGCATCTGCAGTCAGGAGAGACAAACACAGCCCTGAGCTCACAAGCACCAAAGGAAGAGTTGGAAAAGACTCCAAAGGACTCACATGAGCCAGTACCTGACATGTGAGGTGGCTAAATTTACCAAAGGAGAATATTGCAGAGGACTGGTATTTATCTTCTCTCCTCTTCAGAGATGAGACTCCATCCTTGTACCCTGAGTAAGGTAGGTGTGGAAGATCAGATATTACAACCTGTAGCCCCAAATGAGAACAAGGCATTGGTCACAACATTACTTATGGGAAAACAGCTCAACAGTTAGGGTAATGGAGACCAAAGGTGATGTCCTCTTTGGTCTGGGAGATTCAAATCCTCAGTTCCCTTCACAGGGACAGCTCTAGCCACTGGTCTGGGATAGACCAGATGGAGTACAATGGCATAAAATTTACCCAGAGTGCCTAAGAGCTGTTGTTCTGTGCCTGTTACATCTCTGGTTGCACTGGAAAACATGCAGGTTTGCAAAAATAAAAACCAAGGATTTTTTACACAGCCAAGATTAACAGTTAATACCAGCCTTGCTGATCTTTGCACCTTTTGATGGGCAGGATAAGCTAGCACATGGCCAACTCTTCATTTCATCAATCCTAGGATAAAAAAAAAAAAGACTAAAACATCTCCCAGTACTCTCATAATGTTGTAAAACTTGCCAAGGGAGGATTTGATTTTCTGTACAGAACATTTTAAGTGACCTTCAGTTCACTGATGGCATGGTATTCTTTGCCCTGATTGCTTGTTCAAAGAGTGCAAAGGTATAAGTACAAAAAGTTGTTGAGAAATGAGAGTTATTTCCAAATGTAGCAAAATAAATAACTGGATAATTAAAAACAAGATGCAAAGAAATAACAGACAAAAGGTGAAGGCTATAGTATCATTCCAAAATTCAGAAACAGAAACTATATTTCTTTCACAAAGGAACCTGACCCAGAGAATCTAGGAAAAAGTGAGGGAACCCTGTCTTCCTTCATGAAAGTCTGGAAATACTTGCGGTAACTCAAAATATGCAAAGGTACCAAAAGCCTCATTTTCTTCTGTAACAACTAGAGGACATGAATTGTGGGAAAGCAGTGGTGCAGACAGTAAGAAAATTGAAGTTTTTACACTGTGGCAAAGACAAAGATTCCTGCTTCTCCTAGACAGAAAGGATGATGATTGCTTGTAATAGAAATATTACAAATATTAGAGTAGAAATGCAAACTGTGTCAGAAATCAGTATAAAAAGATCCACACTTTTTAGTTTTATCAATCAAAGACAAAGTCTAAGCACTAGGAAGCTCAAAGATGCTGAGAAAGCAGACGTGCCAGGATGATGTAACAGATGCTGAGTGGAGCAGCATCAAGTGTGCAGAGTTAGCAATAGGACAAGGAGTTTTCTAAATGTTTAGCTGAGATATCACTGGTGCTTAGTTGTGGGCAAATGGATTTTGACTGGCAAGTGCTGACATAAATTTTGCTGGCTGCTTTTTTGTAGGAGCTGGCAAGGATCACTCAAGCAACATCTGAGCTTGTGCGTTGCCAAGATACACTGTAGGGTTCATCCCTTACAGTCCCCCAGCTACCAAAAGCAAGCTTCAGCAGTCTGGTCACCAGCATTTGCCATCACTGCAGTCATTGCAGGTTGTCCTGGTGGTGACCAGCTGCTGTTCCTGAGGGCTGCAGCCCTACCATAGGCCACATGTCACATCTGCTGAGCCCACACAGATGTTTTTAGCATACTGGGAAAAATTACTCACAATATCTGGGAATTGCCCCTTCAACCAGCATAAACTCTTTTGTAGGTTATGAAGCAGCCTTGATACATTGTCCACTGTAGGAGAGGCTCTAATGTGTTGCAAAGCCTGCCACCTGCACCCCAGCTTCATAAGCCCCTCAGAGGCCAAGAGGGAGCAGGAAGGAATCTGAAGGGGGGAGATGAGACCTGCTCCACTGCCTCTGGCTCAAAAGAAGAGGCATGAATGTATACATATGTCTGCAAATGTGTATATAATGGGATCTTGCTTATAGGATGAAAGCTGTTGTGTTTTCTTTTATGGAGAAGGGCTCTTCTGCAGACAAGACTATTACTCTTAATTTGTTATTTACCATTCACCTGTTTAAAGACTTTCAATTTTCTAGTCAGAGAGTAGAAACACTGTGGCTTAACAGTTCAATTATACACTCTGAATAATGAATTGCTGAGATTTACCAGACACCAGCAGGTTCCACCAAACAATCTAGCAACCACTTATAAGGACTAGCCACATTTGCAGAAATCCCTGCTGATTCAAAACTTTTCAAATAGAAGCTGGCACATTTGTCAGCTTATATATTCCCAATAAATGATTTAGTCTGCTCCAGCACCTGGCAAACAACAGAAGACAGTACTAAGCAGTCATCAGAAGGGAAAAGAAATGTAAAAAACTCAATTTTTTGAAGAATCACTGGAAATAATATAAAGCAACAAAAGAGATATTGGATAGCCAAAAGATATTGTTACTTGCTGAAAGGTATTTCATTAATCAGCAACAATGATTTGCAATTCTATAGCACTTCTCACAAAATAACCACCCTGAAGAATTTCAATGAGCTGCTTTTCTAGGCTGACCATCAAAGAAAAAATGATGAACAGCTCAGTGCTGTTGCATCAATCAAAAGGAAGGGACCCAGCTGGCAGAAGCAAATTTAATTTCTGATTGAGAGAAATAACAGAGTTGGAACCTGTATTGACATTTTAACTGTGTTTAGCTAGACATGGTAACTAAGAGACTACACAACTATATAAACTGAAGCCCAACCTCTACATTTGCTCCCTTTCTTCCTCACCCACAAATGTACAAAACTTAAAGCACAAGTAAAAGTTACAAGCTTTTGCAGTAAAAATATCCCAAACAAATCACCACCAAGAAATGGGTTTTCATTGCTGTCCTCATTAGACAGTAGCAAACATTTTCAGAATTTTCCTAGATACCAAGGAAAGTCAGGCTGGAAAAGATTTAGAGGTCATCTAGCTCATCAGAATGCACAAATCAGGGTTATCTCTATCTGTGCCAGCCTGCTATATGCTTGTCTGTTCTTAAAACTCTCCAGTGATGCTGAAACCCCAGGGCTCCCCAGCAGCCTACTCCAGAGCTCAGTTAGCCACACTGGTAGCAAATGCAGCCCAATGTTTAAACTAAATCTTTCTTGGTGGAATTTAAGCCAATTACTTCATCTTCATAATGACTATGGAAAACATTTGACTGCCTTCTGTGCAGTTCTTTTTTACATATCTGAAGATTACTGTGTCTTACTTCAGTAACTTCTCTTAATTCCTTCTGTCCAACCCAGTTCTTTCAGCCTTTCTTCCAAGTTCATGGGTTCAGGTTTCAGGCATTTTTGTACTTCTTCCTTGACTTTCATCCATCTGGCCTGCCTTGAACTTGTAGAATGGTACCTGAAAGAGCACACAGAAAATGAGACTAAGGAAGGTTTTGCTTCATATGCCCTATGGCATTCTGCTCATATGTCGAAGTTTGGTGCATGCTGGTTTGTTGTAGTTTCAATAACATAATATTTTGGACTCATATTTTAACTAAGATTCAGTTAGGGCAGATCCATTTATTTATTTATTTATTTCAAGAGTGCAACTTTCTCCACAGTTTGCTTTTGCACATGTGACCATTCCTCCCAGTTTGTGGATAGCAATCCAGATGTAAATCCATACACCTAAGAATATAAATCCTAGCTTCCCTCTGTCAGTGTAGACAGGTGACATTATAGGACTTTCTTATCAAATATATCTCAACAGACCTCATTAGAAGAACACTTGAAGTGCAGTCTATCAGAAGAACAGAAATGTTCAGGTTAGTGAGTTTGTTTGGATGTATAAACTTTGTGCACAAGAGCTACTAACAAACTGTTCTCTGGAAGACCTGTAAGTCTGCTTAAACAATGGAAGGTTCAGATGACATGCAACTGACACCACAATACACTAGTGAGTAAAAAATAGAACAAAAAATACAGAAAATATGATGATGTAATCATGTAAACTGATGGAAGAGCAGGAACACTCAGTTCTCAGTCCAGCTCAAAAGTAGGAGAAATTGGAGGGTTCGTGAGAGTTATTGGAAAATAACCAGTAATTATTTTAAGAAGCATACATATTGATTCCCCAAAATACCAATTTTCAGACAAGGTAAAACACAAAATGAATCCACAGAGCATTTTCCAGGGCAATAAATTTTTAGCTCAATCAGCTTGTTATAGAGAACAAAGCATTTGACAATGCTCTCACATTTCCAGTTCTGTCCTGCAGTAAATGCCTTCCTGGAGAAGTGTATTAGCAAATTTTCTCACGTAGTCCCAGTAAACAGTTCTGATCTGAATTTTTTGCAGAGGTGCCATTACAGTCCTGGGAGTGAGCTGCTGATGCCCTCAAGTGCTGTTTGCTGTGGTAGTGCCAAGGCGCTGCAGGAACGATTTGCGTCTCAGTGTTGAGAGCGTAGTGAGTGATGCAGAGTAATGAGACATGACACTGAATAAATTGATGGAACGAGATACAACAGAAAGCGTGGGACTGAGTCCTACAGAGGAGACCTTTGTGTTGGTTAATCTGAACCTTTAATTTAATTAGATTTACGAGCAATGACAGCAAGGGCATGAGGGCTCTGAGGTACTTTTCTGGGAGACACACTTCTACCAAGATGAAATGAAACACCATAAAAAGAATCTTTTATGTAGGGCATGTGGCAAGTTCTCATATCAGGCTTTTTATTACTACTATATATACTGTTCCTAATGAGTACAGGGCCTCACTCTGGGAAGCAGCAGAGGACAACTTCCAGCTGAGGGGTAAGCAAGAATATTGCCTTGATTTGTCAGAGGCACAGAAATAAGGGGTTGCATTTGATCCAAACATTACAGAGACTAAAGCAGACACTGGCATCTGGGTTCAAAAGAGTGGTGAGCAATCACATCCGTGCATCAGCCTGCACGGCCAGGCCCTGGCTCTGCCTTGGGACAGCAGGGACACTCACTGCCCATGCTCAAACCACAGCCTGCCAGCAGCTACTAAAAGCAGCCCTGCCTGTGAGGCAGGTTGAAGCACTTATCTCTGGTTTTGAACTTCAAGACCATAGCAGGCACCAAAATGGCTCACACAGGGTCTTGAAGAACCTGCCACACCTGGGTAATGGGTCAGGATCTGAAAATATGACAACAGTTCCTCCTTTCCCCACCTCTTTTCCAAAGATGAGGTGTCTAACTACTGTTGTAAATCATGTTCTAATTATCTTTTTAGTTCTATTTAAAGAAAGATTTTTAAAGATGACTGTGAATCCAAATAACTTACATTTTTGAGCACAGCAAGCAGCCATCCCTGCTGCACTGGCAATTCTGAGATTGTCCCCATCTGCAGTCACCTGGTACCTTCTGGAGCTGAACTGCAGCATACGGAGACTGGGCAGATGTGATAGAGAGTCTGCAGAATGATGGGTGAAAGGAGATGCAAAATTACAATCTCAGTTTACCACCATATCTTGATCACAGTAAACATCCTACTTGATTGATTTTGAAACCAAAGTACAAAAAACATGCAATGCTGATACAAGGTAGAAAAAGAGCTTGCTTCTGCTTTTCTCCCCTGCTAACACTCTTTTGTAGTCCAAGTCAGGCTCAGGCCTAATGTACTGCAGTGCCACATCAGCAGTGTGCTCAATCAAATTCCTCTGGAGAGCAGGTTTGTCTTCCTGCTGAACTGGCCTTGGTCAGCTGGAGGGGTGGAACAGCACTGGACTTGTGAAAATAGTGCAGAAAAAAAAGGATAAAACCCAACACTACTCACTTAGAGAGATCTATAAGCTGTGGGGAAAAATCAAGAGGAGATCTTCACCGCCACTTGGGAGGTGTCACATCCAGCATGTAGTTTCTTTCCTTACAATGAAAGTGAACACAAAGTCTGTACATGAATGCATACCATTTTGGAGCATTTGGATTTGAGGTTTTAGTTTGGATCTCTTCTTAGTTTGTTCCTTAGACTGTTCTTGAAACCACTGAGCTGACTGTGACGGGAACTTGGTGTTGCATTTGATCCTTTCAGCTTTCAGCTTTCAAACCTTCACAGACAAATGCCTGCTTTCCTTACCAAGAAACCTTGTGTACAAGGCTTGTATTGAAGTGCAATTCCTCTGGAGCATTTGAGCAGAACCAGTTTGCAGAAATGTGTCAGTGGGCAAGATGCACAGCTCTCACATTATCCCAGCAAAGCTCCTTTCTGAACTCAGACACAGATTTCACATGAACCAAGAAAGCAGAACATCACAGCCTTGACCCTGGCTCTTCCCATCACAAAGCAGGGTGGGTGAATTGCCCTTTTAATCTTTCCCTGCACCTATCTCTACAACAATCAAGAAATTTTTCACCTTTTCTGAATTCTCTTCAATTTATACAGAGTTTCTGCTTTTGCACATCCTTGGTCTTTGTATTTACTTCTTAGTATCTCTGAAGTTTTGTTTTGATTTGTTATATTCTGCTCGAAATTCCAGTGTGTCTAAATACCTTTGAAGCATCTATTATCTCCATTTATTCTCTGGTCTCAGTAACTCTGATACTTTCATTATCATGCAGCTTCCTCTCCCTTCAAGATCAGTAAGGAAAACATTCAATAGAATTGGAACAAATAAAATCCAATACAGGGTTTTCAATATCTCCATTTTGATTCATTAGGGCACACATTTTAATTCTCATATTATGCTATAATCTTCATAATAAAGAGCATTCAAATTACCTTTTAACTGTAAAAATCCAGAACATACTGCATGAAATTATTTTAATCCAAATACATTTCATTTATTGTTCATTTATTCACTGATTTTATAACTGCCAAAAATAAATAAGATTGTAAGACTTGTGTTTTGTAAATCCAGGTTACTAATTGTTTGCAGGTCTATTATTGTCTAAATGTTTCATGGAAGTTAATTAAGTTCCCATTTTCTGCCACATCTGGTTTTCTCACCAAAGACCAAGATCGAATTAGCATAGAGCAGGATGCATTCAATAATTTAGGAAGAATATCATAACAAATCTAGATCATCCAGGTTGCTGAAGCACATCCCTCACCACTGTCTCTGAGCACATCAGTAAAAGTTTAAATCACAAAATGCAAATTTGTCAGGGTAGTCATTGATGTTAATGCGAGCTTGCAGCTCTGTAAAGAAGAATCACAGAAAAAACAATTGCAGAAAAAGTCTCTGCACAAGCCAGAAGACTTGAGCACATGTGCAATAGGGTCATAAAAAACCAAGTACACACTGCAAATGACAAAACAAAAAAGGGGGGAAAAGCAATTGGAAAACTAATGGCAAACAAACTTAATCAAGAGTCAATCTAGCATTATGGAACATATGGCAGAAGCCTTCTTTCCAGGCAAAACTGGAAGCATTCAGGCACCTTGATGTACTCTCTAAGTGTCTGTCACTCAGAGATGTTCTCTATTGCATTTCACAAGGGTAAACTAAAGGTCTTCTGAGTCCAACTCATTTCAGCACCCAAGACACCCCATTCCCTTTGCTGTGTGTGGCATGTCTCTGGTGCCCCACAGAGATGGCAGGTTAATTACCTGTTCCAGCAGCATCTCCTCAGCCTTGCTGGGGCAGGAGAAGTGGAGGCAGCAGCAGGGGATTGAAAGTCTGGACAGGGAAAAAGAGGGGAGAGAGCACATTGGGTTTGGAGAGAGAGTGAATCTTGTAGCCTTCCTCTTCAGTGTTACTGAAATAACATTTTTTTCTTCTAATTAATATGTTCAGTAATACAAGAATATGTTTTGTTTATATAATTATAGTTTAATATTTTTGCTTTTAAATAGCAAAATTACTTTGAACAGCTGTGAGACTTGGCCAGACCAGACATTTCTGTCCTCCCCTCCATCCTTTTTTCTAGCCCAGACAGAAGTTAAAAATCTAGCAGCTGTCTTAAGGAATCAAACTGACATCCAGGTGTGAGCAAAATGGACTTTCCACAGTGTGAGGAACAGGAGGCATCAGGAAGGGATTAGATATGCATCCAGCATTCTTTACTGTCCTGAAGATACTCTTCTGGAAGTGCACTGGTCTTAAGGAAACAAATACAAGGTTTTAAGGATGTTATCTGGTCACATTACTACTACTGTTGCCCTTGTGGAAAAGAGTTGCACATTTGAGTGTAAGCTTGACTTATTGAGATAATCACAGGTTGATATACATGAGGCTGCAACTCTGAGATGAGCTAAAGGAGAATTGCCTGGTTTCACAGCACTAAAGTGCAGAGCTGGAATAGGTGTGTCATACACTGACCAGCACATGCAGTATGATGTCATGTGCTTGCCTCTTTCCAGACAGATAGTAATGCTATGGGCCAGAGGTACTCTTAGCTTCCCAATGGATTAAACCAAAGGGACTTTCTGATGGCCTAAAGCATCTGTAGTCACCTTAGCATTAATTTAAGCATTAAAAGGCCAGCTGTACAAAAAAACAAAACAAACAAAAAAAAAAAAAAAAAAAAAAAAACAAGAAAAAAAGAGGTGGCTCCATATCAGTAGAAGCTCTTACATAGCATTTTCACTGCTGCCTGCACTGTTCAGAGACCAAGACATCATAAAGCACCATAACCCAGAAAAAGCTGCAGAGAACAAAATCAGCTGAATGTTGTCATCTGTAAATAAACAGTGAAAATACCCATGCAAGATCCTCAGCTCACTATACCTATAAATTGCTACTCCAGAGGAATATCACAGAGCAAGCACAAAGATAATTAAACATTGTTCTGCTGAGCTCACTTACTCATATTGCCCCAGCACAGCAGAAAGAAAAGAAAAAAAAGAAATCTATTTGCAAAGCCTTCAACACACTGCACAGAAACATGTTTACAGGAAGTGATTTGCATATAACTAGAACCTAGCACAGAAATGCCAGCTTCTCATCTGGAATTAGTTAGGACTACAGTTTAAGTTCAAGCACAGTGAGTATATTATGCAACAGCAGGAAGATTAAACCTTCATATTTTTTTTATTTAGAGAAATAGCCATGTGCTTTTCTGTGCTGTCTCAACAAGAGGATAAAAAAATGGAGAAAAGGTTTGCCAACTGGCTTTTCAGCATCACTTGAGTCTAGCTGAGACAGAAATAACTGGACTGTACGTTTTGCCTCTCTGTTTTAGTACATCAAATTCTGTTCATGCCTAGATACAAAAATTCAAACCACAGAGGAAGATATACATCCCTGTATTTTTCTCATCTGTTTCTAGGTCCAGTTTAATTTCAGATTTCTGAAGTGGTGGGATTTATTTTCTTCTAAACTACCTTAATCTCTGTAACACCTCTGGTTGTTTTTGCAGGAAGACTCAGAGGTCTGTTGCTTGTTTCTATTTTTCCTCTCTTATATGAAGACAAGAGACTTCTTAATGATCATAAAGTGCCCTTCCAGATCTGACGTAATAAAGACATCTCTCTTTCAGGAAAGGAGACATTTTCTCTTTTCTCTTATATAAATAGCCTTTCTAACATTCATCTTTACTGAGTACTAGCTGCTCACAGTTGACTCTCTTTTCATTTCTTTCTGAATTCTGGGCTGATGTGCTCTCCATAGCTTGGTTACAGTTTCAATTGCTGGGCCTAGTGGGCATGTTATGTCAATACAGTGATATTTGCAATCTGCTCTGTGTGTGTTTTACTGAACAATTTGATACCAATTGCACAAGTTAGACCTCTTTGCTTTATGAATGTTTTATTCTCCATCTCCCACCAAGTGACATAACCTTTGGATTACAGAATGAACACGCACAGTGATATTTTTGTTCTACCTTTTACATTTTGTTTCTAGCTGAATGAAGAGGAATGGTGCACTGAAAAAGGCAGTAAGAAAATCCCCCTCTGGAGAAATGAGTTCAGTTGTTGTCTCTGCCCAAACCTTTCTGTGTCTTTATCTGCCCTGCCCAACAGCATGTGATGTAAACATCCCTGATTTGCTGGTCCTTGATGAAGCTAATTCCTAAAGCAAACCTACAGAGCTGCCAAAGAACAACAATGGTGTTCTACTCACAGACCATTGCTGCTGCATAGTGCTATGCTTAGCAGCTAAAGGTGCCAGCTGAAGTGTCCTGTGTCATACTTTCTCTGGGTCAGCCCCAGATTCATGAGGAAATACATTTTTTACGGTGAGGGTAACCAAGAACACACACAGGTTGTCAAGGGAGTTTATGGTGTCTCCACACTTGGAGCTATTCAAAAGCCATCTGACATGGTCCTAGGAAACTGGCTCTAGATGGCTGTGCTGAGCAGGTCGGTTGGACCAAGTGACCTTTAGAGGTCCCTTCAACCTCAACCATTCTGTAGTTCCATGAGAAGCCACTAGGTATCTACCTTAGGGTGAAGACAACCCCTCTCCCAGCTCTATGGACTAGATCTCCACCAACAGTAACAGGAGTTTAGATAACTACCCTACACTACAACAACTGAATGCAAGTGTTTGAATCTGGAGCTGAAATTCACCTCGCGTGTCACCTCAGTTCCATGTCAGTAAGATCACACAGAATGGCAGAATGGTAGGGGTTAGAAGGGACCTCTGGGGATCATTTAGTCCAATCTCCCCAATACACTGTCCCTCTGATAGAAGTGGTGTTAGAGAAAAATGTTTAGTATTGGATGAGTTGCATAGACACTACTGCTAAAGGAGTTCATGACACTTAGTTTACAATGACTAATAGCTGATGAAGTCCCATCATTTCCAACTAATTCTAAAGAACGTGTGGGGGCAGCTTGTCAAATGAACATCTGCAAAGCCAACATATGTGTGTATTTGTGTGACATGGAACTGGTTGTAACCCTACCTCCACAATGTCATTTAGAAGGGGTCAAGAGAAAATGAACCCTTGTATAAAAGCAGACAGGGTGTGACTAATGTGGACAAGTCACAGCTGGGCCCTTAGCCAAAACTGAACGAAGTCAATGGGAGGCTTCAAAATGCAGCTTTTTCTTTAGGGACACATTTTTAATCTAAAATGACAAGATGGGTGTGCAACCCTGGCAATCCTTCTGTCAGCAGTGTTATCTCCTTTTATTTTTTACATCTGATGGAAGATAAGGCTTCTCCAAAGATTAATGTTGCTCCATTAATTAACTAATGAATGAGCAGATATTAACTGCTTCAGAACTGCCAGACATTTTTGTTGTTATTCACTGCAGTTAGATGTTTCTAGATTTTTTTTTCAGAACAATGTGTAGGGATTGAAATTTTAGGATTACAACTGCTACTGGTTTAAACCACAACTGTGTGGCTAAATCTCCATATGAAGCTTCAAAAACTGCCCTTCAGACAAGGCTGTATTCTGCCACTTCTGTGTGTATGAAGAAAGGCAACATTCAGAATGCTGCGGAGTGTGGACTATAGCTAATTAACACTACCTCATTTACCTCATCTAGCTGAGAAGAGAGACTGGTTCCTGTCACATTTTCAAGTGATCATAGAATCGTTTACGTTGTAAAAATCCTTTCAGATCAAGTCCAACCATTAACCCACCATTGCCAAGTCCACTACTAAACCATGTCCCTTAGCACCACAACTACACTTTTAGGTGTCTTTTAAATAGCTCCAGAGATGGTGACTCAACCACTTTCCTGGGCAGTCTGTTCCAATGCTTGACAATCACTTTGATGAAGAAATTTTTCCTAATATCCAATTTAAATCTCCCTTGGCGCAACTTGAAGCCGTTTCTTCTTGTCCTATCAATTGTTATCTGGGAGAAGGGATCAGCACCTACCTTGCTACAGCCTCCTTTCAGGTGGATGTAGAGAGCAAGAAGGCCTCCCTGAACCTTGTTTTCTCCAGACTAAACAACCACAGTTCCCTCAACTGCTCCTCATAAGACTTGAGCTCTAAACCTTTCACCATTTTTGTTTCCCTCCTTTGGATGTACTCCAGCACCTCAATGTCCTTCTTGTAGTGAGGTGCCCAAAACCGAACACAGTCTCACCAGTGCCAAGTACTGGGGGACAATCACTTCTCTAGTCCTGCTGGCCACACTATTTCTGATACAAGCCAGGATGCTGCTGGCCTTTACTACAAGTCATCAGTAAGGGGCTAAAGATACAGAGTTTGAAAGGCTGTGTTAGATGTAAGCTGAAAGCCCCAGAATCAAATGCCAGTTACAAAAAAATGAAAATCAGCTTTCTGAACAGAAGATGAAAGGAAGAAAACTTTGCAAGCATCATGCTAACAAGGCTGCATTTTGCAAATTGCTGTCAGTTTAGTCTGAAAGGATTAGGGCTGAGTCCTCACTTCAAGAGATGACACTACCACAGAGTTCCATTTTGTTGATTTCTGAAAAAAAGTCTTTCCCTCTAATCAAGCACTACAGTAAACAGCAGTCTCTGCCCTACTGCTTCTAGTTTGAATACAAATCTCCACATGCATATCTGAAGTGCTGTGTGACATTTATCTAATTTCTCATTCCTTTAGAAAATGTTCTGCACAAAAAAAGCATATAAAGGACCAAGCAGGCAAGAACCTAGCACAAAGTGATCTATTACAACCCCCTCACCCCTTGACTTCTATTTGTGCTGATGAGAGAAAAAATGTTAAACATTAATTTTGATAGGCAACCGACCAAAGTATCCTATAAAGTTCTTAACTCTAGTGTAGAGAAGTTTTGAAATCAATGCAAATCCTTCTGCTCTACTCCCACAGCCTATGTTCTTGTTACATGTGATAAGCTAGGAAGCACTGAGTATATTCAGGTTGAGATCTGCAATTAAAACCCAGTTTCTTTAAAAAGTACATCAATTTTAACATTGTGAGGTGAGATGTGCCCATTTCCAAAAAGAGATAAAACTGAGATTCTAACAAAAGTCTTTTCTTTCTTAAAAATGCTGTATCACTCTGTGGTGGTTGCAGTGCTTGGACTCCAAAAGGAGTGTGTGAATGCTGCTTAATAAAGTTTTCCTTTGGAGCTTTGTGAACTGTGCTGTGTTTGTTTGTACCAACATAGTTCCTAATTCAAGAATTGGCTATGTTTCACTGCTGTCTCCATATCTTTGAGAAACACTTGAGCATATTCTGGAAAAGAAAAAATTTAAATGTTACAAGCATATGTCCAACACCTGATTTGTGAATCTGTAATGTCAAGCAATGCATGATCCCTGGAGCCTACAATAAACACATGTGAATAAGGAACATGCCCAGGCCTAATAAGACACTTGAACACACCTGAATATAAGGAACTTCAATTTACTCAGGCCTTAGATTACCTTCTCTTGAATATCTTACCTAGTGAGTCAACCTTCTCTGCTCAAGAAGAGGAAAAAGAAAATCATTTCCCAACATAAAAAAGAAGCAAAAACCAGAACAACAAGCCACAAACAAATCAAAAGACAAAAGCAAACAAACAAACAAATCAGATCACATTCAACAAGACGTCGCTTCCAGAGAGCTAAAAATCTAAGGCTGCATATGACTTTCCTGCCTCACAAACCAGCTGCCAAATTGAATCTCAAAGGCTGTCCCAGATGCAGAACAACAAAGAACAGGAACTGATGGGGACCCATCAATTCTCAGTCAAGATTTTCCCTAATCTGTCATCAATCACAGAATATCATTGTTATTATTTCAATTGCCAATATGCTCTGAAACTCCTGAAGCTATGTCCAGAGATTTTCAAGTGTTTTTTATCCTGCTACAATATTGAGCTGCTGCAATACATGGAAGATGAATGGCTCTTTTCAGCTCTTCCTAATAATGGTTGCCCAGAGAGGTTGTGGATGCCCCATCCCTGTCAGCGTTCAAGGCCAGGCTGGATGTGGCCATGGGCAACCTGGTCTAGTGGGTGGCATCCCTGCCCATGACAGGGGGGTTGGAACTAGAGGATCTTTAAGGTCCCTTCCAACCTGGGCCATTCTATGATTCTATCTCGACCTAATGGCAACATTTCACCTAACGTAGCCTGGGATGCTAGTACAGGGATCAGTCTTTCTAGCATTCCTCACATAATGGCATTAGCATCTCCTACCACCACTGCAAGCAGCTAGCCTAGCTGAACAGTCTTTTCACAAACACTTCATTTGGCATACTAACAGCCACTCTCTGATCTACCAGTGCATCCAGAAGCTTCTGCTCCTCTGTCATTTACAGCTGATAAGACGCCAGTTTGTAATAAAGGTTTTGTTATTAAGTAGTGAATACCTGACCTTTCATTTTGTACTGTTAAATTTCAGTCCCTTTCGATTACTGCAGTCCTCAAGGTCACCTAGTTCTTTCTGAAGATGTTATGAATATTTTACATTTGTCCAATACATAACCTTTCTCTTTGGAATCTCTCATTATCTTTTAAAAGTCTCTCTAGCTGGAAAGCTTCTGAAGTATTACATTCCTTATTCATTTTGCTGCCCTTTTCTCAACTTTTATTATTTCTGCTTTGTCCTTCATTTTATCTGCAGTCATATACCATGGCAAAGCCTTCCATCTTCCTTTGATATCAAGAGGAATGCTTGGCACAACCCATTAATTTTCTATTAGCTAAGCACAAGCAGTATGTACCCTGCAGCGGATAGTTAGGAAGTACCTGTGCTATCTACCTACCATCCTAGATCTAATCAAACTCCTTTCAATGTGTGCTGCTAAACCCACTTCAGAATCAGTCATGTACTTAAGGTTCAAAACTAGGGCAAGTAGCCTCCCCTCACATCCAAAATGCTAGCCTGGTTATGTCAATTAAGCCACACGTTGCGTTCATCAGAGATGTTCACTGAGCTACAAATGATGACTGAGTTTCTTCCTAAGGTCCTACAAATAAAACAGAGCCTAAAATCTCCCCCTATGGAACTGAAAATGTTGGCTGCGGTGGATGTATTCTTGCTCATGGAACTGAAGCTGCTATTCTTTTACATCCTTTGGGAACCTTTTCAGTTGATTTAGACATCAGTATGTAGGACATGTATAGGCCAAGGACAAAAAAAAAATAGTGCATTCTTAACAAAACTCTGCAGCTAGATTATTTACCAAATTTCAAGCCAATTCAAACCCCTTAAAATTCTTAATTCTTTAGAATTAAGAACTTAGCCTTGGGTAATGACATGGCTAGATTTCAGATAATATGATAAACATTACATATGCTCCACAGAAGTGAGACCAAATACAAAACTGTTAATAGCTATGCATCTTTAGAGATAGAGAGGGACTCGGCATAGCTTTGGTCTGCACTGTCTGCATGCAAGACTTAAGGGATTGCAGCAAAGTTTTGTCTGCTTAAAGTTATTTGTAGCTCTGTGGTCAACATCTGGGAAGTGGTCATTCCTGTAGGAGTTAGTAGATGCATTTTTTGCCTCCAACTTTCCTTTGGCATCATTAGGCTTTGTTGGAAAAATTGAAGAGTCTTTAACTCAGAAACACATTGGAATATGAACAACCGAAAAAGTCTGGGCTCCAAACTGTTACCAAAACTCAAGAAGTAAATAAAGACTTGTAAAATTAAAATAGAAAAGCTTTAGTCTTTTTTAGGGAAAAAAAAAAAAAAGGTGTGAAGGGAAGCTTTTGCTTAGTTCTATGAAAGCTGAAGGCAGCCATACTTTCAGAACAGCTGCTAACCTCACGATATGTCCATGCTGAAAACAACAGCTCTGTTGCCCCTGCGTGAAAACCCTTCATACTTTGTCTTTTAAGGAACACATCTGATTTTTTGAGTACTCAGAGAATGAAATCAGAAAAAAAAAGAAAAGAGTAGCTCTGTTAGTTACTGCAAAAAGAACTACAAAGTCTTGACAATCAAGCAGCCTGTGAGCATTAAACACTAGCAGCAATTACTGGGTCACCGAGGGGTGGAGGCGAAGGGCTGGCTGACGGTTGTCTGCTCATATATGCTCACAGAGTACACAGAGACTGGCCTCCAGAGGCCCTCCATTAATGTCTACACTAGCAAAAGCAATTAAATATGCAAGACATGGTGAAAAAAGGAGCAGTTAAAGTTGCTTTTGTGGAAGCATGCTCAGCATAGCCAGGCAGAAGCATGCAGCCTTCCTGAGAAGGGAGGAGCAAAGAAGATCCCCTGGCTGCCAGCGTAGCCCAGGGAGATAAAAGGAGGGTGCCACAGGAGATGAAACTAGCAGTGAAGAGACTGAAGCAAGCAGAGGAAACTAACTGAGGTGAAGGAAAGGAGGACAGATGCTCAGACAGCCTCCTGAAACAAGGAAGATCTCTTTGGAAAGCCTTTGGAAAGACCATCTTTGGGGAAAACACAAACAACAAAACAAAACAAACAAAATTATCTGTTCATCTCTGTCTGGTCAACTCTGTCAACACTCACACCTGCACTGCCCCAGGACTGGAAACACTGCAGATAGTCCCATCCTTACAGCTGCTGGCTTATATTTTGGTTATTTGTTGTAAGGGGAAGGGAGAAAAAGCCCAGGAGCCTCATGAAGAGCTGGCTGGCAGCTATGTACTGGTTTGTGGAGTTAAAAGTGGAATTGCTAGCACAAGGTCACTTCAAGCTGACATAATGTACTAGACACCTCTCAGACTTTGCATATATGGCACAGGAAAATGTATAACTAAAAGAATTAAGTTACCATGCACCATCTGATCTGGAGGAGGTGCCTTTGTGTCCATTCTCACTCCAAGGCATATGGGAAATATTGGAGGTTAGTTGCTGCCACTGAAGGAAGAGAAATGAGCCTTGCATGTACCTTGACATGTCATGACACGAGAATGTCCTTATGAGGCTACTTCTATCCAACAGTTGACACAAATACAAGATCACAGATAATTTGTGGTGATTCTGGTTATCAGATTTTTTTTCTTGATGTACATATATTTAGCCTAAAGATTGGCTTGTAGAGAAAAGTCTTCCTGGCCATACAGCTTCCCTGCAACAGCTAAACAAACTGCTTACAGGGAAAGGCAACAGCAGGAATAAAATTTCAGATGTCCTATTTAAATTACAGCTACTTGCCTGAGCCAAAGAGGAGGCAGCTGCTACCAAACAAGCTGTCTGCTCTCTGCAGAGCTGCATGAAGGATTTCACAAAACAGTTTGGGAACCTTTAAATTAACATCTTAGCCATCGGGACATGAAGAGCTGCAAAAAGAAAGAACAGAATAACCCTCAGCATTCATTTTCAGATCACAAGTTTTTACATATGTAAACTAATGCTTTCATGAGTACCTTCACTCATTCCTTTAGCAAACAGTGGTTTTACAGTAACCATAAATTTTGTACTCTAAAGACAAAACATAACTCTTCTGAAGACTAAAATTCCTCAGAAAAAATGGAGAAAATATAGCATAAGAAAAAGCCCTGAGAAATAGAAAGTTGTGAGACATCCAAAATGCAGAGGATGGAGCTCATCTGCACCCACTACAGCACATATGTGGTAGAATCCACAAAAAAATACAGCTGGGCAATGGTGACCTGCTGCACTTAGTGTGAAGAAAGCAGTGCAGGATTGCAGAATATTCACAGCAGGCACAGCATGTGCCATAAAAAGTGACATTGTGCCCAGCAGTAGAGGAGAAGGTCCTGAAGAACCTGAAAGTGCATCACACACAGTACATGCAGCTAAAAGCCATATTTTAGGAGAGCAGATTCCTCTGGCCACCCTAGATAAAAGGGAAAACAATGGTCATGAGCTATATGCAAAAATGTAGAAATAACCTTGAATGATCAGAACTGACAGGCTGGAGAAAGTTCATCGTGTTAACTACTTCCAGTTCTCTGTTAGGAAGACAGAGCTAATGGTGAATGCCCTTTGGAGTATCCTCCACATATGAGTTATTCCATGACACTACACTACAAGAAGTCCTGAAACCCTGACAAATTTGACAAGGAAGAGGTCACCTGGAGATGTTGTAGCAGCTGGCAGCACAATAAAGCCTAGAAGCACTCCTCTCAAACTACAGACAGCGTGATCTAGAGCAGATTCCAGCAGACTGCAGTTCAATATGTAGCAAAGCAATTTTGGTCAGCTTCTAAGAAATGAAGGAGTTGGACCAGATCCAATCAAGTAAAAGTGACAATAGTTAAAAATACCAATTCCCCAAAAGAACTGAAAAAGGACACTACTGAAATAGCAGTGTCAAATACAAAAGAGGCAGTCACCATCACAGCAAATCTACTTCACCACAAAACCAGCACTTCACTGACCTGTTTTACAAGAAGGGGTTGGAGAAGAATTGCTGCTGGAAAGTGCTCCTGTGGGGAACAAATCCTATCAAAACAGAGCATATCATGCTCAGACCAAAGAGGAAACATTTTCCTTTGACTCTGGAAACCAGCGATTAAAGCATGCACAACACCACAGTAATAATGACTGCAACGAGTATGAGATTTCTTATCATCGAATCACAGAATGTTTTGGGTTGAAAGGGACTTTTAAAGGTCATCTAGACTAATCCTCCTGCAGTGAACAGGGATATCTTTAACCAGACTAGGTTGCTCAGAGCCTCATCCAACCCAGCTTTGAATGTTTCCAGGGATGGGGACTCTACCACCTCTCTGGGCAACCTGGGCCAGGATCTTACCACCCTTACTATAAAAAAATGTCTTCCTTATATCTAGTCTAAATGTACCCTCTTAGTTTACAACAATTACCTCTTGTCCTGTCACAATAGGTCTTGATTGTCCTCATCTTTCTCATAGACCCCCTTTAAGTAACAAAAGGCTGCAAAAAAGTCTCCCCAGAGTCTTCTCTTCTTCATCCTGAACAACCCGGACTCTCTCTGCCTTTCTTTGTAGGAGAAGTGTTCTAGCCCTTCGATCATTTTTGTGGCCTTTCTCCAGACCTGCTCCAAGAGGTCCATGTCTTTCCTATACTAAGGGACTCCAGAGCTGGGCACAGTACTTCAGGTGAGGTCTTATCAGAGTGGAGTGGAGGGGTAGAATCCTCTCCCTCAACCTGCTGGCTAATGTTTCTTTGAAAGAAGTATAGCATTAGCAGTAGGGGCAAGAGAATTACATCAAAAAGAGGAGATAGCCAATGGCCAAAATATTCGGAAGTGAAAAACATTGCAGAACTGCCAGCAGGGAGATTCTCTCAGAAAGAAACGAGAAAAATGAAAATGAGCTGTGATAAGTTCATGCCTTTATCAGGTTAATCTTCATTCTGATATCTGAGTAGTGGGTGGGCATATATTTCATTGAGATGGCAAATGCAGTCGCCTACCATAAACCAAAATTACAAACATGAATATGAAAGGCCATGAATTATGCACTCCACTATCTTTGATCATCAAGCAGGGAACAGAACTTGAAAAATGACCTACAGGAATCTGCTGAAGTTATCAGAACCCCTCAACATCACAAACATCAAGTAGGAGTTGATCTCATAGCTGATCAAAAACTGATCTGTTGCCTGCCTTCACAATAAAGATTTGCATTTGCATCGTATTAACCTGTCTGTAAGATGTGCACAGCACATGTCCCAGCAATTAAGAAAATATTTCCATACCTATAGAAAAAGACTCTAAATTCCCAAGTTTTAGCTTAATAAAACAATAATGATTTTGCTTTTACTGATAGAGAAATAAAGAGACAGAAAGACAGCTACGTGTTGGCAAAGATCTCAGTGCAGGAATCCCTCTCCTAAACCTTAGCAATTGCACAAAGCCATGCAGACTCTTGCACTGGTCCTCGTCTACAGAGCAATGAGCCAGGCTCTCATCTCTTGGGCCAGGCATTGTTCTAGCACTGCTGTATCATTTTTCATTCAGCTGAGTCAGCACAGGGACGTTTCTTCACTTTCCAGTGGAAACAATCCCTTACACAGAGGCAGCTGGTGGTAAATGTGTAGGGAGAATAAAAGTTCAAATGTCATATGGCCTCTCACTTTGGGATGTACCTGAACATACAGGTCCCCTCGTTATTCACCTGTGGTGCTCCTTGCATACAAACACATGGTCCCCAGGGGATGCACCGCGTTGACATCTGTAAAACAGCTCCTGTCCATCTCCCTTCTTGCTCAACACTGTAAACCACAGAGAGGGAGGAAGCCTATGAGCTTCCAGGCACTAAAGCATCCTGCAAAAGCTGTGACTTCCAGGCCAGCCACAGTCATTCATGTGATAATTCACTAAACGCACGGGAAGGGCAGCAGGACCATCCATCAGCAGTGGCTATCAGCTGCCTGCGCTGGTAACCTCCAGTGTGCTGCCAGCCTCCTGCACTCATTCTTTACTTGTATCTGCAGGTTCTTGCGTGGTGGTGTTCTTAGCCATACACATTAGGGAACCATTAGTCACTTGAAAAACAGAGAGGCTCTGATGTTCACATAGAGATAGGCACTTTCAGAGAGCTGGCAACACAGACATGACTGCACTACCCAGACTGTTTAGAGTTGAGAAGGACTTGTCAATGTCACCGCTGGACGGCAGCCACTATTGCCATATCCTCACCTACCTTGTAATGGTAGGCTAGAGGCTGCACCTCCACTGTGCTAACACAAATATGAAGTGATTCAAACACACAGTGCTTTTTCACATGTATATAACAATCTGAAATTATCTGACTGATCAGTTAATATTTAAAGGTTGGAAATATCTTTTATTTAATATCTGAGATTTTTAGTGTTTTCCTTTTCTAATGACAGGAATCAGTCAGGGCTGAGGACTGCCAGAAGCTTGCAAGAAATGTGCTGCCCTGTGCAGCATTGCACTCTGCAGTAGGGACTACCATCAGACCCCACTGTCAGCTCAACTATGGGATGGACATGGCACAGGAAGAGACATAGAGTAGGAAGTGGAGTGGGAACACCTGCTCATTAACCTCCATTTCCCTAATATTAACAAACTAGTTTTGTTGTAGGTCTGTTATAGGTCCAGGTACACATCTCTGAAATAATTCAATTACCAAACCAAAAAATTGTTGGGTCCATTTTGCATGATCTCCTGGTGCACCAAATGAGAAGTAGCCACACAAGGAAGCAGACAAGGAACTTGCCACATTCCTTCCAGGACACAGATGATAACTGCATTGTCATTACTACCATAATCCCACAGCCTCAACAGGGCTTCAGGTCTACTAGCAGGGTTTCACTGTAACAGAAAGCTGATCTGGTACTAATGATGTGCAACACAACAACATTGTTTGATCCAGGACAGAGAGAAATTTTTATATACACTCAACATCAGAAAGCAAAACCACTATTAACTAAAAAGGTAAATATAACCCTTCTGCCCGTGACTGACAAAACAGAGCTGTCTGTACAACCCTAGGCAGGTACTTAGATATTGTCTTTGGAGTTCATCAGTTCCACAGGAAATTTAAAATCTGTTTACTGCTGAAAAATGTCACTATGAGTGTAAATTCTTATGTCTCCTTGGTTGTATTTTCACCTGCATGTTGGACTGATAGTCCCTACAATCATGGCACAAGCCAACTGACAGAAGACTATTAAATGAGCCAGCTCTCCATTGAATATAAACTTCCTTAAACAATTATTTCGATCCGACCAAGCAAATTGGTCTCTTAGGGGAGAACAGGATTTTGCTGTAAAGAACTCTGCAAGGATCAATACCTCAAGCCCTGGCACTGTTCCAGGGACATGTGGCCAGATGTTGGCACACCAGGCTGATGGCATCGCTTTCTGTGCTTCTCCCATTAGCCATGACATGCAGACAACAGCACTGTCACTGTAGCACTGCATTGGCATACCAGGAATTTCCTCTGAGCCCTATAAAAAACAATCATGCAATGTTGAGACATCAGTGAAGGAATAGGATCTAATATGACTGCAAATTTAAGCTTATTTAATTCAGTTCCATGTAAAAATTCAGCACGGCTTTCAGTAGTCATCTCAGGCTGAGACAGCACATCTCAAGGTCCCTAAATAATGTATTAAAAGCAGAAGAGTTAGTTCCCTTTAGTTTCTACAGCTCTTTTGTCAGCATTTTACACTACTGTTTACAGGTTTTCTCTTTTCATCCATGGGAGGTGTACTGTAGGATTCTCACACAGCAAAGACTGCCTGAGTTGTTCCAGGACACAGACAGCCTTGGTGGTCTGCAAGATGTTGCAATGAGACCCTACAGCAGTGACACCCAAAACTCTGGTGTGATGCCACTTTTCTCGTCTGGAACATAAGAGGCTTTTGGTACAACAGGACTATGCTCGTTTGTTATGATGCCTTTGTGCTCAGGACATGTTCCTGACAAACACATTAAGCCACAACCTCCTTGGGACTGAGCATCAAAACCAACTCAAGTAGCATTGTGTGCTTTGATACACCAGCCCTGTACCTAGCTGGGGGTTACAAGTAGGAAAACCTTTTTTTTATCCCTGGCACCAGTCATATCTTATAACATCAAAGCAAAGGTCACTTTTCTTAGTGCCACTACCAGCCATGGAGCCATGGCAGCTTTATCTTTTCTAGTTTTCCTTCTCATTGCTCTTTGAATTCCAGCTGAACATGAGCAGGCTGGCTCCTTTTGCTTTTCCTATAAGATGATGAATTTTCAGGCCACCATAGAAACCTGTAAGAAGTGTCCTTAGCTAATCCTTACCCTCAAAGGGAAGCCATCATTTTTTTGCGCTGCTATGACTGTTCTTTCATTTCCTCATGTGCATTTTCTTGTGCAGACACCACTGTCCTTCATCAATGTCATAACCAGAGCTGTTCCACCTTGACGATTTCCTCTTGGGTACTGGCACTATTGTTTTGAGAAGGTTAATAAGGGTCATCACCAGGCAATGGTAACAAAGAAGATGATGGCCAACACAGAGATAGTTGTATGGAGATTAGATCAAACCTATTATGTCAGTAACTGCTTTTTCAAACAGCAGTTTCTACCTGGCCAAAGTCATTTCTTATTTGTCATGACTTGCTCAGCCCAGAGAAGCAGCCAGCCACTTAGACTCTCTTGGCTGTTTCTAGAGTTCACTATATGCACATCAGGAACAGTTTAATCTCCTCAAAAAACAAGATCTAGGATTAATATCGTTTGGGTATATTTTCAGGCACCATTTTCCCCTCCAGAAACCCTGGCCTGTAGGGATAGTAATGATACACAAATCTTTCTGTTTTCAGTGAGCATATGCATGTGCACAGCCAAGTTTTTGAATAAAATCAGCTTAACAATTCCTGGAGTTGATTATATTCTTGGAAGGTAATTTGCCCTTGCATAATCACATCTTCTTAAAGAATGGCAGCAGGTTGTCAGACACAAGCCTCTGCCACCTCCAGGCTCCCTGTGCCCCTGCACTGTTGCCTCTGCAGGTCTGTGTATCCCAGGTTACTCTGCAGAAGCTTGTAGTTACACACAATTTACTGATCTGAAAATAGCTCAAAATTCAAATTACAGACTTGGCAGTGAAAAAAAAAAAAAACTGCCAAGTTCTCTTCAACTTCTGTGCTAAATGAAAGATCATACAATTTAATAAAGAAAGAAGTGTCTGCTAAAGCATAATCTTTTGTATCTACAAGCTACCTCAGAAACCTGCACTAACTACAGTGTGAAAATCCTATCAAAGAGTGCATCTACAGCATGCAGGATGAAGGATTCTTTTGTCAAAAGTTTCTCTACATCCACAGCAGATTTGTTAGTTGAACAACTCTGAAAATACAATTGGCTTAACACTACAAGATATCAAGTATGATACCTAAGCTGTCTTGAAAAGACTGTGTCCCTGCTGCAAACTCTACTTTTCCCTAATACTCCATTTTACACAGAGGTGCTAGCTAGATGTGAGCTCAGCTCTTACTTATTTCAATGTCCTCTGCATTGCTTGAATGTGACTTTCCACACCACATTTCATCATGAACAACATAGGGCTAACTTTTGCAAACTGCAGAGAGGTTTGAATAATATTTCCTTGCATTCGTAGCAAGCTCTGATACAGGCATCATTTCTTGTCCTATCAAGGATATGCTACAAATAACCAAGCAGAGCAGGTGAGTCTGGCCTTATGTTTACAAAAAAATAAAAAAAAACCCAACAAACAAACAAATCCAAACAAAACAAACCCCAAAAACAACACAAAAAACAACCCAAAAAGCCTCTCTAAAACACAAGAATAACAGGAAAAAGAGTAAAATAAAAGAAACAAAACCTAAAATATCTCAAAACTAACATTATCAGGGACTGCCTGTGAAAAAATCATCCTCTTTTCATTCCTTATTGGATAAGTTGTGAGAACTTTCCTGCTTTCTCAGGCCATGTCATGTTTCTGAGCTGCCCAGATGCCTTTCATCATAGGCACATCACCACAGACAAGCCAATAAATAAATAATAAATTAATGTTGCCTTTACTCCTTCCCAGGTCCTTCTATTTTCAGCCTCTACTGCTACCCATATGTCCTAAGGCTCAGCTTCAGTTTTACATCTGCATCTCTCTGTCCCTTCCAAAACCTTCTTCTAGATCATTTATTAATCTAAGTTGTCTATTCCAAAATGGTGTGGATGTGAAACCAGGGAGGGACAGAGAGAGAAAGAGGGATAAGAAAAGAGAAAAGGGAAAAGAGGATATATACAAGACTCGAGGATTACTACAACAGTTTTTTGCTCATCTCCACATCTATGTTGCCTCTTCAGAGCTTTTGCTCTTTGCAACTAATGGTTCCATTTTTGTGAATAATCTGCTGCACAGTATTATGGCATCATGAAAATAATGAATAATGTGGTCTCTTGCCTTCCCACTGGAATAAAATCATTGTTTGGTTTGTGAATCATTTTCTTAAACTCCCACTAAAAGACTTCTGTCAGAGATGAAACATTTTTTTTTAATTATTAATGGTGCTTCCCACTAAAATAAATAAAACAATAAGTTGAATTTCTAAATGACCTGGTGGTACTGAGAGACAACTGCAGAGCAAATTATTTGATGAGGCTGGGAACCATGAAAACATTAACCAAATTTTCCTTTTATGAATTATAAACATTTCCTAGGGAACACACCAGAAACTTCTTAACTAAGAACTTTAAGATCACAGTGCAGATGAGATTTCTTCTCTGCCTCTCTCTCTGGTGTTTCCTCTATGGAAAAGAGTTACTTGCCAAAGAATTCCAATCCAGTCCATGCTAGGGAGAGTGGCAGTGTCCCCTTCATCGCAGGCAGTGATGGATGAGACAGTGTCCTCATACAGACCACAACAGGATCCTTCCATGCCATCCTTCTTCTTCTTCCAAGCAAATTGTGAGGACTCTCTTGATGGGATATGAGATTTATCTTCTCCATTTTATATCTTAGGTGGTAAAATGTTCAATAGTACTGTGACAGTGTGCTATAACTTTGGTAAATTGGAGAAACAGCCTGAAACAAATAATAGCATTTTCATTAGGACAATTATAAACTCACTTACCTCAGAAAACATTTCCCCAGACACAGAACGACTAACACTGTTAAAAGATCTTCAGAAATTCACTCACAAGGTAGTGCTCTCATGAGGATGATGTTGAGATAGCAAGGAACAGCTGCATAATCTGATTAGGTCTTTCATAAATTATCTTTAAAAAAAATACCTTAAAGCCTTCCCTGAAGATCAGAGGAAGGGCCATTTGCCTCACTAGTTTTCATTCTCCTTTAGCTTGTCCCACAGTGCTATAATATACACAGCAATTATATTTAAGTACCTATAATCAAGAACCTTGAAGGAGGCTATATGAGAGAGCATGAACAGCAGTGACTCTGATGCCATCACTATGACAGTCACAGGCAGAGAGGAGCCACCCTCCTCCTCCACAAAGGTCATATGCCACCCACCAACCCACAGCATGGTAACTGCTGCCCCTGACCCATATCTCACATGGGGTGCCCTGGCTCAGGATTCCCCCATCTCTACAGAGCTTGTCAGAAGCCCATGAGCTGCCTCTCCCTCTCTCAAGTTTAAGACCAACAAAGAGGTTCAGAACTTATCATAGATGTGGGAAGACACAAGCAGAGAGGTGGGTAGGATAGCTGCAGAAATTTGGTCCCCTTAGGAAATGGCAAAGCCTTGGCTGGGAGGGGTTAAGCCTTTCCTAAAGTACCCAAGAAACATAAAATATGAGTTTAAAATCTTTATTAAACATATACTTTGCAAAGATTTTCCAAAAATACATAAAAGTATTTTTTTCTCAGTTGGTGACTATTTCTCTGCCAAGTCATAACTTGATGTCACAAGCCATTGCAACAGTCTGAAAGATTTTTTTAGTAAAAGGTAAAGTCTTCCTCATGCCCATCATTACAAAACCAACAGTATATACACTTACTGAGTCCCAGCTTAAACAAACAAAGGAACAGTTAATAATTTGTACTCAGGACCATGTAAAACCAGAATACAATAGAAATTCAAAAGGCATTCTTACTGCATCAATCAAATTTTAGTACTAGTGACCCTTTCTTCCCCAGAGGACTTGACACTTCAGATTTGAGAAAACTGCTGAAGAGATCACAGGCATAAATTTGGAAATATATTTAAACTGTGGGAGAACATTAATTTAAACTATGATAATATGACCTATTAAAGAAAGCAATTAAAATCTCCCAATTGATCATGTCAAAGGAAATTCAATTCCAAAAGGGGCTGAAACATCAGTCATGCCTCAGTTCTGAAGAGGCATAGAGAATATGAATGCTTAATTCTCTGGTTATTTACAGAAGTGATCTACTGGCTTTCAACCTTCTCCAGTTTTCAGACTTCTAAAAATACACAGCAGAGGATCCCACTAAAGAAAGCACAAGCCTACTCACAAGAGGTTTGCTTTACTTGGTTACTTTTACTGATCTGTCAGCCTGTGGAAATTAAGGGCCCAAAGGGCAGCAGTCACACCTCACTGGGGACAGTCACTGCTTCCACAGTTAATCAATTAGAAGGCAGCTTGCTGTCAGCTTTCGGCATGACCAAAACGTGACTTGCAAGACACATGCAGGTGCAGGTCCTGGCGAGCCTTCAGGTGGAACAAGGAGCTTGGCAGTGCTCACCAGCAGATGCAATTGGCAGAAGGCTTTGGCCATAGATAATGCTAACAGCAGGGCAAGGAGGCATGAGCTGCAAGAAGGCTTACACTACCTAGGAAAAGGATAAATGTAGTAAAAGGTCATGGGGAGGGAGACCTGACTATGCTACAGCAGGACCAAACTGTAGGCCTGTTCTGCTAAATTTCCTCTAGACCCTCATCCATTTACATTTGCAATAGCAAGTCTCCACAAATCAATGGAGAGGTGAGTCCAGATCCCCTGCACTTTTTGCTCTGCTGCTGACAGCTTGACCCACCATTGGCACCTCCTCTGCAGTATTGACCACTGGGACAGAACATCATGCCAATTACTCTTCATCTGTTTTTTACAGAGAACAGGTAGAAAACAGTTACAATTCTCCTACCTCCTCTCTCACAGCTTCCTGAAACTTACTTGGTGTTGGTTTTTTTGTTATATGATTATCTTAAAACTAGAAGGTCAGAACTAGAAGGTTACATAGACATTATACAAATAACAAATCTCAAGTAATAATTCAGACTAGTGAAAGTTACCCAAAACTTGACCTTTAACTGAATAAATAAGTGTCCAAGGCATGGCCCTTCAGTATTGCTGGGAACACTGGTTATTTCCATTGCACTGGTATCAGCTGTGTCCTGTTTCTCCCAAAATTAAAGGAACATATCCACTGGCATATGACTAGAAATTATAAGACTGGGCCTGTACCACAGAAAGGAAAAAGGTTATGTAAAGAATTAGATCAATATGACTCATCCTGAATGTTGGGTTTGAAGAATGTTAATAATACTATTGTGGTATCAAGCTGGCTGTTACAGTTAAGATTGCACTTGGAATTTCCATTATAAATCCTATTTTCAAGGGTTTATAACTTGGCTGTAGTATAAATTCAATCACAGCTGAAACTCAACATACAGAGTCTCATCATTGGAGGCAAAAGATTTTTCAAAGAAAAATCCTTTAAGTTGCTGGAGAGTGAAGGAAAGAAAAGAACAGTGGCATCATTAAGGAAGAGTTGGCGCTTTTCTGCCCTCCTGCAAATTACAAATGACCTCTGTATTAAAATTCAGGATTTCATAGGTCATTAATCCAGAATGGAGAATGCTATCTCTAGGTGTATGGGAACAAAACTCATTAAAAACACTTGATCTGTTACCCTGAAATAGCTACTAGAAAGTATATTCAGCAACTTTTCCAAAGTTTCAGTGTAAGTTTTAATATTCAGAGGATGAAATTTGCATTGGTATAAACTGCAGAACTTACATCAATTTCTGAGTGACTAATGAAACCACATTTCAAGCATTGAGATATTTTCAAGTACATTTCGTAAAGCCATACTACTGGCACCAGGATGAAGCCTGCAGGGGTAAGCAAGCAACCCAGGTTTCCAAAAGTTAGCTCAGGTACATTCATGTGGTCAAACTCTGGCTGCCCCAGAGGCTTTGTGCAATCCCTGTGCTTTCTATGTAGGTCAGTAAGATGTATGCAGGTTGATAAGCAGTGTTTTAGACATGGTCAATTCCTTTTAGTTGTGAATAGCAGAATACATCCTAATAAAGTACCTTGTTCAATCCACCTCTCACCTGGACTCTTGCCTCTTCCCCCACAGCTGGTTAACAATAAACATTAAAGCCAGTTGTTAATACTGTATTTTCAGTTCCCTAAGCACATGCTTTCTCTATAGTAGTTGAGAAAAGACCACCACATCCACCAAATTCCAGAAGATACACCTTTCAGCTAATCTTTGAGCCAAGGCCTTTGTTTCTACACACCTTATATGCAAGAAAAACAACAGGAATCCATTAAATAACAATGATCTTGAGTACTCCAAATGTGCAATATGCTACATGCTTACCAGCTGGAGCACTGACCCCCACTCAGGAAAACCTCTGCCCATAGAGTTGGTATAAAAATCAGAGTCACTTATCATAGTCAGTAGCAGTAGTTTGGAAGTTTAACAGCACTTTAATGATGCAGGTTGCAACCTAATTGGAAGCTTCTAATTGTGTGTTTCTAAGTGGAAGGAATTAATTGCATCTATGAAAATTTGATAGGCCTCGTGTCAGGTGTCTGTCTAGATTAGAAGCATTTTCCCAAAGCTGCTGAGTTAATAAGCTTCTAAATTTCATTGAAGGAGATTTTGTTTCATTAACTTTGCTCACCAACATCTGCCTAGACTTGTCAAAAGAATTTCACATGAACATCAGGCCTTCTCAATGCATCTCAAATACATAACAGCTACAAGGACACAGATCATGGCCCCTTGGGACAAAATGTATGAAACAATTAAATAATGGCTTTGATCTTCAAATTCACAATGCTCTTCCTTTTATTTTTTTCCACTTCAGATATAAAATATACTTTGGCTAACGAGCAATGCCTACCACCAGGAACCACAGGGTTCAGGCAGTGGGAAAGGTTACTTGACCCTGGGAGCTAGGACACTTGACACCCAGCATCATAGCTCCAAATTCATCTTTCTGATTGAACTTAAATCAAACCACAGCATTTTATGCTTTTTTCCCTGCATTACAACTCTATTAAGGAGTGTTCAATAGGTTCCACAACATGATGGGATGCAGAGGCTTCACTTCATCTCACCTGCTGTTTGGTAAGCAGTATTTTTTCCCATATATTACGAAATAGTGCAATAAAGCAGAAGGGTCTCAACCTGCAACATCATAAGAGTCTGTCTGAGGGGAAGTTAATGATCCCTTTAAAAAAACTGATGAGGAGGAAAGCATGTGAGGGGCAGTTTATGGGAAGATGGAGGAGCTTACTGCAGAAATTTGTACTGCTGGCAAAACAGTGAAGGATTGCAGTCCTCTCATACAAGCAGAAGATATTTTTCCTCGGAGTCTGTGCCAGTAAAATATAACCTTTTAGGCCTTTGCTGTAGCCTCAAAACCCAAGAGTTAGAACCTTTGCAGCTTTTCTGAACTTCAACAGCAGCATAATATGTCAAAGCCAACCTTACTGTGCAACACCATTAACTTCAGCACAAGGCAAAGAAGCAAGGGGAAAGCATTGCAGCTGTGGGCAAGCAAGAGCTTAAAAGCAGTGAGGGCCAAGTTCAGTAAATGTCCTAGAGACCCAACCACCTCTGTTCGACCAAATTTTGATTTCAGCATTCAAGGGATGATGCCAGTAGCTGCAGAGTCTCCAAGATGAAAGGAGAACAGGTGAAAAAATTGTTTTAGGCCAATATCCAAGCACTCTGCAGTATGAAAATTGCATATGCAGCGCAGGGATTAGGAATGCAAACCCTATATCCCCCCTCCTGGTCAAGGATCATCACCAGCAGCACCACTAGCATTGCCAGATGGAAAAAGGAAAGATTCAGTTTGGACACCCACTACCCTATAAACACCTTCCTACAGCCAAAGGAGCAGAAGAAAGGGGACAGTAGGTGTCTTTTTATTCTGAAAGGAAACAAGGGCAATAGTAGGTGCTGAATAACATCTAAAAGTGAGACTTTGCAAAGTGACAGCAAAGTTAAGCCACCAGCCATTAGATTCAGGATCAAAACTGTGAGGTGAAATATTTCTGCTTATTTAGATTCACAGCCCCTCATTTCCATAAGGTGAAATCAAGCCCAAACAAGTGCCTCACATGCAACCATTCTGGCCCATGTAACAGTCCTCAAATAGTAGCCCCAGATGTTATAATTAGACAGCAACAATTTGCTGAACAAGCACATCCCCATGTCAGATTTTCAAGTGGCAGAGCAGAGAAAGACATCAAAAACAGTTAAATGCACAGAAGTGGGTTTATGTTTGTTTATGAACAAAACTGCCTCATTTGCTTCAAACTGAAACTGGCATAAGCCTACTTGTGGGAGGGAAGATGAGAGCTCATCTGGACTTCTTCCATCTTAAAATACAAGGGGAAATCACTAGGAAAAAGCCTACGCACTGAGACATGAGGAGAGCTGAGCCTTGAGAATCTCCCAGGGATTTTCCAGACCAGGACAGGTGCAGCTTCAGCAAAAAGTAAACTTCAAAACTAGCCCCAGCATGGCACAAAGCCAAGAAGTACCACTACCTGCAGGGATCCCCAGTTGATGAAGCTGAGGAGTGGTGGTCATGTGGAGGAGCGATGGTCAGTGCAGGACACTGGTTTGCAAGCTGATGAGTCAGGGACATCCACAGAGCTGCTGCACTGGTAGACAGAAAATACAGGAAAGGCTTCACTTAGAGGTCTACTTCTACACCAAACCATTAAAAAGGGAAAGCTGGCATATCATCTTCAGAGCATTTGGGCTGGTACCGTGCTTGGTCACTTCCTCACTGCTCTTTCTCTGGTAATGATGCTGCTTGGTAAAGGAGCACATTCCCAGCCCTCGGTGGGGTGGAAGAAAATAAGCTTCTGAACTGAGCCACATATATGATCTTCAAATTAATTCTGGTGACAGTGCATAAGAAGTACAGTACAGTGTTAATCCACATAAACAAGGCTCTCAAAATAAAGAATGATAGACTGAATTCTCAATTTATTTCTAAAGAAGTAATGAAATTGCTTCTCTTTAAGCTCAAATACTCTGGAGCATTGTAAAGTTCTTCTTATAAGCAGAAATACTTATTTTTAAATAATAACCAAAGAAATATTTTCAAAGCACTTAAAAGATATTTTATTATTTTCTAAGGGTAATTAAAAAAAAAATGCTGTAACTCTTACACCCAAAACTAGGTGGAAAGAATTCAGCTATATTTATGGGTTGTTATGAACCAAAATGAATTAAAATTTTACCTTCCTTTACAGAAAACACAGAAGAGGTGAATCTATCTATGTTAGGAATATACTGAAAAAAATGTGTTATTCCTAAAAAATAAAACAATAAAAATCTATGCCAGCTGCATGTTCAATGGCTGCTATAGCACATACACTGCTATGTTGCTATGGGCTGTCCCAAGAACACTGTCTTTGCTGCCCTGTGTGAATGCATGTGCTTTAATGATACACTAGGTAAGTGCCATAATACAGAAACATCATACTTTGGCCATAATTCTTAATTCATTTGGTTTTGTTAGTAGAAAACATCACCATCCTTTTTCTATCTGTGAAGCTATTCCAAACAAGGGAAAGCAAAAATTACTTGAACCTAATTCAAATCTATTCACTATCTCCCAGTGGAAAAGCTTTATTTACAAACGCCTGCTTCCAGGCTTCCTGAGAGGGGTGTAGCCAGGATGATCTATGTCAAGCAGTCATTACATTAATGTAGGAAATGTTCATACAGCTGAGGACAGAACTCAAATCTTTCAAGTGAGAACATGAGTGCCACAGGCATTCACTTGTACACTCTTTCATCCCATGATTTTTTTTTTCATACACATGGAAAAAATCCCTTATTTGATGATGAAGAGAAGGGGACTGCATTTCTTCAGGCAATGAGAAGTTTGGCCTTGGTCCTCTGCATGACAGAAAGAGCATCTCTCTCATCTTAACTGCTGGATTGTACAATAAAGGCTTGATCCCTGCTCCTTTTTTTTTTTTTTTTTGGCTGTACTAGCCTTCAGGAAAAGCTTCCAGCTGTAAACCCAGACTGATGAAGATGCTCCCCTTAGCACCGAGAAAACATCTGAGTCCTGGAGAGGAAAATAATTTAAAACACTTCCCCATCTGAAGTGATCTTTGTTAACTGGCATGGCTACTGCCTGTTCAGCATGCTGCTCCCCTCCACCAATGCTTAATTCATTCCCTACACCTTACAGAAGACAGGCCTCTTACCTAGGGCTCTGGAGTCTTCTGCCAAAACATAGTGACTAACACCACAGAACACTCATCATGGTGCACAAGTTCTTCTTTGGATGCCGTTCCTGTTTCACAGACCGCACACACCACGCATCAGAGCATCAGTCCCATCAGTCTCATGTAGACCTGCCCAGCATCAAGGACCTGGGGCAGAGGGCATCACTCTGACCAGTCAATGTGCAGGTCTGTGGATGACTTGTCCCCTATGCTTTGCAGTTTCTCTGCCTGGCCTTCAGCTTCTACATGCTGTTGCACATGGTGTATGCTGCCTCTCTCTCTTCCCTCCTGCCCTGTGTTGTCTTAATAATTATTTCCCTCCTCTAGCCCAAGGGAAGCCAATAGCTACCACTATAGTCTTCAACAGCTTATGTCTCCCATCAGAATTTTTGAAAAATGAAATGTTACTTTTGTTATCTAACTCACACAGGCTTAACTTGGTCTATGCTGGCTGGGCAGAGGCAGACTCATCTCACCTGTCTAGGAGGTAGCCCAAGGCAAGCTCTAGCCACTGATAGACCTACTTCATGGGTGCTTTGAGACTAAAAGAACTACTAGGCAAACAAGAAATGCACAGTATAGGATTTTCTGGCTAACACTGCTAATCAGAAGGCTCATTTTTTAGCCTAAGTATCTTCTACAAACAGACCAGCATACCAGTCATGATAGCAAGAAGTGACATTGGAAGACTCAAAAGAGGTAAGGTCTTATAACAACCTCTCCTCTGTCACATGCCTTCTCAAAACCCATTTCCACCTGCATCACCCCATGAACTCGAGCCTATAAAAATTATATATCTAACAGAACCAGGGAGACATACTTGCTTCTCATTATAAGAATTATCTGACTTTGCTTTCTTTTTATGGTGCATAATGTTCTCACCCTTCTTCACGTGTCCAGGTTAGAGTATATGCTTTCTAGGACAGGGAATAGATTGATATTTTTTATTTCTTTATAAGTTTGTTTGCATTATGAGTGGGCCAACACACTTGTTTCTTTATGAGTATGTAATAGACAGTGAACTTGATCTTATGTATCTTAACTTTGAAAAAAATCAAGCTAACTTTACAAAGACAGTCAGTAGAGTAAACATTCCAGCATCTGGATCAAAATAGGTAGTGAAAACACTGGTTTGATTAACAATCACACAGTAAGCTGGAATTTAACCTGCGTTTTTAGAGGGTTACATTCAATTTTATTCATTCCATTTATTTCATGCAATTTAGTAAATATGTTTAGATTAATACATTCTTCCCTCCTATCTCTGACACTGCAATAATTAAGCACTTTCATTAAAACCATATCAGCTGGTTATTTCTAAGGCAGTGCAAGCAGAATTGCTCTCACTGAAAAGCCAAGGTAGTTGTTATAACATGTAATGAAACTATGAATGTTTTTATTTGTAGAAACAAATTAATGATCAAAATATTCAAAATGAAATATATGAACACATTTTTGTACCTCATGGGGATTACTAAAGGTCTGAAGGGAAAATTCCAACCAGCAGATAACTTCCCATGGGAGCTTTGTGGTTTAAAGAGAGGACTTCACTGGCCACAAAACTCATCAGGCAGATTTAAAATTTAGTTCAGATAATAACATTTCAAGGGTTGAGTGTTTATTTAGGATCCAACTGAGACAAAAGCACTTCTACACTGACTTTGAATCTCCCAGCTTCTTTAAGTTTATTTTTCTGCCCATCCATTGAGGACCTCTTTCTCTGAGAGACCTCATTCACTTGCATTCATAGGCGATCTCTGGTTTCTCCTCATCCTCTCTTATCTAGTCTATTCAGCTGCAGTCAAGTGTCTACAGCTGAGGCTACTCCAGGCCTTTCAGATGTTCTCTAGATCCTCCTGGAATATGCTATCTGCACTGCCAGAAAATTGCATAGAGCAGGATGCAAACTGAACCTGCCCAGGCACACCAGCTTCTGCCTGTATAAAGCTCTGTTGTGGAGCGGCACTGACTCAACCATGTCCAGGGAGCAGAATGCACTTGCACATAACTCAGAGCAGTAATATATCCCAGCCAAGCACAAACAACATAATGGAGCTAGTTGAAAAATCTGTTTGGGATTTTATGGTGTTTTTTACCCACTTCATTTGTTCAGTCTGCCAGAAACTATAGGAAGCCTAAAGTAGTCAGAACAAGATGTTCAGAATGCAATGTAAGGCAGGAGAACAAGAGCAATACGTTTCATATCCAAAACAGGCAAATAACTCAAGGCAACATAGAGGAATCAAGGCAAGACATTTTTAAGCAAGCTGGAGATGTCCTTTGTAAAGCACTTTATGCATTTACTTTGCCTGCTAACAGCATGGCACCCTTCCCAAGGGGGCAGCCAGATTTGTACTGCCAGTCTGAGCATGTGCTCAGTGGGTTTAGCATAGTCATTAACAGAAAGCTGGGGATGATCTCCCTTTGTGTATGCACTTAACTTACCAGGAAGGTTCCTCGCAGCACTGGAAGCACAGGTGACTTCTGAGCAGAGTGCCTGGTCCCTGCAGCCACAGTCTGTGGGGAGGCAGAGGAGCACATACTCTTATTTCCACTTGTGCCAGGTGAGGGCTCTGATAAAGACAATCACAACAGAATCACAAAACAGTGTGTAAGGGTGGAGTAGGAGAAACTGAAGATGAATTTATCTTGTACCCCCTGCTCAGCACTTCTGTATAGAGCCTGCACTTCACTTCGCTCTTCTGGTTGAGCAGTGCTTCTGATTTAGAAGATTTGCCAACCCACAAAACACATCGCACAAGGCAGGAGAAACCCTGTAGGACTTTGAAAGCAGAAAGATGGGGTATAAAAACCAATTGCTCAGGGGACTGGTTTGCCACTCCTAATCCTTGAACCATTTTAAAATCTCAGTGCAACACCAGAATGCACCCAAAACTCCACAGGTTACAACTGCTTTCATCCTCTTTCACAGCTTTTCTAATAAATGGAGGTGTATTGAAGTAAAAGGGAGTTTGACACAGTCTTCAAAAGGCCTTTAGTGTCACAGGAGTTATTGAAATGGGAAGGATATTTTGAGTCATCTCTTCTTGTTCAACTGCCTAATCAGACAGATACTTTCATTGTCTGATTTGTGCCAACATCGAGATTGAAATTAAGATTCACATCCCATAGCTCCTAATTTTATCACATTAGGGCTCAAATGAGATACAGCATCCTGGGCTCTTTCCAAATGGTAGCCCATGACTGCTTTATCAAGTGGGTTAAAAAAGACCTTTGATACTTTCCTAGTAGATAGTCTCTATTATTCACAGATTTGAAAATGACAAAAAAAGATTCACTGCAGAGCTAAAGCAAGCTGACAGACTACATTTGGGTTGCATCTAATAGATAAGGAGACACTGCAGTACAATAGACTTTAAATATTTCTGCAGCTCTGCTTTTCAACATGTTTTTAATACATGGAGAATTTGCCACCCTCCTCTGCTGGACTTTAGATCATAAGGAGGATATCTTCTGAGACAATTCCTTCCCTGGAGGCCATGTGCTCCCTTTAGACTGTGAGATGTAATTTGGCTTAGTGTTGAGGTGTTCTAGAATAATTGAGAAGGGGGGGAAAAAAAGGCATTTTGTGAGAATTTCTATTCTTCTGAGAGCTAACAAGCCAGAACAAAGGGATCTTTGCAGGACTCTTTTCTATTGAAACCTAGAGTATGGAATGTCCAGTCACCATCCAATGCTCTATTGTTAGGATGCAATAGGCTATACAATGGACTAAGAGCATAAATTGGACCACAGGTTAGAGGACAATATTTTTCCTACTTTTTGTCTTTTTCATCAGGAACAAAATGAGGGAGGAAGACAGTGGCTGATTCCATGCTACCAGGGGTCATCCATTTTTCTGGTAATTAGCTACAATTAACTGTGTAATTATACAGTTTGCTGTTTTATGCTTGCTGGCAGGCTAATGTCACTTTATCTGAAGCAGAGAGTGAAATGTGAGGGATTTAATCACTGAGCCTTTTGTTGAACAACTATTATCACTTCTGCATGCACAGTCTTTGGGATATTGTAAATTCAGCTAAATGAACAAGTGACAGGGTTCTTCTTCATGTAAGCCAGAGAGGAAAAGTAACCACTACCATCTTTTTCAGTGCTTATATAGAAAAATTAGAGTGTGTGTTGGTAACTGAGAGATAAAGAGGGATCCCTGCTACTGTAGCACCTGGAAACCTCAGCCAAAGTGTGTGTCTCACTAAGTGAGGTCCCTATCAAACAAACAAATAAAACCTAATCTCAGTCTTTAAGGATTCACAGCCACTGTGCAGAGCCTGGAAAGGGAACAGAGGGTAAACTAGGACCAGAAATGGAATGGCATTGCCCAGTGTGATGGTGAGATAGAAGACGATCCTTTCAACCCTGTATTTGGGTTGTTCCCTTCCAAAAATGCAATTGGTCCTGTTGTATTGATTTCATGTTCAATAAATATGAAGGATAACATTTCACAGGATAAGATAACCCTTTAGCTAAGGCTTCTGAGTCCCATCTACAAAGGTGATTTTTGAGATACTTGTGGCAGTCAGCTGTTTGCCCTAGTCACTGAGACACTTTTTTCACTCAGGTGCTCAATTTTAACCCAACAAGAGGTGCAACACCAGCATTGTAGCTTTCCCCCATTTCAGCCTTGCAATGGCCTTCAGGCTTTGCTCAGAGAAGACAGCAGGCCAAGCTGAGGAGCCATATGCATGTTTGACAGCCCTCCCATGTGCAGTTTCCAGGGAAGGCTGCCACTGAAACTCCTCCAAAGCACTGAGGTAATGGTGAGGTGAGGTGAAATCACCTGGGTCCCAAGTCTGTGGCATGAGTCCAAGATACTTGTGCAGCCGAAGAAATCATCTATTGTGTGTGATAGGAAATATATTCAAATGTGTGTAGAGAGTTAAACAGAAGAGCTGACAGAAAGAAAAGACCAAATCCTGGTTGCATTATTTATAGAAACACACATGCCCAGCTACCTACAAAGAAGAGACCGCAGCCTACAAAACACAAGTTGACCGTCTATGGAGTCTTTTTCCTTCCTTCTCCAAGAGAAATTTCCATGCAAACTTTACCTCATCCATCCCTGTTGTGCCATTTTCCAGGCAGCCTGGCACAGCAAAGCAACTCACATTTCCATCATTGCAGTAATTCTTCAAAAATTTAGGCATCTGGGGTTAAACCATAACAGTATCATTGTGTCCAAAAAGCAGGGAAAGAAATCAGTTAAGTCCTTGTGCATTATGTCAGCTACAGGATGAAAAACTTAAGTGAATCAGTGCAGCCATCTCGTTGAAGACCAAGAAAGACAAAGTCCAGCAATAGCATGTATATGACTCAATGCCATTTCAGTATAAGCTAACAGTGTCCTCAGTGCATAGATTTAAATTAACTAAAATGAAACTGAAGGTGTTAGTGCACAATGAAGACCTACTAAGAAAAGAGTTGAGAGAGTGAGCGGTAATGGTTCTGAGCCCCGAAGCAAGAGCAGTTCCAACAACTAGGATGTGTATCTTTGTCCCAGCAGCTCAGCTCTGAAGATGCAGTGCTAGTTAATGCTGCAAGCAGATGCAGTGGGAATGTGTGGATGAAGGTAGCTGTAACCTTCAGTTCCCATTGCTCCCTGCATCTCAGTCATCCTCAGAGAACTGCCCTCCATGGTGCTTTGCAGGAATCAAAAGAGCCATCTCTCTCCTAACCTATGTGCCACAGTTTACCTTCTGCATACATCACTGTTATCTGTCTCCTTGTAAAAGGAGATAACATCCTCTTCCAGCTCATCAGTATGTGTATCCCCAAATAAATTAACAGCAGCAGCTGCTTTTGGTTTTCTCAAACAAATTAAGATTTTGTTCTTAAATTAAGTTACAGAGAAAACATGTACAGCACAGCGACAAAGAGATTATGGGCTTCATTCTCAGGGTGCTTATTGCTGCTCTGCTCTAATGCCATTTCAGGGGATTTTCTCTCAGTTTCCAACAATATGACAGTGATCAGAATCTCAACATGTCCAAGTTCTCTGCCTGGAGAAGGTCAATGAGTTTCTGTCATAACCACTACCACATAAGAAATAAGATGATGCTTCAGTCCTGTGATGATAAATTGCTTCTATAGGTTCATTCAGGGTTTGATCCTCAGAGTCAGAGCTGGCATTAATTTCATCAGGTACAGAGCATGACCCTCACCTTTGGTCTTGCAAACATGAGACCTCTATTTAACAAGAGACTGTGTAGTGATTAAATATTTGAAGTTCACTTATAAATAAGGCTGCCTACAGCTTAGAAATTGTCATGCATTCCTGTTAGTCCAATAACAAAGAAAAACTCCTGGATTAAATGTAGTGTTTTGTGCCACTAGAATCAAGATACCCAAAATATTTCTGGTGACTATTGTTCAGTAACTAAGCTGGAGAGATGAGGTCATTACCCACTGTACTGCTTGTTATGTCCCATTGTTATGAGGTGTTTCTCACCTCTGTGTACCTCTGCTTCTGCCTCTCCTCATTCCTGGAACAGGTTGTCCTGTGAGGGGAGATGTTTGAAACTTAACTGGACTGAGCAATTTAACCTAGCTGGAACCACTTACAGAAAGAGGTGGGGCTGGATGACCTCCATAAGCCCCTTCTAACCTAAATTATTCTGTGATTTGTTCAGAAGCACATGCAACAAGAGTTACCAGATCTTAGATTTGTCATCAGCTAGCTAACTGGTAATTTATTAACTGCAAAGTCAGGTAGTTCCCTTTCCCTGACTCAACACCATGGGTGTAAGAACAAAAAGGTAAATCAAAGAGCTTTTTCAGCAAGAGTTACTGCATGGTACATGAAGCAAACAATACATTTCAGTATTATAGGGCTGAAATTATAAAGAATGAGGCTCTCAGAAGAAAGAAAATTATGAAGGACTACGAAAATGGAATCTGTCTGCCAAAACCCAATAATTTTGCTAGACACATTACCTACATCAGTAGACACTTCTTCACCTGAGCCAGAATATTGAGTCAGCACTGTAGAAAGTACCATGGGTAGATCAGTAAATGGCAATCTTCCTCCAGGTGAAGGCTGAGCTACAAATGAACTAATGCTAAAAGCCCTAGATTGTTCCTTCCACTTTTGCACAGTTGTCCTGTGTGCCCTTGGTACTCACTTTAGCTGAGCTGGATCAGTCTACTTCAGCTATCTAAATTTAGGCATCTGCTTGTCCAGGCTCCACCTGCAGCAAATGAAGAGTGAACCACCTTCAGATTCATCCCTCTCACTTTGTTCTGGTATCTCAGATCGGCTTAAGTTTCCCATTGGAGGTGTCTACCTCTCACCCTTCACCTCTCCTTGTGTTTGCGTTGCGTAGGGAAGGTGCTTGCTCATTTTGCCCATTTGATTGCAGTCCTGTGCAATTGTTATTTCTTGTCCAGTTTCTCTCTGGTACACAAAGAAACATTTGTCCTTGGCTGGGGCATCGAGGTACCATCACTGGACAAAGGAGGCAGATAGCATTAGCATGGTTGGGTGCAACAAATAAGCCCACAGCACTACCAACCAACACCACATACCCCCAAGAGAGGTGCCAAGAGATCAAGTGTGGGGAGGAGGCACACATCTAGCATCTCACAGCTGCTGGACCTGCACATTTCTGCAATAAAAGTAGAGAGATAGCTGAAGTTTTCTAATTCTATTTTATGTTCAATTACTTTGCTTAAAACAAACAAACAAAAAAAACCAAAACAAAGAAACAAACAAACAAAATCAGGAGTAGAAGATGTTTTGGTGTTCAACTAGGAAAAGTTGAACATATCATAAATTCCCTGCACAGCAGCAGAAAGGTATGATCTGCACTTTGAATAAATATTTAACACCTGAAATGGAGACTCCAGCTTTGATCAGGGACCACACCTGGGAATAAATTGTTATTGCTTTTTAAATTGCCACAGTGGAGCTATAGCAGGTTATATACAGCAGTTATACAAAACTATACACAAAGAACAGTTTCTATGCCACCACACCAGGAGAAGAGTATGAGTTATACAACACTTAGACTAAGACACTCTGTCCAAGGCAACCATATTCCTCACTCTGAGATTTCATATTGGACATTTATACCCTGGGCAAGAAAATGGATTTTCATAGGAATACATATTTATTGCTTTATTCAAATACAGTACCAAAAATGTGCAAAGTGTTTCTAAATCCAAATTAGAATTGAATTGCCTTAACTGTTCAAGGCCAGGACTTCTCTTCCCAAGAACAAAACCATATCCAAGATATCATGGGGTTTAAAATGTTCTAATTAATCCACTGCTGTTCATTGAGAACATGCCAAAGTAGCCATAGTGTCTGCTGTTCAAATTGCTCTGGCAACTAGTCAACCATAACAACATCGTGGTCACAGGCTTTGGGTCCTTCCACATCAGTAAACACCAAAAACTGTTCCTTTCAAACTTTGTCACATATGTGAAAAAAATCAAAGAGAGGAAGAAAACAAAAAAAACTATGATGATTTCAAGACTGTTTTATACATCATGCAGCATTACAGAACAGTGCAACTGTTTCCAAACATCTAGCAAATCCCTGTCAGGAATACCAGTTCTTTCATCTTTTTGACATCTTGCATACTTACAAAGTAAAAATGTCTTTCCCTCTCCAGAGCCTCAAATCACCCCAAGGTGATGTAAAAGAAACACTAGCTTCTCTGTGGTAGAAACATTTCCAGTTTCCACTGGAGAACCAGCACAGCCAGCTGCTGTGTGCCCAGGTTGGTGGTGAGACTCTTCATTGCCTGGAAAACAAAAATGTCACAATGTCATCTGCTAAATCAGTGAGTTAATGTTCTGCATCAATCAGATGCTCTCCAGTTGTCTCCAAGGCAAGCTGAGATGAGTTTCTAGGGTTGTACAGCCATCCTAGTGCATCTTCTGCAACACACACATACAGCACTTGGGCATGTTGTGGGTCTGATGTGCTGTGGGCACTGTACCTCCTGAGCATAACCTGCACAGAGCATAGACATATGCAGTGCAGAAATCCCAGCCACAACTCTGCAAACCCAGGACAAGGCAGCTTACTAAGGTAAGTAGGGAGCCCTGTAGGAACAAGTCACACAGCCCCTCAGCAGGTGTCACAGGACCATGGGACATCAGCTTTAAATCCTATCTGGGCAGTGCTGGTCTGGCATGGCATTCGGGTTTGCTTTGTTTCCTTTGCCCATGTCCAAGACACTGTTATGTGTGTTGGCAGTTCTACCTACTACCCTGCCCTAGCATCATTTCTCCTGGAAAGCTTCAAAGATAAAGTAACAAGTAAAACTGCTCCCTTCTCTTTCCAAACAGAAGACAGGTACAGGCTCACTGTGCCATTCCAATGGAAAAAAATTAAAAGAAAATAAAAAATTAAAGTGTGTACTGGCAGCTGCTCCTTCAAACCCTTTCACCCCTGTCCACTCAAAGCACCCCAGGAGGCCAAATTGGAGAGCTTGTGATCTGTACATAATTCCCATGTCATAAGCACAAGTAATAACTAGAATTATCAAGGGTGATATCCTATCACTTCCATCAAGACAGCACATCCCAGGTCTTTATCCGATATGAGAAACACTTCCATTCATCCTGGCCACACTTCTATACCTCCTTAGGGGTAGGCCCAGATCCAGAAAGGTTTTTAGACCCTACCTCTAAGCAGAAGCAGCAATCCACAGCTTCCTACAATGTCCTGTGGCCCAGGCAAGGCTCATCTTCTCTAAGTTGCCCATGCCATAGTCTGTTTGCTTTAAACTACAGCCCAGATGACATAGAGAACAGCACATGAAAGATATGGACTCAGTATGGACTGAGCTTTATTAAGCATAATTACTTTATAATGTATTTTACCTGTTGCAAAGTGAAGAATTTAAGTCAGGCTCTTCTCTGAGGTTTCTAACAGCCATTTCAGTTGAATGCTACCTCATTACGTAGTGCATGAAACCAGCCTGGAAAGCCTGAAGCTGCTCCCTGGGCTGGTACCTTCTGCAGGCTTTCAGTCACACCAGCAAACCTGCATGTTTCAAATTATTTATTCAGGCATTGCCTGCATGCCCCATCTTTCACTGCAAGCAGACCTCACAAATGCATTTTCTTCACACCAGTCTCTATTTGTATATACTCATTTGCAGCCACAGGCAGCTGAACCATTAAGCTTTACATTCAGTGAGCAGACCTGCAGTCCCCAGGGCACGGTGCCTTTTGATGCCAAGGGCTCTGGATTGACAGAAGCCCTTCCCAGCAAGGGAGAAGGAGGCACGATTTGGTCACACCTGTCCCCCAGCAACAGAGCCACACAACACCAACAGCTGCCTTGCTGGGGCTGGCTGAAGGACCCTGCTAACCTCCAGGTTCTCCTCCAGCAAAAGCCTCCTACAAGTTCCACTGGCCAAGCAAGATGGAGCCCTTTGGGGAAGGCACTGGTAACATAATCCAGCTCAGGAATTACCAGTTTAAGAGGACACCCGGGTCTCACAGGACTTTAGAAAAGGTTGCAGAGAGCCGTTGCCCCTGTGCTGAAGCTGAGAAGCATGATGAGCCCCAGGCTGAGGAAGAAAACCTGCAGGTTGCCCAAGCTGAGAACTAGTCAACACTGAAGGTCAATTACTATAAAACTGTGCTTGTGACAAAATGAGAAGCCACTGGGAAAGGGATGATAATATCAGCTTCATTAAGATCTAACAAAAGAGAGCATTGCCAGGAGAAAACATGACTTTAGTTTCATTAAAAAATTCCTTGCTCAGACTAACAGAAAAAATGTTTTGTAGTTGAGTAGAAAGATAAAACCTTTCTGTAAATGTTGAGGAGATTCTCTTTCCTCCTGCAGCTGTGCCAAGCACCAAGGGAGTTGAGATTACATCTGAGAATAAGAGTCAAATATCAGCATAAAGTAAGAAGCATTGTCTTGAAAGGATGCTGCAGCCAACTGCATGGCTCCTTAACCTGGATGAGTGACCTTACTAGAGCAGTAAGAGACACAGAAGACCTACCTGCTGCAGGCAGGCAGATTGGAAACAGAGAAATTCATCCTGTGCCAGAGACCCATATAAACAGTTCATCGTGCCCTGAGCACACCCTCACTGTTTGCCTGTTCCCGAAGACAGAGCAGCACAGGAGCAGGGCACAGTGCTATAAAAGCTAATGAAGAAATCCCACCAAGCACCAGTATGGTTCACACACAGGTGAGTCCCACAGGAGGAAAACAAGCATATAGGCAGCGGCCAGGATGTGCAGCAGGCGCTGGCAGCTGTTCGGAGGCAGCCGCTGCAAAGGCAGAGCTCCAATGGCTGCAGACGTTGACTAGAGCTCTGCAGAGCACAAAGCTCGTCTGAAGGCAAGAGGAGAGAAATGAGAACAGGAATCAATTACAGAAAACCAGATAGAGCTCATGCCTGCCACAAATGAAAGAAAATTGAAAAACAGTCACAGCCTTCGGTAGTAATAAAAAGAAAATGGTTCAGTCTGTAGATGAGAGGCTGAGAGCAGACTGTAGAAGCACAAGAGAAGGCAGGGCTGCTTGACTTTGCTTTTTGCAGCAGAACAGACGTGCTGCGGGTAAAGATCACCTGCAGAATGAAACCCTTTAACCTTGTCATCATGAACACCTCCCTGTACAGACATAAGACAAAAAAACCCAAATGTAGTAAACTGAAAACACAGAGATTTCTTTTGACTCTTTATCAGAGTCATCCAGAGAACTGGAGGAAATTTGGAAAGATAACTCTTCATAGTGAATTGGGAGGCAAGATCAGACAGCACAAAATTAGTGGTGAGATCCAGCTGAGATGCAGATGGCTACTTCTGAGCTAACTGTCCCAGGCACCCTGTGTGATCACTGGAGGATTTTCATGGGGACAGGGTCCCCACATCACTCCTTCTTGCTCTCCCCTGTAAGCAGTGGGAAGCACAAGCACAGGAGATGGGATACACAAGTTATGGGGAAAAAAATAGTTGTCATATTTTATAAGGTGAAAACCATGATCATATCAGAGAAGCTGCACTGTAAGATACCATGGCTGCAAGAGTTAAGACTTCCTGATTCACATGTACTGATCTGTGTGACCTCAATAACCTCTTCTCCATAGAGATTTTAAGATGAGGTGCACCTGGCAAGCAGATTCACACATGTCTGTGCTGGTTAGAAAGTGATTGACAGTGAATAATTAAAGTGCTGCAACCCTTCTCCAGCTATTTCACTGGCTGATAGACAGACGGAGATGTGTGTATATGTGGCAGAGCACAAAGTAATTATACACATCTAGGTCTTCACTCTTCCTAGTCTCAGCTGCTTGGCAGTTTTTTCCTCAACTTGTCTATGTCTGTAGCCAAGCTTTAATCACTGTTAAATCACTCCATATGACTTCTGTTTTGGAGCACTTTGTCAACATCAAAAATAAATATTATTCCCACAAGGAATGCAGCTGGCCTCTAATTAGATTTCAGAATATATCAATTAAGGTGTTAATGTGCTGTCCAATGATGAAAGCCCCATCCCATCATCCTCTATAAGATCAATACAACTGTATGATACGAAATATCCACCAATTTATTTTCCTGGCAGATGAATCAATATGGCCATTTTAATGGGACAGTCATTAAATAAATGTTATCAGACCTGAAGAATACCCAAAACCAACCAAAGAACAGTTATATACATTCCAGCAACATTTTTCAGAAGTTACAAATTTCTTTCTGGTACTTCTTATTGCAGAGAAATGACCCTTGTATAACAGCAGCAATATCACTGGTGCAGCTAATTACTGTCCTGAGCTTCGAGATGTGCATTATGTGGCAAAGATGTCTTTATTTTCCTGAGGAGCTATCTGCTAGTGATACCTTGGTGCCAAGGAAATCCATATGGCAGGGGAAAAAAAGCAAAAAAAACCCCAAAAAAACAGTAAACAACAAACCCCTCTCCCCAAAAAAATACCTCCACAAACAAACAAAAAAAGCCCCATTAATTTGCATTTCCCCTCAATCCTTCTGCTGTATCATATTATTAGAGAGTATATATTGGTGTTCAAACCTTTAGAAGTCCCATGTATTTCATGGCCATCTTAATAGCATCTGAAACTCCTTCAAACCAGGTTTTCTGCTCTTATGTTTCATTTTGAGACTCACCTGGGTCTGTTCCATAACCAGGAAAAACCCAAGTATCTATACATTAGCAGGATGCCATTGATTGCTTTCTCATTGGTGGCCTTGCAAAGGTGTTGTCTGAATTTGGTGGAGAAACGATTTTTAAAGGAGGGAAAAGTACTTGATGGTTTTCTGCCACACTTTGACCATAGCTGTACCTGTGGAAATGAAACTGCAAAAGCAACTGGTTAATTTCACCGGCCTCTACCTCCTGTTTAGAAGCAGTTCGTGTATCTGTTATTCTTTCAATTTGCACTTGATACATATGCAATTCAGCTGCAGAAGTGATTACCTGGAGTCAGGAAGGGGCTTGAGGTACAGGAAGCATTTCAAAAAGTCAACCCAATGACTTTCAGATGCTTCAAGAAGAACCTAAAGCATGAATACAGAGAGAGAGGTCTTTGTTCATCTTCTCATTTCAAACAAGGGTAGCAGTCTGCTGCCAGCAGTTCTTCAGGCACTGATATGCACAAGAGGGAATTAACAGCACACTCTCCCAAGGCACACACCAAATGATGTCTCCTTTTGGAACAAAAGCCAGAGGCACCTGCAGGGTTTGCACCTGAAAAATCCCTGTTCTCTTCCTAGCTCTGTCACTGGCTCAGTATTCACCTGAGGTCAACAACTCTGTTCATAAAATGAGGGTAACACACTGTAAAATAGGATCCTTAAAAACCCTCAGCAAAGACTGTGCATTTTCATTAGCTACAGATGAATCCCAGACTGGCAAATGGCAGCTGAAACACCTATTTTTAATTGAAATGAGCTATGCTAGACAGCTTTTCATTAGTGCTTATACATAACACTGAAGTTGCTCCTCATAAGATAATCATCCATTAATTCGATCATGGCCATAGTTTTCTTAATGATGTGGCAACTAAAAGTAACATTTGCAGTAAAGTGAAAAATTTCTTCTCTTTCTTCAAGTTGATTATTTTTCTTTTCTGTTAATTGTAATCTTTCTTACACTTTGCATAACATCAGCCTTCTAAGTTAGAACTCATATCATTTTCTTAAGGCTTGTCCAGAAGGCTCAGTGCCTGCATAGGGCACCGCTTGTCCAGAAAATGCCTGTTGCACAAGGGATGAGACAGGATGGTCTCTCAACAGCCCTCACAGTGGACCAGAGACCACTCAAGTGCAGTGGTCCTGCTGGAGGGGACACTGTTAGGGAGCACATCTGCTCCTTCACACGTTAGCCTCTTCTTTATTACCTTATGCACTTTTCCAGATGACATGTAATGGACAACAGTGAGAGCTGGCAGTGCAGAGGTGACACATTCCTCACCTCGAGCATAAATGAACCATGATGAGTCTGCAAAGTTTTATGTAGTTGCAAAGTAAATGCACAGATAACCAAAGACATTCTGCACAGATAGCTAATTTACACTTTGCAGATGGCCCACAAGAGCTGTCTGGACAGACTTTGACCTTGAAGTACACAAGGACTAATGGGGGGGAAAGCTTTGCCTCTGGTGAAAGGAGAGTACACAACCCTGACCTGGGAGTCAGTGACCCCACATTTCAAGAAAAGATCATCCTCTCACAGGCACACAAACACAGGAGCACTGCTGGAGACTTGGGGCACTATCCTCCACTCTGCAGCTCCACTCAACCTCAGAAGGATCTCTCAGCCCACTCTTGAGGGCTGCTTTTGGAGGAGGACATGGCAGCTTCTCAGGGAACAAAACCAGATGGCCAAGAGGAGTCAAGGCAGCAGTAAAAGATGCTGGAGAGGGTGGATAATCTGCCTGTTGGGCCTGCCTGCCCAGCTAATCTGTGGAGGTTTTGCTACAGGGAATGAGACATCTCTCAGGAATGAAAGGGAGTTATGGAGACCACAACAACACGTGGGCAGAGCCACCACAGCCAGGGCAGAGAACTCAACACAAGTTTCTTGCTAGCCCTTGGACCACTACCAGTCCCCCATCAGGGATTTTGCCAGGCTGCTCCAGAGCAGGTAATGCCTGTCAAATGGACAGTAATGCACAATGACACACAGCAGACTAGGAAAGGCTCTCAGAGCACTGGACCAGTCAGCCCAGAGAGGTTGTGGAGTCTCACAGAATCACAGAATATTAGAGGTTGGGACATCATAAGATCATCTAGTCTAACCACCCTGCCAGAGCAGGATTCCCTAGAGTAGGTCACACACTACTCTGGAGATATTCAAAAACCATCTGGACACAGTCCTGAGTAATGTGCTCCAAGGGACCCTGCTAGACTGAGGAGGTTGGACTAGATGACCTCTGGCAGTCCACTCCAACCTTAACCATTCTGTAATTCTGTGGAAAGAGGGAGGTAGGGAGCTGAGAGCAGGGGTGGGCACAGGTATTTTAGATGATTTTCCACAGGAGATCAATCATGGAGCGTTATATTTCCCTGATAAAGCACTCAGCACATGATTTTGGAGAGTTACTTGCTCCTGCAGAAGCTGTGGCTGCTGCAGCCACATACATTAAGTGAACACATTCTAACATTGCTGCAGAGCTAAATAGACAAGCTCATATTTTCCTGTAGTTAAGAAAAACTGCTCCTCTAAATGCTTTATTACTTGACTGACAGAAAGAATATTTCAGTGTCTGTGCAGGCAGTCAGAAGTCGATGGGAAAAATGATGAATATTTACAATACAGAGGAGAACACTTAGGTGAGATATTGAATATTGCCCACCAGAAATGTGAGCATGAATTGTTGTTAAATGTCTAAGACCTTATATTTTCACAGAGAGAGTCATAGTTTGAACATTCAAAATAATCCTGAGTAGCTAATGCAATGAAAGACCTTATATTAAATACACAGTCTTGCAAAATGGCATAGCTGGCTGATTACACTTGTCAAATAACCAGAGAGGATTCAATTAAATTTCAGAAAAGACCAAATGACTGCATTAGCCCTGGCTGCCATGGCAGTCCTGGGGGACAACTGCACATGCCCGTCCCCCATGGCTGCACCTACAGTACAGGAACAGAGTGGGCAACCACCCACAGCCAGAAGAGGACATATCTCTGTGGCAAAACCTACCCCAGAAAACTCTGATGGACTCAGCCAGACTTCAATAGGCAAGAGAACACACTGGCCACCTCACGCCCCAGTGACTCCCACCTTCTGCCTTCACTCATGACCTGCAAATGGTCTCAGTGCTTAGGGGTTTTTTTTCCTGTGCTGTTTGACTCTATGCAGACCACATACTGCTGCATACACCATTGTTAGGGTCTTAGGTATCTTCCTGGTGCCCTCCCTTAGCAGAGCAATGCTACTATCCAGGACACAGCAGGATAGAATTGTGGCAGCTGACCAGCCCTGGGCAAAGAGGGTTTGCAGTAGGCTAAAGGTAGCCAAGTCCTGTGCTCCTGTCTTTTGCTTCCACCACATGAAACAGAGGACAGAAACAAGAACCTCAGAGGCTTATAGGATAACTTCATAGACAAAAAAAATAAATTAAAAACAGTTTAATGCAGAATTTTACCCTCCCTTGATTTTATTGAGCAAGTTTCTGGAGGAGAGATGCTCTTTTAACCAGGCAATGCTGCCTCACTTACAGCTTGGTATTGTTTATGCTGAAATTAGGTGCTGAAGGAGCAAATCAGACTGCAAAAAAAAGTATAGGCATCTACAAGAGGCAGAAAGAATAAATAGGTTTAATTAGTCACTAGACAAGGAGCTCAATTAGCACAGTCTTACATATATTAATGAAATGCAAGCTCTTTATCCTACCTAGTGCATTTGATTCCTTACACTGGAGAGCTCATCTTTATGAGTTTGAACAGCTGAGTGGGTCAAGGACCATCTATCCCAGCAGCCACAGCCACAGAGCAGATGCTGGACAGGAGCATAGCCTGAGGGAAGAAAGCAGTGGAGCTTTTCCCCTGCACACTGACTTTCCCCTGGTTGCTGGTCCTTTGCAATCCACTCTGATGCCTTTCTGCTAGGTGTAAGATTAGGAAAACAAATACACGGAGTTATAAAAATAAATCAAAAAAGTTGTCAGTGAGGATGTAGGTTTGAAAGAAAGCTCCTGGCCCAGCCCCTGACAGCTGACAACCTCATCTCACCTCATCACTGCCTACAGCATACAGGACTGACACCACCCAGATCCCTGCACTTCTGCTAGGGACTGTTTCTCCCCTGTGACAGGGGAGGGATGGTCTTGGCAAGACAGTACCAAAGAGAAGCTTGATAGCTCTCTACAAGCCTATCACATATTCTTATTTTCCTGATGTAGGATGGAGAGATTTACAGAGGAAAACTCTAAGAACAGTCAGATAAAGGCAAATATCATTCTTTATCACCTGGAGGAAGAAAGGGGTTCATCTGCTCCACGTGTTTCAGGCAGCGTTAGCAAGAATCACAAGATGTCCTGAGTTGGAAGGGACCCACAAGGATCATTGAGTCCAACTCCTGTCTATGCATAGATCAACCTCAAAAGTCACACCACGTGCCTAACAGCATTGTCCAGATGCTCTTTGAATTCTGTCAGGTTTGGCTCCTCAAAGCACTGCTTCGCTTAGTTCTTGACATCCAATTGGTCTTGGTCCTGTGACCATCCTTCCACGTGCATAATTCACTGCTATTGTTGTACCTTCACGATATACAAAACTCATTGTCAGCATCTTAACTCATACAAAAGACTGTCCTGTGTGGCCATTTTTGCAGGAACAGTTTCTATCTGCTAGGGCAGAGCTCCCACTGGCTCAGACCCAGAGCAAGGGACACCTGCCCACCCATCAGCAGCTCTTTTATTGACAAGTCAGGGTATCGATTTCATCAAGCTTCTGAGTGCATCTGAGAGCATACTGGAAAAGACTCACCTCCTTGATAGGGGAAATTATTCACATTAGCATCTGCTTTAAGAATGGAACACAAAGTTCTCTGAAAAATAAATCCAAATTCCAGTGTTTTCCACAAAGGCCTGGTAACATCTCAAAACACATAAAAACCATACTCAGGGCAGTGGCATAAAAACCCTGTAACCTGCTGAGATGCAATTTGTTAAGACATTTGTGGTGACTAACATGCTTAAATTAGTTCCTAAGCTATATTCATTAGCTTTCACTGAGCTCATGGAATAAAAACAAATTGCATTTCAGCATAATCAAATGCAGTTGGTGGGAAGAATTGCATGAGTCTGGATCACATTAAACATAGAGACTGGAGGAATCGTTGCACTTCCTTACAAAGTGCAGCACAATGGATATATGATGGACTCACAAACAAATGAGCTAAATTCCAAACGTGATAAGCTCAAGCACATCAACACCAGTAACAGCAAATTCAATTTACAGCCTGGTACACATGGCTTTTTCATAACAGCTCATGTTTAGCATCAGAGGGACAAGCTGTGCATGAGAGATAGGACTTCTGTAGCCCTGGAGAGACCACAGACAGGAATATAATCTTCCTCTAGGATCCCATATGTGATTAGGAGAACAATGCTCATTACTCTCCTCTTAATGCAGCTGAAATCTCAGCACAGCTACTTCTCAACTCAGAAGGATTTCAAAAACTGCTCAGCAAAACTAATTTAGTTTAATTAAACTTATCTGTATTTTATAGACAAAATAGATCTCAGATGATGTGCAAAACTTACAGATAACATCTACCCAAGAGATTCCACTCCTGGGTAAACTCACTATCCGGCAGCCTACTGTAATTTAAGCCATCATTTTTACATGACTAAATCTGATTAACAGTTTTCTTTGTGAAAAATGGCTTCTGGCCACACATGGACAAAACCAGGCAATGCACAAAGCACTGCTGGAACAGATCGAGTTCTCTCTACCAGTTTCATTGTAACAATACCTCCTAACAGGCCTGAAAAAGAACCATTGCTGTTCTTGACTGACCCATCTGCCTGGGACGTTTAGAGAGCGCTTCATTATGAAAGTGTTCACATGGGGTAAAGCCTTGATGCTAGTTTTTAAGATTTACCTTTAAAGTCCCTTCCAAATCTCTGATTCTGTGATTTACAAAGATGACAGCAACACAATTTTCTGGCATCTAGTTCCACCTTTTGAAGATAAAACTTGCAGATCTTTCTGAGAATAAAACATCACTCTGAAAGGATAAGACCAAATTTAGAGGAGCTGCAAGCACCAGAGAAGAGAGAAGTAAAACAAAGAAATCTAACAAAATGTGGTCCAAAAGTGAAAGTAATAGTCTCTTCTAATTAAAACTATTGACTGAAAATTGTATTTCTCTTGAAGATGTGCTCTGGATCTCCCAGCTTGAAGCACACCAGGTGCAAGGTTTGGCTCCACTCCACTCAAGGCCCCTATCAGATTAACAACAGAAGGTGCTGCTGTGTCAGAAAGTGTCACTGTCCCTCAGCTGCCCGCTACCAGCCCTCTGCCCAGTTAGCAAAATGCATGGAATAAGGATTCATCCGTTTCAGGACAGAACCAATCAGCTTAATTTAAACCTCAGGTTATTGGTCAGAAGAAATTTACGGCTGGGGACCTCCAGCATAAAAACAGCAACATCCTGAAGCACACTGGCCATTTCTGCAGCAGCAGCAGGCTACCATACCTTTGCATCCCTGCTACAAGGCATACTCAATCTCTCACAAGAAATAAGCATCAATCAGGTCAAACTAGAGAGCAGCACTATAAGGAAAAATACCTATTTGGCACTTTAACTGAGAGACATTTTCTTGTATATCAGTTTTATCATATGTATCCAGGATTATAGAAACTCATATAGAAACTTCAGTATCTTCAGATCTTGTACTGTTTTTTATTGCCTGAATTGAGTGTTCTCCACCACAGCTCTCTGATTTTTAATGTTTTGCTTCAGGCATTTCTCTCTCTTTATGAGTCTGGCCAGAAAGCAGGACACACCAATCAATGTTCTAGCTGGACTCAGTCAGTTGTAAGAGGAATAAACATTATTTTTATTTCTATTTAAAGCAAAATACCCATTTAAAATGTTAAATATTAATTTGCAACCCCTGATGCTAGAGAGTAAATTTCTTATACTCTTCACACAATTTAATGTGCTGCATCAACAAGGTCTTTACAAAGTGAACTACAGAAACTTATGTGATGCTTAGGCAGAACAGTATCTTTGCAATGACACATTTTATGAGCCTCATGAAAACATTGCAAGCTGGACACCTTCAGTAGCTAGCACATTTAGTGTCAGTCTATTTAACTAACCTAAAAAACCCACATTGTTCAATGTTCTCCTGACTTTTACCTGATTTCCAGTTTCCATCCAAAAGAGGCTTCAAACAAATAGTAATAAATTACCTAGACAACTATTATTTTGTATGCAACAAAGAGAAAACTTGAGTCTAAATAAAAGCCCACTAAACTAGCCCACTATATAAATGGCTAATATATACCTTCAGAATTAGCTAAATGTACTAATCTTAAAACTCTACCCAGCTAGAGATCAACACACTGGAACCATTCTAGCAGCAGAAGGAAATCAACCACTATTAATTAAGTACAAATACAAACTACTATGAATCTACAAATATGCATTACCATCTACATTCAGCTCATCTTTGAATAGCTTTCTGCTGTTGATGCTCCTTGCAGTGAAGTTTACTGCCTTCCTCCACAACTGCAGGAGCAAGACCTCTGTTATCCCAGCGCAGAGACATCTGTTGACAGCACTCACCACATTCACTGCAGCCATACCCATGATGGAGCCCAAGCCCAGCCACAAGAGCATCACAGTGGATCCTTCTTCATTAAGAGATTCATCAAGCAGCACAATTCCCAGATCACAGCATTTTCCAGGCCCAGGGTAGCACCCCAGACTATACAACACTGTGCATGAGCTGCCAAGCAGGTGCCATCTTTCTTGTTTAGCTGCTTGTGAAACTTGGTCATTTCTTCCACATCGTCAGGAAGGAGCAGATGGCAGATGTGTTCTGCATATAATACTGCTTTTGTGATACCTTGCCTGCTGGCAGAACAGCAGAAGCAACATTTGGAGACAAGAATTTGCAGTATATTTTCAGTTTAGGGTAACTGAGGTTAAAAGATAGCACGGGGGACAGGGAGAGGGAGAAAGTTTGTACTGAATTGCTGCTGACAGATTCGTGTAACAAGCAAAAAAAAAAAAATGGAAAAATTTGTATTAAAGAGCATTTACTTTAATATGGTTTTCATATAGGTGATGGGAAGATCAAACATACAACTTTTTGAGAAGTGTACTTTCAATCATCACTTTACGTGCCTACTTGCTGTCAAAAAGCTTTTGTCAGCAAACAAAACATTGGATTTTCCTGCTCTCCTTCCTTTTTTCACACAGCAGTCTTCTCTTTGCCCAGATCATTTTGGAGACACATAACAACTCACAGCAGTTTTCTTCATTCTCCTCACTGCCTGCAAGAGTTTACCATGGTTATTTCTGAACAACATGCCAATATTCTCAAGAATTCAAGCAAGAAGACAGTGAATTTGGCTCAGAACTGGCATTTGGGTGCAAGTAAGAGAAGACTAAGGATTTGGCGTTGCATACTTTGTTTTCCTTCAGAGAGAATGCTTGCTTCTTACCTTCCTCAGGTAAGACTGAGGTAGGACTCCCTAGCAACAAACCATGGTTTGATGGGATGAAACTTGAAAATATGCTCAACTACAAAAATTTTCTCCACTATATTAGTTCATAACAAAAATTAAGAAAAAAAAAAAAGTAGAACACTTCAGTTTTAAGTCTGCCATAAAATTTACCTTGGGACCAATTTTCTGAGGCTGTGTTATGTTCTACCTTTTTGTGGCATCACCTTTCATATGGGATTCAAATGCAAGATTCACTTTTAGCTTCTATATGTTGTCTTCTGAACTGCCTAATACCAGTGACAGAACCACAACAGAAATGATAACCAGAACATAACTTAATGTTTTCATAACAAACCTCAAAAGACACCAAAAGTTTACACGAAGGCTTCAGAAATTTTATTAAAATATGTTTAAAATGTGTGCATGATACACACAAGAAATAAAGCATTTTATTTTTAAGTAGGATGATTTGAGCTGCCAACAGTATTTCTTCTTTAATAATTTTAGTTCACATCTACCTTTTGAAATAACAAACCTGACCCAGTCAAGAAAGGAGCATCCTGTTTTTATTTAAAGCAAGATTAAAATAAAACAAAATAATTGCTTCAGAACTTGGGAGATTTTAAATTATGAATGTGTTACTGGAAAATGACATCTGGTGATTGAGCTTGGAAAGTTCATTTAGAAAGCCTTGTAAATCAACCTCAATATTGTCCATAATCTGTGAGCCAACCTAAGACAATCCCGTTGCATGTGGAACTCGTTTATCTACATCCATGGGTACCCAGCTGCCAAATTCATTTTGTGTAGACTACTGACAAAATTGTGGAGATGTCCCAGGAAAAAAAACATGCAGAAAAAATAATTAGCTGTGACTGCTGAGCAGATGTAGTACAAGCTCTTCATCCTCTGCCAGAGAAAGCCCAGTATCTAATGGCAAATAGGGGTCCTCCTCTTGGCCGAGTTTCGCCTTCTTTATTTTCAGTGGCATCTCTTCTGCTGCAGTACTGTTGCTATAGCTTCTTTTCTTTCTTCCACTTTTCTTCTCAGGTTCACTGCAGAAACAAATCAATTAGTCTTTTTAATAACTGTGGTAATCAATATCATCATGTAATCAAACAATTCATTTTAAACAAGGCAAATTTATGTCAAGATAAGAGCAAACAAAATTACAACTCAGAAGGGTGAAGCAACAGAAGCTGATGAACTCTGAACATCTAAATTAGAACTGCTGTCAGGCCAAGGAGGTGGTGGATGTTCTGCTGTCTTAATTGATTACAGTATATGAAGATATTGCTATCAGCCTTATCTAATACTTGCTGTCTTATAGAGTGGCAGACAAGTTGACAAAGCTGATTCAGTGCTGTGTCAGTGGACCCTGACATGCATTCAAGATCTTGTCTAAAATAAATATGCAACAAAAATAAAAACATAAGAAATGTCATTTCACTGGTGAATCCTACACTTAATATTTGGGTCCATCTCATTCAAACCACTCTTTCCCCTTCTTTCAGAAGCTTTCATTGGAAGATATTAACCATCTCTTCACCACGGGAGGAAGAGGAAAAAGACAAACGAAAAATTTTCCCTGGCAAATACCTATTTCTTCTGCTGCTTTTCTTAAGACTTAAATGAATTGCCTTTTGCAGCCTCTAATCTGGAGGAAATGGCTGCTGTACTCCATCTAGGTGCTTCTCCTGAGCTGTTTGGACACAAAGTTCTTTGGAGAGAATGTAATAGGTGTTAATTCTCATGTGCACATGTAAAAGGGCTGAGCATGTGAAAACAGCTATATGGAAAGCTATTTGAAAGCAGCTGTGCTTATGGTCAAATGAGTTCTTCCTTGGTCTCCACTGACTGAAGGCCTGTCAGCCCACCCTGCAGAGCCAATCTTTTCATTGTTGGTCAATTCCCAGGGACATGGGAGGCCCCTTATTCCTCACAAACACACAAACTGATGCACTACTAGCTGGCACCCACAAATAGCCAAAACAAAATAAAGTTATTCTAAGGTGAACCATTTTCTAACAGAACAGTACACTTGGAAAGCAACCCCACAATTCAGATCCAAACCAGAGGCATTTTCTACTTATAACATTTCATTTCCTACTTAAAACACTTAGAAAGCAGCATGTGCAGCTGGATTACAATTCCTTCCTTTTACCATCTGGTGCAATTTAGCTTTTCAGCCATCTGAACGACCTGGAAGGTCTGAGGCTGCCTGAAGGAAGGATTTACTGGGATGGGCTGTATTTACCCAGGTGAGAAGGTACTAACAGCCAACTTATCAACAGGCACCTTAATTTCTGTGGTCACCATTTGCACAGCTGTAAAAACAAAGGAGGATACTATCATTTGAGAGGTAATGTTTATTACTCAAACACTAAAGCACAGTTTATAAATCCTGTTCCTTAAATAAATGCCAGCATATATGAATGGCATCTGGGAGACAGAGGATCTAACTGTGACCGATAGCTATACACTAAGAAACTCTAATTAGCTACTAAAACAAAATCTCACTTTTTTGTGTGTTTTGAGGTGATACTATGAAAAATAGAAAGCTTTTCATTCTATTAAACTCCTGTAACTCGCTTCTGTGCTTCAAGGTATGTCTTGAAAAGCTACATGGTTTAGATTTTAAGTACTTTGGAGTTAGCCATTTGAAATGTGTGGCCATGAAGCCAAGTTACCATTGTTTAAACAATGTGGTACTGTGGAAGTACCCAAAGAAATCCCAAAGAAACGGAAAGGAATGAATGAATGAACCTGCTAATAAAATACAGTTCAGAAAAGTTAGGAATAATTTATCCCATAAATACCAGCTAATCAAACATGCTGTGCCACAAACCTTTTTTTCCATGTAATAAATTTTAATTCACAAGGCCATGGCAGCAATCTTAATGAAGATTAATTACTGCAGTGCCTTCCATAAAGCCCAGTGCGACTTCTTTCTTACTCGTTGTCAGAACGCTACCACACATAGAAATGGTAATGAAAATGTATCATGTTGTGTCATTTCTTGCATCTGGCCAGGCTGGACTGATGGGTCAAGGTCAATGGTATGAAGGTCAACAAGGTCAAGTGCCAGATCCTGCACCTGGGTCACAACAAGCCCACTCAATGCTACACGTTAGAGGAATCACCCCACGATTTGCAGACGAATCATCTCAAAAGACAATCTAACAGCAGCCACAACAAGAAGCACACAAAGCTTAGCAGATCAGCATCAGCATCCTGGCATAAGAAGTTGTTACAAAAAACTGCCATTTGCCCACAATTTTCATAAATAAAGGAAGGTACAACCAAGCAGGACTGACTGCTGACTTGCACGCCTGTCAGCTTGCTGGTGAACAGCCATAAAGTCACAAACAAAACAGTACCAGAACTAAGACATTTCTGCTTTCCTCTCATGTCCAAGACCTTTTCCATGCTGATCTAACAGTTAATGAGATCAGTTGCACCTATTAAAGATTGAAAGAAGGTAACAATGAGGTAAATTGTAACTTTGTTCTTCCTCAACACTTTTATTTAGAGGTTGATGGATTAGAAATATCAGAAACTCAGTTTGACTGTGAAATAAATGTTTAAGAAATCCTGCTGCTTTTCTTCTACCCTATTCAATACACTTAAATTTTTCACCTCATTAACAATTTACATTGATAGCCTTAAACCAAGTATGATGAATGTTGCTAGATATACAAAAATTACTCATATTATATGTTTGGAGTCATTAATTACTCTGCCTGTAGAGGTATGGGTGGAGGGGAATTTTATTCAAAGGCAAATTTAACTCATGAGTTGTATAGCTCCTCCAATTAAAAAAAAAAAGTGTTGGGGGGAAGAGAGAAAAGATTAACAATATTTTTGATTTCTTAAACCATGGACAGATGGTCTATCTTTAAAGACTGTTGAAGGCAGGTACTCTAGGTCTCACATATTTGCTTTGACTTATCCCTTTTAGAAGTATTTTACTGCTCTCTAAGCAAGTAGCAGTTAGTGTAGCCCAAGATATTTCTATTTCAAATCAACACTGAGCAAAACCTCTGAATTTTGGAAATATGAAACAGAATAGGATCACGTTTTCTAATCTCAAAGACTAATTTCATTGTGTGCTAGTCTTGGCTGTTTGGTTTTGTCAGTACTTGCAAGCCCAAGAGCAACTCATCATACAATTCAGTGACAGCTCTAAGAGAGGTGTGTGAGGCATGAACGTTGATTTAACAGAAACCTCTCTTTCCAATTGGCAGCAAGATTTCTTGCCTGTTCTTGTATTTATTCTTGTTGATCCACCACATTCCCAACATCTTCCCTCCTCCTTTCATGCATAGATCCCCTCCACCTCCTTCCTCCCTCACACAAAATCAATACCACTTCTCCATGGCTTGATGCTCACCACCAGCCTCTTCAGCTATCACTTTCCTTAACCCATTGGCTTATCAGTCATTCTGATTCTCTTACTTTCTTTGGCTTCCTGTTTTTCCAGCCCTAAATTAATTTCCTTCACTGCATCTGCCTCTAAGGGGTGCTCAGAGCACTTCCCAAGTCTCTGGACACACCTACACTGAGCCTCAAAGCTGACTTCAGAGCTAGAGAACAGACCATCACATTCTTTCATCTACACACAACTAAATGAAATGTTGCTTCATTAACACTGCCTACTGGAAACAGTCTTTGGCCTGCCCTACCTACACCAAAATACGCTGGAGATGCTGCCCCAAAGAGTTCAAGTTGGCACTATCCAAAGTCACAGCAGCTATGGACAGTAGGAACCATCAGGCTGCAGTACCTAAGCCTGCATCTTGGCCAAATCCATGTAAGCTGTGAAGACATGATTGATGTTCTTTAGGCAAGCCCAAGCCAGCAGGGGATTAACCACCACATGCTGCACTGCACATCAGAGCCATCAGTGGCTCTTCATTCTGACACGCTCCTTTCAGGCACTCCTAGAAATGTAATTTTGTCCTGGATCTGGTCATCTTCCAAATCTATCTATCTATCTATCTATTTGTGTATTGTCACTCACTGCTCTTGCCCTTGTCAGCATCCCTCTGTTTTTCACTCTCCTTCTTGTATACCTGCCCTAGCTGTTCTCACCACTGACTTAAATTTAATTACTATCTTTAGCATTGACTGACAAATCCACTCCCAGACTGTCCACAGCTATAACACAATACTTTTATTACAACAACATCAAAGACCACTGTTTTGGGTTTATCTGTAGCACTTTTCCCATTGGAGCAGTGCCTAAACTGATGTGGCCTCTTCTAGAAAGCTCTGAATGTCAGATCTAGCTAAGATGTTTGAAACTGCTCTTTGGGTCCTTGTCAACTCATTGTTCAGCTTAAATGCTGCAGAAGAACTTGAAGCAATTTGACTCACTTTCCATTCAGTCCTCTTGCTTTCTTAAGTAAGGCTGAAAACATCTACTATTCATTGCCCCAGCCCTCCAACAAGCACAGACAAGACTGAAAAGTAGGAAAGTGTTTAGTCCAATTATGTAAAGGTGAAAAAATGAACAAAAACTTTTCAAAAACTCCTTGGAGAAATAATCAACCAAAAGTCTGGGCAAACAACTGAGACCAGTACTGTGTCCTGAAGTTGAAAGAGGCTGGTTATGAAGCTTCAAGTGATGGCAGCTCTTAAAACATGTTTGTTACCCCAAGAATGTCTTTCTCCTAGTCAGGGAAAGCTTAAACCACAAACCAACACCAAAAATAGTGGCCCAGACAGATTACAACCCCCATAGCACCAGATGGACATCACAGATTTACTAAACATTTTACTTAAGGAAGCAAAAACCAAATTGCAACTTTGTAGCCATAAACACCAAAAAAAAAAAAACTTCACTGCCTAAGTCAGCAAGGTTTGCATGGCAAGAATGTGCCAAAAGGGCATGTGAAAAATCATAACAAAAAACTTACACATTAACAGTTTCTTTGCAAGATAACCTTTTAAAAAATGAATAAAGTGGAAATGTTAAATGGCCATCAACTGCATTTTCAACCCATATATAAACCTAAAGAAATTATTATATAGAATTTATTTTATTTCATGAGCCTTGGCATCTCTTATTCAAAATTTGATATATGGTTTCTAGACAAATTAGCTTCTACACAACTGACTTCCAAAGACCAAATAAATTCTAACCTTCCAAATAAATGATCCTTTGCCAGGCTTAAGGCAGAATTCATAACTTAGAGAAGAAAATTTCATTGGTAAATCCCCCCTAGATTTTAATCTGTATTTCATGTTCACAGATACCATGTAGATAGTAGTGTACCAGGGAAAAAATGTGAACACTGCACATTGTTCTAAAGTCACCTCCAAACACAGTGCAAACAACATATTTAAAGAACACTTAGTAAATTAAATCCTGATAAGCCTTAATACATGGCAGAAAAATATCTGTATCTCAACTCCAGTTAAATCATATATACAGAGTGTATTTTTTGTGCTCAAAGATACTCTCTTCAGCCCAAATTACATTCAAGACTAATCTCCCAGGGATAACTGAAATTCTGTAGACATCAAAGTTCAGTGACAGTATTCCCTGAAAAAGTAACTCAAGTAAGGGCAAGTCTAACAAAATGGAAAACCAAAAAGCATTCAACTGTGCCTACATGATATTAAATTTACACATGTAAACCCTGCATATTGAAAACAAGAAAAATGTTTTAAAAAGAAAAAGAAAATCAGTTGCCCCATGTGATTAGTTGTAGTTTCAAAGGAAATGCTATCTGCACTCAGTGAGTCCTCTGGGTACCTGAATTTTATCCCCAGACCTATGTCACTGCCGTGATCTTTGGACAAGTTACTATGTTAATCAGCATTCCTGCCACAAAAAATGATTCTGATCTCACTTGTGAAGTGTTTTGAGATTTGCTAAGGAAAATACTTTGTCATTACTACATTCTTGGTTTCCTTCCCTCCCCCCCCGCTTTCCAACCCACTTCACAGGAAGAGGAAATGATCAAGGCCTTAGACCTTCTTTAAGTCTTAGCTGTTTAGCTCTCAAGGAGAGCAGACACTCTGACTCCAGGCAGCCAAATCAGCCATCGATTCCAAACAAATCTGCACTGACTACCACTGCCAAAAATCTGTCCATCTCCGTCAACTCCTATTCTTAAAGCTTAGCTAATCTTGAGTTTAGCTGACATCTTTGGGGAAAGGATCAATACAAAAAGTGATGTATGAATACAGAAAAAAGACAGAAGTAATCTCCCCTAGACAAATGGTTACTGAATGATACTGAATGCAAACTAGACAAAACTCCCAATTTTAAACTGACCTCATAACTTCAAAACACAACTATCATGATTCCCTCTCTACTTTGCTACCTTCAGCAATGCATTACTACCAAAGTCAGCTCAGAATTCACTCTCAAAGGCAAAATGACTGAACCAGCACTGCTATGGTCCTAGATAAAGAAGTACCAGGGCTGCAGGGGTGGCTTCTGTGAGAAGCTGCTAGAAGCTTCCCCTGTGTCCCACAGAGCCAATGCCAACGGGCTCCAAGACAGCTCCTTTTCTCAGCCACCTGGGCATGCTGCTGGCTCAGCCCCCCCTGTTGTTTTCCTCTGAGCAGCTTTCCAGCTACTCTGCCTTGAGTCTGTAGTGTTGCATGGGGTTGTTGTGACACGTGGCCTTGTTGAACCTCTTACCATTGGCCTCAGCTCATCAATCCAGCCTGTCCAGCTCCCTCTGCAGAGCCTCCTTACCCTCAAGTAGATCACTTCCAAGTGTTCATGAAGAACTGCAGTGCAGGGCAAGGACTCATGTTGGAGAAGATCATGAAGGAGCAGCTCATTGTCTTCCATGGCAGGGACCCCACACAGGAGCAGAGGAAGAGTGTGAGGATTCTTCCACCAGAGGAGGAAGGACTGGCAGAGACATTGTGTGATGAACTGACTGCCACTCCCACTGGTCATCCCTCTGAGGGAGAGTGGGTAGAGAAACTAGGAGTGAAGCTGAGCCCAGGAAGAAGGGAGGGGTGAGGTGGAAGGTGTTTTAGAGTTTGTATTTATTTTATCACTACCCTCCTCTGATTTTATTAATTTGATTTTGAATAAATTAATCTTTCCCCAAGTTGAGTCTGATTGGCCTGTGACATCAGTGGCTGAGTGATCTCCTTGTCCTTATCTCAACACACGAGCCTTTTGTTATATCTTCTCCCTCCTGTCCAGATAAGGAGGGGATTGATAACAGTGGCTTTGATGGGCACCTAGTGTCCAGCAAGGGTCAATCCACTACAGAAAAACATGAAACCTTCAGGGAAGTAGTCAAGATTTTTGCACGTGAAGCACCCTTACAGAGATGCCTTCAACACTGACTCAAAAACCTTTCTTACACAGCTTCACAAAAGATTTCTGTTCAGCACCTCCCTCACAAACAAATTCACATACTAAGTCCTGGGAGCAAGAGGATGACTGTAAAAGGAATTCCTAATATCTAAACAAAACAATTTCTAAAAAACAAACATTTCAGAATTACCATAGAAGATGTGTACATACCTATAGCTGTCTTCGCTTTCTGAATCCTGCTCTTCATCAGAATCTTTGTGTTTATCAGGATCTGGAAGAGTACTAGGATCAAACTCCTCTTCACTTCCACTATGAGCAAGAAAGGCTACTGTTTCCTCTTCATCCTGCCAGGTGATGAATGGAGAGTTACAAGACAAGAAAACATGTCTACATTATTTGCCACAATCCCATTAATAGGGATGCTGTAACAAAAAACATTGGTCTCAACCACAGTCAAAGGCCACCACTATTACAGTTGGGAAAATGCAGTAATTTCTGTCACCATCAGTGCTCTCCTCCATGTTTCTTTGTTAAAGGTCAAAGAAAAAGTCAGCAGGAGGATTTATGCTGAAATTCAACCTTCCCAACATTGTACATTTAAATCTACCAAACCTAAAAGTTTTAAATTTAAACTGCATTAAATTATCATTTATTTCAATTTCTTTAAAACTAAAGATTTACTTGCCCCTCTAATTACAGCTATTCTTTCAATGCAACTGGTGCATACTAATTGTATAGTTAAATCACCACTCCTCCCTGCACCCCAAAAAATGTAGTAGCATTCAAAGTTGTGGTATGGAACAAAGTGGTTTTTAATAAGCATATATCACACTATGCAACAGAGTTCTGTAATAGTCACATTCCTTGGTAGCCACCTTTTAAGACTTGGACTGTTCATTCATATTCTCAGTCATGTCAGTAAAGCATCGAGGCTGCACTGTTTCTTATGTTTTGTCATTTAAATATGCACACACAAGACAACTACACATACACAGATCAAACCCTCACTTTCATTACACATTCAGATTTATTTTTTTCCAGCAGAAAATCTGCAGAGATGTGTTCAAGGTATTGCTTACTATAACAAAAGAAATAACTGGCAAAAAGAAATAAACTTCTTTAATTCAACAGGCAGCATGAGGTTGTACTGCTTTTAAGTATTACCAGTTGCACACTCATTAAAATATTTGTAAGACCTCCAAATTGTTAAGAACATGAAAAATTTATCACCCTCAGCTGAACAACAGAAACTCATTATTTTTCCCCTCTTGCTTCAAATTTTTTATCAGCCAGTCAGGAAAAAGAAATCTTGTGACCTCACAAGAGGTGCAGAAAAAAGTAAAATCATAGTTTAGAATAACACTTGTAAAAGTTCTTCAGATAGGAATAGGATGCAATTTACAGACTCAGGATTAGATCCTTCCAAAGGCAACTGCTATCAAAGAGAGCTTAACTCAACAACAGACTTTGACCACCTATACTTCATGTTAGCAACAACGTGCTTGGGAGTGAATTTAGCACAAAATTCAACTGTGGAAGGAAACCCATTCACAGACATCAATCAAACCAGTCAGAATGTTACAGACTTGAAAATACAACTTGAAAGAAACTAAGTGGGTAGCACCTGAAGCAAAATACACACTGTTCTATATGAAACTTTGACAATCAAAAGGGTTTAACCTACTGCATGTACTCTTGATTTTAGAGATTGCTTGTACACAGACTTCACAGGAGTGCAAGCTACTAGTTCCAGTGTAATGAAAGATGGGCAAGAGCACACAGCTGCTTTCTTTACCATAACTATCAAACTTAGGATCTTTAGTACCATAAACAAAAGCTCCAGCATCTGAGTTACCTGAATAGCAGCTTCATCTCCAACCAAGTATAAAGGTTCTTGTGCCTGCTATGCCAGCAGCTAGACAGAGACGCTACCATGCGCACTAAATCCCTGTCTGAAACAAAACTGATTTAAAGCTTTTAATAATGCAAAGGCTTCAAACCAGAGAACTCTAAACATTTTTTATTTTCAAATATTTTTAATGCTAGGTTGTCAAGTATCATTTTGCTTGAAAGTGAGCAAGTAGTGCAGGGAACAAAAAAGGGGGGTTTTATTCCCTGTGCCTTATAAAAAGAAATGAATAAAAGAGCGTGGTAGGATTAAATATGCCAACAGATGTGTCCAAAAGTCTAAGGCCTTCTCAAAAACCCAGAAAACCACAGTGCAGAACACTGCTTTTAAACATATTCTCCACACGTAATCTTTGGCCTGTCTCTTTACACTCCCTCTTTCTGAACTTCTAGGTTCACAGCAATCATGGCTGTCAGCTCAATCACAGAAAGTAATTCTCCAAAAGTAGTCTGTGTTCAATCATTTCAACACATCAGCCTTCTCCAGGGACCCTAAGCATACGCCCACAGAGACGATGCCTACTCAAGAGAATTTTCTCTGAATTGCTTTCTGGCATTTTTGAACAAGTTTGAAGGAACTGAAGTGATGCAGCAGAGGTGTCCCACCACCACCACTGCTCAAAGCAGAGACTGGGAGCAGTGACATCTTTGCTTCGTGACATCTATTTTTCAGGAATGAAGATATCAACAGCAACATTGACGTGAAATAATCAAAGGAAAAACTTTGTAAGTCACCTAATTCTGTAAACTGGTGAGTTCTGCTCTTCTCCTTGAAACAACTTATTTGTATTCAGGACACAAGAACAGCAGCACTGGCATTAACTGCTTGTCCTACGACGAGACTTTCATGTTTTCACTGTAGTGCTTCAATCACATCGTCTAAAAGCCGCTACAAAATGCATGCATGAAAAAAAGTACATTTACAGGGAGAAAAATATGAATCAAATTAATTCCTCACAGTGAAAGTTATTTTAACTGCTACTGGTGCTTCTACACACAGAGCAGAGGAAAAGAAAGCCAGAAGTGACATTGCCGCTCACCACACTGACTCAACTGCTTCCTGCGAGTGCAAGACCTCATCTGCCTTCCCTCAGGATCTAAAAGCAGCAGCAATAGAGTTAAATTTGTTCAAATATGCAAATAAGTAACCAGTAAATCAGAAGGCACTTGACTTGCTACACACTTGCAGGGTGTCATTTATTACTATTTTTGCTGTTGTACTTGAATCCACCTTCCCCAGTCATGAGTTCCTTTCTACAAAATCTTGCAAAAGACAACTGTAAGGGTTTAGTAGAAGACACAAGAGAACAGATGAACACAGCCTAATGAAGGACAAGGAAGCAAGCAACACTAGCTCATATCAACAGCAGCAAACAGGACTAGGGAAAGAGTGGCTAACACCCAAAGGCACCTACCTCTTCATGTGGCAGTGCTGTGCCTTTGTGCCTTTGACCCTGAAAGTCCCTGAGCTGCAGATCTCTTCCATGGGGTAGTATAGCAAGCTCATGGTTTGAAAACTACTCTGCAGTTACGACTGCAGATTTTCCTATAAACCATCTAGAAAGTACTACCAGGTCTGATAGTGAGAAGGGAAGAAGGTCACCCCCCTTTCAATACATAGCCACTTATGGAAGCAATTTTTTTTCCACTGCTATAATGTTTTATGTCAATCTTTTAGGGCTTCTCATAAAAATATTGCAGTTTCATCTCATTCTCAGCCCAAAACCAAAATGTCTGATACAATGCAGCGAGGGGAAAACCAGACAACTTTCCATCAAAAGCCTAAGCCCATGCCTAATTGTCTTCATTAAATGTATCAGTGGTGATCATATGCAATGGCTCACTGAGAAACCCACACTGTACTACTTCAAATAGTCTGGGTTTTGTACTGCTGCCAAAATGTTTTACCCCATTTCCTGTGAGTAACTAACAACTTTGGGGTTTAGTAATTGAAATACCAGTGATACACGAACTCATCTGTAGGTGTAAGTAGAGCATTACAGATTTCTAACTGACTTCTTGCTACTCCCTGAAAGTCCATACTTGCAGCAAATCAGTTCCAAACATGTTGTAAGCCTCAAAGTCATCTTTACAAATTTTAGCCTAGGAAACTGCAATTTTCAGCTAAGTGTATTATATCTTACAGTTGTTCATTTGATTGCCTGTTCATTCCAACAGCATCTGAAAAATCTTTATACTGCATAAATAATGTAGTATATCCATAACAACAGGATAGAGTACACTGCATGATTGATTACCTTGGCATTTAGCTGTTGCAGGAATAGCTTTTGTGAAACATGGCTCTATTGGACTCCCTGAAAATTACATTTTGGTAATGCTGTTTGAAGGATCAAAGTTAGGTATGGCAAGATATAATGTTAGTAACACTGCACAGGCAGGTACAAACTTCAACTTTTCATACTGTCCCAAAACAACACTATTTTACATTTGTTCCTCAAGGAAACAGATAGAAAAGTAAGGGTGGATCAATTTTAAAACAGTGATCTGAATCACTAGTCATAATTCTGTTTAAAATCAGCACATTTTTAATTCACGCAGTGCTCTACACAAGTGACCACTGCTACTTTTGGTTTTATTTCAGTCACTTTATCTTAACAAAGAGAAACAAACAAAAGAACTGTGACTTTGAAACAATGTTAAACATTATTGCAATTTCAGAGACATAGCAGCATTTCTGTGTCTCAGAACTGGTGAGCCCTACATGCCTGGTCCTCTTTGCATAGCTCACAGATCTTTGCAAGGGGAACATTTTATCCTGTAAATTAGTCATTTTGCTTTCTTCAGGACCACTACTCTTTGCAACTGACAAGTTTAGGATTTCAGCTTTATGGAGTCACTGAAGTTATTTCTGCCTCAGTATAGTCCCCTGATTATAAAATCCAGTTGTGATTTGATTGCATTCACAAACCTAATCTCCTCACACATGTAACTTAATTGGGTTACACTTCCTTTTTAAGTTCTTGCAGTTTCACAAAATTTTAAAGATAAAATTTAATGACCTATTAAAAATAAATAAATCATTTGTTATATCACATTCTACTTGGCATATAATATTAGCACAGAGAACATTTGCTAGAGGTACTGTTAAGTGAAAATCCTTGTTACATTATGCATGACTTCCCAAGGCACTGCATACATAATATCCATCATGAAATTCAGAATGTATAACTAAATTTAGAAAGAAGTATATTCAGATCTGTGATCAGCATTCTGACATCTCCAGTTACGAGTTTTAATTAAACTTGCTTTTTCTATTAAGTCTATTTTTATTAAAAAGGCCCAGAATCATGTTTTATACATTATGCATAACTAAAAAAAAAAAGATTTAAAAAAATATTTGCAAATGCCTTTTCTTAAAGGGACTCCATAATTCAAGTCACTGTTCCATAACTTCTCTTCACAGCTGTGACAAAGAGGCACCACTGCTGAACACGATCAACCTCTTTGAAGGCTTCAGCCACCTTGCTGGCTTCAGCACCCAAAATACTACTTCCTGTGCAAACATGCTGATAAATGACATCACTGGGTGATACAGGCCATGGATATACAGGCCAGGACTGCTCAGAATAACATCAAGGAATGAAGAGAGTGAGAGAGAGAAGGGGTCAAGTGAGGTTCACACTGTTTCAAAAATCACAGCCTGTGACCAGCATACTAGTCCCTCACAGATGCCATTCAGAAGCCTGATGTCTGCTCCTCCTCTGCACACAGACCAGAAGAATTTTACAGAGGTTAAATAACTGGCCAACAGAAAGTGAGCTGCATGTATACAAAGCCCTTTTATCATTTGTAGTTTAATAAATGCTTCACTAACCTCTCCAAAATAATCACTACTAATTTGCTTGACCATTTAACAAAAATCATGCATGATGGTACATGACATTTTCAAGATTTCTTTATTGTTTCTAATTACCTTCTCCATTATTCTTTTAATTTTGACTCATTTCTGTTTAGTCTGTTAATAAAAGCAGTCATTTACTCTGTCATATATCAAGTACTTAGAGAACATTTGCATAGTTACACCAATCAGATGTTTTCCTATAGTCAGGAATTTATAATGTTTAATACAAGTATAGAGAAGAACATCCAGTAGGATACACTGGAAGGGCTGAGAGATGAATTATGCCAGTGAGTTCACAAAAATAAACTATGTTTATTATCCATTATTACTACATTAATAAACTAAAATTATTAATTTAAATCAGGCATGCTTATTTCTCCAGGAATAATTCCAACCAGAGGTAAGTATCATTTTCAACACACCAATTATCTTTTCATAGAACACCTTCTCCTATTTGAAGATGCCCAGAACCACAGTAAGGTGGGATCCCCTATGGTCCAATGAGGAAGAGTACACAACAACTTCAGTCACCTTCAGTTAATAGGTGATCTTTCTTCACTATACTGCACAGTCTAGCACTCCTAAAGAGACAGACAGAAGCAATTTTCTGTCAGAAGATTACTTCAATATTTACCAACTCATTCTTTATTAAATGAATTGACATCTCTCCATCAGTAATCACCATTCACAAGATCAGTTGTGAGCAGAAAGCAGCCAATTTCCAGTTAGGAATGGCTTAGGGGAAACTGGCATATTTGCTTTAACCTGCTCCAAGTGAAAGCACAAAATACAGTTATGTGTTCCAAATGATGACAGTCACGTGCCCATGTTCTCCTAGGTGACGCTAATCATGATTGCATACATCCAAACACTTTTGGCTTGTTACACCACTAGCTTCTTGCAGCATTCCAGGATCTCAAAGATATACAAAGATATACAGCAGCACCTTCAGCTAAACACATCTGCATCAAGCTGCTTGCCTTACAATTATGTTTTCTATTTGCTTCCACAAAGTGCTACTCTCTACACTGATGGCTTTGCATTCTGCTCCAGTTTAAAAGAACGCAAACAGGCAAAGTCACAACAACTGAAGAAACAAACCTTTGCAGAGCGTTCAGGTTTTCAATAACAAGAAATCACCTACCAACACTCCAAAATAACCTAGAGACTAACAATTTCAGCTTTTCTATCATCTAATAGTTCATCATAATTTTATGCCTAATGAATTATACAGGCAATTGTCTTTTAAAAGCCTATCAGAAAATACAATACAGCAGATTTTCTTTAGCACCTGGAAGAATACTCAAATGGATTTGTAATAACGAATTGTAAGTCTGTCAACTCCTTTTTAAGCAGAGCTAATTAACAAAATTGGTCTTTTATTTGGTGGATCAGAAGTCACTAGTATTATCTGCACAAATCTCTCAGTCTTTGTCTACATTTAGATGTTTTCTGACTGTTTTCAGTGTCACAAGCATTACCAATTATGAGAATGGAGACATTACAACGACACTGCTGATTAACCATATAGTGTTCTCATCCCATGGAAATCAAAGAATCAAACTCAGAAGAGCAATGGGTATCTAGGCTTTTTATGAACAAACACGTTTGCATGGAGAAGCCAGCATGCTGCAAAGTCTCATTCCTGACCTGTGCCCATATGGCAATGGCACAAAAGAGAAATTCAATACAGACACTTGTCTCTTCTGCTGTGGTACAGATAATTCTGCATTCACTAGCAAGAGAGAGAACTGTCTGGAATTCCCCCACAAATACACTTACTAGAAAATTCCTTTTTGTGATGCAACACTGTGGCACCAAAAGCCCCTTCACTAACTGTTCAATGCATCATATAGTCACACATTTCTGATAAGCTTCTATGTAAATCATCTTCCAAGTTTATATAATCTGTCTTCCTATCCTGAGGCTCAAACAGTGGATCTTCCTTCTGCCAAGGGTCAATCCAAACATCCTGGCCATATCAACCAATTTTAAATACATGTCAGTTTTTGATAGACTTCGATAAAATGTTAAACACATGTGTTTCAGCATGACATATTTCTCTTTTCTATGAACAGTCTGAGCTACAGTCTGACCTAATAAGCAGAGCAGACCTAACTGGCAGAATTCAGCATATATTTGTTGCTGATTAGATCATTTAGACAGCTTTCCAACCTCTATTTTTACCTCTTCTAATTTTAGCTGTTTCTTTGCTTTACATCTGTCAACTGGGACCTTTATGTAAGTTTTGTATAATTCCATGGGAAAAATGGAACTATTTAAAGAAAGAAAATGCATGTAGCAGTGCAGCACTAAGAGATGAGCTCTGGAGGAACAAGCAGGTGGCACAGTCATTTCTTCAGTCGCAGATTTAGCTACTGCCTGCTATCTGCTCACCTCCTACTGACAGAAAACTCCAAGGTCTAACTCTAGAAGCATAATGATTGGAGGAAAGAACCAAAACTGAGTAAGGTCTTTAGGAAAGAGATGGAAAAGTAGGTGGAAAGAGATAACTGGATATCCTTTGGCCAATTTTCTAAAGTGGTATTCTCATCAACACTCAATCAGGCCAGCTGAGGCTTTGTCTATCTGAAGTCTTACAAACCTCCAGGTAGGGAATTTTAACCTCTCTGGGTAATCTACCTCACATCAGCACTACCATCCCTGTAAACAAAGACGGTTGTGAGCATAGTTTTCTAGTGCCACACAGAAACAGGCAACAGCTCTCAAGGTACAACTAATAGTAACAAGCACCTACACATCTCTGGTATTTGTGTAATCATTCAATCTATCTAGTTTGCTGTTGCAAAGGAAACTGAAAGCTAAGATCTAGGAGTATAAAGTTTCTGCTGACCAACATCTCACAGATCATGCTCTAGGAAAGATGCATTCACCTACAGCCTCTGCTTTGAGAAAAACCCCACTTCCCAGTACCATGTGCTGAGACCATGATCCTTGCCTGATACCTCAACTGGCCAAACCAGCACTTCTCATTGTGGTGAACTAGACTTCATTCCAATTAGACTTTCTAGATGTAACAGCATTACAGAAATGGTGGCAAGTCTTAGCCAGGTATCAGAAGTACTTCTATATATGGCAACAATAGCACATGAATGATTTTACAAATTAAATCAGAATAATATCATATTAAACAAAGAATTGAGTTATCTTTTGTACTATCCATAGAATTTTGCCACACAAGTGCCTGAGAAGGATGGGTTTCATAAACTATGCATCTTCTAAGATAGTAAATAGCTTAAACAGTGGTAATTACCCTAAGCACTACTTTCCTAAGTATGAGATCTGCTATTATCCAATGGAAAATAAAAAATGCTAATGAATTTTGACATTTTTAACAGCACATGAATTATTAAAGAAAATGTACTCTTTTAGATTGCCATTTAAAAATCAAGTCTAATGATGACCTTCATGAGCTTTCAGCTCAAATAGACACTCATGTAAACCGTGTAAACGTAAGATGACTATGACTGTAATTGATCAATCAAATTCCCTTGTCCACCTACAATTTCTCTTGCTGAAAGTTTCAAAGGCTTTGGCAGATTGTCCAGCAAGAATGAACAGAGGAGAGTGATACACTTGAATATGCCAAGTGTAATCCTATTACATGCTGCTGACCGATTTTTTAAACCAATTCATCCTTATGAACATCCATTTGAAAGATTTATTATTTTTATAGAGTACTCTGAAAATCTGAACCACAGAAATAGTAGCCTAAAAATCAAACACTAATGGTGCACTTCATAAAACTGCTATGTTGCTATCCATATAACTACACACAGAAAAAACAGGTAACAAGTAGGATTAGAAATGCTCTTCCAGCTTTTCATTGAGCTTTTTCTCCTTACTGATAAATGCTTTACTTTTAAATGCTTTACTCTGTCAGTAGTAACTCTTTGCTTTACATAACTGCTTATAAGGCAATTTTACATATTTTAAAGCAATTTCCACATAGCAAGAGGAAGATCAGTGTCAATGTACTGTGAAAGTAAAGTAAACCAATTTAAAAATATTGGACCACTTTTTCTCCCCTATCACAAATGGAAGGGCACTTGGTGACCTCTCATTATTCTAAAGGGTCAGTTAACTATATCTGATAACTATACCACATGGGCAACGGCTGTTAAGTTCTGCATAAGGGATGCCCAGAACAAGTACAAAACCCTCTAGCTACAAGGTTATCTTCCCAGCTGTTGCTCTAAATGTAAACCAATGCAAAAAGAAAAATCTCTCAGATTATTATAGATACAGGTCAATTCTGTAGTAGTGACTTAGCCAACATGTGGGAAGACACTATTTTCTCTGTTCCTCACTAAGATGGAAGTTTGAAGACAAGGGAATAATCAAGTACCAAACAAAAAAGGAAGAAACTGCACAAGCACAAAAGAGGAAATGAGTCAATAGGCAAATACCATGCAAATGTCAAGACAGGCTGTGATTATTTATGAAACAGAAATCACCACTAAAATCTGGGCAACTAAGGAGCTACCACAAAGCAAATCTACTTTCAGATCTCAGAGAATTCCAGGCACTAAGAAAAACAATGTGTAGGAATGACACAACACACTTTTGCAAGACCTGGGTGTAGAGATCCGTGTGTGCACAGTCACCCCAACCGCACAGCAACTCATACACATGTTGCAGCTCACATCTGTTACAATACAGCAAACTCCACTTCCCAATAACACAGAGGATAGAAATGATAATAAAGGGTATTAAAGAACCAAGTTAAGAAACCCAATCTGAAAATGATAATGTTAAAGAACAGAAAACCTAACACAAACACAGCACACTGTTAAAACATGGGATACAGCACCACACCTGAACTAGTATCTCTGGCAAAGGAGGACTCTGACGAAACAGTATACCTTGGAAAACTCTGGTTAAGAAAAACAAAATTAAGAGTGTTCTCCATTTCTTTTAATGCTCATGTAAAATTCAGCATAAAGCAACTGGAACCCTAGTGGCTGCACAACCCTAGAATATTCAGAAAAATCAGCTACTAGAAGAATTTTTAAATGTTGGCAACTGCAGCATTATCAGTCAGAATGCAGATGTTTCCTGATTGTACAAATCAATTTCTTCACTAGTAGCAATTATAACTGCTGGCAGTAGCTATGGCAGGGTATGTAGAATACTGCAAGCAACATCTTCCACGAATGTAAACAGGGAGGACACAGAAAAAAGAGCTGATTAAATACCAGCTATGATTCCTTACTGCACGAGGATGTCTGCATCATCAAAACACATCTGAAAGATTCTCCCTGCTCATCAGCCAATCAACTAATTCTTAAGAGGCTCATACCTAAGATATGCAGCTAAGTAAGAGTCCCTGTGTCTGAAGTCTATAATCTAAGAAAGTTTCAAACACATAAGGAAAGCTGTGAAGTGGCTAAGAGTAATACCAGAACAAATCAAGATGCAAAATGAACAAGTCTGAATAGTCTGATATAGCTTACTTCTGAAAAGCAACCATCTGCACAGTATTTATACAGACAGAACTGAGGCATGTGATTACACATGCTTCTCACAACAGAACAGAAAAAAAAAACCCCACAACTATCAATCCAGAAAGAATTTCCACTTCCTAAATAACAGGTCTCTCTGAAAGCTGCTACAAGCCTCAGATCATCACTGCTGTATTGTTTGGGGTTTCCCTACATCTTCAGGATTAAGGGTAGAGGCAGAAAAGTAAGTAAAGATCTCCAAAAGTTCAGTTCTGGGCAATTCTACTGTACTTTGTTGATGCCTTAGCCAAACGACTGTGGTGAGGCAACAAGAACAAGTAGACCACACAAATGAACAATAACTTGTTTTCCTGCTCAAAACATTCATAGAACAAAACAAATAAGCTTGGCATAACAGTTTTAAGTTTTTTGCTTTGGAGTGAGAGATTCCTGGCACAAGAAAGGGATGAACATGTACAGGATAGAGAAATCCTAAATCTAAGAATATCACAATCCAGTTATCTAAGGTTAAATTAGAGTTAAATGCCACAAGTGTATGGTTTAAAGGGTGAAAGTAAACAAACTGTAAACCATGACGTTTTAGTTCCAAATAAATTCCCTTTTCATTTTGGAAAAAACCAGCATACATTAAGAATAACATGCCAGGCCCTGCCTAGTCAGCAACAGGCCATAAACAACAACAGGACAACAGGAATTGTACTAAAGCAGAGAAGCAGAAGTTATAATTGATGAATTACTATTTAATGTTTAGAATGGGAAAGTAAATTGCTATTTTAGTCATGCCAGACCCGATGGGCTGCATACTAGTAAAAGACAAAAAGTAATACTCTGTAACCCAAGGAGTTTATAATGTGAGAAAAACCCAGCTAAGAAAACAAACAAGGGGAATAAAGTGGATAGGCATGGAACAACAAATTATGTCCACAGCTGCTTTGCGGTGACTGGGTACTCGTAACTGTTGATCTAGCTCTTTTCTCCAGCTGCTAAACTGCATTAATATAGCTAAAAATACTGTTTCTACTTTTCTGGTTCTCCTTATTACTTAATGCTATTAACTGCCGAAGGAGGTGTGTATGGCAAAGTAAATAGGTCAGAAGCCATATTCTGAAAGCACTGTTGAAAATGCAAATGTTTTGGAACTCCTGATTTAGACAGCATATATTTTCTAAACTAGTTTCTGCTTCAATAGTTTCTCTGGTTTACTGTTTCCTTTTTCTTTTTTTTTTTCTTTCCTCCCAAGTGTCTCCAAGGAGCTGCCTGAGTCATATCCCACATGGACTATGGAGAGTTCCAGCTACTGCAGCTTCATCTCTAAGATTCTGTGAAGCAGGGAGTGTTGTTAATTAATTCCTCAGACACCCAGCAGACAGAAACTGCTACCTTTATCTACTGTCTACTGCTCCCTTCCACTTCTAGGCGTGAACGGCTTGGCTCCAAGCTGGCAGCCTTTCCCAGCGGGAACACTTTCCCTGATATGAACCCCACTGAAAATGACAGGACTAAGCTGCACACAGTTCCAGCAAAAATAGTTTCTAAACAGGAGAAAAAGCCCAACAGTTTTTATCCAGGAGACATGTCAGCTCCTGAGGCTTGCACCTTCTTGCAGAGAGTGAGCTAAGTTCTTCAGCAACAAAATGAAGGCAAAGTAAGAGCAGGTTTGTGCAGCTGGGACACTTGCAGAAAGCATATGCCAATCTCACACTAGAACAGGACTACTAAATTAGCTTTCCAAGTGCAAGTGTTGCACAAAAGACAGGCACAGGTGCATCAAATTGTAGTTTTATCTTATGCAGCTTTGGGGCTGATGCTCCACATTTAACCCATACTGTACCCATGGACACACACACCCCCCACATAAACAGATCATTCCTCAAAAGAGATCAGCTTCATTCATTTTCCAACAGACTCATTTGCTTGGCAAAGAATAGGAGAAGTACATCAGCAAGCAGATCCTTTTGAAAGGAACAGGTTTATCTTTCCACCTGCTGAAAAACATGACTCTGGGGGTTTTTTTATTCCTTAAAAAGAGGCAAAATTAACAAGCAGCATTTAAGAATGAGATACAGCTTGATTTGATCAATGTTTTCTTTCTACATTAAGATGTTTGTTAATCATTCATTCCATAATTTTCCTAAAATGCTTGCTCAATACATTAAGAAGCATGAATTCAATTACATTCAGAAAATTTCTATTGCTTGATTGGGGAGTCAGGATGCCAACAGCTCTCACAGCTTGCCACCTCTGAAGACAGAATCATACTTAATACTTAGTATAACTAGGCTTTTCATCTTACACTGTAATTACTTGCCACTTCAGAACTACAGAATGAAGCATCTTCCTATACTGAAGCCTTTCAGCACATGGCCAGCTTGCAAAAATTCGACAAAGAGCACTATCAATTTTCTCAAGAGTGTAAGGTATTTGCTAACTGCCAAGAACAAAAGGTAAGTGTTCATGTGCAGCATAAGGAGATGGAGTGTGAGAAATGGCACACATAATTCTGTCCATATTCTGCAAAATCACTGAAGTTGAATGAAACCTCAGTTCACACAACTCAAGCGAAAAAACTGGAACAGCCTCTAGGAAATTGGTAACATATATATAAAATAAGGGATAGCAAAGGTTTTATTTGTGGCTCTAAAAAGGGGAAGGAATAAACTTCAGTGTAAATACTTGCTGCTTAAAGAAAAGCTTCAGCAGAAATAGGTTTAAGTAAGCTGTGACAAAAAAAAAAAATTTTACTGCATGCCAGTTAAAAACATGACCATGTAGTCAGAGAAAAAAAACACAGCATCAGCACCACAACTGAAATTGCAATGTACTTGATATACAAAATAAAGAGGCTGCAATCCCAAAAGGCTTCCAAACATTTATATATTTACACATACACACACATATATTCATGCTTCCTGAGTATCATTCCATAATAAGCCATTATAAACACATGCCAGCAAGAGAGTAAGAAATGGCAAGCAAAGAGAAAATCCCTTTAAAGACTCATTAATCATAACATGGCTTAAAAGTAATAAAATAATTAAAAGCACAGTTTCAAACCTACAACCAGTAGATTAAGCAATACAAAAAAAATCCTTACCTGTGCATTCTGATTCCTGGCTTCTCTCCTTGCTGCTTTTTCTTTCAGTCTTTTCTCCTAAAACAAAGAAAAAAAAAGAAGAGGTACAGTTTTAAAATAAAATTCTGGGGTTTGTTTTTTTTTCTTTTAATATTTTAAGATGAAAGTTGAGGTCAATTTGAGCAACCTAGACATTTTTAATGGACACATACTATACTGGTGGTATTCACTCCACAGGTTACTGATAAAAAGGGATAAAGAAAAAAAATCTCAATGAAGTATTATTCATTCTTCTTGTTCCTAAAGGAAGTAATTCAAACTCACATTTCATCTGTGCCAAGACTTGTTACTTTTTAAAAAATGATGCAGCTAAGTGTTTTGACCAAGTTAGTTTTTGATTCTAAAACACAGTAGTTAAAATTGCACCAGGAGATGCAACTTTTCTTATTTTTCAGGGGCTTAATACAAAATCCAATCCATTTAACAAACTAAAATGGTAATTTTCCTAACTTCAGAATTGCTAAAGCAAATGTGGAGTGAAAGCTAAAACATGTTCTCCCTAGCTTTCTTATCTCCCTTATCAATGAACACTCCACAACAGCATTTGCTTAGTAACTGCATCAATGCAGAATCTTAACATCGTTCCCTCTTCTCCTTTTGTCTTAGTGATGCTGATGACACTGTTCGCATAAAACTGTTTCTGCAATATAACTCTCTCACTTTCTTTGAGCCATATAGGCCATTCCTAGCATCAGCACATTTAGAACCAAGTCCACCTAAAAGGGGACATCAACATCAGTCCAGGAGCAATACCCGAGCACAGAGAAGGCTGAAAACCAGCCAGATTTCAGCTCACTCATGGGAGTAACCAGAAAGCTACAACTCCTGCAGTCCTGGTGCCATATCATCACAATGAAGCTACCAAAGCATATTGATAAGTACCATACAAAGTTGCCTGGAAAAGCAGTGCTTGAGTACAGACTTGGGAAAAGAATACAACCACAAAAATTTTCAAAACTGATGTCTAAATTCAGTTTCTTTTCATTCATCTGTCTGGCACATGCTATTTTCTGTTCTCCCAATTGACCAAGCTACAGTGCTAGTTTACTCCAAAACTCTTTCAGGAAGTCAACCTCTTCTGTGTTTACTGAGCTATTTCCCTTGCTAATGCAGGAACAGCCATCAGGCTTTAACTTAAGCTTCAATTCCAGAGAACAATCCTATTAAGGCACTGCTTAAATTTATACACAGCTTCAAGCACATGTGTAAGTACATACAATGTGCTGAGCAAATGCTTAAATACTTTTCCATAGTCTGGACCTTATTTCCTTATACCTAGAGGACAACTATATATTCTACTGTGCCAAGGTAATATCCTCAACACAATAAAGACACTCTTTTATATGACTACATAAATCCCAGAAATAAACTACCTTGCCATAGGCTACAAAGAAATGTTACAGCACAGCCAGAAACACGTATCTCCAAAGATTCAGATGAGTAGTTTTTACTACAGTGTCATTCATTCTCATGTTGCTACTGCTAGGAAGAAATACAAGCACATGCAGAACACACATGGATAATATACTGTAAGACAGCTGTAAAAAGTAATCAAATGAGGCAAAGTTGAAGCAGTCAAACATTTCCATATTCATTTATTTCATGTTCTATAACTAACTGTATAAACTAATCTGTCCAACATTAGTTTTCATACATAGGAAAAAATAACAGAAAAGTCTAGATTTTCTTGGAATATCTAAAGTGTAACACAATAAGAATACTCCATCTTATCACTCTCCTATCAAGCTATAAATTTATCACTTGTAAAAATAGCATGTAATTTAGAGATAAAATGGATTTTTCATTTATTTTCACTTACTAGGGCAGGAAAACTTAATTACATCTGTTACTGGTTGACACAGCATAACTTGGTAACACAGCACCACAAAGCTGTCAGGTATCTGATCACAATCTGATTAAATACTCTTATCTACAATAGTGAAGCCAAGCATTGATATTTTCTTTTGCATTTATATTAAACAGCTCTCCTTTGCACCTATAGAGCACCTTTGTCACAGCTGAAAGATCTTTTCATGTTCTTTCCAGGCTATCAACAATGAGGATGTGAAAGAAGATAAATCAAAAATCAGTGCAATGATTTTTTGAAGCCTAACCCCTAAGAAAGTGCTTCCAGCCCCTTAGATCAAAACCAGGCAACCTCACCTTAAAGGCAGTAGCAAGAACATTAATTTATTATCCTAGGTCAGCAACATGGTGTATGCAGGCTTTGAACAGTGCCTAAAGACAGATTATCTACATGTCTTTTAAAGAGCAGTTTGGATAGAGAACCACAGGTTCACGGATTTATGAAACAGGAGAGGTGATGAGATCAATGTGCTTGACTAATACAACACTGGCTGCCAGAATGAATCAGTGATTCAATCTACTGCAGTGGTCATATCCTGGTTTAGAAGAATGTTCTATCTAGATTTTAAAACATTTCACTGAAGGATAGTACATCACAATTTTTCAAAACTAGCTGCTACTACTAGTTACTGCTGTTACTAGTCTTCGCCTATTTACCTTTAGACCATGTCTGGACTGTCTCACTGGTCTCTTGACCAGTTTGAAGGAGCCTCTGTTATCAAAGTTTAGGTCCTTATGTGTAAGATGTTTACCATGCTTCCTCTTAACTTTCTCTTTTGCAAGGTGAAGAAAAAACTCCAGATGTCTCTCAGCATATAGGTCTATTTTCTTAAATATCTCTGAAACAGATGTGTCTCAGATCTCACATCTCACCAACCTTACCTGTCACTTCTCTTTGTATATTCAATAATTCTATCAGCCCTTTTGATCCTGTCAGAAAAATTCACTGCAAAGTTCACATTGTCTTGATGAACCACTACATTACCTAAATCTTTTCTCAAGGTCTCTATCTCTAAGGGAAAAGCTCTCATTTCTATTCTAAATTTCTTCTTCCTAGAAATTTGTATTTCTGTCTATCTTAACACATAGCTTTCTTTGTCTGAGCCCAAATTAGCAAGAAATTCTGCTTCAGCAGTCACTTTTTGGCCACTGCTACATTTTATATTGTTATGTAGTTTAATATTTGTGTTGTTAAAGAGATTAGTAAATCATCTACGTGCAAGCAATGCTCCAACCACCAACAGACCCACACTCCCAACTGAAAGGTAAAATTAAGGAAATTAAGTGGAAAATTGGTTACTATTAAATAAACAGGGGAAAAAAGAAAAGGCTTTTAGATTATTTTGGTTTTGTTTTAATCTCTTAACATTTGCTTTTAGGAGTCTATTAAATAAGCTCTTCAAGCAACAAACTACATAAACATAACAGTGCAAACCCCATCTGTAGACCTGATGTTTACTTCACAGGTAGGGAAACTGAAACACGTAGGTTTAGTATAACTTACTTACAACAACATAGGAAAAGTGCAAATGGCATCTGAGCCATATGCTGAACCTACAGAAATCAAAGGGATTACTTCAAATGAATTCACAGACCCTTCCATTCCACCCTGAATGTACATACACAAACAGAAAGGGCTAAAGGTAACCTTAATTCAAGTTAAAATACATTTTCAACAGAATTACATGAAGAATTAAGTTAAGTTCACAGTGTTTCACATTGAAAGCTGTGAACTAAAATCTTAATGACCATGTCAATGGGAGCTGCACTGTAAAAACCACTTGTATTTTCTAGAGAAAACTAGAAGAAAAGGATGAAGAGGCACTTCATCTAATTCTGGTGCTGCTTTTGGTTTTGAAGGGATGATACCACTTAAGAATGGGAATTCATAATCTGGACAGGTCAAAGACTCTTGAGCTGTCTTAATGCAGCCACTGAGTGTTTAAGGAAACATCCACCTCTCACACACCAGATCTCACAGCAGGCAGGAAAATCCCACAACTGTCTGCACCTGCTCATACAGATACAGGTACACAGCAGTACCCAAGTCCTCTGCAAGTGTATAGCGCATCTCTCACCAGAATCTACTAGGTTGCCTCAGAGCCATGACAGGTTGAGTCAGTATTTTGGGCAGTTAAGCCATTACATCCTTCAGCTGGAGAAGCAGCCAGACATGGAAGCTCTCTTTACAGCACTACAGCTGCAACTTCACCTTAGCTGAAGTAAACTTAAGCCTGTAGTACTTCAGCCTCCACCCACAGCTGCATTTTCTGATTAGGGTGCACACAAAAAACTTACTTGCAGTTATTTTCCTATTTTTCACATCAAGGAAATAAGGCCAAGAATTCTTGATTTTCCTGGAAAACTCTTAGAAAACATTCAAGGGCATGTGAAGCTTTAAGTGTTGCCCATACAGCTGCTGAAGTAAAAGAAAAAGCAAACAATAAGCGAGCCCTTGCCTCTGCCAGCAGCACAGCAAGGTCAGACAGATGCTGCTGCTAAGACTGAGAAGCGATGCTGCTGTCAACCCACTTGTCAGCATCCATTCCCCTAAATAGCTCTGCACTTGGAACATAACAGCAACACTGCCTGCACACAATAGCTATATAAGAGCTCAGGTGGGCTTTCTAGCAAAGTAATATTCTCTTGATTTATTTTACACATCTTTCCATCTCTAATACTCTTCTTCTTTGCCATTCAACTAAATGCTCCTCTCGGCAGCAACCTCTTGCCTTTGTATTTTGCTCCTGTGCTGGAACACACTTTATGTGAGAGAATTTTATCATCCTCAGCCAGCAGTGCATTAAACCAACTGTACAGTTACACTGGAATCTGACAAAATCCACCTCAAAGTGAAGATGTATTCAAGTGCTTTACTTAATAAAGAGCATAATACTGCACCAAGACTTTTTTTCCCCTTCAGATTATTTCCTTTGAAATTGGATGCACTCTCTCTTCAGAATTAATGTATTGATCAATTTCAAAACTGGAAATGCTATTTTTCATGGGTGCATTCATCTGCCAGCATACTGAATGGTTTGCACTGCTGTTATGCTTCAACCCAGTAGGTAGCTAAATACCCCACAGCCACTCACTCACTCTCCCTCAGTGGGATGGGAGAGAGAATAAGAAAGAAGGTAAAATTCCTGGTTTGAAATAGACAGTTTAACAGGTCAGAAAAGGAAAGAAAAACAATAATAGTGATAAAAGAACATATAAAATAAGTGATGCACAAAGCAATTGCTCACCACTCGCTAACTGATGCCCAGCCAGTCCCTGAGCAGGATGCTGCCACTGCCAGGCCAACTCCTGCCAGTTTTATTGTTCAGCATGATTTCATATGGTATGGAGTATCCCTTGGCTCATTTAGGTCAGCTGTCCTGGCTATGTCTCCCTCCCAACTTCTTGTGCATCCCCAGCACCGTAGGACTGTGTAGGAAAAACAGCATCTGGAAAGACCCACTGTTAAGGCCAGCGACTGTGCAAGGGCCCGATGGTATGGGTACGGACATTGGACATATTCAGGGCCCACCTTATTAATTAAGGGATCTATGAATGTGAGTGTGCTTGTGAATTAGTGAAGTGAGAGTCTTCAGAGTTCTGCTAGCAAACATCAAACCTTATCAGCCAACAAGAAGGAATAAGCTTGTGCTGCCTCTGCTGTTCCTGTTTATGTGAGCACTGCCTGCATTTATCTTCTCTGCATCTCTTGCCACTGTGGCTGTCCATGTGTGCATTGTGTGTGCAGCACAACTGTGCAACACATTCACACCTTGTTATTAAGAAGCAAGATAAATCCCTCTGCCACTATTTTGCTCCTAACAAGTGTCCTTTTAGTTGAAAACTTGAAAAATGGAGTGCAAAAACATGTTCTAAACACTTTATTCACTTCTCCCTTTATTGTTGTTCATAACATTTTACACATTTCAAAAGAGCTCAAACCTATAGCTTTTGCTGGGCTGTCATTAAATACCCATTAATTTAGAATTTCTTTCACATCATCTAGATCTTTTTTACTGTCCTTTCCCTTGTGCTCCACTGCTAAAATTTACTTTGCTTCCAAAATGTCTATAAGCATTAATTACATCACAATTATATCTCAGATTTTTATTTATATCTGATTTTCAATTTTTCTCCATTTGTAGAGGAAGGAGAGGATAACAAAATGTGAGTCTCATGAAGGAAATCTAATTATAGCAGCGTAGATGCTTTACAAGTTTCCCCAAGCCTTAAGGCAGTGCAAGACACAACTCATCCTCATCCAAGCATCCCATGAATGCATCAAAACATTTTTCTGATTATGCTGAAAACTGGGCTCGTTTAAATGACATTCACAAATGGATTTAAAAGCAATGGCCTGTGGATACTTTCTGAATAGTTTTGCTCTTCATCAGAAACAGCTTTGCAAGGAAAGATCACATCAAACTTACAGGCCATATTAACCTAAAAAAAATCTACTTAGTGCATATTTTGACTGGTGTTGGATGAGGCTGTGTTATGCAGCTACTTAACATCAGAACAGTCTTCCTGTGTACAATGCAGGGCTGAAAAAGAAGATAAATTTGAAAGAAGCTGTACTACGCTTGTTTCACACTATAGTTAAGTGTTTTACTTCCCTGAGCAATCCATATCCATATCACAGCACTTCAGTCACTGAGGTAAAAATCAACTTACCCTATGTTTTTCCTTTACTTTCTTCCTGTATTCTTCTTTGTCAAATTTGTCCTCTTCCCGCAGTATCTCTTTTGCTTTGTCTAAGTTGATACCACTGGCATCATCTTCCTCATCTGCTTTCCCCAAACTGGATTTTTGCACAGGTGGCCACTGCTGCACTAGCTGAATTATACATGTCAACAAGAAAAACAATGGCTAGAACAGTAAAACTTTAAAGCACAGTTTTCCAAAGCTCAGAATTAAATGTCAGCCCTTCTCTATATTGCTACTTTTCTCACTATACTCTTTGTGCTATTTTTTCTCTATCCTCCTCACTCCTTGCTTTTGAATAGACACATACTACATTTGCATATGTATTTTAAGATGAGACAACAGCTTTTGAATATCTAAAAATAACTGAAGATATAATTTCCAGTCAATTAGGCAACCTCTAAAACCTTTTAAATTTTGTCTAATGCCAGTAATTATATGGCTATACTCCCTACATCTCCCATATAAAATGTTTTATTTCATCACAGAAGCAAATTATATGCTTGAACAGGTGAACTCTCAGTTTATGCCTTACTGAAATTCATCTACAGAAAAAGGATGTTACTTTGTTTTTCCATGTGCAGTATTAAGAAAAACTGTACACAGCATCTAAAATCTAATGTTAGAAAAGTTTACAGAGTGTGGAGACTTTCTAGTGAGGTTATCACCATAATGAAACCCTGAAGTGACTAGCATTCACAAGAGTTCTTTCTGATATAAAATCAATTCATTTTTCCAGGCACCATTAAAAGATTCAATTATATTACTGGCAAATTTTAATGCACTGCTACATCACTACCAAAAGGTGAACATTTGGTATTTCCTTAGCTTTCCTAACAAAACATTTAATCTAGAAATAATGAATGGTGGAAAGAAAGCCACAGACTTTTTTCTGTAGACTAACTCAAGACTTGCAGGAACTTTAGCAAATAGCTACTGAGGAGAACTGTTTTCTATTTCTGTAAGGAAAAAATAGGCTCTTGATTCCACCTGAAATTGAAGGTAATAGGCAGAGGTACAGTTCTGTTCATCCACTAACAGCTGTCATACAAGTATCTTATGCATACAGAGGTGAAAAAGAGGTCAGTGCTCAGCATTTCTTTTTTTCCTAGTGGAATTGAATTCTAAATGGAAGCTGAAAAGTTTTGCAAGACTTAAACCAATTACAAGAACCACACACTTTTGCAAAGCATATATTTTTATACATAAAGTATTTTTGTCTTTATAGAAATGTCAAATTCAGCTCCCATCAAAACAGGTATTCTGAATGGATCTTACCTCTCCATCTTCAGTAAAGACTATTTTTGTGTTGACTTTAAATTTCTTCTTCAAAATTTTTTTGGCTTCTTGAGTTTTAGTTGTTTTTTTCTTCATCTTTGCATTTGATGCATTCTGTATAAAAGAAAATGAGATTTCTTATAGGTTTTTTCCTAGTCACAGTATACACATCAAAATTAAATAAGAGCAATTAGATGCGATTCCTACAATAGATGAGAAAGCTTATTTTCACTGGGAAATACTCTAACAGACCTTTGGATAGAAGTATTTTAAGCAGGCCATAACATGAGGAACTCTTGCTCTGATAACAATTCAGCATAACTTAAATCTGCCAGGAACCAGACACCCAACTCATTCCAATCTCACTACACTTTTAGGGACAAGGACACTAGATGTACCAGCTTACACTGTTAGCAAGCCTCATCAGACAACAAAATCCAGAATAACTGACTGAAGCCATTAGCTACAACTGATCAGATACCACTTGTCACCACACTGTCCCCAGGCATCACAGCACACCACTTTGAGTGATTTCTGTGTCAATGAAGGGCACAAGTGACCATGTAAGAACCTTCCTCTTCCATAACTTTTGTCCCCTGCAGTCCTATCAGCATGCAGAACATCAGTGCTAGGAGATGTTTACCAAATTTAGTATTAAATAACATTTAGAATCACAAAAGTTATTAGCATCACAGGAAAAAAACTGCAGTGAAACAAAGTGGTGAAGACACCAGGGAAATGAGCAAACGAGTCAGCAGAGCTTATGAAATCCAGACACGAACACCGTTTCTAACAGGCTGAGCTTGTTTTTTCCTGGCTATTGCTGAGAAAGCAACACTGACCAGAAAAAGGAAATACTATCAACAAAACAGTATCCCTGTATAAAACACACAGGTATTGAAGTTACATTTATTGTTTTGTGTTTGCAGTCTTGCTGTAAGAAAAAAGCAGCAGTCACTTCTGGTTTTGACAGAGATTGAGGATTTATCCAGAGTATTTTTGTACTTTGGAGATAGTTTGCAACTCTGGGAGGATCATTTCAATTAATTCTGTAAAAATGCAGTGGAAAATAAATTGTCACATGCACAGATGGCCTGCATAGGTTTCAATAAGCCACCCATCTGGTGGCAACATTGTGGAATCAAAGAACATGGAGATTCCCAACCTGCAGCTCTTCTGAGAGTTCTCCTTTCAAGAACAAAAGCCAGATGTGTTCAGGTATCTAACAGGACAGAATACACAGAGAGGCTATTTGAAGCAGTAACTGCCACTGTAGAAAGTATTTTATCAGATCAGATACAGTTATATCCTAACATTCTGTGATATATCTCATGTTATGAATTCTGCACATGATGTGGTCCCTGCCCCACAACCACCAGAGTATCCAGAACAGGACACTGCCAGAAGCCCTGAAAATGTTCCAGTCATGATAAAACTTTCTTTTCCTCAAATTTTGTTAAAGATTCTCAGATGTGCATCCTACTACTACAATGGCCAAAAAATCCAAAGAAATCACTACATAAGATAACAGCTGGGTCATATAATGTTTTCTATTGAAATACCTACAATCTTTCTTCACATTGTCCCCATGAAAAATAAGCTTCACAGGTCTTCTCATATTACATGTTAACAGTTAGTTAACTGTAGCTTCTCCAGCCACCTTTCTCTTTAAAATGTATTTTCAGCATCCTACTATGTATCCAGTTACACTAGTCACCACAGTCATGCTGGACTCTCAGCAGGGAGGAGGGGGTGGAAATCAAACATTCTTAGGTGAATTGAGCTGAATTAGCCTATCAGGGCTTAGAGGATGATTTGGGCAAGAGAAACCAAACACTGAAAAGTTTTTTAAAAATCCATGTGAATATTCCAAATCCAGGCAAAACTTGAGAATGCCAAATATAAGACAAAGTGCTCTCATTTATGCCCCTAGTACTTTTGCACTATATGAAAGACAACTACTCTCAGCTGAGTTGTCAGGTTAAAACTCTTAAAAACCTCAGTCAAACCTAATCAAAACAGTAAGGTAGCAATGGAAGAAAATACTTTATTGGAAGACTAGAAAAAAATATTACTGGATTATTATTAAAGACCAGCATTCATCCATATCTCCTTAGTAACTGTAAATCCAGTCAGCAGCTCCTAGGCATCAACAAATCTGGGTCTTGAATGCAGCTGAGAGCTGAGGAATAATTCCCTGCTACCATAATAAACTTTACCCACCAACACTGCTCAGGCATATAATTATATACACACAGGCATTGCTACATCCTCAAGGCAGAATAAGAAAGTAGTGCACTTAGAACAAAAAAAACCCAAACAAACAAACCAAAAAACCCCCACAAAAAAAAAAGAACCAAACCAAAACACATGATATTACAAAATCTCTCTCTGTAGCTGGGCAGATGGTACACTGCAACTACAGCTTATTACAACACTCATAATTGTCTCCATTACCTTGTGTTTCCCCATCTGTCTTTTGTGTCCACTTGTTTTCTTGCCTTAAACTGGCAACTGTGCCACAGAATATATGCAGCATGTTAAGTGCCTAGTGCAATGAATCCCCAGCTTTCACTTACAGATTTTATAATCTATGCTAAACAAAAATATAAATTCTGTTTAGTCAGGGTTGTGCATGGATTATCTAAAAAGTACATTATTTACATCCACAAATCATGTGCTAGAGGGGTTTTTCTATTTTGTTAATATAGGAAATAAATTTTTAGCCATCCCCTGCCTTCAAATGCAAGTCTGAAGAATTCAAGATAGACAATCTCCCCTTTTTACAGTCCTGCCTCTCTGCTTCCTCCACACTGCTTAGTGTTCAGCTTGCCTCATTCCATAAACCTCAAGGATTAGTGTTAGTTCACAGACCAAAACTCAGGAACCAACAACTTCTTTTTGGAGCTGAAATGCTTCACTAGATTCTACTGGACTCAGCCCAAAGTATCGACAGACAGAAGGTTCCCATTGCTCATAAGACCCACCAAAATCTCCAGTGGTATAGTAATGGAAGGCACAGTGCCATATGAGGTGTTTATTTTTATCTGCTGCTTCCCCATTGTCTGTGTTGTGATTACAGGCAGTGCTTCTCACCTGCAGTTTCTCCAGTTATTTGTCAGTAGTTGTAATCTGCAAAAGAAATTCTCATTTACTGTGCTACTGGGTGAGCAACATATCTCCTTTGTGTCCCAAGGTTCTCCTTTACCAGTCCTCATTAGTTGTGTCCTGGACACACTGCTATGTAAGAAAACACAACATGAAATGCAGAAAACTTTACACCCAGATCAGATGCCTTCTTATTGCTGAGCCATTAGCAAATCACTCTGCTAAAACACCAATGTTAGTGAAACACATATCCAAGACAGGATGAAAGCAAGTAATAAATCTGATAGAAGTATCAACTGTTTTAATAAGCAGTTAAAAAAGGAAACTGCATGTGTTAAGCCCTTCTATCACTCTCTTTTTTCAAATGCAAACTGTTAACCTCTAACTGAAGCAAGCTTTCTGCTTAAGAATTCATTACTTCCTTTGCCTGTGCATCATTTAACAAAGGTAGTGTTAGGAGGGCTATTTACTCTAGAACCTTAGATTTCTTCCAAATTATATGCATAAAGCAGTTTTTCTTCTATTGCAAATTTAATATCCTACTACTCCCCTTCTCTGTAAATTCTTCTTAAAGCAATGAACACTTCAGAAATACCTAAGCTTAAACACTGCAGGACATTGTTTCTTCTGGAGCCTCCAGAGATGTATTTCCTAAATAAATAGAGATTTCAATAAAGCTTCACATCAACCCAAAATGTTTCTGAAAAATAATGTATTCATGAAGGCAAACATGCAAATTTCAGAAAATAGAGGTTACATAACACAGTAAATAAAAAGCACAGAAGACAAATAGCAAGCTAAGAATAAAAACCTTCAGGAAAAAAACCCAAACTATTAATCCAAACCAGCATCTTCTGCAATTCCTGTTTGTTCTCTAAAGATCAGTTTAGCCCAAAATATTTCTTGCATTTGCTTGTTTACTACCTCTACATATACCACTTATGTTGCTATTGTTTCTCCTCATGCATGATTTTATTTATTTTTTGGGGGGGAAGAGGGTGGGAAGGAGGGGAAGAGAGCTGAAAAGCAAAAAGAAAGAACATTTCACAATAAGGTCCAATCAGAAGGGGAACAAAGTTAAGATGCAGACCCACACAGCAGTAGAGCTGTGACCCAAAACACAACATCAGCTCATTAGAGACCAAATCACCTTCCACAGGCAGCAAATGTAGCTAGAAAAAACCCCATGCTTTTCAAAAGCAAGACAGTAATGCAAAGATAAACTGTAAAGCAATTCTTACTGAAAGACTTGCCAATTTTATATACAGAAAGGTTCTAAAAGAAATGCTAGGCTAAAGATAAACTAATGATCTCCTCAGAGGCTGGGACAGGAATATATTGAGTATCAGATGACAGATCAGTGGAGACAAACAGAAAGCTAAAAATTTCTGTATTAATTGCTAACCCAAAGATTCATGATCTGTTAAAAGCAGATTTGAATATTTGTCTCTGTGTGTGCAGCCAATGACAAAAATTCTTGCTATAGATACTACAATAATTCACTTATTTGGTTTTATTTGGATACTCTTAGAAAAGCTTCCAATTTGGGACCATTTTGACATAACTATTACAGTCATTCAGAAGTAATGAAAGAAAGAACAAAAGAAGGAACACCAAGGTAAAAAAAGGGTGGTTATTTGGCATATTTTTAAACAAAATAGAGTTTGCCATTATTAAACTACTAAAAAGAAGTGAAATTCAAGGACAGAAATCAGAATAAACTTTTCAGTAAATATGTAATACCAAACCAACATACAATTCCTTCACAGTTTGGGATGAAGTAATTTATGCTATTTGGTGGCTATGTGAAATGAAGATTGATCTATTTATTGTGAGATCTAACAGATAACTTTCCTACTGAATGTACTTTTCTCAAGTTTTGGGTTTTTTTGACTGCCATCCTTGGCCATTAATGGTCAATAATGTCTGATATGAAATGGACATTAAGAAACCTCATTTCCTTTCCCCCAGGCACTACAGAAAGCTGACAGGAAAAGCAGTGTACATACACGATAAAGAAATAAGACCCAAGTAAAAACAAGTTTAAAAACCTATCTGTTTGCACTTGAGGAAAGCATTTTTTTGGGGAACTGCAAATACTACCCACAGAGTCAAATTCAGCCCCAGGTCCCTGAAGATAGCACTTAATGCTCTCCAAGGAAACAGTCCCTCTGGACCTGTGCTTCCCAGATGCAGAGTATCAAGTGTCATGAGCTCCAGCACATATTGCCTTGGATAATCTGAGCATGAAAAATTAAAGCCCTGAAAGGGCAGGCTGAGAAGGTAAGTAACCACAGAGCAGCTGGAGGTCTGATCAACTTCATTAGGAATGGGGCTTTGCCAACAAGGGTGAAATTCTTAGGAATCTGTATCTTAGCAAAACCAAACCTGCAGGATTATAGAGTTTCCTGAATAAATAACCATTACAAGATAACTTACTGGGAACCCTACAAGAAATAGAAATAGGGATTTATGTGAGAAAAAGAAATCACACAAGTTACCTGATAGGACTGAAGTCAAACAGATTCCTAGAACTGAAATAAAGACAGAATAAGAACAATACCAGTGGAGTTGTTATGCAGGAAGAATAAAGGATTAGAGATTATCTGAATATGCTTTCAGAACAATACAGCATTGCAACAAATGGAGCCTAAGGAAAATAGAGCATCTATCACCAGGTAACTCAGTGGGATTAAAGGATCAGGAACAACATTTGGTGGAAACAGTAAGAGAAGACATAAAAATACAAAATAGGACAAGATGCAGCAGGGGTTGACCAAAGATGCCAGGCTAAACCAATATTCTTCAGTTATCAAAGAAACGGTTTTAACAGCAGAAATGCAGAAAAACCTATTCTTCAAGAAAGCTTTTGATACAGTACCACATGGAGAACTGCTACTTAAGTCAAAGAAGAGGACACTGGTGTAATTTAGCTACAAGTCATCTAGCTATACTGAAGACGGAACGAAGGTGTTACTGCAAGTTTAAGAGCAGGACTGCAGAGAAGGTTACACGTCCCTTAAGCAGAGCCTAAAAGGCCTGTAGGAGGCACAAGGAACTGATAGTGTCAGTAGCCTACGAATGAACCTCCCAAAATAACACTAGCAGATGCCACTGTGTGATTTGAAACTCCCTAAACATAACTGAAGAGAGAAAAGAAAAAGCCAAAAATCATCCATGGAAAGGTAAGGAAATATGAACAGTTAGAGGGAGAAAGGAACTACTAACATAAACACTTGATTTTTGTAGGGGGAGAAAAAAAACAAATGGAAAGACATAAAAGAAGAGAGCAAAGGAACTGCAAACACACCTAAAGGAGCTGGATCTGCCTGACTGGTCACCAGCCATCTCCAGGCACTCAGTTGCTCTCAGAATTGCCTTCCTCCAGCTCAGGATTATCCACCTGCCTCCAAAACAGTTTGGCAAGCTCCTACCAACAGGCTCTACACAGCATGGCCTGTACCGGCACTGTCAAGCACCTCTCCTGGAGCTGCTTCACCAAGAAAATTCAGCACCTGCATCCTGCTTGCTCGCTGCTCAGCTGCCCACTACCCACATTTGTCACTCTGGCAACAGAAATATGGGTCTAGGCATTGCTATTTTCAGAATTCTAATTAATTACTTTTGCACAAAGGCTATGTTAATATATCTTCCCACAGAAAAAGAAAAGAGAGGCAGCCACAGCCTGCAAAGAACAAGAAGATACTGCAGGATGAGAGGACAAGTAAAATACTGCAAAGCAACTGTTGAGTTCCAGCAGTGACTGGCCAACCTTGCGCACAATCCCCACGTGGCCGATACCACCAGGCAGCGTCAGATCCACACTTCAACAGCCATACTGGGACACCTCTCCATCCTAAATGCCTTCTTTGATAGACTACCAGGCCTATACTGGGTCAAAGGAAAGAGACCATAACACCTGCTGAGATACAAATTGTTCACTACAAGTCTGTGCGTGTACATTTGTGGGTATTCATAAACACAGATTCATCTACTTTATACTCTGCTAGAATGAAAGTAAATTGATATAGGAGATCACAGGTATTTTGCACTGAATAAACAACAGTGAGAATCAGTAATAAGTAGAGAGGAAAGCTACCCCCTCCAAAACCCCACTGTTCTAAAAAAGCCATCATTTGAACCAAGCCACAAAACAGACAATCAATATTACAGAGTGTGTCTCCAGTGATGTTTCAGTTTGCATTAAAAAGATGCTTTTGAAAGTTTTCTGCTCACTGTTCCTAGCTTGGATGAAACAAGACTTGCAGATGCACCCCATGAGCCCACTTGACAAGCTCTGACTGATTATGGGCAGTCAGTCCACAGGAATAGACAAGATCAATGCAAAACCCCACGTGCGTAGGTAAGCATGGGGTTTGCTCTGCAGATTCACTCTCACTGCATTGCACTACTTGCCTCTGCAGCCACAGCCACAGATAATTCTGTACATCCTCTCTGTCAAGAAGGAACAGAAGCCAACAGATTCCACAGATTTTAAGTGCCTTGCCAGTTCATTTATCCCCACTTCTCCCCTCAAAGTGCCAGCTTGGTATACAGGCTTCTACAGAACACAGCCCGCCTATGTGCTGTCACATATGGGAGAATGTGTTAACATACTGATCTATATTTTAGTGGAAACAATCATTTAAGGGCTAAAGATCACTGACAGCATCATGCAGTGTTTGCTAGCTAAATTCATATGCACACCAAAAAAAAAAAAGCCTTGCAACCTGCTGACAAAGATTCTTCTTCCAAATGCAACATTAGTTCCCATGAAACCAATCCATACTTATTTGGCTCATCACAAAATTCATCCTCTGTAAAAGAATTAGGCCTGCTGAACTCACTAACAGTGGACACTAAATAAAATAAGATCAGACTTTTGGAGAAACAAAGGCAATATACTAGAGATCATGCAAATTAGCTGCAGAGAAGTATGAGTTCAGGCAGCAGCTTGCTTACAATGACACTGGCACGGGGGATGCAAACTACTATTTGCTTTAATTTATACAAAGGGCTATTCCACTACTTTTTAAACATACACAACTAAAGGCAATTTAAATAAGCTCTCTCATCTATATCTCAAGGTTCATTCATGGGGAGGGGAGAAGGTTACAAAATAGAACAGCATTTTAACACAGCTGTTCTTGGTCTGCAATGAACTTGAGGGTTGGAGGATTTCTCTAAGGATTCACTCTTGCTCTATCCTTTGAATTCTAGGAAAATAAAGGCATCATTTAAAACACTAGAAATTTTACTGGATGCTCTGAAAACACAACCAAACCTATGTGATTCTATGTAGTAGCTCTAAGCATCCCTCTAAAACACTAAAGTACCACTTGAAAATGCCTTCAGAACAAGTACAGCAGCACTTACAGAGCAAAATTTGTCTTCAAAGGTAAGCACAGTATAAGGCTCTTGACTTAGTTTGCTGATTTAGTATGAGGAGAGGTAAGTCAATGGCAAGTTGTAGTCTGAGTATTCTGCTAAGTTAGCACACCACTGACCTGGAAATCAGCACTGATCTGGGCTAATATTTTGTTCTAACTGTTAAATGAAATCAAGGAAAGTGAGTCAAGAGTAAATTATGCTGTTTAAGATGAATAAAGGGAAAATTCACCAAGGGTAGAATGAAAAATTTCTTCAGTTCCATACTTTAATGATGAACCATTCCTTCAAGTCAATGTGTCAGCAAAATTAACTTCACCTCTTTCATCATGAGTACTTTAGGTACCAAAGGTACCAAACATCTGCTTACTCTCGGGTTAAAGCAGATATCCACATGTCATTTACACTGAGCTCACAGATCTCTTTACACCTTTATTTAAATCTTTGAAATCACCTTACTCTTCAAACAGCAGTACTGCTGTAGCTTGTTTTTCCATTCACTCCAGACAGTTTATGAGAACACACTCACTACTCACAGGAGGATGTACCCTTTCTCCATTTTCCTGATGCTGCCTTGTACCAGCCACAAGCCAACCCACCTTATCTCTTCACTGGAACCCTCTTCAATATCTAATTTGTAAATGGATCAGCTGTCAGCATGGAAAACAGCATTGGAAATTATTGCTATTCCCCTTGAGAATACCACTTAATAGGCTTATGCTAATTATGTACTTTTTCTTCACTGTCCTAGCCAAATCTAAAGGGAACATGTTGTCAGTAACACAGCTCCTTTCCCCAATCACATCCTCAGCCCACTCATTATGGTGGTTGAGCACAGCACTTAAATTGTCATTCAAGAAATAATAAGAGCATCTCTTGGGATGTATCACCAAAACAAGTATACTCAGAGCCTTAGTAGACTATAAAATTACAAATTCAATTATTTGATAAAAACCTGCACAAGCAAAGTGCTTTTAAACTTCAGGGTTATTTGAAGTATATCATCACACTGAAGTGAACATAAGGAAATGCACCAATAGCTACTGTAAGTTGGCAGCTGCCACAGCCACTGAGAACCATTTCTGACATGAGAATCATCACATATTTGGTTACACAAAGGTATTTTATGCATTACTTTTAAACTTTCCTGGTTCAGATACAAGTTCCAACTCTATTTTAAAAGCATGGGTCAATGGTCAGAGGAGCTGAACAAGGTTAAGAAAAGTTCATGCAACAAGAATAAACACTTTTTGAGAAAGTCTAGAGACCTGAGCTGTCCTTTTTGGGGTTTTGGCACTTTTCAAACAGAGAGGAGCTTTCAAATTTAAAGCTACCTACACATGAGCATACCTTGCTAGAGTATTGGAAACACTAGCAAAAGTGAATCCATGTGCAGCAGTCTGTCAGCCTCATTATTTAAGTGTATCAGATTCATTTCCTGATTTATGAATTATCCACTTGCTCAGGTCAAGGTATTCTTTTCATTTGCCAGATAAGTTGCAGTACTGTAGTCCTCCTCACAGAGCTGATTCATGCTCAATGTTTTCATAAAACTTCCCATTAAAAATTTATCTGTGTTTGCTTTTACATCATGAAAAGTTACAAGCAGTAGTGTTACAAGCCACCCTTACCTCCACCAAAATGAAACATATAAAAATAACTTTTTCCTTCTGCCCTCCTTGTGCCTTACTGGTAATTTATTTAAAAAAAAAAACCAAAACACCACCCCAAAACCACACCACCTCACACCACATCTACTTCTAGGGCATTTATTGCAAATAAATTTTGTCATATGAACAGTCATTGATGCAATGGAACTTTTGTTCTAATAAAAAAACCTAGTCTTGCCTCATGGCTTTTTAATTCAAATAAATCAGTTACAAATTCTACTACTTACTGCCCAAAATTGAGACACACGAATCTGAAAATTGTATCTCTTTTAGGAAAGCTAAACAATCAGTCAACAATGAACAGTTAACTACAATAAATTTAGAGCAGTTTCTTAAAAGAAAGGCTCATGTGTGCCTCTTTTTTCCCAAGGATAATTCAGACCATTGTACTTACTGTATCAGATGGAAAAACATATAGGTTTCTTCACTAAAACAGCAAGGATTTTAAGCCTTGACTCTTTTCTCCTGGGAAATTCTGTAGGTAACTTGTGCCAATTTATTTCCTATATTCAACTGCTGAGAAAAGTTTATCTAGGATTGTAGTAGATCTCTCTAATACATTTTATTCTAAGCTTTGATTTACTAAAAGGTGACTATCATTATCTTTTGTGTTCTGAATACACAAAGATATATGCAGGATTGTAGGAATGACACCCAGAATATTTTAACAAAAAAACTCAGTAGAATATATCTTGTAAGAATATCTACTGATTTGTGATGCTGGAGAACACTCTTCTTGCACAGAAGACAGCACTACTCAAGTTTTCAAGAATCACAGAACCATTTGGATTGGAAAATACCCTTAGGATCATTTATCAAGTGCAATTGTACCCTAGTGCTGCCAAGTTCACCACTAAACCATGATTCTAAAATGCCACATCTATATGTCTTTTAAATACCCCCAGGAATAGTGAATCCACCACTTTCCTGGGCAGCCTGTTCCAGTACTTGATAACCCTTTCAGTGAAGAATTTTTTTTTCCTAATAGCCAATTTAAACTTCCCTTGGTGAAACTTGAGGCCATTTTCTTTTGTCCTATCTTTTGTTACCTGGGAGAAGAGACCAACCCTCACCCCGCTATAACCTCCTTTCAGCTAGCTGTAGACAGTGAAAAGGTCTCCCCTGAGCCTCCTGTTCTCCAGACTAAAACAACCCCAGTTCCCTTAGCTTCTCCTTATAAAACTTGTGCTGCAGACCCTCCACGAACATTGCTGCCCTTCTTTGGGCACACTCCAGCACCTCAATGTCCTCCTTGTAATGAGGGACCCAAAACTGAACACAGTATTTGAGGTGCGGCCTCACCAGTGCCAAGTACACGAGGACAATTGCTTCCCTCATCCTGCTGGCCATGCTGTGATACAAACCAGAATTCTGCCAGCCTTCTGTAATACCATCTACTTTATATATTCCTTTCCAGACTTCTAGTACTTCATTTCTAACCATAATCCTATTCTGCAAGTCAAGCAGGAGGGGTTTTTTTCCACTCACGTTTGCTTGGACACCTCTGTCCATACCATTTCAGCATGAGAACACTAACACTGCTAAGGCAAGTATCTTTATGGTTTATGCAGTGCAACCTTCACAGACCTCTTTATCTAAAGGAAAGGAGAATAAAACACTACCAGAACAAATGATTACACTGTTGAAAGAAGCAATATAATTTTCTCATTTGTTTGGTTTAAGACTCTTTCAGCTAAAGTTTTAAGTGCTTTCATCAGTAACCCATATACTAGAATAGTCTAATTAGTCTACACCCAGTATTTAGAAGTGTTGCCTGCTGTGCATGCAGCTAGCCACCAATGCTTTCCAATACAAGTACAGCTTGTTCAGGTCTTAGAATTCTTTTATTCATCAACAACTTGGGGGTTTGCCAACCCAATATTAAAAGTGACAGATGTTCACCAAATAATGTCTGACAACTGCAGCAGCTTTCTGATAAACCAAAGTAGGTTTCCTTGGCCCAACTGCCATTAGCATATCCAACACAAAACAAACACAATAAAAAGGTGAAGTATTAATTCATAGATTTTAAATTAACATGTCCCAGAAGAACTAAAAAAATTTTAATTGTCACTCAAACTCCCATTTCTGTTTACATAGCAATGTGTTTCAGCTTGCTCTCCTAATATCCACTATACCTCATATGCATATACAATAATCCAAGTAAGTCTTTTGGTTGAGCAATATCTTCTCTATTTATTGCCTAGATTAAAAAAACCAAAACAAACAAAACAAAACTCAAATCCCTTCCCTCCCTGTAAATAATGAGAGCTAACACTAAGCAATTATTATGTGACTTCTGCTGCTCCTAGCACACAGGTGGCAACCACCAAAGGTCAAGCTACTAGCCATAATCACATAAACTCAAGGAAATCATGCAGGCTAAATAGCAAGCAAAACCTTGGTTTTCCTCAAGTCTAGCTACTCATTACCATACACAGCCATTATAGAAACCCTATCCTCCAACACCTCAATCTACACCTGAAGGAAAACAGGACTGCTTATGTTACAGCTATTCCTGAAAAGTGGATGGGGAACTCCCACCACTGTTCCTTGGGATGACTAGGAATCTTTGCATCCAGCCTTCATTACATACAAAAATGAGCTCAAAACAGTATTAACTCTTTTTCTTTCCTGAAAATCTGACAACCAGCATTTCAGACTAAATACAAGGCTGAGAAAGTCAGCAGATTTATCTTTCTGCACAAAGAAAGCTGATTGGTTAGAAATTCTCTTTCCCAAGTCAGCTAACTCCTGCATTTGTGATAGTCAGCACTAATGAAGAAAACAACATAGAGGAAGTAAGAGAGAGGAAACATGACATGAGGCACAGCTGCTGTACAAAAATAAGTTTAAAAAACAAAGTATCTTCAATACCAAAACTGCCTGAGAGAGGGGTATACCCTGCTTCTCTGCAGCCTTTGCTGGTTGTTGCCTATACATCAAACACAGGCATATATAATTCATATATATGAAATTAATATTTTCTACAATAAATTCTGTATTTTTACAGATACACTCTCTATATGAAACATACAAAGGTTAAATATTTTATGTATATAAGCTATATATCTGGGGTTTTTAAAAGTTCAGGATAACCACAACCTGTCATACAACTTAGTCAAGCACTGAACCTTGAGCAGCTGATAGCTTACTAAGTTGATAAATTTACTCAGGTGAACAGAAAACAAGCCAATTCCCATTCAACTCTGATCTACTTGCTGACCTTACCCTTATGACAACTACAAAATTTAAAACTATATAATCCTTGCAATCCTATTAAAGTGGGAAAAGAATGCTATTTCATCAGATAGAGTTTGACATTCAGATGCTCCAAGTCTCACAGCACAAGCACTGAATTTCTATCTGTACCGAGTCCTTTTTAGGCTATCAACACAGCAAGTGTAGTAGCTATACACTCCAGCAGGATCTCAGGAAGGACAGTTTGAAAAGGCAGATGATAGATAGCCCTAAAATGCTCTCACTGAAAGATTTCAGTCCCTCAGCAGAAGGTAAAAGAATGGCAAAAGTCTCAAGACAGTGAAACTCAGCTACAATTCAATCAATCTAGGCAGGATAGGGGAAGTCCTGCTTTCTGAGCAGGATAAAATCTAGAGCTTTTCTTGTTAAGAGATACAAAAAGAAAACATAAAAAAGGGAAGGACAAGTTTAAAAAGCCTGAATGCACTATTCATACTTGCATTATAGCTTATCATGAGACACAAGCTTCAACTTTCAACAGTTTTCCACCATTTTGCAAATGCAAGCAGCAGTGGCAACAGACACTCAGTTCATGAACACCAGACATGAGTGTACACACAACTGCCCAGTGAATTTTAAGCAACCTATGTATAACAAAAAAGAATATTTTTATATAGCAAGGAAAATGAGCTCATAGCATTTTCTTAGAATAAACAAACCAAATACAGGAAAACAAATCAGCTGTGGGTTCACAGTTAAAAATAACAACCTGGGTTTCTCCCACCCCCTTTAATTTCCTTAATCACTATATAATCTCTCATGACTGAAGAACCTCAGTCACCCTACATTAATGTCATTATGCTCAAACACAGAGCTATACTTGTGGAAAACTTCATGCCATTCATATCTAAACAACTGCTTTGTTATTATGCTGAGCCACCTCATTAAACATTCCCAAGGTAAACCTTGGTCACTGATACCTGTGAAGATACTTCTGAGCTTTAAGACCTTCTCATCACTCATCACTGCAAACATATTCACAGCAGAATATGGCACTTTTCTGTGTATCACAAATGCCCACCACATTTCAAGGAGGATGAAAATCTAAAGAAGTTGATCAAAAACACCAAAGCCAATTAAGAATATCAAAGTTTGGGTTTACTCTTGAAACAAAGTTAGTAGATGTGGCATTTGGAAATATATTTCACTGATTCTGTAGCAACATTATTGGACTAGCTTACAGTTTTCCTTACCCCTTACCATTCATCCCAAACTGAAACATCTCTCTCCTCCCCATTTTTTGGGCATGCACGCACTCCATTTCTTGAAAGCCAACCTGAGACACAGTTTTTCATGCACACTGTTTCCTATGGCACTGAGCTCCAGGTTACATCCCAATGCAATCCAAGTCTTCTGAAACCCTGCACAAGTATCACTGAAGACTACTTGAAATATGCACAAGGAAAACAACATTTGGATCAATAATCCAGATTTTTAAAGTCTGAAAGTTTAATACACATATTAATCTGATGAATATGCACCTATACAGGACTTCTGTCTGAATTTATATTTAATTTGGTTTTGATAAAAATACTTTAATGTAGATTTGAGCCTCCCTACTGTAGTTGGGAATATGTCTTTTAGAAGAAGGTAAGACACTCCTTCCCAGCTGTTCCTGCCACAGCTTCACAGCTAGGACAAATCAAAGTCTCATGGAAACAAGGAGCATCAGCTCCATGTGACCAAGCAGATTTTCCATGATCATTGGCCTAGTTCCTGGCAAGTCAGCAGGTCACTATTAAGAATCAGTGTAGTACATACATTTTCCAGTCTAAAATATTCATTAAATTACAATCTGCATGTTGGTGATACTGTAATGAATTACCCAGGGACCCACTTCGGCTAACAGCTGATGAATCATCACCAAAATCATGGGTTTGTTCCCATAATTATCAAATTATTTTAGCTAAAAATTACAACAGCTCAGATCCCAATTAAGAAATCTTTCCAAAATATTGCTTACATGGGTAGTTTGTGAAGTAATTATTACAGTAGCAGATGTCTGTATCAGAAAAGATATTAAAATATACCATGAAGAGTAATTCTTGTCTTTTTACTACATATTATGCTAACAGTAGTTGGGAGACTCTGGAGATGTATTTGATAGCTGGCCTGCTTTATTGCTATTGCAGGAAGCAGCATTTCCTTTAGAAATGAGTGCTCTGCCATTGCTAGTAGCATTTCACAATTTTAGCACTAAACTTCTAGAAAATCACTTATCCAAAACCTATGCCATAGTTATAAATACACCCAATGTCATCACTCAGCACTAATGATGTTAAAGGAAAATGGCATTTCAGAATTTACAAACCCTATGGATCCAGAGTATATTGATCACAACTAAGCAGTTTTAATGCAGAGCATTAGGCTCACTCACCCCCATCTATGAAACTGCTGCAATATATTAAATAAGGCTATAAATCAGGGATTAAGCACAATTATAACTTAAGGTATTACTGCAAGCTTCAGTAATCTACAAAACAACAGAGAGTACACATGCAGCCAAGGGCCACAGTAAGAAAGGAAAAGAGGAAAGAGTGGAATTCAGCCCCAAGTCGTCCTAAATGAGACACATCGATGTTCTTCAGCTAACACCATGACCTACCTTTCACTGTTAGAATGGATACCATGGACATTCACAAAAGCAAAAGGTTCTAAGAAAAATCACACAGATTTACTACTGCACAAACTAAAACCCTTCCACTCCATCACCCACTGCTTCTTTTGCCTAGCTCCATTCTGTGGGGACAGATGAGCCCACCCCAAATGTGATCAAAGGTCACGGCACTGCACCACCACGTGGGATATTCAGCTAGCCTCACGTCTCCTCCTGCTCCTGCTTCCACTGGAGGGGCTAGGGAAGACACAAAAATGAGGAAACAATGGTGTTTCTAACAACAGCTTTTCAAAAATTGAAACCAAATGTACTATTTCCATTTACAAAAACATCCTGGAGCTCAACAACCACAGCCAGACTGTTTTGCTGTCAACAAGAAGCACAAATAGTGAAACTGCAAAACCACACACACATTAAAAGCATAAATGCAAACTGAATTCAGCCCAATAATCACATACTAATGTTTCCACAGGAGTCTTATCTTATTTAGCACACAAACTAGATTTAAAAAAAACCCAAAACCTAACTGATCCAACCAAGTATATACTCTATGGTCATTCTGCAGCATTGAGATACTATTAATTAATCACAGAATCATACAATTATCACGACTGGAAAGGACCTTCAAGATCTTCAAGTCCAACTGACAGAACAATGCCCTGCCTCATCCTAGAAATGCTGCAATGATCCAGTGCACTGCAGTGAAACTGGTTCCCAAGGCCTCTCCAACACACAGTGACAGCAAAACTGCACAACACTTCTCACACCCCAGAGGAATGGTTCTTTCTAATTCTTTAGACATGAACTGATCTACCTTAATGCAGTAATAATCACTTCAAAACTTATATGCAGAACATAAACAGTTAAGGTTGGGGGGGAAATGTTGCAAGTTATAAATTTGGTTTTAAGATCCACAAAAGTGGTGCTGAGGTACACATGAAATAAAAGATGCACAATACCTGAATCTTTCTATGCAATTTCTATTATGTGCCTTTTTATATCAAAACACTAAAAGACAATATATGGTGACAGAAACCTTTATTCTCTTATTCCTACTCAAAATATAATCCTTACATTTAAAACATTCCACAATTTATCAACAATTTTCATACTAAAATAAGGTAATAAAGACCACACCAATCAAGACTGGTTCCCAGTTAGGCATAATATGCTCTGCATTTCTACTTTCTAAAGAAATCACATATTGCACTACCATAGGCATTTCTGCAGAGGTTATTTAAATTATATTTAAGTTCTTAATAAGACAGATCTTGAAACTTTGGATTTTTTGTTCAGCTGCTCAGAAAAATAACTACATATTTCAGTATTACAAGAGGTTTCAGGTGACACAAGATCTTCCTCCCTTGTACACCAAGTACATATCACAAACCTTAACTGCAGGTTAGCAACATTGACTCAGGGAAAATGTCTGACTCACCTGAGCATAAACTATCCTATAAATTTTTAATGCTGCAAAACTGTTAAGAGGTTACCCAGTGAGGTTCCAAATTACTTTCTAAATCACTGGCACGTCTCATAAAATTTCTTTTGTTCATTCTTTCACATCAAAGCTGCTTCTTGTACCACTTCCTGAACAAAACTTCCCAATTCACTTTCCAAACATACAAAAGCAGCATGAAATTGTCTGTGTCTTTCAGCATGGAAAATGGTGGGAACAATATGGAAATAACAGCACAGAAAAAGAAAGGTTTAAGTGTCAGTTGGAAAATAAATGCTTTGCTAAACAGGAGGCTCCCATTGCATTTATATCAGTTCAGAAAAACATCTTGCTGAACCAGATGGCTATTTCACTTGATCTCTTTACTACAGAGATATAGTTGCTAGACAGCCAAGGATCTATAAAAAATTCACAACATGCACGTAACCAAATCTGCTTTCAAAACCACCCTTACTATAACACTGTATTTAAAGATTAAGTGAAAGTAACATTTCTCAGAACACCAAGCACAGAGAAATCCTGAATTACAAAGCTACTTGCTAAGGAAATGAAAGATGTACATGAATACACTTAATAAGCTTTTATAACCATGCTTTACAAGAAGTGTAAGCTCGCTCTCTCTCTCTCTCTTTCTGATACTTGCTCAATTCCTTATAGCAAAGGCTCTCTTGAAAGTAAAAATCATCATTTCAAGGTTACATTATTGCAAAGATCACTTATTATGATTTGTATCAGGAAGCAGCTCATCATGTACTGCAATTTTGTTCCCAGTGCTATGGCACTGTGGCACAGCATCAAAATTATGACTGAAAGTAGCTGCTGCTTAGAGAGGGGCAAACAAACTAGTAAGTCATAATAATTAAAACTGTCAAAACTTCCCAGGTCTTCGAATCCTATTATTCATGAATTAAAGTAACTACAAGAATATTCATTATGCAAATAACACTTTATGCTAACAACATAAAATGAAAGAAGTGTAAGGTCACACCACTTATCTTTTGGGAGCAATTCTGACTTCTGATACATATAGACAACATAACAGAGTACTTGCCTGAAGTCAGGTAAGAGCATAATTTTCTCTTTCCTCCTCCTCCTTACTTAGAATATGTCCACTATGAAATCATTAAGATTCATGAGCCTTACTGTAAAAGTGCACTTACCGGTGCCTGATTATCTTTAGCTTCCACACCAAAAACATTCTGTCTTTTCACTGTCAGCAACTCAAGATCTTTAGTATCATCATCATCATCGTCATCATCCTCAAAGAACTCCACAGAGTCTGGGTTTGGGACCCTGCTTGGTACAGGAACTTCTTTTTCCTCCTCTTCCTCAGATACCTCTTTTGATTCACCCTCAGACTCATTCTCCTCAACATCTTCATCGGAAGCAGAACATTCTTCGGTTTCTTTTCTTCCCTCTTTTTCCTTTGTTTTGTCAGTAGGCACCTTCCCACTGAAATTAGTTCTGTGTTTCTCCATTCCTCCCTCATTTACTGAGGAAAGGGTATTTTTATTTTGCTCTGTCTCCTCCAAGTGATCTGTCCCATCAGCTGCCTCACTCGCACGTAGCTGTTTCTGAATTTTCTGAAGAAATCTCACACGAGGTGCCATGGCAAGACCAAGTGATCTAAAGCACAGAATTACACAAATAAATTAATCTGAAAGGTCAATACACAAAATATGACTTAATTTGAAGCTCTCACTGATGGCCCAAGTGATTCAATTTTAATTATATCATACTGACACATTTTGACCAACATATCTAGAAAACAGCACTTGACCTACAACCAGGCAACCTAGCTTGCAAAATACAAGTGAACATTGGGAGAGGAAAGAAGATGAAATAACTTGTAACTCTCAAGAAAGATTTCTAACTGTAAATCCTCCCAGGAAAAAAAGCAAACAAAGAACCAGAATTATCTCTGATTCACAGTAAAATATGGTAGAAGAAACACCAATGTAAGTTAGATATTGAACATACGTCAAGGATTGAGATAGCACCAATCTCTGTTAGTTTCCTTCACTGCTAGAAGTGCACCCAGAATATAATATCCACCATCTTGCAGTGGTGGAGAGATCAGATGAACAAACACATTATGGATAAATGACTAACTGTAGAAAAAGCTAAGGGAGAGAAATTGCTCCCTTAAAGCAAATCTCACCTGCCTGCATCTCTCTAGAGCAAGGCTCTTCCTTCATGGCCTATGTAACTAGCAGTGCCAACAATACTACCATTTTACCCAGTTATTCATGACACTTCTAAGTTATTCTAATACTCTACATATGTAGGGACAAAAACTAGCCAAAATGCAACAATACTGTACAGAAACAATACCAGAGAGCATTGCATGGGAACAGACACAGATCATTTGACTTCAGATTCTGGCACAGAAGCCTGAAAAGAACAGAGGACCACTCTGTCCACATCAGTATCAGATACTTGATGGCATGTCATGCTGGAATCCATGAAGAGGCACTGGAATTCCAAAAACCCAGCTTTACTACCATGTGTCAGTTGGTTTCTTAACACACTGGTTAAACTTGTGTGGTCATCCTTCTTAGTCCTAATGTTCTGCCACTATCCCTCACGTTCAGCAGAGTAAGATGTACAATAAGGTTTAGAAGACACTGAAAAATCACACAGGTAAAGAGGCAGGCAATGTATGTAGTGAAAATTTTCAAGTTTCTCCTAGTTCTCCTTTTTAAAAACTTCTCAGTCCATGAAGTAAGAAAGCATCTTTAATACTAGGCTTATGTACCTTACAAAACACACTCATGTTAACTGCAGCGCAGCACAGGAAGACCAGGTGTTCTACTGTCTAGCAATTTGTCACATTTTAGTTCATTATGCCATGTGCTGACAAGTTTGAAGACTTAAGTCTTTTGTGTATGAAATTCCAGAGAGATAAAATTAATTTACCATGCATCTTTGAACACCTTCCTGCTCCCTGCTGGCTAGCCTATGTCCCACGAGATTATCTGAAAACGTCACATCTTAAAACAATCTCAGGTGGTTGTCATTTATAAAGTCAACCTGTCAAAATTCATTTCCCTCTCACACAAAATGTGAAATGCTTCATATATGTACAAAAGCAGACATGGTAAAGTAGATGCTCTTCAGTCCAGTGCAGATGTTTCACCTTTACCAAGTGCACGGAATCTTCTGAAATGTAATTTATGTCCAAGGAGCAATGTCCCAATTACACTCAAAATGAGACTGCAATATATCATCCTCAGATACTCCAATTTCTTTTTAAATAATTCACTTTACAGGTTGGCATTTAGCTGAGGTTGAAGGACAAAGCCAAACTTATTGTTCTCTATCCTTTTACTTCCCAATTTTTGTCTTCTATTGTATATAGCAAATGTACCTTCTGTTAGTTCTCCCTGTTAGGATATATTGGTTTTACACATGATTTCTATTTAGAATATCTTTGAAAATATGTCAAAGCACAGCACAAAAACAAGGTTTTTGACCCAGAGGGTGGTTGGGCTCTGGAACAGCCTCCCCAGGGAAGTGGCCAAGCCTGACAGAGTTAAAGATGCACTTGGACAACGCTCTCAGGCACATTGTGTGTGGCTCTTGTGCTGCCCTGCATAAGATAAAAAGCTGGACTCAAGGATCCTAGTGGCTCCCTTCCAGCTCAGTAGATACTGTGACAAATATGAAACTGTAAAAACATTACAAGACTGTCCAATTCTCTGTCTTAACAGCTATTTAAAGCTATCACACAATGCAAAACTTCTCCCTATACAGTTTTTACTTTCCAAGTTGATCATACTTACAGGGCATATTCTGCCAGAGGCAATTTGAACACATCAAATACCTCCTTATTCTTCATTAAGTAAACTGACCGCAGGTAGGATACAAAACACTGAAAGAAGATAGAAATGTTTAACAAAAAAAGAAACCACTCAATGACCAACACATGAGACTAATGTTATACTGTTGCTCTCAACACAGAACAGAATTGCACTATTAAGTGCTCTAACACTAATTTCAGACTGATAGACTGCAATTCTTCTATAACATTTATCAGTACTACAGAACTGATGCAATTTCAAGTATGCAAATAATTGGCTGGATTTCCCAACAGGACATTGTGTTATTTTCCCTAGAAAGAAAATACAACAAATTAGGCAGAAGGAAACATCACTGATTCAAGTTGGTTTTTTTTTTCTCCCAGCTTTTCTGAATGTTGTTATGCTATTTTGGTATTTAAATTTTGTGGAGGGTGGAACATACTTTGTTGCTATCAACCTGAGGCATCCTGATAATATTAGCCACTAACAGATTCAACCCAATGTAGCTGCCTTTCACTGTGGACCCATAATTCATAATACCTTGCATTTGCCATCAATTCACCACACACTCACAGTCAATGAGTGCAACTCAGCTGACCAATACAAATTCATTACACAGCAGCCACTAAGACCAGTCCAAGGCTGAAGTTCCACCTGTCTCAGACTTTCACGAACAAAAGTGGAAGCACTGCATAACAATGACTTAATCTTGTGTTGCATTTTCTCTCAATCCTTCACAAAAGCAGATTCTTTTCCTTCTTATGTTTCTGCTACACAGCCTATTTCTGCCTGAGAGCAGCAGCATAAATTCTGGAACGTTTTAAGTATCAGAAAAGATCCTTGGATTTCTGTTATTCACAACCTAATTTCTGACATGTGCATAAGGCTTAAATCAGCAATTGCTACTAAAAGAGCAAATTAAGCTCATAGGGTTATATCCAAGCCTACTACAATCACACTTCTGTTCTGCTATGCAGAGATGCCTGTTGGAGAAAGTTATTGTATTAGCAATTCCTGTGGAATTTAAAAAAAAAAAAAAAAGAAAAAAATGTATTTCTTGTTCACCTGAGACAGAGGAGGAGAAGACAACAGTTAGGAGCATCAACCTCTTGTGCAGATTCTTTAAGTGCTTACAAGAGAAAAAATATTTCCAAAGGTATAAAGAAAGATGAGACACTGAATTAGGTAATGTCACAAAGACAAACCTTCCCCCATGGCAAATTGAAATAAGAACTATTCAATTATTAGTTGAATGTAGAGCTAAGAGATATCTTTTTCAAGCTGCCCAACACTTTCTTATAGAAGCATATTTTCATTTGCTTATTTTTCTAAATGCTGAGGTTTTGGGTAATGTGTCTGTCCTCTTCAGATTATGTCTTTTAATTAATTTTAGCAGTAGGAAGGTGCTAGCACAATCCATTCAGCTGTTACCAAGAATGAGGCATGAAATAAAACACTTGCTCACATTAAATTATTAATCATTTTACAAAGACAACCAGAACCTTTAGGAAAAAGCTTCAAATTTGACAGATCTCATTATTCTATTGCTGTCTAGCAAGCAGTGACAAAAAGTAAATGACAGAGCCTCATTTCCCTCTGTAGTGACAGATGGAAAAAAGCAGTTTAAAAAATAAAATCTCTTTTCTGTGAACCTGAGAGTTGTAGATCTGAAGATCTACATGCCACAGGGTTGTCATCTCATTCTGCCTGTTGGAAGCCATCCAATTACTTTACTAGTATATCTTTGGTACACGTGGTCTAGAAATTAATAAATTGGGCAGAAAGAACACACCTTCTGCTCATGTATCAAGCCCTGCAATAACTAAGAATGACCTATCAAACAAATGCCAGATGTTCTAACTTGCCTCTATCAGCTGTCAACAGGACACAGCCCACTGAGACTCAGAACAATTTCTGAAGTTTGTCATGGACTTCATGCAGGATAATATTGCTCTATGTTCAAAGAAATGGGCATCTAATTACAGCATGAGGCTTCAAAGATCATTCAATACTAATTTGATAATGACTGAAGTATTCAGCTAACCTCAGTCTATTATTTTAGGCATTGTAAACACTTCCCTGCTTCAAGAGCTTACACCCAAATTGGAAAAGTTAGATACAGCATAGAATAGTTGTTCTACTTTGCAAGAGAAACAAAGTACAGAAAGACTAAATGATTTCTTTGGTTTTGATTTCATTTCAGTACCTTCAGAGTTCAACCACTTCCAAAAATACTGTTATTTTTCTCTAATTATCTTCAGTTCTCCTAAGACTTGGTCACTGCACACACACACACTGGACAACTAAAGGATAACAAGTTTAGTCAGTCTGAATTTTTTCCCTGCTCTTTTGCCAGCTGCTGTTGGCCACTCTGATTTTTGCTTGTTCAATATAACTTTCAAGGGTTTTGTTTTCATAAATGAAGGCTACAAAAATATCCTGAATTGCCTTACACCATTATGGAAAATGTTACTGTTGGGCACCAGAAACATATTACAGTTCTGTTCCAGTAGTAGCTAAAGGCCTCCAAACCCACCTGAGATTACTGTACAAGTATTAGAAATACATAAGGCAACAAATACTATGCTCTACTAATTTTCTGTATTTGAATTTTGATTTATTGGTTTATTTCTTGGGTAATTGTTTAAAACACACACAATTCCATTTATGTGCTGTTTTGACTGAATTCAAAGCAGCAGGGTGTGACTGGAATTTCAGGCTGTAACACCCTGCACTTCCCTCTGGGTGTGATGAAGAATTTAACAGACAGACATCACTTCAGTGTCACAGTACCCCCCCTCCCCACAGCAACATTCAAACTAGCAAGAAAAACACATTCTTTCTTAAACTACTTTTCAGAATTGGATGAACTGACATATTAAATATTAAAATTACAAGAAATGCCAAAAGGCAGCATCAGTCTATAAGAACTGCAAAGATTTCAAAGGAACTCAAATTTAATTTGCTCTCTCTCTCTTTCCAAGCAACAGCAGAGGAACTATGTCCTGTCAACTGAACCATGAAGTATGCTGAGGCAATTAGTAATCAAGAATTTTCTTTTTTCTTTCTTTCCCTCCCCCCCCCTTTTTTTTAAAAGCAAAGTAAAAAGCATTTTGAAGTAAATCACTTAGAACCCATGCCCTCAACACAGTAAAGCACATCCTACCTGAACTACTATGCACAGCTCTGCTGTTTCACTGCTATCTGATACATTCAGGTAGGGAATTGATTTCTTTTAAGTGTCAAGAATTTTGCAGCTTGCAACAGACAGGCTAGACAGCACAATGCCTGAACCTTTGAGAAATCCAGCATTCCAGAGTAAGGATCCAAAGTCAGGATTTCATTTGCATTACTTTTATTGCTTTATTCACAGTGATATGTAAGACTGGTGGGCTACATTTGCAGAGTTTGTCTGAACACTCACAATTAAATCTTATTAAGAAGAGACACTTCTATAACAAACCACTTGTCCATACTTTAAAATTTTCAAAAACAGAATGCATACACAGCTGTCTGCAAGCTGACATTGTACTGCTGCCCATAAATGAAAACTGCAACAAAACCAGTTTGAAAGAGTAATGAAATGGCAATTAAAAATTTTTCAACACAGCCACACAGCCCATGTTTGATTTTATTCTTGTGCTATTTTGAAACCATCATCCTTTGCCCAATTCAGAATTATCTTTCTCTACCTTTCAAGAGATCTTCAAAAGCCAAAGCCAGACACACTGAGGTTTGTTAGCATTTTCAGTCCAAGTAAGAAGATGCTGGCTTCCTCCTACTCTCATCCTCCTCTAACAGCTGCTCTGTCACTTCTGATACAAACTGGTGTAACTGCAACTTCCTGTGGCAGTTGCAGATGATCGTAATCTGTCACCAGTCCATCTGGCCTGGGTATGACAAAGCTTACACTGACAGTCCACATGCTACAAGTAATTCTTTGTGCAATACAAAAACCTGGGATACCTAAATGCCAAAAATAGTTTTAAGAATAGTCCCTTGAACATTGTGTTAGATTTTTTTATTCACAAAGCTCCCATCAGGGACTTTGAGTTAAGACCCTGTGTTTAGGACTAAGAATGACATTCCTCTGACTCAGTAAGTGTCTCTACTGCAGGCATCAAAGCTAGGTCATGTCACACAGGCCACCTCTGCAGTGCAAAGAAACTGCCATTCACCCACCCTAAGGTATTTCATATATCTATCTCAAGATGCCTCCTAGAAGTGCCTGCTCCTCTCTATCAGCTATAAATGAAAGCTCAGGCAGACTGGCTCACATAGGACATCTAAAAGTTAAGTGAGATGAATGCCAACTGAAGGAGTTCTAAATATTGCAACTTGCCTTATTTGACACCCAGAAAGGCTACAACTCTTAGTCTCTCTCTTTGGCATTCATGATCCCCTTTTCATTCTACTCTACCACTCAGTTTTACCAGACTATCTTCAGGTGTCATCAATCTCCAATCCAGATTAGCTCAGCCATTTACAAAGCTTTTTACCCTAATCCAGAATGTCTGCAATCTTGTATTTCTCAGGCTTTGGCATATCTGGATTTCTGATCATTTGGCCTTTGGCAGTGCTCTTTAAATACCAGCTACATGTAAAAAAAAAAAGGAGTATACTCAAGAGATCATCTTATTCTTCCAATCATCTTGTTTTCCTGTATCTCCATCTGAAATCCTGATCATGTATAGTTTGGAAGATACTTGGTGCAACTACAGAACTCATAGGCTCATGATATCCACATCCAGAACATGGTTGGGCTCCTTTGCTGCAAAGGCACATCCTTGGCTCATGTTCACCCTGTTGCCCACTAGGATAACTGTTTGGCTCAGGTTCTTTCCTGCAAAGTTGCCTTACAGCCATTTAGTCTCAGCCTGTACTGGTGTATGGAGTTCCTCCTCCCCAAGTTCAGACCTCAAACAGCTGGGAAAGACTCAAATAAGAAGCAGCAACTATTAAATCAAAAATTACTTTCATATCCAAGATTTTAAAATAATTATGTCCTCACCCATGCCTTAACTTTGGCACAACAGCAGAAAGTCAGATGGCTTTTCAGGCATTAGTGTCATGAGTCCATGCTGAGCCCCTGTCAGCTCCCACAGGCTATACAGGCATACTTACCACAAACTGCTAATACATGATTACTGTTTTTACAGATACCACATTTCAAAACTTACAAATCAGAATAATTTAACAGTTCCAAACACTGCTGCTAGAGCATATCTGAGCAGGTCAATTATTCTGAGAGCAGTTCTATTCAACTAGTATGCCTCAAGGACTATAGTGCAGCAGATAACTTACCCTTTGAGCTTTCTCTTTTAACTCCTGATCTTGAGCTAAGAAAGCCTGCATCCTCTTTTGGATGTCAGTAAGTTTTTCAGGATTAATTCTAATTAAAAAAAAAAAAAGTTAGCTTTAATTAATAGAATATGCAAAAAGAAGCACCTAGTAAGTTCTCAGGAGTATCTTCACATGTTTTCATTGCTTTAATATGCATGAAGTTATAACCACTCTGAAATAGCTTAGAATGGAAATTCCTCAAACCCTTCTTGAATAATACAGAAAAGTCAAAGAGGAGCTCAGACTGTTTATCCACAGACAGTTCTCAGTGAGGGTAGTGAAAGGTGGTGAACTTATTTATAAGATCCATTGCCCAGGGAATACTGAAATTAAAGTACTTCTCTCTCACAGCCAGATGAACAAAAATAAATAACATTGAGAATAAACAGAGGTAAGACTTCCTCAAGATATTGAGTGACTGTATTATTGAAAATGCCATGAAACCTAGTTAAGTTATATAAATCCTCACTTATTCCAGTGATACTTTCACTATTCTAGGTTTGTTTGCCAACATCTTTTCTTACCTGCTTCTGGTTTTGATCTTTTAGTGCCACCCAACTGTATTATACAACCAACTGAACATGGTAGGAGATTATTCTTCCAATAGAGGTCAAAAGAGAGGCACAACTAACATATTTCTTAATCTGGTTCTTGCTGCTGTGCACCATGTCATCCCACAATGCACAACAAAGCATAGGCTTGGCCAAAGAAATTCAAGAAAAAAGGAACAATAATTAAAATTATGCCTCTTTAGATAGTAGTAAGTTGGTCTAAGACACATGACTGATCAAAACACTAGGCAAGAAACTGCTTACAGTGATTTTTTGTAACATGAGCCATTATGACCATGTGTTTGACCAGAAAAAGGATATTTACTTTACTGGCTGTTGTGTATTCAGTTTGTTACATGGAAGCAGCATTCCCAAGTGCAGATCACCAATGCCTCTGAAAAGGCATATCCTACACATCAAAAACACTTTCAGAAAATAAAACTAAACCTTAAATCTGGAAAGTACTATATGAATATTTCTACTCTCTGCAGAAGTGACAACTTGTTAATTTTGAGCAGACCTGAAGGTTTAAGCAGCAAGGTAATAATAACCACTTAAAAGTTTCACCCTATTTTAATTTCATCTCAAAAAAATTGTTCCACAAACACTTTCTGCATGCAGTTAATTATCATCTTTTCACACATATTTTCATATTCAAACCACTGCTTTTCAAAGTAAAATAGCCCTAGCCTTGCTCACACCCATTTCTATAGAAAGTTTTCTACCATGTCATCCTTCTCTGATTTCTTCTCTCTACAGTTCTTGGCATGGTGTAACCTGAACTATGAGTAGTCAAACTCATCCCACATTTTCTGGCTTGCTTTCAGTTCTTCTTCCATATTTCCTTCACATTCTGCTTCCTCTTTGGATTTAACATTAGACTGGCAGGCTCAAAGAACAATGAACTCCTCCCTACCTCGAGCTGCTAAATAAGAAATTATCCCTGACTCTTTTTAATGTTTGGGGGTTTTTAAATAATAATTATTTTTACAGTTTAAGCTTCTGTCTTTCCTACATGTCAACTACTCTGCATTTAATAGAAATGGGAAATATAAATGCTTTTTTATTTTTACATAATACTGTTATATGCTCCTGTAAGTCTTTCAGTCTTTCTGTTTTGTAGAGATAGAATAAATCTTTAAAGGTAAAAGGACTCTAGTGTATAAAATGACTGTTTAGCCACAACATTTATTCCCTGTTCTGCAGCTGTCTGATTCAGAAAGATCAGGACAAATTGCAGAGATAGTCTGGAACTAAAGAAAAGACAGGGAGGAGAAACAAGAATGATAACAGATATTAAAAAAAACAAAGATCACAGAAATTGTGATTGTTTAATCTGCAAAAGAAAATAAGAGAAAGATATGGCACGATAATGTTCAATTACTTAAAATGTAGTTGTAAAGGGTAAGAGAATGCATCGTTTTCTATATATTCTTGGCACAGGACAAAAGAAATATTTAACTTAAATGACTGACAAGGTTTATCAGACACTTGAAGAAAAAGCATTAATGGTAGGAACTGCTGAGTATAGATGAGATTACTCTGAGAAACTGGAATGATATTATTTGGCAAGTTAGACAAGCATCTGATAAGAATGATTTGTGCAGCTGATCCTGCCTTTGGGAAAGGGGATGGAGTAGGTAACTTCTTGAGGTGTTTTCCTTCCACAACACTATTAAAACAAAATGATCCCACTTCTTTGTCCAGCTCCAGGCAATTCAAGCACTTTATCAGGACTGTTATAAAGTCATCACACATTATTCCTGTAGATAGAAGGCTGAGTAACAGGTCATTAGTCACTTACTTGATTTCACTGACAGGTACTTTCCTCTGTGCCAGCTGTTCCACCATGCCTTTTTCTTCTGAGGGAAGCAATACTAACAAAGCTTCACCACCTTCTTTGTATCTGATCGTGGCAGGGTGGGGAGAAAAAAATAAAGTAAGATCCTTCAGGCAAATGTGCAAAAAATACCATTTTTGTTGATGTTTTCAATAACCAACAAGAATTTACTTTTGCTTCCTTATAAGCAACCCAAAAAATAAACAAAAAACACTTACTTTACAAAGGGAAAAGAAGAGACAAATCAGTTAAGTGACTTGTTAACATATCCATCTGAGCCCGTTTCAAAACTACACCTAGAGCCCTAAGCACCTGGGGTGAGACAGATTCAGACCAGTGGGTATTTTCCTCCCTAAATCAGAAATATTAGTGGTAATCAAATGGCACTTGATCAAAGCTTGCAATACTAGAAGATCTAGCTACCTGCATTCATCTTTACCAACAAACAAGTCTTAATATTTGGTAACAGCTGATTCTTCATCAGCACATCCTGCAAATGAAAGAAGGTAAAAGCTAGGAAAGGGTAACTGCCTTGATCCCAAACAACTCTTACTTTCATGTTCAATAAAGTCTACTCTTCTAAAAGGTCACAGAGGTATCACTGAAATAAAAGGGTAAAAACAGGAGTTCTTTCATTTGCAGAAGCAGTTTTTATGTGCAAAAGAAACAATCAGACTGATCCTGTAAGAACATTTCTCTCTTCCATGTACTTAACAGCTGTATCAAATGTAGCTGAGTTGATAATTACTCAGGATACATGGCTGGCAAAGACAGACAAATTCTTCTATTTTATTCTTAATGCATCTTCTTGTTCACTTTCTTTCTGTGTAAGAAAATGATAGTTCCTACTTTTGAATTTAGTGACTTGAGGACAGTAATAGAAGAAAAAATACCCAATAGCATGAGTAAACAAACAAGACAATGGGTTCAGGTTCTACTGAGGAACTAGTAATGATGAGTTCACTTGTATGCATTATTTAAGTCTGTATCTATTATAACATATATATTGTTTCTTCATTTACATTTACAAATAGTTCTCAAGAGCACAGATTGATAGGAAAATATTGCATAGAATTCTCCATTATGTAAAAAACCCAATCCAAATAAATTTCAGAAATATGCCAAAATTGGACAGAATCCAACTCACAACCAACTGATGAGAGCAATGTGTGGAACAAAGCAAAGTAAGAGAGTGCTAAATTATTAAGCAGAGCAGCTCTAGACTGACAAGAACTACTCACAGGGAAGTCCCTGGGAAGAAGCAGACTGTAAGCCTATACATAAACTCTATGACTCTGAGCAATCCATTTATTAAAACCAGAAAATTCTCATTGTAGTATTTTTCAAGCATCATTTTATATCAGATTATTTACAACCTTTACAGGCTTTTGGTTTGGTTTCTACCCCAGTCATATATGTCTTTTTCCTACACTGGTAAAACTTTTCATGCATCTTGAGTACACCTGGTTTGTCCTTTCTGGTTCCTGTAAGGAAGGTTAACTGTTTCCTCTTTCTTTATTCCACTCAGTCTGCTACTATTTCATAAATCTCCAGCTTCTATTACTTCACTATGCTTTCTCCTGGTGGGTCTTCACTCCAACTGCACTCCCCTCTCCATCAAGAGAGCCATCAAGCAAAGGATATTACACAAAAGGTATAACCTGTCAGCAGAAGAGTTGGAGATGTCATTAGTTTGTCTGTGCCAGACTATGCCAGGGTAGGTCATATAACATTCCAATAAAAGCTCAGCAAGGACAGAAGGAAACACCAGTTCTGTCTCTGTGTATAGAAGGCACACAAGTACTGTTTAAGGCAGTATTAAGAGTCAAGACTCCTCAGCTAAACAGATCTTTCAAGCTGGAGGCCAGAGAGTGCAGAAGGATGTCCTGAGGCACACCAAAGAAGAATTATACCATTGACTGATAAAAGTCATTTCAGATGGAATAGAGGGAGCCCATATTTCTCCAAGTATAAACAGTCATCACTTGGCAAAAAAAGTACTGCAAAACTGTTTGAAAACTATAACAGTCTGTCACAGCACAGTAAGCAATGAAAGTAGTAACAAAATCTGCAGTTAGAACAGTCTGACAGCTTTTACTACAGCTCTCTGCCTTCCTCTGATGAATCTGAAAAGAATCACAAAAGACTCTCAGATGCCTTTCTCACTCCCCTTCCAAGGGCTATATATCATGGGTTTGGGGACTGACTTTTCAAAGTACTTTCAAAATGTTTAGTAAATGTTTTCATTGGGAGATTTTAACCCTCACATTCTTGAGTTTAAAATTTTACATGGAAATCAAAGGGTTACAAGAGGAGAGTCTCTGCCACATACCAACAGGATGCAAATTTACTGGTTAAGATATGGTTTGGTAAGAACACCAGAAGAAATGGTAAGATATCTGCACTTTGACCCAAAAACTACTGCTTCTGAGTTCTGGATGAGGGAAAGATACTGTACAAAAACTGAACTAACTTGATTTTAATTAGATTAATTAGAAGATCTAAAATGTTCTTAATGCAGAAATACCAGCTTGTAGAATCTTACTAAAAAAAAAGAGTTCTAAAGCAACCCATCTGCTTGGTTTAAGACAATTTATTATCTTTACCAACAGCAGAGGAGGACATAAGTCACTGCTGACCAAACATCCCATGGATGTCTGTGCCCTTCATATACTAATTAAGGTCAGGAATTACTTGCTTACCTAGACAAAGTGCACATCCTAAGAAAACTATGTATTTTAACCCAGCCAAATTCCAGATGGTATTTCCATAAAGCAGGTATGTGTCAGACACTGCCATTGTTTGAACAAGCAAAGAAAAACTGGAAAGCCACTGAACCTTAGAGAATTTTGTATTTTATAGCAAAAACTGATTATCACAATTCCAAGGCAGCTAATTATTCATCAAAAGAACCTGAACTCTCAGAGCACTGTTGGAAAGAAGGATGAAAATATTCTCTTTTATCTACCCAAGACTCATATCAGACCAGATACAGGGATATTGCTGCAAACACCATTCTTACTGATTCAGAGTACAGAATAACACAGCTCTGCTCTTCTCCTCAAAACAGATGCTATGAAAGGAAAGGATTCTGAAAAGAGCCATGCAAATGATTTGACATCTGGAAAGAATGTCTGTTTAGTCTCTTAACAAGAATCTTCCACATTTATCAAGGGGACAAAAAAAGTAATTTATGTAGTTCTGTCACTTTTGGCATTTCTTGTCCTGGAGTGCCCAACTTGGCATCTTTAAAATGTTGCATTATTATATTTATTTTATTCAATATGCAACACTATGGAAGGCCACTGCTGTACACACCCATCAAGGTTCAGACACTACAGATATCCTCTCTGCAAGCCACAAAGCCAAACTCTGGAATGATACAGTACAGGAAATATCATTCTACATTAGTTTTGCTTTAATAGTGTTTCCTCAGAACTCCCAAGGTGCCCATCAAAACAGGATGCAGGATCAGATGAACCTTCAGTCTGACCCTTGAACAGTGTTCTTGTGTTAGTGCTAAGCACACTATCTGCTGAGTCTGTTGTCTTTTCAGATCATATAAATTCAGGAAGTCTAATTCTAAAGGTGCATTCCTAGATAATTCACAAGATGGAAACAACCATTAAATCCCCTATCTGTGGACAACAACAAACTCAATATTTACATTTCATCTTGTAATGCCTTTAAACAGAGAAAACAGTATTATAGCTAAGTAAAGACACAAGGACATAAAAATAGACAAAGAAGAGACAGAGGTTCCCAAACACCTACACTTTCTAATCTTCTTGCAACTACTAAGAAAAAAAAAAAGAAGCAACATTAAAACTATTTCTCAGGGCTGATGTCTTCAGAAATTCAAAGGGACTGAAAGGCATCTGGTAACTATTGATGCAATATGTATCTTTTTCCTTACCTGTTTTGGAAACATTCCCTCTTTGAAATGCAATGTTTTAAGGTATGCTTGAAACTAAGGAGGAATAGCCTATGTCCATTTTTATACTGTAAGTGTGATTTAATTAATTAAAACAGAGAGTTTAATACTAATGCTGTTAGTTAATGCTCTCCAGAGCTAAACATGAAAATTAAATCATTACAGAATTGAGAAGGCTGAAAACCAAATGACCTCAAGCCCCATCTGTGAAGGTTTGTATCTGTTCAGTGCCCCAATGGGTGTTTAGCCCATCCATAATTTTTGGTTTAAAATTCACCTATAAAATCTGCTTAGATAAGCTACCATTTTTAAACATATTTCTTAAACTAACAGCATTAGGTCTTTCATAGTGGGATCACTTCAGGCAAAACTTTGTTTCCAATTATACAACATTCCAGACCTTCTGACATGATGAGGACCAGTGAAAGGTAAGCTTCAAACTAAGAAAACATTATTTCTCCAAGCCCAGGAACAAAAAGAGTTTTATTGACTCTTTAACATACCTTCTACACTGCTGGGTTTCTTCCCTAACATGGTCATTTTTTATTCTACTTTTTTTAAGTGACAAATGGGCACAGAAAGCAAATGCATGAATATTGGAATTTCTAACCCATCTCCACAATCAATGGGCTCTTTTTGTAACAGATATTTTTCTTTAAAACAAATCTTTAACAAGAGATCCATGTGCACTTCTAACTGAAACTGTGCTGTATCACCTACAGCACATCCTACTACAGCAGCCCAACAAAAATTACAATAGACCAGAGAGCATGCTTGCTATTCCCAGCTGAGCAAACACTGCAGACAGCTCATGTTCGGTGCAGGTTCTCTGTTCAGCCAGAGAGAAGACCTCTTTCCTATGGGTTGTGAACAGCTCAACATCTGACAGAACATTTAAAACAAACAACAAAAAGTGAACTGGCTTCATCTTTTGGTTTTCCTTTAGCTCACTTGAAATGCTTTGTTCACTCCCATTTCTCCAGTACCCCAAAAGAACTATCAGTAAATATGAAGTCAGAGATTGCTTCAGAATTTGTTTATTTTGGGGTTTGTGTTGTTATCCTCTAATCACTTAGTATCATTTTCCTTCTCCTGTCTGGACAATAGCCCATTTATATCTATTGCCAAGTTCTGAGAACTATGCAACTGGGTTTTATTCATACCACAAAACTGTAATTCCCTTCACTCAGTCATACTGGCTGGGTGTCCTTGTTTGCCAGACAGACTTAGTCACAAGAAATAAGGGACAAGGATAAGCAGTGCCTTGACAACCTTATCATGCTAGACTCAGAATAAATTGAATTGTAAAGGCCTTGGGAGGTTGTTGGGTCCTCCAGCCTAGTTTGCAAGCAATTCATTTTCCACAGCAGCTGTGTCCACTCTTCTGCATTAAAATACATGTGCTTATTTCTGTGTTATTACAGCTTACAGGATAGCTTCATGTCAGCAGGTAATAACCTTAACCACTTAATATTTCAGTGTATTGGAACATTCATACCATGCCATTATGAAAAGAACTCCAATTACTGCCCCAGTCAGTATGACTGCAACATCACAGGCCAAGATGAGGAATGTACCTAGGGTACAGTGTTTAATTTTAGAGAATTTAATAATGTGAACTGCAAGTTAAATATGTGGTATCAACAATTTCTTTTGACCTCCACTAGCAGCTATTTTTACTTAACTTGAGTAAGGATGATGACCTGACTGCAATATAATATGAGATGGTCTAAATACTGTATTTATTTTTAAAGGAACATCAGCAAAAGTGCTTCATTGTGTCTTAAATATAGGAAAACCTACCAAACAAGGAGCTGCCACCTTGACTGTTCTCTTTATTCAGGGCCCAAGACATGTAGCCCTGAGATTTTTTTTTTCCCAATTAAAAATAAATCAGTAAAAACAAAATTGAGCTTCCACCTTTGGGAAAAAAGTCCCATTGAATCACTTTCATTTTAAAATGCCTTACTGCCACCTGAAAAGATTACTCTAAAGGCTTATTAGCCTCACATACATACAATGTGCAATTACTTAAGGAGAGCCCTGATGAGCATGCTTCAAAGCATTTTACTTCACAACAGAATAGGATCACTGTATAACCTGCCCCTTTCACCTTTCCAAAAGTTGATGTGTGTGTATTCTTCAGTATTCACAAGGCATGGGAAAAAAAATAGATCTTTTAAAGTCCTTATTCATACTTCTTGGCTCTAATCATCATACCAGCTAGCACAAAGATGGTAGGCAATAGAGTATCCTGCTTTGGGAAGATGGACTTTTATTATTCCATTTGTTTCAGAATATAATTTACCAAACAGAAAAAAGCATACTCAGAGCTAGGCAGAACATGAATTCCTGTATGTATGTTATGTTTAATGATAACAACACAATTGTGTTGTTGCAGTGACTTTCCTAAACCAGTTTAAGCACTTAAGAAACCTAATGATCTAGCCTGGCTTAAATACCATCAGAAGTCTGAGCCTGAGTCAGACCTAAAGCCTATGTAAAATTCTGGACATACAGAAATCAATTTATAGCTCTGCAGAGCTAAAGGGTTTATTCTGTTTAACATTCCACTTTAAGAAAGAGAGTCCTGACAGGAAAAAAAAAAAAAAATCACTAAACTCAAGTAACAGTTTTTAATAGCCTCTTCTGAAGGGGGAAAAAAACCCCAAATATGGAGTAGAAAAAGGAATGTAATGCTAAGAAAGAAAAACTAATTACTCAGATGTGCCAGTATATAATTACATCCAAAATACAAAACATTTACACATGAATAAAAAGATAAAATAGACTTCTCAGTGTCTTTTCTACTCATCAATGCAATCACAACTGAAAGAAAAACATTCCTATATATATTTTTTCATACCATACAACTTGGAAATTATGTTTGGAAAAACAGTTGGGAAAAGTAGTATCAGTGTGCTTCAAAAATTATTATCTTCTGCTGTCCCCTAGTGGCACTGTAACTTGTTTCACAAAAATCAAAGAATAGTTCAAATTGTAGGCTTCAGAGGCTACAGAATAGATGGTATCAACAGAAATTAAAAGCCAGAATAAATTACTATTGCAGACAATGGCTACAAGCATCTCTTATTTACATGGAATTTTTGAAACTAAAACCCAAAGGGAGGCACTGATCTGGTATTTGAAATTACAGACTTCTCTAAGTGATTGTGGGACAAAAACACAGCCCAAAATATTTATGGGCCTCACCATGATATTGTCACTGTTTTAGCAATTCTGTCACTGAACTAGTTAAGACTTAAATAGTTTAAAGCAGTTGGAAGGAATAGCTTCCAATTACTCCAATCACAGCATAAGTTTCAATGAAAAAAAAAAACCAAAACCCCCAAGGTATGCCAATTTCACTCTAAAGTAAAAGCAATTCTGGACAACAACCAGATTTTCTTGATCTTACTTTACCATAAATCAAAAATGCAGGACTTGCAACTTATGTTCTACAGATAAAATGTAAATGAAATGCTACTTAGGGAACACAGTGCTCCTACCCACTTTATCTTTCACCTTACACAAGGCTTTGCAAAACTGTACAACAGATGTGGGAACACATCCACAATTGGTAGTCTCAGGTTTTCCAGCCCCATCCCCAAAACAATTTCCCTCTTGGCTTTCACATTTACTTTTTTAATCACAAAATAGTTTTATCTCAACAGTAAACAGTATTGGGCAACCCAGTTTAACAAAGTCTCTTAATCAGCTATGATATTTCATTTAGCTTTTATTCTATGCAATTATACACTCTCTTAACCCACGAAAATGTGTAACTATCTCTAACCTTATTAATGAGGACTAGTAAACTGCAGTTCAGTTCACTTTTATTAAGTTTCTAGTTTTAAAACATTTAAAAACTTATTATTCCTTTCTGTTGTAACAGGTAGATAGGAAAATGGATAGCACAGGACAGAAGGGGTCAGAAATGTTACCAGTTACAGCGAAAACATGGCTAGAACTTCCCCATTAGGAAAGAGGGCTGGAAGTACACACTCCTGTTACAGTCACAACAACACCATCTGATCCAGGAAGACAGATTTCAAATTGCCATAGTTCAGAGAGCTGAAGTCCTATTCTAAGCAACTGCTCTGCCATAGAAACATAAAAACATGATCACAGTTGGAAAGGACCTTCAAGATCATCAAGTCCAACCAACAGCCCTACACCACTGTTATCCCTAGATCCTGTCATCAGCTTTTGACAGCTGCCTACACTGCAAAACCCTACTACAAACAAACAAAATTATCTACCAGATATAATGCCAGGTCTTGCATTCCATCCTTTAGATAATTGTGTAAAGTTTTTAATCTACTGAATTATATGCAACAGCAGGTCTTGTTTCTCTTAAAAATGTACTCAGAGGTCCAGGAGCAGTGTGTATTCCATCACAAATGCTTAAGGACAAATATTTTAACTAAAGCTATCCCTAAGAATATAATTCTACAAAAGACTTAGAAAATTAAAAATTTAACCTGTAATTAACACTATTTGCTTCCTTCCCCCACCCCCCTCAATATTAAGATAAGAATGAGTTACTTCCATTCTTTTGGAGGTTTCAATGACACAAAGAAACTGGATCCAAAGTCTACAGCCTTACTTATCTACAAATGGTGGTGGCAAAACACACTTCTCCTCCCATAAACATGCTCAACTCAGCCTTTGAGGTAATCCTGCCAAGTGCAAAAGAAGAGTTTTGCTTCCTCACTATCAATGTTCCCTGATCTGATCAACAGCTGGGGGTACATCTTTTGTGTGCAGTAAGGAATGTCTAAAGCTCCCTAAGAAATGACTCAGTCAAACTATTAACATTAATTAATCAGAAAGGTCTTTTGGTGACAACAGCCCTTCTTTCTTTCCAATTTATATCTTGATTTTTTTCAGGTGAGTCTTCAGCCAATTATCTGTCCCTATAGTGATTTAGTTTTAAACATTAAAGTATTAATAAGAAGTGAAGACAAACCTGGCTGTTCTCCCCACTCTGTGGATATATGTATTTGCATCTTCAGGACAATCAAACTGAATGACCCAGTTCACTGCTGGAAAATCTGTGTAAAGAAAAAAACAGCACATAGGGGGATGGTTTAGGGATAACAGTAGTGTAGGGCTATCAGCTGGACTTGATGTTCTTGAAGGTCCTCTCCAACCATGATGGTTCTATGATTCTACATGAGAAATACTTAAAAATGCCAAAATCTTGTCTTACAGCATGTAGTAAGGAAATGGCTATGTTTCCTAACATACCAGGTATTTGTCACAGAAGAAAAACTACATTTTCAGACTTAACCACATAGACAAATAAATAAATAAATTACATCTTCCATCAGAAAAAAAATAAGCACAAACTAACAGCACAACTCTATGAAGCATTTATTTTCTGAGATACCCTAATGAGCTCTTATGATACCCTAATCATCTTCATTACTCACAAATCAGGTTGGTCTTCACAACATAAAGTCTGATAAAGCCTCAGTAGGGGTAGATCATCACTTTGTGACTAATTCTTGCTTCTGTGCATACATACCCAGGCCACGAGCTGCAATATCTGTAGCAAAAAGCACTGCTGCCTTTTTCCGAACAAAACAAGTGTAGACTTCCATCCTCTTCATCTGATGCTGCTTCCCATGGAGTGCCAGTACAGGAAGACCAGGCTGAAGTTTACAGAAGACTCTGAATAGGTACTGGACCTACCCAACAAATCAGGGGAAAATAAACCAGTAAGTTTAACACTGCATGGTAAAATTTTAAGGTCGCATCCAGTATATATTTAACTGACTAAGCACAGCAAATAAAACACATTTTTCTCTGTATCAGAGGCAAGAGATGATATTTTGGGACTTTGCCACGCATCCAGTTACTAAGAGAGGAAATTGACTGTGGCAAAAGATTGGCATGCCTTCTGAGGGTGTTTCCTAAAAGGAAACAGAATAGGCAACAGAAAGAACAACCTGGGACATAACTAATTAGACTGTATGCAAGGGATCGACTTGCAAACTTGTCCAGAATCTAACCTCCCTGGTGCCTTAACATCTACATGAATATCTTCATTTTAATAGTTCTAAACTGCTATGGGGGAAGGGGTAGAAAAGCCATACCTCTTTACAGCTTGCAAAAAACACAATGGTCTTCTTTTTCAAGTGACTCCTCAGGAAAGAGTATAACATATTGACTTTTTGCTGAAGCTCACAAACAACATAATTTTGATCCAAAGTTGCTGGGGTACTAAAAAAAAAAAAAAAAGTACATTTAGATACTGTTAGTTCCCATAACATTAAAATGAGAAAGAAGGGAAAAGAGACAATACACAGGCATACAGTATCTACAGAGCTGTCTGACTTTTCTTTTAACACAAGGGTTTCTGACAAATACCTGGGAAAAGGAGAAGAAAGAGGGGGAGGAGGGGAGGAAGAGTCAGGCTGAAAAATCGTCTCACTTTGAGGAACAAGTCTTAGCAGCTCCACTAGAAAGTTGCTCTTTAAAGATGAATCAAACTCCTTTCTAAAAGCTAGTGAGGAGAGGTGGATGACTTTTGACATCACTTCCAAATTCATTCACTACTTGCAAGCCAAACTCTTTCCACGTCTATGCAGCAGTGCTCAAATTGCCTTGACATAAAATGCAATTTTGTCTTTTAATCCTATTAAAGCATCATTTGTTCTTAAGGCAATGTCAAAATACAGTTTAGTCATGCACAAAAAAAAAAGAGCACTGATGTACTGATTACAACCTGACATGCAAAGTGACTCCATAAAGCTCTGAATTGTCTTCTTAACTAAGCTTTCCATTCTTTACAAAGTAAAATTAAAATAAAACAAAAATCTTTAGCATATTTGTCCTTGAAATCTATCCAAATGCTCATCTCTTACAGTCCCTCAGCTTCATTCTAAACAGATCAAGGGTATCCAAAATTACTTTAAAAGTGGCCACTCAGGAGGATGAAATTACAAGGCACTCCTGCAGTTTTTATTCTGCTATTCCATTTGAATTATACCACAATGCCTTTCACTTTGTAAGCCTTTCAGAGCAAACTGCTTTTGTAAGGCAAAAATCTACTATGAATCAAGGCAGTAAATTCTAAAACAAATACCTTCCTTTTATTGATTCAGTTTATTATCTAATTGCACTCTCTCAAACATTAAAAAAAATTAAATACACTTTAAAATAGACTTCACAAAAAATGTGAGATCTGTAAAACAGATGTATAGTCTGTCATCAAACTGAAGACTATGTACTATGCTTGCACATCCTCTTCTGCTAAGAGGATATTAATCATACAATTTCTTCTAGCAATCATGCTTAAGATGCCTTTGAAAGCACCACTGATTAAAATAAAAAGGTATTTGCAGTACAATACAGAGATAATCAAATCAAGTAGTTAAAACTGCCTCAAGATTCAACCTGATTCTGCTGTTCATTTTACTGATGATTTCTTCTTTGCTCTTGAGAAAATGATTTTTATCACTGTGCTTCACCTTCCTCCTGCATATTACATATGGATATATATGCATATTTCACAGTAGAGCAGAAAAAGAATCATACATGTTCATAAGCAACTTGATTGAGCCTACAGAAGTGCAAAATGCTAAGTAATGTTCTTCATTTACATCTCAAAATTGTGCCAAAAAGCAACCTGTACATCTTTTCATTTAGTGACACATACAATTTTTTGAGCTTGGCAGATCACATACTTCACTTCTAGCAAGGGCCTCCCATCCTGATCCAAACTGTATGGCATGACAAACTTATTTTGTGTGTACAGGGCTGGAGTCCTGAATGTGCACAGTAAACCCAGCATGTCAGCAAGCCACAGGACTTGCTGCACATGGCCCAACGCCACGTGCTTTCCTTTGGGCACCTAATATTGAATGCACAAACAAGACTCTGTTGTGCACTTGCCCAATAGGGTAGGATTTTCCTTCAAAAACCAAATTTATCAGCAGCACACAGAAGAACTCTATTTCTGCAACACATCTGGTGGTTCTGCACAGTAAGAATGCACACCAGGAGGCAAAGAAGCCAAACAATAATAAAAACAGTAATTCAGAAGTGAGTCCTGTTACAACCAGCACACTACTGCATCCAAGCTATAACCCACTCTGGGGCTTGCTCGTAGGAAAACGAACAGCACTCTTGAGAAGGTGCCCGAGGAACCACAAGGAAAGTTCAGGTTCAGGCTCTGTTAATGAATCAGTCAGAGCTGGTATCCTCATATCCAAAAATTCCTTGCTTTCAGGAACAAGATCAACAATATCAGACACTGAAGAAAGAGGATGCACATGGTAACTTCTGCTTCAGGGAACAGTGAGAGAAGCAGTTAAGCAGGACCACCACCTGTTCAATCTCCCCCAGAAAAAAAAAGCCATACCTGAACTTGGCTTTCTCATGAACCCAAACATATTCTGGATCTTTTAGACTCAGTCGTGCAAGATCCTTCACAGATTTCGTTTGTGTTGCAGAAAAAAGCAAGGTCTGGCGTTTCTTAGGTAGATTTTCTAGGATTGCATTCATTGTATCAGCAAACCCCATGTCTAGGATTCTATCAGCTTCATCAAGAACTGAATTGAGAGACAGATTAGACAAAATCTGGTTTTAGTTTATTTATTTTAAAAACCCCATAATAATCATACATTAAATCCATACGGTACAAACTTCCCTGCCTAATTAAACTGCAGAGATGAATTACTGTAGATTCTCTTTAGATTCTCTTTAGGTATTCACATGCTCCATAATACACATTTTGTTGGGTTTTTTTAAACAACCAATAGAAGTCATAGCATTTCCTATAATCTATGCACAGCAGCCCTCAGTTTCATATGCTGAACCATAGAAGATCAGCATTTCAAGTAAACAGTTCAGCAGTTTGCAAATTAAAAAAAAAAAAATCTTTGCTCTATTACTGAAATAAAAGCATGGAATATAAAACAGTGCTGCAATATTCATGACAGAACAAACCAGACCCTCCTGTACCAAGCTGAATTTACCATTGAAATACAGGGAATAAACAGAGTAGCACAGAGACAAAGCTTTAAGAAAAGGGTCCACGTTTAGTGCAATTCTTCTCTAACTGCCATGAATAGTACTCAGTGTAGCAAGGAAAATTTCACACTTCATTAGCTTCTTAATGACCTCTAAATTCCTCAAGCTATGCTAAAGATTAAGCACAGTTCTCAGAAACAGGTAAACCTTTCAATTTTTACTCGAGTTGGATGGATGAAAAGAAGCAATGTTAACAATGCTAACGAAACAACTGAAGGAACAACAATCTGCCTTAAAATTCAAAGTGTTTTCTAGAACTGGCCTAAAATACACACACACTGTAATTGATATTCCATAGAGTTAATTATCATGCCAAGAAAAACATAAGAGCCATAACCAGAAAGGAGAGGCCAGTGTTAGCCAAGATAGATCTAAAAGATTATATGGGACACTAAATTTGATTTTGGGATCCTTATTATCTCACCAACTTGTTCTTATCATCCTAAGAAAGGCATGCTCAGAGTTTGAGAGAAATTACTTTGACAGAAAGTATACACAAGAAGGGCAGTTTCCTGTTTCCTATTTCAAATGTGTACATTTCATCTACATGCAATGACTAGAATAAACCTTTTATCCAAAAAAAGTGCTCCATTCAATTATGAACCATTACAAACTATTTCTGAATGAAGTACTGAAAAAAAACTTACTCAACATTTGCAGATCAGATGCATAGAAATACGAAGTTTCATCCATGTGCTGCAGAAGCCGTCCTGGAGTGCAAATCAGCATATTTATCTGGTGGATTCTTTCAGTCTCTTCTTTCAGATCCTGAAAAGAAGTTAAACCAGCTTAGTTCTAATTGTTCATGCCAGAAGTCCAATAGAGAGATGGTCAGGCTAGCTTAACTTATTGATGGCTATTTTTCTAAAAGCTAAGGATCAGCCTTTCCTCTTACTACAGAGATACCACAATTGGGTTGGTCACCAATACGTTCCTATTAACTACTCTCTTCTCTGACTTTTCACTTCCTGGGTTTCCTTCCTAAACTAGCACCTAGTTTAGCACCTGTTTATGCTTCCATACAGCAAACTCCAAGAGAGAACAGACCTTTCCTCCAATGATAAGGCCAGCTGAGAACTCATGATTCCTTCCGACTTTACGCAGAACCTTGAAGGTTTGATATGCCAGTTCCCGAGTAGGTGATATTATCAAAACACCCAGTCCGTCAGCTGAAGTCCACTGATGGCGATACAGGAGTTCCAAAGCCTGGAAAAAAGTCACCACAGCCTCAATTATGAAAATCTAAGAAAGAAAACATGTAGCAACAAAAAAAAAAATTGTCATACAAAATGATAAAGCCACACTAACTAAAATAATGATTTGAAGAAACATCAGAGCATGGCAAAGGTTGGAAAGCAGCGTCCTCTAGAGCACATTACACAGGACTGCGTCCTGACAGTTTCTGAGTATCTCCAAGGAAAACACCACAACCTCTCTGGGCAGCCTGTTCCAGTGCTCAGTCACCCTCACAGTAAAGAAGGTCTTCCTCATGCTTAGGTGGAACTTCCTGTGTTCCAGTTTGTGCCCACTGCCTCGTGTCCTATTGCTTGGCACCATCAAAAGCCTGGCTCCATCCTCTTGATACCCTCCCTTCAGATACTTATATACATTGTAAGATCCCCTCTCAGCTTCCTCTTCTCCAGCCTAAACATGCCCAGCTCCCTCAGCTTTTCCTCAAAAGGAAGATACAATAATGATCTTTGTAGCTCTCTGTTAGACTCACTCTAGAAGCACCATGTCTCTCCTGTACTGAGAAGCCCAGAACTGAACACAGTGCTCCAGACAGGGCAAACACCTGGTATATTAGTATGCATTTCACATAGTTTGATTATGGATCAATTTTAACTGACAGTAATGAGACTTGCTGTAGCAAAGTTCCCAAGTAGCAATCAGACAGTAATGGGTGGTAAATCATAAACATTTTACTTCCCAGATAACTTGTTTAAAGTACAAATGGAAGGATACAAATTACTTACTGGGACAATAAAAGCCAAGGTTTTGCCTGATCCAGTCTTTGCAGCTCCAAGTACATCTTTTCCTTGTAAAGCCAAACCTATGGTTTGCCTCTGTATCTCTGTTACCACGCGATACTGAGCTTCCTGCAACCCTAGTATNGGGGGGGGGCGGGGTGTAAAAAGAAAATATATATATAAATATTTCTTTGTATCTTGCCCAGAGATTTAGTCCTCCATTTAGAAAATACTTATCTAAAACTTACTTAAAAGCAAAAACAAATGTTCAACACAGATAAACAATACATTTGGTTTTACTTAAATTGTTTTCCGGTGAAGTCTTCTGTACTCACCTTTTAGGGTTTTCTTTGACAATGGAAAATCTGAAAACCTTTGAACTTCACTTGGATTTATCTGAAACAAAATAAATTTAAGCAGTGCTTACAATTTAAGCATAACAGAGAAATTAAATCACGCTCTAAGTTGCTGCTAACATAACTATGTAGAAGTTCAGTATTACCTGATCCAAGTTAGGTCAGTCAGGCAATCTAAACTAGTTTTACCTAAGCCAAACCGTTCTTTTACTATAGGCTGTTATTAAGTAACCATGAAGGCTAAGAGCTCAAATCATAATGAAATCACAGAACAGTTCAGGCTGAAAGCGACCTTAGGAGGCCTCTGCTCCAGCCTCCTGCTCACAGCAGTTCAGCTTTGAGGTGAGGTCAGGCTGCTTTCTGCTTCGTCCAGCCCACTCTTAAAACCATTCAAGGAGGAAGCCCCTCTGAGCAACCTGTGCTTCTGCCCGACTGTCCTCTTGGGGAAAAAAAGTGTTCCAGGCGGAGCCTCTCTTCTGTCAATATACACCTATCGACTCTCATTCTTCCACCCTGCAGCATCTCCTCAGTGATATCCCAATGGGCACTAAGGGCTTCTGCAAGGTTCCCTTCCCAACCCCAAAGCTCTCTCTGCTACAGAGAGACAAGCCCAGCTCCTCCAGCCTCTCCTCACGGGACAAGAGCTTCAGCCTCCACCTTTTCAGTGGCCCTCCACTGAACTCCAGTCCCCACCCTCCAAACCCTTGGCTCCCTCCCGGCCCACCAGCACCCTCCGCCCGCCCCCGGCGTACCTCAGAGTAGCGCTGCACCAGGCGAGCGATAACCTCCCGCTCCACCTGCCACTCGGGCCGCTTCCTCTCCTTGCGCTGGAGACGCAGCCTCCTCGTCCGTCGGGTGTACTTCTTCTTCCAGCGCTCGAAGCTGCGCACCGGGTCGATCCCCGCCGATCCACCACCACCGCCGCCGCCACCGCGGCTGCCATCACCCCCAACTCTACCCATGCTACCCTGGCCGCGGCCCCGCATGGGACGCACACTACCTCCGGGGGCGGGGCTGGGCTCAGGCGAAGTGCGTCATCAGACCGCGGCGCCGGGGGAGGGAGGGCTTGGTGCTTGTAGGGACGTTGGAAAAGCTCGCAGTTACTGTGATATAACCTAAAACTTGAGGTCCAGGCGCAGCATACAAAATGTTTTTTGCGATAGGAAATTATAAAACGAAAAAAATAATTCAATAATAAAGCCTTCATGGAAGAGGAATATGTGCTTGGTACTGGCATAAATTTTGTCTTCTGCAGTACAGTGGTGTAGGGGATCAGGAGGAAGAGTTCTGTAGCAAGCCTGTTAATGTTTTATTTGCTAATTTATAACAGGGAAGGAATGATGAATTTGGAAAAATCAAAAAGCAATCAAAAGGCATAGGGTGTGCCTTGTGTTTAAGATGTTGGATTTAAGCTCTGTTTCACGTGTGTTTTGACCGTAACACAACAGTAGTCAATGAACTATGCAAAGGGTTGGCAGAATATCACAGGGAAAACTACAAACATGCAGAGCTGTTTTACACTGGGTGGTGTAAGGCGGGTCTCTATAAAATAAAGGCACATATCTCTCGAAGTAGCTACATTTAATGACCCTGCATATTTATTAGTCTCTCTTTACACATATGGATTCTTAACCCTTCTCTGCAGGGAAAGTCTGCATCGCACTGCAGTTGTTTGAGGGTCAGTAACAATTTGCTGAGTCAGTTTGAGCACTTCATCAGCACACAAAATTAAAAAGAAAAACAGTCTGTAGAGTTACTGTGCCACATCAGGACGAGAAAATTAGAAATGTATTTATGCAATGTCATAAGAAGGAAGTAAACACATTGATGAAGGGAACACTGAAAGACTCCCAAAATAATTACTCTCTGATGAGGGTTTGGAATTCCAGAAAGCTGAGGGGAAAGGGAGTGTCTCTTAATTAGCTCCACTTTTGCCAGTACATATATACTCTTCCTATTCCCAAGCAGAGTATATTGGTATTGCCTGGTTGTGTAGGGATGAGGTCAGGAAGGCCAAGGTGCAGCTGGAGCTGGGCTCGGCAAGGGATGCAAAGAACAATAAGAAGGGCTTCCACAGATATGTCAACCAGAAATGAAAAGTCAAAGAAAGTGCACCCCTTCTGATGAGCAAGACTGGCAAGCTGGTAAAAAAAGTACAGCAGATGAGGAGAAGGCTGAGTTGCTAGACAACTTTTTTGCCTCAGTTTTCAGTGGCAACTCCTCATATCTCCTGAATTCATGATTCTGAAGGTTTTATTTTTGAAACTTTTTTTTCCCCTCAGAAGTACCTGCTGAAAAACTGTCTGTAGGATGTGTTGTTCCACCCTGAAAGATGTGTTTCGGGGGGGTAGCACATCTTTCCCATGAACACAGTACATAAATTTGACATACAAAACAAGGTCCCAGTCTATCCCAGTCAGGCTGACCCAAGGCTCAGCTGCCACTTCAAGCATTTCTGTCTGCCTACAGTAGAAAAACAAACAAAAGCTTTCGTGTGTAGCATTCCTACTGTTGCAGCACTAGAATAAGCCTAACCTTTTTGTAAGTAAATGTAAAAGTGCTGTGTTTGAACATACTGTCTTTGACCACCTGGTCTGTTTTGCCTACAGGCTCATCTCTCACAGCAGAAGAGCAGCAAAGGTCTGTGAGTCACTATGGACATAAATCCTCAACAAAATATGTTCATATGTAAAATATTATCTTGCTGTCCTATTTCTGAAACAACTTTTTATGCTCCTATCAAGAAAAACACTTTTAATTATGCTACGTGTTTCAGTGTTTTTTAATAATTTAAAAGAATGTCAGAATGACAGCAACCAACTATTCAAGTGTTTAAATGAAAACCATTCTCCAAAGTACATACTTAAGTTTACACAATAAAATTAAACTTTGTGCCATGATGCTTCAAAAACACACAAAGTATATGAAAAACAGCAATGGGGAAAAATTAACCAAGTTTCTTCACAATCAGAAACAAAATCAGCTTGCCAAGTCTCCACAAACACCAAAGAATATTGATACTGTTGGTCAGGAAATGCTGGATGATATTGTATGATATAGAAGAATGCTTTAGGAAAAAAGCTGAAGAGTTCTTTGACAAGAATGACAAAGGCCTTTTTGTGTTCTAGGGGACTGCTGTTGGTGATTCTAATATGCATTATTTAGTTTGCAGAGCCCTCAAAACGAACTTTTTGCAAGTTAAAGCCCACCTGAACATTGGGAAAGTTGTGGTGAAACCTCTGGCAAAAGAGAACACTTCCATAGTCATAGAAAAAAAACTTTGACTCAGATTGTCAGACAAGGTGATCACCTATAAAATGGAAAGTAATTTAAAAAATGAAGGACTTTCTGTGTCACACTTCAATCTTTAATTAAAACATCTACCGCTTCAAACTGCTATATGTAGATTTTTTTAAAGAGATGCAGGAAGGAGGTTAGAACAAATAGAAAATCAAAACATTTTTCCTTTAAGCCAACAAAAGTGTTTTTATTGACTTTATAAGCATGACAAATCCTGCAAGAAATCCATGACGAAGTTTGCTGAAACTTGTTTTCCCTCACACAGCTGTCAAACACACCCAGGCTCTCCAGGCCCTATCACTTCACCGCTTCCTACGGTTTGCCCTGTAGCACTTTGCACCTCTCGGGGCTTTCGGTGCCAGGCCCACGGTGATGTTTAGGTATAATGAAGCCACTAGGCGTCGCAGCAGACCTGCAGAAATACAAACGAGCTATGAAGTGACCGTACTAGATGTACACCAGAAGGACCCTTTAAATAATCAAGCCTGCTTTTGGTGATGGCCGGGATCTGCGTATAGTCCCGGGCCACAGGCTATTCCAGTTCAGGGAACTCCATAAATACGTGCTCAATTTTGAACACGTTTGACAGCTCTTTCACAAACTGAGCTGATTTCCTGACCAAGATACAACAGAGTTGACAAATCAAATTAGGAAAGATTAGTTAACCTTTCAGACGATCACACATTTTGGAAGAATGCCATTTCTGAAACAGAATGGTATGCACCATGGTGCTACTGAGGCTTAATATAAAAATGACACACTTAAATATTGTCCTTTAATTAAAAAATAACTTTATAAGAAAAAGGACTTTCATTTAGCACAGCTGTTGATCTCTTTGTATTTCAAATTCATTTCAGAAGACAATTAATTGTTTTTTCCATCCCACTAGCATAGTACAGTATATTTAGTTCATCAGATATGTAAAAAAAAGGCATTGCACCTTTATGTGGCAAACACTTATGCCTTATTATCCTTGGGTTTATGTCCTTGATTATTTTTGCATTTTGAGAAGGAGTCATAGTTTATTATTTTGATTCTGTAGTTTATTCACTAGGTATATTGCTCAACCTTGAGATGCAAGTTTCTCTCCTATTTATAATGAAAATGACATCTCTTTGTGTGACTCTGAAGTGTAATCCACATCCACCAGCCTGCCCTATGTATCTACATATTTCTGGCATAGAAATTAAATTTGGGATAAATGTTTATACTCATTAGACATACATACTTAACAGTAAGAGACCCATTTTAGAGAATAGACATGGGCTGGGAGTCAGCCACAGAAAGACTGCAAGAAGACAAAAGGAAACTGAAGATAAATTACTGTGGGACTACCTGTTTACACTGACATAGGTGAAGGAGGACAGCATACTACTGCTGGTTGTACAGACACAGGAAAAAAGCAAAATATGAAACACAGTTAAGAAAAATGTTTGGGTTTTGTTGTTATTTTGGTTTGGGGGGGTTTTTTGTGGGATTCTGGATACTTTTGTTAGCCAAACTAATATAGTGATGTAACATTTCTTAACAATTAAATCCCACGGGTGGGATTCAGCTCCAGACTGTAGATACATACACATAGCCATCTAAAAGGAATGGCTTGGTTAGGTGCTCTGTTGCCATCTGAGATGCTGTAAGGCATGAGGGAGATTTAGCTGTTTTTCCAGAAGGGCACTGATCTCCAATATGGCTTGTGTCATATATGCCAGCCTTGTGCAGATGCTTCTATACCCTAGGGCACTAGATGCTTATGTTTAATCCCACTGGAAACTGTAGAGTTATTTGACTCATTATGAAAGAGACACCTCATTTTGTCATCTGAATCCCCCTCTGGAGTCCATTAGCTGTATTGACTAGATCCATACTCACTGTAATGGGAGCATGACATGTGGACACAACATTTAAATGCCTACAAGCTGGAACTGACTGTTCCACATCCTTCCCCAAAGCGTTTAATGTTCACCAAATATAAAGACTCAATAGGAGGCATGTGAAAACATGGACCTAGAAAGCTTCACTGAGCCTCTCAGTGGATTAGTGTTCCAGTTCCACTTCATTTAGCAATCCTTTAAATCATTCTAGCATCAACAATAACTCTCAGGAAACAGGTTGTTTCAGCAGATGTGGTTGATCCACTGGCAAAGTTAAGGCCTAAACAAATCTTTCAGTGGCTATTTTTGTTGATCCAGTTCACACAACATTCATTATTCTTTAATGAAATTAGCATCTGTACTTCATACTTAAACTGTACAGGTTGAACATAGAAACAAACACAAATCCCATAAGAGATCTATGGAATACACAGATCTATAGAATATTGATTCCTGCCAAATTCGGGACCTTGACAGCTGCAGCCACTCAGTCTCAGCTAAGAGGCTCTGCTGCTCAGTAGAGTTGGCAGCATAAACTTCCTACCACAGAGCTCAGGTTCACGGCTTCCAGAGTGTTGTGGATAACCACGCAACTGTTGGCAGTAATCTATGCAGATGTTACTTGGCAGCCTCCTGTTTTGTTCACAAAGGAACAAATCAAATGTGCCTGAGCAATGTTTAAAGTATATTTTTAAGTGTCTTGCATAAATAAACATTTTGAAGAGTAAAGGGAAAGCACCATTGGCAATCTGTGGGGTCTTTTCTAGCCCGTGATTTTCAACATACTCAGAAGCAATCTGAAATTGGAGTTAGGAGTGAGGAGGCAAAGCCTTAGAACTGGCCTCTGAGCTACATTGGGAGTATGCTTATGCCTGGCCATGTACCTCATTGATCTGGACACAGACCCTGATGCACTGAGTTGACTCCCTGGCTTGACCTTGGACCTTGGATCGCTTGTGTGATCAGACTCGTGTGTCTGGAAATTACTGGCATGTAGCTGAGCTAGGTGACCATCATGGGACCTGCCAAGCCTTCCCTGCTGAGGCACTGTGGGGCCATGGCTTGCCAGTGAGGAGGGTGCTGTCCCAGCCTGGCTCACTGTCACTCTGCATTCCTGGCTCACCTTTCCTTGCAGAGCAGCCTTGCTGCTCCCAACAGTATTTTATCTAGTGTGACAAAAGATTTTGTGTGAAGACTACATAATAAGTGACTAGGTAATAAAACAGCAATTGAAATTCAATGTAAATAAAGGTGAAAATATGTACATGAGGAAAAACTGTTTCAACTTTATATGAACCAATGAGAGGCTCTGAGTTGATGTTTTCCAACCCATAAAATCTAGGTGTTATGAAGAAAATGCTTCTATTACAAGATTCTTATTCAGCATTCACTGTCTGTCTAGCTAGACATTATCTCTTGAGGCACAAATTGGAGCAACTGAAAGCAAAAAAAAGCCCTAGTGCTATTGCTGCATGCTATTATGTTGCAAATGTGTACATTGTCCAGCTGGATGGCTGCATGCAGAGCTTTAATAGCAACTGTACTCACTTTCTACCCCCCAGACTGTAAATGATCTGTGAAGAATTTATACTCATCTCAGGCATTTGAGTTGCTATTTATGTTCTCACAGAAGATTCAAAAGACTTGTTTTCTGTAATGTGGAACTGTTTTAAATAGTGCAGCAGGAGTGAAGTCGGTAGACTGAGAATCCAGACCAATAGCTTTAACTTACTAACAACATTTTTTGTGTGTGTGTTTTGCTTTGTTTACTCTTCAACCACCTTTCAAAAGCAATAACAACCAAAACCACCCATTCATCACCTTCTCTTTGATCCTCTCTCCTGATAGCAGCTATTTTGCATCTTTGCTCTCATCACTCCACCCCATTCCTTGCAGTAACATTAACGAGAAACTTCCTGTTCACGGATGCCTTTCTGCAATGAATCCAATTACTTTGGCTCCAGGGAGGGGTTCAGCGGGTAACAAATGCAACACAGAAGGCAGAGTGGTGTCACAGATAGATTTTTAACAGCAGTTCACAGTCCTCAAGGTTGTCAGGTAAGCAAGGCAACTGATACTGCTCGAAATAGGTAACCGCAATTTTTTAGGTCCTCAAAAATCCTTGTACAGCGTGAACAGATTTTCAGTCAGTTCTTGGCCAGTATGGACTGGAAAAATGTGCTTTGCCAAATAAAGACCTTGGAGATACACTGTAATTCATGAAGGATGTGAGCACCAATTCAAATATCAAACAATGTAGTGAAAAATAAGCTGTCAAAAACACTCTCTTCCCAGAAAGACAGAAAAGGCTTTCTAAATCCTGTGAAAGAATGACAGGATAACCATATAATGAACCACCAAATCAGTTCTCTACATGCTGATTTGTTGTGCAAGGCATTTATCTGAAGAGTTAAGGCAAATGGTTTCTTGCAGTACCTGGCCTTAAATCCTGCTTGCCAACATAGTGATTGGGATTCTTACATTCAACACATGTTCCTGACTCTTCGACAGCTTGGCACCACGCTGCAGAAGAGCATGGAGGAGCAGGGGTTCACAATTCTTACAGCTGCCAGCAGAAGACTCTACTCAGAGGATTAAAACTTCTGTGAACAGGTAAATTTCTGATAAACTGCAGATTTTTAAGGTCCTTCCAGTAAATTTATCACCATTTCTGTTGTTTTTAGCAGCTTAAATGTGCAAGAAGTATTCACAGTATATTACTTCTGAAGCAGCTCAATGGTCTCAGTTAATATTCCTGTGTTGGATTAAATTTTTACAGGATAGATGGAAGCTGCAACCAACCTGGTCTAGTAGAAAGTGTCCCTCCCTATGGCAGGAGGGTTGGAAGTAAATGATCTTTAATGTCTCTTTCAACCTGAACCATTCCACGATTCTATTATTTGATGTATTAGTCTTCTGTAAAGCTTCTACATGTAATGGTGACAGAGAAAAAATTCTTCCCACACATACACATAATCAGTACCAAAAAAAAAAACATCACCAGCAATTTGTCTCAAAGAACACTGAATATAGAGTTTCAAGCTATCTAGAAATCCAGAATTACAGCAAAATCATATGTATTTGCACTGGAAATACAGGGTTTATCTTTTTATCAGGAAGACAACTTAAGAGGAACAGCTGGAAAATAGCAATAATATATAGGGGACTGAAGAATAAACAGAAGATATAAAAAATCCTCAATGGCTCTATTGCCTTGTACCTTGAACAGTAGTTTATGTTCTCATCAAATGAACATAATATGCTAGCATTGTTATTAACAATGCTTCCAATTTATAGTCATTTTGCCTCCTGGTTGCTTTCATACACTGACACAGTCTGATTCTTGTGAAACCTAACCAATATCCTTCCCCCTCCACATTCTAGGAGTCACTCTGGTTTGATTATCCAGTGGAGTGGAGCTGAAGCCTTCTACAACTAGGTCAATAATACTTTGACTTCACAACACAGATCAATGATGCAGTCATAAGTATTCTCCCAGTTCAAAGTTACTCCAAATACGCTGCTAGGTCAACTATGCACTAGAGGGTTTTGTCATAGTAGGCATTGCTTCTCTGTGTAAATGATCTGAGAGATTCTACAAAGCTGTCTCACCATCCTTTTCACCAGCTTCTTCTACCCTCCCACCTAGTCACTGATGCTGGTGATTGGTTGTTGGATCTGGATGCTGCAGGTTTCAATTTAACATTTTGCTTTATCCTCAGACTCTAAGCTCAGTCAAAATTTGCCTTCCTCAGAGCCTATTTTGTTCCTCCCTTAGCCCTAGCTGTTGCTTCCACCACCTCATGCACCAGTAAGGTATCACCACAGCCCACACTGGAGCCAAAATTAGGTTTCCCAGGTAAGAAGGTCATTTGGTAAGTCCTTTCCTGGTTTCCTCTTTTATCATTTTCTAGGCACAGGTCCAGGATCTAGGCATGTTGCCAGCACACAAGCTGCTCTCCTACCCCACCCTAGACCTCATGTCTTCATGCCTACCTCACCTCTGGAGCCATGCCTGGGGCCGCACCTCTTGCTACACCCCTGCAGTGGAGTCACTCCTGGTCCTGGCCCAAACACCTCTGCATCCACCCCACCTGTGAAGCTGTGCCCTGAACTGGGCTCCTCCCTACACCCTTGGCCTTGTGCATCCCTGTCAGCTTCCTCCAAGCATTTACCCAGCAGTGGAACCCAGCCTGCATCCATCAAGATGAAGTGCTTGATGGCTTGAATTCTGAATGCAGACAAAACATATAGATAAGTACAACTATAATTTGTTCTGATTGAGAAAAGGTGAGAACATAGAGGCTGTATGCTTCTGTCCCAGATAAATATCAGACATCTAACATGTTATGGGCTTTTAATTGATTTGCAGATTGACAGTGATTACAGCATTTGTCTTCTCAAGTAACCATTATGCATGTTGAGGTCCTGCTTCCCAGGAAGTGGCTGGACATCTGCCTGCCAATGAGAAGTAGTGAACTAATTCCTTATTTTGTTTTGCTTGCACATGCAACTTTTCCTCACGTGTTAAGCTGTCTTCATCTCAATCCATGAGGTTTTAGCTTTTGCTATTCCAATTCTCTCCCCCATCTCTCTTATGGGGAGTGAACAAGAGACTCTGTGTGGGCCCAGCTGGCCAGGGTCAGCCCACCAAAGCAGTCAAACTACCTTGGTTGATGGTCATTTTCTTGTCCTGAATTAATACAGATCTGTTGTTTGTCATCAGGGCTGGTGGAAAACAGGTATATGTGTCACTATCAGGGCATGAAGGAAGAACTGGTTTTGCTCCTCATCTTGAATGAGGAGGTGTTCAAATGAAAAAGTATTTTTGCTACTCAGACCTAATCATGCCTGACAAAGGTTAATTACATAGGCACAGAATTATTTCTGCCTCCTTTTTGAGACTCTTCTGCTAAGATCATACTGCCAAGGACATTTAGGGCAAGAGGTAAAAATGCTGATGTTCTGGGTAGTAGGATTCATCTCCTCCTTAGAAACATACTGGGTTTTCATACTATTCTTCCTGTCCCCACTCCCAGGACAGCATGTCCAGCTGCTAACAACATTATGGTTTTTAACATCATACAAAAAGTAGCTACTATTACCAGAGGTTGCCCATACAGGGGAGAGAAGTTAAAGGTTATAGGCAGCTCCTAACTCCATCCAGATTAGTTATTTGCCCAGCTGGGAGCTGTACTACTACTTCCACTGCTCCTGGCAAGTGCTGCTGTTGCTGAGTAATAGTGTGCCACACAGGTAATGCAACACATTGCTTTTCAACATGCTAAGACACTTAGGTAGTCAATCCTGCCAGATTAAGATAAGTCAATCCTACCAGTGCCATTTTCCATTTCCTGAGGCAGCAACTGATCTCAAAAACAGGCTGTCAGGTATCCCAGCATCACTATATAAGGATCTCTATAATGCAATAGGACTGGTATCAAAGGACCTGCAGGGTAGGCAAGTCCTTACAAATTTGCCTGTGATTCTAGATAGAATTTCCATGCTCTCTGTGGCACAAAACCATTATTGTGCAATTTCACTAATTTGGTAATGCCTGTTGCCATGGTGACCATGTGGCAACACTTCCACCACCAAGTACAGCAGAGATGAACGTGACTGTTTACCGAACATACATCTCAGGTAAATCTCCTTGCCTTTAAAGCCCAACCATTACTGAGGCTTTGCCATCTTGGCTCTGTTCTCTTCAGTGGTTTCATTTAGATAGCTATTCATTTTCATCCCCTATACTAGGCCCTTAAAGGTTTTATTAGACTTTCCAACTACAGCTGCATTGTAGTCTGTGTTATAAATAATAACTGCTATCTGGAGTCTGGCACTGAGGAACTCTGCAAAACTGGCAGTGCAAAGCAAGTCTCAGAGTCATCACTTAAACAGAGCAATAACACCCTGCTGAACACTGCTTAATATATTGCACATTAACTAAAGGGCTAATCACCCTGTGGAAAGAAACAACATCTGTACTTTCTGGTGTTACCTGAATTAGAGTTATTAAAGACATTTATCACTAAGGACTTATCTATACTGCTCACATATTTAATTGAAAAGATAGAAGGAGAAGAACCATAATTTACAAAAAATCCTGTTCAAAGTGTAACCTGTATTTTTAGAATATCCTTTCTAATTAAGCATTTGGTTTCTATTTCTCATTGAATTTAATTAAGTATCCTTGATGAGAGAATAAACAAAAATAATTGACAAGTCTCATTAAACTCCTCTTAAAGCATACAGCTCTTGACTCCAGTGAGAGTTGAATTGAACTCTGATGTTAAGAGCTGAATTGCTCAAGATTAAAACTTGTTTTAAAGCCTGGGGACCATTTGCTCATTTTTATACTGTGTTGGTATTCTTCTTTTATTAAGTGTACAAACAGGTAGGATGGGATTTCTCTCACCTAACTTTAGACATATACAGCGTACAATTCAGAGCTAGTCATGCTAGACTCCCTTTGTATTCAATGGCGAGAAAGAGACTCTTTTAAGGTGTGATTCATCTGACCTATTTTAGATGTCTACTTCAGAATGAGATAAGTTGTGTAGTAAAAGCATTTGGGTTTATTCATTGAAAATAAAGGTAATTAGGCTAACTCATTTAAAGGGAGCTGTCTACACTATTTAGTGTTTCAAAAAATGAATACTTTCTCCAGCAGCTGAAGATATTGAGACTTGTCAATGTATGTAGAAGAGGATTAGCAAATGAGTTGAACTGAGACACAGATGTCTTTTACCTGATCTTCCAGGTGGAATTTATTTGCTATAAACAAAGCTCTTTCACAACCACTTTTCCTTGCTGCCATGCAGTGCTAATATGCTTTTGGATATCACTCTTAACTTTCTTTTGGTGGGCAAAAAACAGGTCAGATTTTGCCATGATGTCCTTTGGCCATCCAAAGGGATCAGCAAGTCTATTTCAGCAGAAATAACCCTGTCCTGGAAAAAAATTGAGGAGTTCATATAGACAATGTGTAGTGTAGGATGGCATTAGGATGAGAAGCAGCAGCAAGCAGTACTTGTAAAGTGAGGAAATCTGACATGTTGTTAGAACAGAGTCTAAAAGTGGAGGAAGGGAGTGGCCCATGCTCAAAGGGATTGGGAGGAAAAGAAAAGCAGGTGAATGAAAGACTCAGCAAGAGGAAATGCTTAAGGAAACTGAAAAGGAGCAGTCTGCAGCCACACAGGCTGCAAGATGTGACTTGTGAATGTGGTGTACCTTGAAGATTGGCTTTCCCTCTGGGAGCAGGCCTACTGCCTGTGGCAGTTTCAGGGTGGACATCAATGGCCTATGCTCTGTAACCTGCTCAGCCTGGTCCTAGCTTCCTCCTTGCCTCACGAGAGGCTGCTCAGCTCGCAAATGACTCTAGTTACGCGAGCAGCATTTTTATGTTGACGTCCAGGCAATCTTCAATGTGTACCACTTCACAGTGAAAATGCCTAAATGAAAGTCCAAAGCTCTTTTGAAGTGGCAGCTGAGGGTCCTGTGACAGGTCCTGGAGGACACTTATTGCTCAGTGGAGATGTCTACCTGTGGCAGCAGGAACCATGCACTGCAAGCCACCATGTTCCTTGAACAGAACCGGACTTCTAGTTGTTAACTTAATACACATAAATCAATAATGACTATTAAAGTAAACTAAGATGGGCTTGTCAGAGGGAGAGGCACTGTTTTTGTTCTTATGAGTAGTATGGTCAAACTATTTTTGACCTAGGTTAGTGTTAGAAATATTTATTCCACACACAATATGCAGATTTAATACACTTTAAATGAAAGACGCTTGGCATTTATTCCTTGCCTTGCCATGAAGCCTTTCTCACTTAATGCAGGGAGCTAATTAAACTGGCCTTCTCTAATCTGTGTGAGAATTTACATAGTAATTAGTTCAACAGGAATAGACAAGACCTTACAGTTCTTCCAAACCTCAAGACTGATATGAGCCTCAAGGCCAATTGCTACAAGCTTCATCCAACCCTCCTGCACATTTCCCTCAATTCCCTAGCTACAGATCAGCTTTGAGAAACAGCCCCTCTAGCTTTCTGGAGTCCTACACTTTGAAATCCTTCACAAAGAGTAGGTGGAGTTAACACCACACATTAGTACAACAGTGTTTGTGAAATGCAGTTTTTGAAGAATTTGCCCTATAATTAAGGTATATGTGTCAGCATCCTCTTTAGTGGCACTGGCAATCAACATTACTAATAAACATCTCATGTCTGTAGCCTCTCATATGCTATTTTGGCCCTGTATTTCAGGTTGCTAAACAGAAGAAATGCTACTTATTTGCAAGACTGCAAGAAAACACTTCTGTATCTTTCTGGAGCAGCTGTTAGCTAAAAAAGGAGGGGGGAAAAAGGAAATATTTAGAGCATGAATCCTGTCTTAGGTTTATGCAAAAAAATCAAAGCACATAGGGTGTTAGAGACTGTAAATACCAGAATACAGGCAGTATTTCCTTGACATCATGATCCATATATGAAAAAGACAAACTTTAAAGTGAGGTGGAGTAACAGAGAAACATTCAGAAAAGTAGTTATTTTTCACAAAATAAGTTTCTGGTAGAAGGCTCCATAGATAGCAGCTCCTTCTAATCATGATCCAACGCACATTTAGGAATGGTGATATGACATATCAAAGATGCTGTGTAAAATGAAGGTCTTCTTACCATACAAGATGGCTATGGCCAAATCTCTAAATCAACATGTAAAGCAACATCTCTCTAAAGCCACTAATATATGTACTTGTCACTCTTCTAAATAATTCCATTACTTTGTACAGAATTTAAAAACTATTTCTTTGTTGTTACCTGAAAGACTACATTGTTCATGTATGAAATTAACATCTTGTCCCTGCTCTCCTCTGCACTGAAAATATGCTAACACACATTTTGGTGATTAAAAAAAAAAAAAAGATTGCTAGAAACAAAGAAGAAGAATGACAGAAACTTAGAAATATGATTCCACTCTTGACTTACATGAGTATATATATAATTATAAAGTCACCAAATGTATGGAGGAATGTCAACCTTTCTTTGTATGGCCTGTAGTACATAAGTTCCTTTGTGAACTTGTAAGAACACACATATCCTTTCTATGTATTCTTTATGTATGCAATTTTTTTTTAATCACAGAATTATAGAACAGTTTGGGTTGGAAAGGGACCTTTAGAGGTCATTCAGCCCAACCTCCTGCAATAAGCAGGGACATCTTCAACCTGATTAAGCTGCTCAGAGCCCTGACCAACCTGACCTTAGATGTTTGCATAAGAAGTTACAAACCCACTACTTCAATAACAAGATAAAACATTGCTTTTTAAGACAGGATTGGGCACTAATAAGGCATTCAGGGGAGTTTTAAAGGCAAGAGTGGATATTGATGAGGTTCTTTGCAATGGATATACAGAAAAAAACCCGTTACCGTGTTCCCCTCAGCCTTGGAAGCAGATCCAGTGTGACACAGAAGCCCTGCGAACAATTCCTTCCCACACCCTGCAGATGCCAGGCAGAAAGGGAGAGTGATGTCTAATTCACCGCCTAGGAGAGTCCCAGGGAGAACCCTATACGCTCAGCTTCTGCTAGTGAAACAGTCACTCCACTGTGCTCAGTGCAAGAGAATGGGGGGAACAGGACATTTACCCTTTGAGAGGAGTTCTGAGTGCTCCTAATACACCAGCAAAGGCTACGGCTCTTGCACCTTTAGAAACCACACACTCGGACTTTACCCAGAAGGATCTCCTATACCCTATTAAAAATTCACCATCTTTTCTCTGTAGGAGAAACATCATCTAAACATCGTAAATCTTCATAGCTTTTGTTACATTTATCAGTTGTCTCATAGTCTTGTTTTTGTTGTTTGGTTACCAGGAATCAGGTAAGCTCCTCTTTGGGCCACACTAGTGATGCCAGAAGCTACACTGCAACAAGGAGCCTCCTGCAACCAGTTATTCCCACCGTGCTCCGAGGTCCTTATTTCCACTTGCATCACAAAGCTTCCTAGTGGGAAAGCATTCTCCTGCGGCCCCACGTCAGCCTGCTGTGGGGTGGGAAGGCAGCTGTGTGCAGCTCAGCCCAGCTCCCGCTGCACACGACCATGCTGGCATTTCCTCTGAATCCCTTTTCCGTAACAAAAATTGTGTTTAATCTTCTTTCTCCATACAGCTGTGCTCACATCTGCAGTTTAGTGCAGAACAAAGCCCTTCGTCGACAGAAAATATTCAAATAACATTTTACTAACTCTTCAACCAGTCCAGCATACCAGATAGACACGTACTTTGGAGAGACACACCTGTTTGTGTTGGTCCCACCGGCACCAGAGCAGAACTGAGCTGCATTCGAGCCATCAGAATGAAATCAAATGAAATTACTTCCGAGATGTGGTTGTAAAACCCAGGTCAAGAACTTCGGTTCTCTACTATTTCTTTGGAAAAACCTTAAAGGAAAGTAAAGATGAAGCCCTGACGCGTTCTTCCCCCTGGAAAGTTACTGCTTTGCCTCCGCTCCGCAGGACTATACGCATAGGCATGTCCTTCTTGCAGCGGGACGACGTTGCCGGTCCCGCGGAGGCGGGCGGCTGAAGAGCCGAACGACGCCCGTGCGGAGCGGCGGGGTCGCTTTCCAGGGCCGTGGACACCGCCCTGGCGGCAGCCTCGCCTCACGGGCGCGAACGAGCAGCCGCATGGCTCGAGACTGTCGCGACAACCGGGCAGAAGCGTGGCGTGGCTTTGCGGAGGGACCCGCACAGTCCCGCATCGGTGCCCCTGGGAGGGCCTGTGCTACACCTGACAACGCTAAGGTAAACTCTGGGACAAACACCTGACTCAAGCGCAGGCACATGGCGAGCAACCGCTCCAGTCGCGGTGCGATGCGGCGCGGCCACGGCTTCGGCATCACCCGCGGGGTAAGCCAAGCCACCCCATCCCACCCCGCCCCGCCCTCTCCGGAGGTGTTGCTCAACGCGCGCCTGGGTGGAGCTGTACCGGGCTGCCGTGGCTCCGGGAAGCGCCTCCAGTGGGTGCCAGCGTGCACGGTTGTGCTGGGGCTCAGCCATGCTGGTGTCGCTCCAAGCTCCGAGGAGGTCAGTGCTGTCCGCCTGCCTCCGCCCGCCTGCCCGGACATAAGTAAAGCCATGACCGCAGCGCCTCAGGGGCCAGATCTCAGTTTTTTAAACGAGGAGGAAGCCAGGGCGATTTTTCAGGTGTTGCAGAGGGACTCGGAGCTCCGGCGGGCTGAAAAGGACAGAGTCAGGTACTGGGGTGCAGCGAGGCTTCCTGCGGAGGAGCGGATGGTGCACGGCGCCGGCCCGGGAGGCGAACGGGAAGAGGGGCGGCGGGCGGGCGAGGAGGGCATCTCCGCCCGGAGCTCGCTGCGCGGGAGGCTGCAGTCCTGCCGGGCGCCAGCACTGGCTGCTGCAGGGTCGCCGGAACCACCCGTGTCGGGAACCTGCAAGATCGGGACGTTTGGAGAAATGTTGTGGTTCTGAGTCACAGTTGCTGTTGCCCGTGGCTCCTTCCTCGAAGAGGAGGAGGAGAAAGCCACTTCTGTCTTTCACCGTGTTGCTGGCAGGGAGTGTGGGCTAAGCCCTGGGAGACAGTGTGGACGGGGAAGTTTTATGGGACCTTGAAGGAAAACGTGGCTGCTCGGGGGCTCTCGGGCAGATCCCAGAGCCGATCCTGGCAGCTTTGAGAAGCCAAGCAGGGATGAAAGGTTGTTCACAAGACCCCTTCTAGTCACTTAACTGAATACCCTTCACATTCAGGTAGCTAAGTCGCATCATCTTATATGAGCCATATGAAGAAATAGAACAGCCTCAGCCTTGTTTCTAGCTGGTATCTTCCTCGTGTGCAATCACCAAAGCTAGTTGTGTTGATAGTGAAGGCAAAGGTCAAGGGATTCATAAAAAATATGCTGTAAAATAAGCTGCTTATTATAAAGATTATCATTCCTTTTTCTAGATGAGAGTTGCGGTACCTTGTAGCAGTTTGGAAGGGAGAGACAGTGTCCTCTTAGACTCACATGCAGGCATTCTTCAGAAGGAATGCTTTCGTGTAAGGTGTAGAAGGAATGTTAATAGCTAACATTTCTGCCAAGTGGAATTTTGTACTGTGTATTTTTCATTTCAGTGTGGATTTCAGAAGTGGATTTTATGATGGGCATGGTTAAACATTGTATGTCAACACTGACTTTGCATTCAAAACTTGTCTTAGTTTTCTGCAGTGTGTGAACCCAGACTGAGTTAACTTTGACAGTTGCTTCCAGAATTTGGTATTACCTTTCTTTCTTTGATTAATTTCTGTTCCATGTGCCCCGTCACAACCCAGAAAAAAGGAGGAGAATTTTGCTGGATATGGGGACTTACATGGCTGGATGGTTGTAAGTTTAAAAGTCTGGATGAGACTATAGCTGGATCAAATGCAGTGAGGCTTCCAATGCTGAAGAGTGTCTTGTGAAAAAATAGCCTGCTCTTGAACTCCAGGCTTTCACCTGCCTCCAAATTTGTATTTGTTGCTCTATCTGTGTACTTAGGACTTTGTCAACAGAAAGTGGTCTCGATGCAAAAGCTATCAACATAAACAGTGTAAGAGGAGATTTCTGGTGATGCTTTACTGAGATGTTAAAACTCAGTTGAAGAGGCATTCAGCAGTTGAGCAGAAGATAGGTGAAGTGTTTATGATCTAGGAGCCATACTTAAATCTAGGTTAAATCCTGAATCTGTTCAAGGTTTTGTATCTGTCTTTAGGCAAGTTTCTTAATCTATCTTGGGCCTAATAAAGTACTTTCTTTCTCACTCCCATTGTCTACCTGGTCTTATGTAGACTGTAAACTCTTCAGACCAGGAGACTCCCATTAGGAGCAGATGGGTTCCAGTCAGTGCAGTGTTGCCCTGTGCTACTGTCATCTAAGCAATAACAGTGATCACCCTGGAGGGCTAAGTAACTCCTGCAGTTCCTAAATGACCACAATGAGCTTCAGAGGCTCTAAAGAAAATTACTTTTGCTCTTCTTGGTTCCATATGCCTGCCCCCTTGGGTCTATATCAGTCTTATTACTATTATTTTGATAATTACATTTGTACATGTTTTTCTCAGTTCAAAAGTTTTAAAATAATGCCTGAGCTCTGTGGCAGCACAGCATGCTCCTGGGATGTTTTCAAAGTGTGACTTTGAAGATGTTGGATTTATGCTGTCACTCAAATGAGGCATACTGCTTTTTTGCATGAAGTCGGTAAAGTGAGTTGTGCCCTAGCTGCTCTTGAACGTGGACTTGGGCCAACAAATGATAACCATGGTTCAAGGGAGTTTATTTTCACATTAACACAAATGTATTGCAGTGCACTATGAAATACTGACCTCAAATTACTCCCCAAGTGCATTGAGCTCTTAGCTGTGTAATTGTAATTGTTTCCTGATGATTTTATATATATATATTTCTTATTGCTCATCTGCACTGGAAATTTGATAGAACCACTGGATCTCTCTTCACCCAGACAGCTCATGCCTTCACGGAATTAAACACATATTGAGGGCATTTTGGGAAAAGACTAGTTGGTTTATACAGACTCTCTCAATCTCCCTTTCTCTTTCTCTCTGCAGCCTTTGTGTGGAGTGGGAATCTCTGACTTGTGTGGTCAATTGTGCACATCTGTGCAGCTATGGGCCTCACTTTGTGCTGTCCCTCCCTCCTCCTCCTGATGCCCCAACACATCCTCTGGGTACCATCGGACCCTTTCTTGGCTCCTTTGGCAGGCTTCAGACCTCTAAGCCTGACTTGGAAGACCTCTCAGTATTGCTTTTCCTTTCAGGCAGAAATGAACTGTGTGACCTGTTGGACCTCTATTTATTCTTGCTACTGACAGGGAGCTGAGCTCCTGATGTGTCCTGAACTGCTGGTTCGCAGGACTGCGGTTTGTCTCCTTCTTAGTGCCCTCTCGTGGCTCCTTTCAGCAGTACTTTTGAACAGCAACAGCGAACTTGACGTACTTGGCTCCTCCTCCCACGAAACACATTCAGAGAAGCAGCCACAGCCGGCTTTGATGTAATTCATATGACTGTTCACTGTTTCACTATACACTGAAAGTAATTTAGAAACTTAGTAATCACTTGTTTAATAATTTAAAAGAAAAAATACACGATCGTTTTGGACTTGTGTAACACTCAGCATCAGTACTCTGTGGTGTTCATCAAATCCAGTCTCATTCATAATATCAACTTGGAGAAAACCTCATTTAGCATAAGCAATAGCATGGGAGAAAAGGGGAAATATAGGGTCAATATATCAATATACATGCATTGCTATGTTAAGACAGAAGTCCAGCTCAAGTTACAAAATGCTATTTTAGCAGGCCTAGTTAATTACACTGATGATTTTGCAGATGCTTGTGGAATAAGGCTCCTTCTCCCAAATATTTGAATCACAGTTAGATGCCCAGGAGGAGATAGAGAGGAATCCAGCGTGTTCAGAGGACAGTATCATGTTCAGATGGCTCCGTAACAGTTCAGTTTCCATAAGGACACAATGAATACATGCTATAGGCACAGTTATTAATACCCCAGGTCAAGCTGCCATACATAATTAAATACACCTGAAAATTATGACATAAAAACATTCCAGGTGTTACCTGACTTCTGGTTTCAAGGCTTCAGAGTGTACTCAGCTCCTCTTCCCAAGCTTTGTTATGCAGCTCCTGGGGACAGTAATTAAAATAGAATTGACAGCTGATATTTGCATGCAGAGCCCTAAGTCCTAAAGGCTTAACAAACCTGTAGGTGCTTCTCTTCTCTGTCCTTTCTCCAAGAAGCTGATGGGTAGGGTGGCTAGGGAGGCTGGCTGCTTCCCATCTCTTCAGGATAGCACTTCAGAGCCTGGCAGGTAGCAAAGGGCCTAGCAGTCCCTGCAGGAAGGCATGAAGCTACGGGATACAGAGGTGGAGCTGCTGTCTTTTATTTCCGAGGCAGCTCCTCCCTCTGCAGAGTGTGGAGAGGCAGACAGTGCCCAGGCAGGTGTCCTTCCAGTCAGCTTTGGAGCTCTGATGCCTCAGACTGTCTGAGCGCTGGGTGTAGAGATGCACATCCACTCCTGGAACAGCAAAAGCAACTGAGAGGAGAGGAGCTAGGAGACATGGAGCCAGCTACTTAAAAGAGGCATCAGGTAGGAGGTTGTAGCATGGAAACAGGTAGCTGATATATTTGCAGGTTGTCCAAAAAATAAACAGTTGGGAGATACAGCAGAAGAGCTACGGGTAGCTAGAGAATGTGTTTTAAATGGCAGAAGAGCTCTGAATTCTTTAATTATTAACTTTTATTTAGGAGATTTGCCTGTTTTATATAATGCTCCTAATATGACTACATACAATAACCTTGTGCCATTTTAGTTTTTTGAGAAAAAGATAAATACTGTTATGCTCCTTTTCAAATGAGGCATTGAAACCGAGAAGCTGAGCCACTGAACAGAGAAGTGAACCTATCTCCCTGAATAGCAGTTTACCTGCTAGATAATGTTTCAAGAAGTAACTATGCCTCTATTGTGCAAGGATTTTTTTTTTTCAGTAGGGAGAATGGGAAAAAAATTAATTACCAGCTCCAGAACATATCTTGGGCATTAGCCACTGTCTGTGAATAGGAACTGAAAGAAAGAGGAAAGGGAAATGGAGCTTTTGGGAGAAAAAAGCACTCATTGCCTTTGCTTTGTTTTACTTATTTCCAAACTGATTTATTCTTTTGCTTTTTTTATTTAGTAGATTTATTCTTGTAGATCTATGACACTGAGAATAGATGGCAAGAAAGCAGAGGTTTGTTTTAATTTATTCTCAACTTTAAAGATGAAAAGCAAAAGAAATTAATTGGGAGGTACAGTCAGCACCATTCATTGTTCCTCTCTTGGTGACCCATTAACAACATATGATTCTTGTGGGAAAGATGAATCCTCTCTTTACTTTGTCCTAGACAGTCTCTACAACAAATCATTTAGACATAGTTATCTGTTACAGGAACACAATTGTTCTTACTGCCTTATGGCAGATCATTTACTGTGTTCATTTGTTGCAAATAATTCTTTATTGTATTCTTTTAACTGACATTTGCTCTCATGGGTCTGGCAATAAAGAGTGGGAATAAAAAGCTGCGTGAGGGAGATGCTTTTCCCCCCTTTTCCATACTTAATCCTTGAAAGGCATTTATTGCAGAGGTGCAGATATGCTTAGCACCCTCTTGGTGCTTCAATTATTTTGTCTTGCTTACAGTTTGAGGGGTCTGACATCACAGCCTTTATTTTGGCTTATTTACAGAAGTAGTCCTGTTGACCCTCTTGCAGCCTCTCAGAGACTAAGAATTACTTCTTGGATGAGGTCGAAATTAGAAGCCCAACTCCTTATAATTACAAAGAATTTTTAGCATCAACCCCAAAATACCCATAAGCTGCCTGAGTGAGGAGAACAGCCCAGATACCAGGACAGCATCACTTGGGTAAATGGTTGTTCTAGTGGAGCTCCCTCCCTGGACAAAGCATTAATAAAGAAATTCTTTCACAAGAGATACTCCACCCCGGGGTGTTTCAGAGCACAAGTGCTCTATTGTGTATTGTTTGTGGAAGAGGTACTATTATTATTATTTACTATTGATCCCGTGCTACTGGCATGTTTTGGATTGTAAACACTTATGAAAATAGGTCCTTGAAGCCCTGAAGCACTAATATAGTAAAGAAATGAAAAGAGAAGCAAAAATGGCAGGGAAGACTGTGATTTGAAAAACTTTACTTGATTTGGGAAACAGTTTTGTTTTTATCAGTCTTACCTCAGAAATAACTAGGCATGGGTACCGGTACCATACTAACTGTGACAAAACACATCAAACCCACAAAACAAAAGCTAAGAGCAAATGACAAAAAAGTGCAGTCTATTTACAGTTTATTGCACATAAGTTACACACAGTTTGATTTGTGATGTGAATAATCAAAGAACTGCAATACTTCTGCTTGCCCTATCTGTGGATTTCTAGAGACAGTGCAGAGAGCTGCAGTCAAGCAAAGCTGCAGCAGCATGGCTGGGATGCTCTGCAGGCTATTTCTTCCTGCATTGTAGCCTTGTGTGCTCTTAAACATATGTTTGCATATATAAATTATATACATATAAACATTGTATTTCAAAGTATTATTATACTATAGTATTTCTATTTCCAGTGGAAGAGGTGTGATTAAATTATGAGATTCTAAGCTACTAGTAGAGGATTTGTATAAGTCTGTATTATACACATATATATGTAAGCATTGTATTTCCAGATGAAAAACATGACTGTGTCAATTTTCAGATCATGCATTCATCCTTATGACTGCTTTCCTTAATTTAAAGCAATGTATATGAGTCTTTTGTAGTGTTATAGCAACATATAAACTGTATGTGGGTGTGTTCTAACCTTCTGTCTTACTTCTGTTGACCAGAATCTTGCTTCAGCTCCCTGTGACACTCTGCAGAATTACCTAAGATTGCAAAGGTGTATTTTGAGAGGCCTAGCCTTCAAGCTTAGCTCTGTACAAACAAATGTCTAAGAAGGTTTGGAGCCTCTCAACTTCAGAGCTCTGTCCAGACCCATGGGCTATCATACGCAAACCTGCTTGCAAGTTTGCTCATTCAGAGCTCTCATATGGCCTGTGTCTGTTTTCTTTTTCCTTTGCATTTTTGGCTAGGAAAGGTTTTGCATAAAGGAAGTCACTGGGTATCATGAGTAGCAGCACCTGCACTGTATGTCTTTGTAAGGCAGTTAAATTTGTAATACTTGGCTGAGCTGTAAATTACTTGCACAGGTGGCTGTTGCTTTGCGTGCTACCAATACTTAGAAAAGGTCTGCCATCAACTAGCAGCTCTACCCTGGAAGAGTAAATATGTCTGCTGTTAATCATTAACTTCAGATTTACTTAGAAACCTATGAAGATCTGGTCCCCAGCCTTCCAGCCCATCCTGTGGCACACACAATATACATCTGAATTTCCATGTAAGATTTCCAGGACAGACATTTAGGATGCCAAGACTTACTCCTATTGTGCGACGTTATTGGATTGAGACTGTGTCTGTTCCTGCAAACAAATCAGAATCTTTGCATGGAGAATTATATCTATTGCACCTCTTAGTATGTATTAATGCTAATGGATATTCCTATTAATGAAGTAATCCTATTATAGATACTAATTACTACCATTCAGAAGCTATGTGACACACTTTAAAAATGATAGGTAGTCTTCTTTCCATTGCATCATGGATTTGTTTTGTTATTACCATATAATATTGGTAGGTAGCTTGTGAGTATTGACAGCATAATGAAATAACACCCTTTTTTTTTTTTACCTGTCATTTGTAGCCTGTACAGAGAACTTGTAAATCATCTGTAAAACATTCTCAGAGTGGAGCTTTCCGTGTTTAGCACTCACTGTAGAGAAGATGGCAGAGTCAGACCGAGCTGGAGAGTCACCAACAGTTGTGACATTACTAGCGGTATTTCACCTCATTCATTCTTGTTAACCAGCTGCCCAAAGGACTCAAAGCTTTCATATTCTAAAGTATGTGTAAACTCAATTAAAGGATATATACTTACTGCCTTTTCTGTTTGTTCCAGCAGAGCTGAAATCTTGTTTTCACTGTAAACCCAGGGTAGCTGCTAAAGAATGTTGTTGTTATTCCTACTATATGTTTATATGAAATGTCAGATAATTTTTTCAAAGTACTTCAGCTGTGGTAGGCTTGGCCATTATCAGTAATACTTCTTTTCTCCTGTTTTCCAAATATGGTGACAACTCAAAAGTATGTCTTTTAATTATTATTATAAAATCAAAAGGAACTAGAAGTAAGAAAATATTCTTGCATATGAATTTTAGAGCTACCTGTGGCTATGGTAATAGCCAGAGTCTTCTGGAAAATTAACTGGCCATAGAAATGATAGACATGCACAGTTCACCAGTGCAGCATGTGTGAAGCAGTGGAAGGTACTAAGTTGAAGGAAAATTAGGAAAGAACTGGTTCTTCACTATTTTTTTTAAAATCTAGCCTTTTCTCACTGAAAAAGTAAGGAGTATAACAGAGTAAAGACAGTTTTAGGTAACTGTCTTTGCAAATTATCTGCCCTGCTGTAGTTTTTATATAGTGCTTTTGGCACTGTTTTTATCTGCAATACCTTCAGCCTTGTCTTTTCAGACACCAAGAGCTTTGATCCAATGAACAAATACTGATTTGTTTATCTTTCACCTGGTGCAATTCCTCATGCTCAGTGGTTGCTGTGTATCTGTTCCCTTATGAGGTGTGTGGTAAGAGTCCTTTAGGGCCAAGTCCTACTTCTGCTAAAATCAATAGGGATCGTAATTCCTGCTTTGGCAAAAGTGAGATTGAGTCCTCTGACCCCTGCAAACAGCAGAGATGTCCCCAGTTGTCCTATTTGGCAACCCAGTTTCTATTACCTTACACATCTGTCTTCTGCTTTATATTCAAGATGAAGATGGTAGAGAAAATGCCTTTCCTCTTACAGTAACAATTAAAGCTCCTTATTACCCTAACAGGAAGTGGCAGGGGGAGGCTACAGCTCTTCTCACAGTATTTATGATAACCCACATGAAAGTCTAGCATGTACAAACATTTAGGTTAACTTTCCCCCGGAGATGTCTGTTTAAGAAATACTGGGACATCCTTGTGCCAATAAGGAAGAGATGTTTTTAAAAACAATGAAAAGGAATTGCTCCTGAGTGATTCATTAGTTTAGATGCTGCATAGGATAATAGATGGGAAAAAGTAACGAGGTATATACCCTGTGAGGTCATTGCTCTCTGCACCGGTTCGTGGAGCAGTCTCCTGTAAATTATCCTGGGAATGGAATGGCTTTAATCCTGCAACAGTTTACAGGTACTTTTCTGTCACAATAATCTTGTCTCCTCTCAAAAGGAAGTGACTGCAGGTGTCCGAAGTGACTGTAGAGAAATGAAGAGGAAGGATGGATGGAGCAGACAGGGAAGCAGGATTCGCACTTAGTTCAGAGGGCATTAGGTGTTTTGACACTCCTACCGAGCAGTGTCTCAACATCTAATTTGCAATGCAAGTGACAATAGCGCTGCCTCAAAGGCAAGTTCATTGCAATACTGACTGCAGATACCATCTGCTGCTGTAATTATTTCTTGGGATCTGCTTTTCTCCTCGCTCACAACTGTCGTTGATTAGTCTCACGAGGGGGCATGTAGACTTGACAGAGCAGGTATATAGGGAAATGATGTGGTTTGGCTGGGAGTCATCACAAATGAGAAATATTTAATATCAATGCAATACTGCAATTACACATCGTGTATCATCCTATATTACTTAGTCCTGGCATAATACACAGGCCGGCATATGTGTGTAGATACAGACAAGCAATTTAAAGGGTTTATTGCATGAGCTGGGGATGCCAGAGCAATTCAAAAGCAGCACATTCACAGATAATGACTACAGATAATGCCAAGCACGTACCAATAAAGACTTTACAGTGTGCAAGTATTAATGATTGTGTTTGTGCAAGATTTTTAATACATTTTCCTGTGAAAGGCATGTTCAGACAGTGCCTGATGTGGTCGACGTTAGAGTAAGTGTGTGGGGGGTGTATTTCTTCTCCCTAGAACGCACAGATGCGAAGCAAACAGCTTTACATCCCCACGGGGGGGGCTCGCTCGGTCCCAGATCTGCCCTGCGACCAGCACAGCGGCCGGTGGCGGCTGTGGTTCCTGCTGCCGCCAGTAGGCGGCACCAGGTCCCCGCCTCGAGCCCCAGGCGTACCTCCTCCGGAGGAGAAAAGCTCGTCCGTTCTGGTGGGGCTTCGGAGGGACGCGGGGGAGTGGGAAGAGATGGTCTCCGCTTGCGGGGCTTCAGCAAAACTGCTGTGGGCTTGTTTTCCGGGCAGCTGCCGTGACTGCAGCCACTCCCAAAACATCTCATGCTTGGCTCTGTACCCACGATACTCCTCCTGTTGTCTTGGAACCCCTTTGTTGAGGCCACAGGAGTGAGGTCATGAAGCTGGCGTTTGAGAGCACGTTGTTCATTGCCTTCTCCTGTTTCACTTTACTGCTAGGCTGTTTTCCATGCTGCAGATGGTTTTTATGGTGTTTAGTCACTCCCGTGGTGCGGCAATAGCTGTGATGGTTAACATTTTTGCCTTTGTAGTGAGTTTATTTCAAATGGCTAGCACTCGTGCACGTGTCTGTGTAATCTCCTTCAAGGGAAATACTCATTTATCAAAAATGTGTCTCTCCTGCCCTCCTAGTCTTCAGATGCCACTGAATGAACAGTGCGTGCAAGTATGGACAATACACCCTGTATCAATTCCAAATGCAAATACACCCGTAGGTACTTAAATTTAAAGTTTGTATTGTGAAGTAATGTCTCAGAGAATATGAAGTTTTGTTTAAACTGATAACTGAAATAATTTATGTTATCTGTGAGCATCTGTATTCCTAGACATGGGGTTTACCATTGATTAAGGTAGAAGATTTACGTGAAAGCCTTGCTAAAACATTGATATTGCATCCCCAGGCTGTGCACAAAGTCTTGTTCTGTTGCCATCAGAATCAGTTGGGGAGTGGATTTGCTGAGTTTGCATCTGTATTTTAGGCACTTGTGTAATGTAATTTGCAAACAAGTAACTTTGCATGTCCGTTGCACTATTGCAACTCCTTTGCAACTGTACCTTGTTCTTTTATGTCCGTTCTTGTGACCTCTTGTCTAAAACCTGAACTTGCTACTAAACAGCTTCTTCAGTTGCGGCCACATGTATGTAGCTTGTTCAGTCTTCATCTCTGCGTGGCAGAGCATTCATATTCGTTATTAGTTGCTTCCATACATATTAAAGATATGCAGAATCACTATGCATCAAGGAAAGAGGAAAATGTGATAAACTCGTTGAACATGTTGCATGAATACCTATTAGCTGAATTAACAATTTATTATTCCCCTTTACACAGAAAATGTGTGGTGGGCCCCTCACTGTCAGGGATTTACTGAGCTTCCTCTTGAAGATCAGAGTAATCTTACTGCTGCTGCTTAAATGAGTGAATAAATATTTTAAGTATTGCTTTGCTAGAGTATTATTTATTCTTATTCAATTATTGACTGAACTTAATCTTACTTTCAATTAGTTCTAGAATGCTTATGAATTATTACCTAATTTTTGCAGTGAAGAAGGATGCACTTCTTCAAGGGAGAGAATAAAGCAAGCATATAAGTTGTCCACATAACCTGGTTGCAGATCTCATTGTTAAACTGGAGAATTCTGCTGTCACTAACTCTTTTATGCGATTGCTGTGAATGCAGCGTGTCTCACTGCATCTTTTGAATAGTCATTATATGGAGAAATATACTGTAAATAGTTAAATGATCAAAAGGGGGAGTTCCTAATGATGTGCCTGGAATATCTAAAATGGATTAAAAATAATTCAGGTTTTTTCCTCTCTAGCAAACTTCGGAAGAGGAAGACTTCTGACACAGCACTGCAGGGAGTGACTGGAGAATGGTTTGAAGAAATCCGAAGGAAAAAATTTCAGAGTTACATTGATGTGAATAGGATGCTAAAACCACCATTAGAGCATCAGCTAAAGAAGAGCAAAAACACCAGTGAGTTGCAGTTTTCTATTTCCTTATCTATGTGATAATCATCAGCAAACTTAAGAGCATTACGGAGTGTAATAGCTAAGGAGTTTCTGAAGATGCATTGAGTTTCTTCCCGTGTCAAAGTTTTGCCAAAAGTGTATTTTCAAAATGACTATGTTTCTTTAAGCAGATGCTGTTAAAAGCACAACTACAAGTCACAACAGAAAATTCCTGATTTCTTATCCCATAGTTAGAATCATAGAAAAGCCAAGCTTGGAAGGATGTCAGAAGATCATATGGTCCAACCTTTGGTAGAAAGGGGAGCCTACATAAGATTATCTAGCACCCTGTCCAGTCACATCTTGGAGACCTCTAGTTTCTCTAGAGAGAACTCCACCAGATCCCTGGGGAGGTTGTTCCAGTGATTGATTTTCCTTACTGTAAATAATTTCTTTCTTAATCAAGGTGAAGCTGCTGTAATTTTAGTGAATGTAGTGGTGGTTTCCCAATCAAAGCAGTCATGTTTACTTTGTACAAAAACCGTTTCAGTTTTACCTCACTTTCTTAAAAAAACTTGCACCTAAATGACATTTGGAACAAGTAGGTAGTCTGGGTTTGGGTGAGAGAGGTTTGACTGTAGCTGTGGAAAACTTTTCCTGGTAACACTGAGCTGAAGGCATGCCAGTGCTGATGATCAGGGTGGGTGACAGTCTGGAAAGCAACTTCTGGAGATCTCATTTCAGAAGTTCAGTTGCCCATCGAAAATGAACATGCACAAGAAAGATGGTGTGTGTATACCAAGCATAGCATTCTGTACTATCTATTTCATCTTCCCTTTTTATAATACACAGGATGGTCACTGAAGTGTATTACACAAAGGATTTTAAATAACACGACCTTAATTCTTCATTTAATTTTGAATTAGGTCCAAAATGCTGCCCCTTGCTGTTTCTGGTTTTACTTCTACAGTTGTTGGATAAGCCATTTTCAGGCTGTTGTATTGTTTCAGGCATGTGATGTTTAAAGAAAGAATACAAAGCCTTATTCCTGAGTGAAGTCTTGTTTCCCTATGTCCTCCAGTTTCCTGTGGTGTGTTTTCATAGCAGACCCTGCAGTTTCTGTTCCTAATCTGGGAGCAATACTCATCTTTTCCTTCACACCAATTCCCAGCTGCTTTTACAGGTGGACTGAAGAAATCAAATCATATCTTCCAAAGAAATAATTCATATCTTGGATTTAAAATACAGTTCTGATATGCAGTTTGTACCAGAAAAAAGGTACTCCAGTGGCCATGGGAATCCCATCATAAAGCATTGTGTGGTGCAGAAGACACCTTAGTCTGAATTACTTTATATAGTTATACCACAGTCTATTAAGCCATTGTGTATTCAGGGTTGCCATGTTTATATTTCTCAAACAGGTGAAAAGCAAGTGACTAATAGCTGTGGGTGCCTCAATTTTCAAATGTCTGATTTGCTTATATTTTAAAGCAGTTCTGATTTTCAAATGGTTGAGTGCTGATTACTTTCTGAAAATCAGCCTCATTTCTCTCACGTGCATCACCTAAAACCAATACTCTTTGACACTTTAGAACTGTTTATCTTTCTTTTAGTCTTCTAATTAGTGATTATAAACCAGCATGTCACATAGCTGATGAAAATGTCAATATAGCTGGATTTTGCTGGCATAAAAGGTAAGCAAGAGAAAATCATCCTGAAGACATAACTTTTTATGTATTTTTTTGATACAGTACTTTGTAAGGACTTGAAACAAATAATTTTTTAATAATATTTTTAGGTCATAAAGAATTAAAAATGTCATCCTGCACAAATCCTCAAGCACAAAAGAACACTTCAGCTACCTTTCTGGGGTTCAGATCACCTTTTGCTTGGCTTTTCTCCTTTAGAAAATCAAGGAAAAACCAGACTCAGAAGCAACCACGGTGAGCTATAATCAGAACAGAAATTATTCCCAGCTTTAAAAAAGTCTGTGAATTGTTCTGTGTTTTGCTTAGAAAACTTTGTTTAAATTGTTTTTCCAGTCTCTTGCCTTTCACCTCACTGGGAAGGTTGGGATTTTACTTGGTCATATAATGAGAGATTATCTGTTCTGTGTCAGAAGAATGAGGACTAAGTGGCAAGTAATATGTAAAGTCTCTTGGCTACATCTGTTTTGCTCAGGTTTTGCATAAGGGCTTCAAGCATATGAAAGCTCCTAGACTTAGCAGTGGCTGCATCCTATTTAATTCTCTCTCAAGAGGACAAACTGTAAGGTGCATGGGGATCTAGTGCCCTATGGCTGTGATCTAACAGGAAAGAGTAGCCTTCCCAGGCTATGGCAGAGAGTACCAGCCCCAGGCAGCTCTGCTGCATCAGTTCCCACCACTTCTAGCCCAGAGGCAGCTTAGAGGCAGGCTGGCAGCTTTAGCTCTAGCCAGGCAAACGGGGTGGCTCTCCAGTGCTTTTGTCTTCCATGCTTCATCGGAGATTTTTTTTCAGCTGGATCTGAACCAAAGACAGTCTCATATGCAGCACTGGTGCTGCTGTTTGAAGAGCATTCTTCACACTTGCCACCCATAGGGATGCCGTTCAGAGGGCAAGGGCTGGGAGGGCTACTCTTGCATTAATCAGGGTGACTTCTCTCCTAACTTTTGTCCTGTATGGTCCTGTACATCAGTAACTCCCGAGTGAAGTATTATTGTGTGCCTCATAGGGTAATGCTTGGGACTGGCAGTCATAGGTAAAGGTGCGTTGTACAGAGCTGTGAAATCTAAGTATGAAGCTGCAAGATCTTTGGCACAAAGAACTGATTTTCACTGAATCTCAGGCTGGTGTTCTGGTCCATGCCTGGGGCTCCTAGGTGGCATGACGCTAAGACAAGGAACAGCTATAAAAACAATGACAGGGCATGCAAGCTTCCAAAGGAATTATGATTAGTCTGATGCTTAGGGTTTGTAGCATGGCAGCTTGCCATTGTGGGGTGCTTGTGTCAAAGCAGAAGGAGATTTAAGGAGAGGTTTGAATAGAGGCTGATGTTTACTGGTAGCAATTCTTCTACATAGCAATGCAGCATAAAAAAAATTAAATTAGAAGTTTTAACATTGTTCCATACATGTCATCTGCTCCCTCCTCTTTCTTGTGACAAGCTAATGCCCCTTGTGCTAGGACACATCAACACCAGACCGTGGTCTCCCTGCAGAATAAAGGAGCACTTGTGTAACTGAGAATCAGATTTCAAGGGTGCTTTATCCTGGTGCACACTAAGGTAGGCAATGCTCAAACGTAGGTCTAGGCTTTGGAGTAGAATTTAAGCCTTGAAATCATATCTTCATTTAAGAAGGCAAAGAAATAAACCATGCCTACTCATTGCATCAGCTTTTCTAATATGTGTTTATCTGGCTTTTCCACAGAAAATCTGTCCTATCTCAGGCTTAGATGCCTTTGATTTCTTACCGAGCACTGCTTGAAAAATAAACAAGTCAATCCTGACGTGTAACTGAGCTGATTGCTACATTTTCTAGTCACGCCTCTCTGTCGAAAATTTCCCCCACCCTCTTCTAGGTGTTGCCGTGGCATGTGGTTTGCTTTATGCATAGACAAAGCACTGAAATAATCTGCCTCTTACAAGGTAGAGTTATTTTGGAGAGCTAGTGAAATACTATAGGAGGCAGCACTGTAAGTCCTGTAAGTAAGCCCAATTGGCAGAAGCTTTTAAGTATCTAAATATTAATGGCTGTCTAGAAGGGTCCTTTCTGTACTGGAGAGACAGTTTCATCAGCTGCAGTGGTGTTTTGCTGTGAGGATAAATGATGGATGCTGCAAAAAAGAATATGCTTATGTGGAGATACAGAAGATGCTAATAAAAGGTTAGTACCTGTAGTCTGAAAGTACTGAATGTTTGATGGCTTTTGGTTCAAAGGTGTTTGGTGTTCTTGCATCCATCTGGGTTTTTTTCTACAATGTTAGGGAGATTCATACTGGAAAAGAAGTGCAGTTTAATTGTGTTTTCAGTATGTTTGAGTTATGTGTTTGTTGCTTAGCAGGCTTCTTGTGTAGTGCTGACAAGAATAGCATAGAAGAAAACTGCATTCTGCACTTAGACAACTCAGGCATGGCCTGGGGAAGACAGGTGCCTCAGTGAAAATACTAACTTGCAGCAGATTTTAAATCATGGATTTATATTATTGTTACCAGTGATAGTAATAAGTAGAATCATCTTTTACTTTTAATCTTACATTGGGCTGTCTTAAAAAATTACAAAGAGACAAAAGTTTAAAAGTGTAAAATATAACTGCTTGTTTTCCATAGTTAGTAGTATTTTTCTGATGGCAAATATTTCTGAACTTGAGCAGTAATTTAACTTCTTTTCTGTTTATGAGTAATAAATAATGCTTACAACTGCCTGTGTATGTGTGCATGCATGTGTGTGTAAAATAATGTAAACATTGCTCAATATTCTTAACCAAATAAGAAAATGCTTACTTTTTCCTAAAACCAAGCAATATTTCTCTGAAAGTAAGCAAAACTTCCATTTTGAGATGCTGAAAAAATTAAAAGAATTCAGAAAAAAATAATGAAGCCATTTGAGAAGTGGAGGGCTTGGCATAGGGAAAAGATTAAAATAACCTTGTCTGTGTAAGTTGGCAGGGAGAAAAATAGAGCAGGATGCAAGGACCAGTTATTTCTGAAAGAACAGTGACAACAAAGACATGGAGGAATTTGAATAATGCCAGAGGTGCCAATGAAAATTTAGTTTTTGCCTAGACTCTCAGAAGACGTTTCTAAGTAACATGTCTACTTCATGAAGCTTCATTGCAAGGAGCTATTAATGCAACACCAAACACAGCACCAAGCAGGGAGAACTGTAGAGGAGCTTTGCACAGTAAAGATGAAAAAGAGAGCTCCTAACAAAGCTGCTACATTTTTGTTATGCATATAATTAATATTAAGGTAACTCACTAAGGCACAGGATCTCATTGAACTTGGTTTGCAGGAAACCATTATAAATTATTGTAGAACTCTGAAATGTAAGTTTCAATCTTTATTTGTAGTAGAAGCATGAAAACATTCAACGTTATTTTAGTTTAAAGGAAGAGCTACATACATCTGAGTCTTGGTTCTGTAAACTTCATTCACAAGGCATGGTATAGCCTACAGAATTAGTGGCTGTTCATATTCAGTGCTACCAGGGAAAATGAAGAATTTTGGATTCAGACTGTCTGGCTGGATCCTAAGCTCACTGAGGCCAACAGGCTCTTTTCCTTTGGTTTCAGTTGGACCCCATGTCAGAGAGGAATCCTGGTTTTATAGTTCACAATTACAGAAGCAAAAACAAATTGCACCTTTCAACTGTTCTTCCCTGCCTGCAAGCACATTGCAAACAAATGACAAAGCACTTCAGGAGGAAAGGCTGGGCCGCAAAGGACCTGCCAACAAGCCGGTTTATACTTGCTGTTGAAGCACAATAAAGTCTACCTGAGCACAAGAAGGTTTTAAGAGCCTAAGAACAAGGTCATTCCAAAAGACTTTGAGACAAACAGGACTGAGCAGAACCACCTTTCCCTGGTTAACTTTCTCTCAAGAATTAACTTCCTGGGAAAAAAACAGTTTCTGAGACAAGGAAGAACTGGTAGTAAATACCAGCAGAGCAACAGTTCCTCCAGGGCTTTTGAAGGGAATGGGTTTGCTTATTTGTAAAATAAGGATCTGCAGACTTGAATAGACTCAGTTAAATCAAGTCTTGTTCTTGTTTCTTTAGTTTATTTTGTATTTGGACATCTGCAAGTCACCCCATAGAATAAAATACTTTTTCTGTTCAGGGCTTCTCAGCTTGTCCTAACCACTGCATTACTCACAGATGTTCTAGCCAGTCCTTGCAGTCCTATATAGCTTAGGAAAACAGATGAGCCTTCTACAGCGTGTTAAAAAATGGTAAATAAAGGCTGTTTCAGGTGAGTAGCAGCAAGTTACAAAGTTCACACTGATAACATTCTGCTGCCTGTCTCTCCTTCACAGGGCAGAGCACAGCTCTGTGTCTGAACAGGGTGAAATGGAAGAGAAAAACAATAAAATTGCAGATGCAAACCGCTGTGGATTTACAAGTAGTTACCTTCCCCGCTTCATTGTGCCTGCTAAATTACTGTTGTTGGCAGAAGGAAGTAATACCATCTTACTGTAATGCTAGATTACTTTATGGCTGTTGCAGACATGGAGGTATCAGTAGGTTGAGTTCATTCTTGGCTGTGCAGCTACAACATATGCAGGCTGACAAGGCCAAACTGAATGGTACACTTCCCCAGTATTTCTTTGTTGGCAGGCTATTTTGGGGGGAAGGATGGATTCTTCATAGAGCAGTCTTTTTTCAGATGCTTCTCAACAGGTGTTAAAGAGAAACTGCTGGATATTAACTCCCCAGTAAAATTATATCACATTCCTTTTCAAAGACAACATTTAAATCCTTCTGCCTACAGATATTACAGTTCTGCTAGTCCATCTTCAAAAGTGGAAGAAATGGCAACGGTAAGTAGCTTATCAACTTTATTGTCAGCAATGTTTTAACCACAGGTTTTTCAAAATCTAGTCCCCTTTGTTTAGGCTGTTGATACCATGCCTGATTAAATAGTATTCTTGCAGTTCTTGTTCTAAAGACTGAGTAAAATGTCTGTGTTGTGAACCTGTTGAATACAGTAGAATGAGCTTGCCCTGTTAACTATATAAGGCCAAAGCTTTGCTAGGTAAGCCCTAAGTTTAGCTCTGGTCAGGTTTCGGGTTCTCTCTTAATGATGGAGTAATTGCATGGATAATTTCCTAGGCCAAAACCCTCACATATTTTGGCAGCTGCAACTAACCTGCAAACAGGTGAATAAATAATCTAGTGTATTTACTAAGTATAAGGTCATAGTGTGAGGACAAGATGAGCAAATCTCCTTCTTACATATGTAAAAGTCTCCAAAATGCATGTAACTTAAAATCCTCAATTGTATACTTTAATAATACAGTATTTAATGGTCCCTCATAGAGTTTACTGAGCTCTGTGACTTGTGAAATGGTTTGTGATGTGACATGTGAAACATACTTTGAACCCACATGTACTACTAAAATCATGTTGCCTTACAATTTTTAACAGGCTGAAATGTGTCATTCCCCTATGTCAGCTGAAACAAATGGTCATTATTTTGATGCAAACCAAAATGAAATGATGGAGAAAAGTACACAGGAATGGAATGAACAGCTAGAGAAGGAATTTTTCAGTGGTAAGTGTCTGTCCTTACTTTGTTTTGATATTATTACCAAAAGTGACTGTGGTGACTGGTTTCAGAGAATTTTCTGCAAGAGCACAAACTGTAAAGATATGGCTCATCACTCCCTACTATAGTGGCTACTTTTTGCTGTCTTCATCTGACAGCAGAATGTCTGCTCTGACATTGACTTCAAGATGGGTCACTGGTCACTCTTAAAAGTGTATTTCATCTCATACTGATCCAGTTCAAAAGAATCACATTTCTCTCTGTTGATTCTGACAGGAGCCCATATTGCATATTGCATCCTGCAGATGTAGATGTGCAGTTATAGGGGAAGAACTTCATCCTGGTTTCTTGCATGCATAATTTTGATAATGATTAATTAAAAGGCCTGGTTTTATGAATTGTAAAAGCCTCAAACCACAGAAGCAAGAGGCATTATAGCATTCAGTTAGCTTTCTGGGAACAGTATAGCACCAGTCAAAAGTTGCTGGTTCTTTCTTTGTTGTTTTTTTTCCTCACTGCTGTGAAGAGAGGCAAGATCAGACCCAGCATTTGGGAGTACAGAGGTATTCTTCCTTAAACATTCTTGTATCCATGCAAAAAAAATGTCCATATATATTACTTTCTACTACCCAAAATTACAAGGGATCACAGATTAAAAGCATGATTGGAAGAGCTGAAGAGGAGAGCACTGCATGTGGAACTGTGGTTCATACATACCTACCAATGCTTTCTTAACGACTCTGTACTATGACCAGAGATCTGTAATGGCTGATCAGTCAGTCTTTATTATTTAAATGGATTAGGAAATGCTGTAACAAAACAGACATATTTACTTGTGTTTATCCTATGTGTGCTCTTTTCAAAACACAAAAAGAATACAATTAGCAAAGGCATAATAGGTTTTGCCAATAAAAATACTTTAAATACATTGCTGCCACTTAGTCTTATGACTGAGTATCGTGGTTAACTGACCTGTAAAGTGTTTACTTCCAGTTCATAAGGCTGTCTGTATATATCTAAATGCAGCTTTGTTGCTAGAATGAATCAAAGGTTCCTAACTATTTCATTATCCTTTTTTATCAAGAAAATGACATTTTTTCACTGCTCATTTTAAAGTAATAAGGTACAATTTAGTGGAGAACTTCTTTTCTGAATGAAACAAACAGGGGACATGCCAGGCTACTGAATATGCCTGCTTTATGATTTCCAGGATTCTGTGTTTTCTTACAGTTACATCATAACTGTGGTTTGTGAACACACAGAAAGGTCCATGTTTGCCTAGTGGTTCAGGGATTTTTTGCTTACAAATTAGATTTGGGAAGTTTACACATACAGACACGTATATAGTGTTTGAGTAAGAATTCAGACTGCAAATTGTTTTGTTTTTCTTTTAAATAGCATGAAGACTGTCATTTACATAAAAAGCAGTTTTAAGATCAGTCATAGAGCGGTGCATTTTTTTCCTCGTAGTCATAATGAGTGACTGCTGAAAGGTCCTGTGGAGGAAGAATGTGTGGTTTGGAAACTGGTTTTGAATGCTGAGAAGCTGACTGCTTTCAAAACCAGTTCTGATTAATAATGTAGTGCATGAAACTTTTTAACAGAAGTAGTCAGAAGAAAACAAACCCAGTATCTGTTTATTTTTTTTCTGTGCAGTTCTAAATGCTCTGGATGACCAGCTGGCCCAGGAACAAGCCCAAGACCCATTGGACAGGACAGTTTCTACTAGCAGCACATCAAATGTCCAATACAATAGTGCATTGCCTACTTCAAAAAGGCAGACTGCTAGTAGGGGGCCACACAGAAATGACTGGAGTGACCTGCCTAGCACATTTTTCCCAGATGGACTGAGAACAATAAGAGCCAAAGATGAACACAAGATTTTCATCAGGCCACGGAAACTACACAGTGCATATATAAACTGGCACCAGACAGCCTTTCCAGAAGAGTACAAGTACAGTGATCCAGTTGATGGAAATCCTCACCTGCAAAGCAGCAGGCTGTCTTCTGTTTCTTTCGGACGGTCTTCAGAAGGTAGCTTATATCCTCCTTCCATAACACAGAACAGTGGATTTAGGCACAAGAGCTGTATGAACAGGGATACAGCTGGCAGAAGTTACTCTGTATGCTCCCTTCGGAGATGTTCATCATCAGTATCTTCTGACCAGCTATCTGCATCCAGCTTACAACATCCCTTGGCAAGGGAGAGCAACAATGGTTTTGTACCAAGGTTTGGTCGACAGAACCCAAAGAGGACTCCTCTGTCTTCTATTGTGTGGAACAACACACCAGACTCTCCTGGACAAACACCAACTCAAGAAAAAATGTTCAGAACCCAATCCATGATGGAGTTTCATGCCACAGACCATGGTAGATATCCTAGCTCTTTGCAAGAATCCAAGAACTATGCATGTTATCACTCAAAACACCACTACAGAAGATCTATTTCAAGCAGTAATTGCTTTAGCAGAGGTAGTTGCCCTGACAAAGCTACTTCTCCTTTGCCCTTTGATAACTGGGAAAATTATCCCTTATACAAATCAGAAAGTAATCTCTCTAGATCCTACTATAGAGATACTTCTCCTCATGGCAAGTTGTATACAAACCAAAAAAATTCTTCTTACAGAATGAGAGACAGCTATCCTTCTTGGGCTGATATTCCTCAGTATTACAACGATGAAGCATTTATTTCCCCTGATGCCAGCTTTGAAATGATTATGGCTAATTTAAATGACCAGCAGTGGGTGCATACACAGAATGCCAAGTTTGGTTCACAGTGCCTGCAGAACGATTTTCACATGTATTCTCCAGAAAAAACAAGCATTAAAACACTGACAAGAAATGCAAACAGAACTTTTTCAGAATTCACTGAAGGCTGTCAGCCTTGGCGAGGCTGTAACTCTTCAGTTTCCTCATCTCCTATCAGAACTGATGAGTCAGTCTTTCCTAATTTGAAGGACCAAACGAAAACTGTAGGACTGAACAAGAATCCAGTCCTCGTTACTAAAAGAAGTACTAAGGCAGACTTTACACAACTAGAAAAGGCTGAAGGTATGAAACTGCCAGATGAAGACATCCTGTTACAGTCAGTTTCTCAACAGGCAGGTACAAACTACAGCAGCGCCCAGAGTTTTCCCTCCAACAGCCCTCCTTCTGCCATGTTGCAAAGTGATGCATCTCTCTTTCACACAATGAGATCAAAGAGACAAAGCCAAGTCACTACCAGAGGAGATACTGCAAAAATGTATACATCAGACTGTGATAAAACTGCACAAATGAAGGAAAACAATTGTGTGTTCAGTCAGCCTCTCTGTATTTTGCCAGCTGCTGAGAGCAATAAGGAAGCTTTTCTTCCAAGTCAGAAAGAATGGGAACATCGTCTGCTTTATGCAGCAAAAAGAGAGAGCATCAAACAGGATAATCGGAGTGCAGAAGCCATTAACCACGCTACTCCAAAGAGACAGTCCTCACTGCTGAATGTTGCTTCTGCTCCATCCACTGAAAAATTAGCAAACTGCCAAGGCATGTTGTCCTGTCCTCCTGAAAGCTCATCTAGCTCCTCGCGAAGCTCTCCACAAGCACTTTATAATAAAGACACTCCTAAATGTTTAGGTACACTGACTAGCTCTTCAGTAAATTGCACAGTTACTGAACCTCAAGCAGAAGGTGGGAAAACAGCTCAAGTGAACAAAAACAGTACTGCCGAAAAGATTTCACAGGAAACACTGCAAAATACAAGCACTTCAGTTAGCAAGGACTGTAATGGACAGTTCACTGCTAGTTCTCAACAAAATGGAAATTCTGAAAATATGTATATGCATAGCTTTGATGGAGACCCCAAGACCCCTGAACATAGCTTAAGTTATTTTTGCCTTGAAAAAGAAAGCAGAGGAATAAGGAGTAATTCACCTTGTATTGGAAAGCTTCACAAGCAAGACAGCTTGAGACATATGAGTAGCTGCAGCATTACTGGCTCTCCTAGCAGAAACAGCTTCAAATCTCCTGACTCGCTTGTTATTTATTACACCTTGCCTAGAAAATCAGCTAGCATTGCTGGTAGTATTGTGTCAGATACGCCCATCTCTTTACCTAGAGAAACTAGAACAACATACCATTCTTTAAGGCCTAAAACTCCACATAGAACTGATGCCTTTTGTTCTCATCAAAGAGATGTGTCCTGTTTAGATTCAAAACATTCCTTTTTAACATCAACATCGTTAAATGCTGCTACAAGTAACAAAGAAAAAGATTACCCCAGTCCTTTTAACAAAAGCCCCAGTGATTCAGTAAGTAGTAGTACATCAGTTGAACTGACAGACAGATGTAAACATCTGAGCAGAAGAGAATCCTCTGTGTTTTCAGACTGTAAGGAAAGGGGAAACTTTTTGCAGAAATACAAAACTACAAGCACGTTTACGGTTTGTGTGGATGAAGACCATGTCAAGTATCATGAACTGGTTTCAATTTACTACACCTTACCACGGAGGCACTCAAGAACATTTTGTAACCTCATTAGAGATAATCTAGAGGATGCAGATTTACCTTGTCCCAAAGAAAATGCTCAGTCACCAAGAATACAAACCAAGAAAAATGAAGGTCATGCGAGTTTAGCAAATGTTTTTTTCCCCAGTAATTTGGAAAAAGAGGTGCATTCATATTCTTCTGACCAAGTATCTTTAGCTCTGGTCACACCTCAGAACTTAGGAACTGCTGTTGATAATGAAGAGGAGAATTCCCATTTATCTCCTAGCTCTGAAAAGGTATGTACCTCAAAGTCAATGGGTATGGTAGGTAACACAAAAGAGACGTCAGTAGATCTTTCATTAGCAGAAAATGTGCTTTCCAGTACGGTGAGAAAAGGAATTTCTTTTGGTGGTCCACAACCTACTACAATAGTGGCTAAGTCTTGTACAGCCATTTCTGATGCTACAAGCAGCCAAAATACAGAAATAAGTCTAAAAGAAAAGAAGAGCATTTTACAGACAGCCACATCACTGATGTCCACTTTATCAACCCCTCCCAAGCCAGGCAGATGTTTAGAGAATCCTTTGTATTCAACAAATAAAAATATTATACAGAAAGGAAACTCTGAAAACAGCTGCCAGCCACCTAAACTGAACACTAATAAAAATCTGAACAGTTTACTCCACCCAGGAAACAGTTCCCTTGGTAGAGATGGTAAGACAGCCAGTGCTGATGTGCCACTACCTCCTGCGGATGACTCCTATGGGGATAATACTGTAATCAAGCAGAGAGTAAATTTCCTACAACAAACTACTCCTCCGTATAATAATAAATGTAGTGGACTGCAATTAAGAGCTGACAGTTCAAGAAAAAATGCAAACTATTTAAACTCTTGTAGCAAAGTGCTTTCAGAGTCTCAGAACAAAGCATCTGAGGTAAGCATGGCTTCCAGTGCTGATCCATTGCTTCAGCTAGATGACATGGTTAGCACAGATACAGATGAATTAAAGAATTCAAAAATCAAAAAAGAGCAAAACTCACAGAATAGTCAGATGGGCAAAGATTATAATGACTTGCTGGAGCCAGAGGGGCACAGCGAAGGCAACCTGAATATTAACTGTAAAGATAAAGTCCTCAGGGTTGCACCAAATCAGAAGATAACACAGAGTGCAGAAGATGAGAACATGCTTCTTTCTGACTGCACAAAAGACAAAGTCAAAGATCTAGAAAAAAGGAAAAACAGACCTTCAATTAAAAATAAACTGGCAGCTGTTTACAAAACAAGTCGAAAATTTTCAAGTAAAAATTTACCCCCTAAACCACACGTCAGTAACATTTTTTGCCAGAATGATGGCAATGCCATTGCTTTAGAGGTTGACACATCCCTTGAGTCATTGATTTCAACGGATTCCCATCAGCCATTCTTGCAGTCAGACAAGGAAAACCAGAATCATAGTTTGGACTCTGACAAGAATACACCAAGACCAAGAACAGCTGAGAATAAGACAACTGAAAATCAGAATGATCCTTCTTTGCTTGTAAATAACACTAACTGGAGGTCTTTCAGAAGCTCATACACCCAGCAGGAAACCATAGGTCCCAAAAAACCTACACTGAAAGTGGAAAATAGGCCAAGTCTTACAACTCTGTTTTCAGATAAAGCAGTAACCACAAGAAATAAGAATTCCCAAACACTTGATCTCAAGGTAGGAAGCAAAATCCAGCCCATCTCTCCCAATGCTACATCAGGCCCACTGAATGATGAGAAAAGAAGAGCTAGCGGTCGTGCCTGCAGTCCTCCCTTGGCACTTTTAACTGACAAAAACTCAAACACATATTTAAATAGTTGCTTGCAGGCAGACATATGTCCAGAGCAGAACTTGACTTCCCAGATTGTGTTTGGTCAGCATCAGAACACCTCTCGGTCTGCTAGCTTAAAAAATGCTAACTTGCATAGCTGTCAACTGCGTAAGAGCCATGCCAGAAGTCACCGTGAGCGTCACCTTTCTGAGGGCATTTGTGCTCGAGATTCCAATCGAATCGAGACCTTTGCCTTGGGAGGCAATAATCTACCAAAGGATGGTACACATGGGAAGAGATTTAAATCCTACTCAGAGCTGTTGTCTTGTGATGAAAATGAAAACTGGGCATCGGACAATGAAAAATGTTACAGCACTAGAAATCTGATGTATCCTTCTGTGGAATTTGGTATATTTGGCAAAGAGCAACAGTTGGCTTTCCTGGAAAATATCAAGAGGTCGCTCACAGAAGGACGATTATGGAGACCTTGTCTTCTTAATAACCCTGGTGCTCTCAGGGATGGAGAGCCCCTGTCTATAAACAGGCCTGAGCTTTTTAGCTCAAGTTCTGCTGGGAGCAAAATGTCATCAGCTGCTTCATCCCCCCAAGAGCTGACTGATAGCTATCAGGGAGACCCAGCAGCTTATTCAGACTCAGACAGCGATACCACCACTGATGACGAATACTACCTAGATGAGATAGATAAAGAATCTGAGCTATGAAGGTCCTCTGCTACTCCATGGCATGATAGTTCTGTAGTTTCTGGGCAGGCAAAACCATTCAAAACACTTCGAGCCAGTTCTTGTGCTGCTATAAATTGGTACAACTTCATTAGTTTTAAAGTAGTATGTTATGTTAGCTGAGCATTTGACTTTTGTGTTAAATATGTGGCTTCACCATTATTGTTTCTCCTAGCAGGGAAAAAGGATGTTAAAAATTCCCTTCCCAAAATCACAGAAAGTAAACAACTGTGGAACTCTGGGCAGTGTAACTCAAGAGATATTTTTCCTCTGAGTCAGCAAACAGTGGCTTAGGCTCCTGCCAGCTATGCAGTGCTGGAATGGATACATTCTAGCTTCAGCTACTTTTTCTTACAATAAAATGAAACTACAAGTAAATGAAAGTGTACGAAATGCTCTTTGCCTTTTGCTAAATTACCATCTCTTTTTGGTATTTTTTTCAACCATTCCCATTCTCCCTGTGGTTGAATGGCTCTACATTTTCCAGTGGCTCTTTGGCCACACTACTAATGTAGTATTATCACTCAGTAAACGAAACTTTTCCCTGGCCATTAAATTTCTAACTAATGTCTTTTTATGCAAAATCAGAAGTGGCTCACCTCATTCAGCCCTCTCTGAGCCAGAAGAAGTTTTAAAGAAATAGTTATACATTTATTTCTACTTTATTTCTAATTTCACATATGGTCCAAAATGATGATCCATATTTTTTATACACTTTTTAATTGAACAGAATTCCTGTAGGACATAATTATATTTTTGTAACTGGAAGGACAGTATATTGGTATTTTAAAATAATATATTTTACACAAAACAAGCAATGCTTGTATCTCTCATGACGCCACAAGAAACTAAAAGATTAAAATGTTATAGTAGGTAACAAGTATCCCTATTTTTTTATACTGTAAACTTCATTAAAGAAGTGTGTCTGTAGTTCAGATCTGTAACAATATATAATTATTATTACTTTAAACTGGGTAACTTGCCTTTTGTTGTACATAGAAAGACTTAATATAAACTATGTATTTATAGCCAGAATTGACCTCTACGACATGCCTGTTTTGGAAGGATATAAACCTATGCTGACATATGCAATGCTGGAAGGAAATTACTAACATATAATTGGAATCTTGTCAAATGTAGTATTCCAAGGAGAAATTACATTCATCTGTAAATGGCTCTATTCTGTACATACAGGATTCTGTAGAGTAAGACAATAAAACCAGCTGAGTATCAGTGAGGAAATTCTCCTGCTGTATGTTTCTGCAAAATATGTTAATCCAAAAATTGTGAATACTAGCCTACAGAGGGCAAAGAATAATAAACATTTACAGGGGAAGTAAATGGTCATACAGTTTTTCCTGCATAGAAGTGGGTGGTTTAGAATAATTTTATTAGTAAGTGTTTTCTACTTGCTCAACAGAAGTTGGATTAAGTTCTCACCTCGCTGGCGTATTTTTTTTTCATTTGCTATTCTATGTATATGCAGGAAATCAGGCTGCTTGATTTAATGGAAGCAAGTAAATACTGCTTTTGGTCATAAATCAGTTGTGGAAGACTGCAGCCTGTTGAGGAACTGTAAACTAATATTTACACTAAATAATGGTATTCTGTAAAACAGACAGTTGTGCTAAACATAGGGAGAAATACCCTTTGAACAGTCATTGGCTCCGTTCAGTTTAGGAGAGCCAGATTTTGACACCTTCCCTCTTCCAAACTTTTCCTTTGGCAAAAGTATATTCTATAAATGTTCATAATGTATAGGATTTTCATATTTAAAATTATTTGTTTGAAATAAATTCTGCATTCAAATGAAATAATGGAGCTGTACTGTATTTATTTTTCACTTACTGTGACTGCCATAGATTATTTAAAGAAAAATAAAATCCATCATCTCAGTACTGGTGCCAGGGTGCTCCAGGTTAACACTATACATGTCTTCCTCTTGCCTGTTGGCAATATCGCACATGGTATGTTGGAGATCTGTGGTTATCTGAGGTGAAGGAGTTTGGGACGCTAAAGACAAAAGCAACAAGGAAACCAGACTTGTTAATTGCACTTTCAAGGAACTTGTTTTCCATAGTCTTTGCGCACAGAGACTTGAAGTTCATGTTATTCAAAAAGATGCAGCATTAACTTGTGCTCTCATTGTTTTGCATGAGAAAATCCAGCCTTGCACGGAAGCTTGTAAGCCTTGTTAGCACTCCCCATCTACAGACACCCTGAAATATTTCCTAGTAGCAGAAAATGCTTCTGATAAAAATGATACAATAACCTTAGGAGAAATACCATTGGAGGTCTCCTCTGCTTACTTCCATTTCATCACTTTAAATCCAAGAAAGTACTTTGCTGTTACATTTTTCAGCGAATATCACCATGACCCCCTCTTTCTGCATCACCAAGCATTACCATGCTGAGGGCCACCTGCACTACCTCACCTCACCCACGGGCCCCAAGAGCTCTCCACGTCTTGAATGTGGGTGTGTGCCTGAACTGTGCCGGGACGAGAGCTGCATCAACAGGCACGCCGCTCCCCCTCCTCCGGCCCTCCCCGTGCTTCTCCGCAGGGCAGCCGATGCCCAAGTACTGCGCCTCCGGGCCGAGACGGGAGGCAGCGCATGGAAGGCAGCACCGCATTCAGCTACCCGGGGACAGCCCGGCCCTTCCCACTCCTCCCTCCAGCACTCCCCGGCCCCGGCTCTTGAGGGCCGCCCCGCAGGGCGGAGAGCAGGCGGTGGCAGCCGGTGGGGAGCGGGCGCGGAGCCACGCAGGCCAGGAGGAGGCCCCGGCCCCCCGCTCTGAGCGGGCGCGGTCAGCGCGAAACAACGGGGCTTGGCGGCGGGGCGATGGCGGGTCGCGGGCTGCTGCTGCCGCCGCTGCTGCTGCTGCTGGGCGTCGCGTTGCTGCTACAGCCGGCGGAGTCGGCGGACGCCGTTAGCGCCGAGCGGAGCCTAGCGTGGGGCCCCGGGCTGGAGGCGGGGCTCACCCTGCCAGTGCGGTACTTCTACATCCAGGCGGTCAGCGCAGCTGGACAGAACTTCTCCCGCTCCCCACCAGGTACCGTGCTCGGGGGAGGGCAGGGCCGCCAGACGGCGACCTTCTTGGGGTCTACGGTGGCCTCGGAGGGGCTAGTCGGAGCTGCCCTCCCGCTTTTCCTTTCGTTCTTCCTTCCTTTCATTCCTTTCCCGGGCGCTTACAGTGCCGCCGGCGGTCCCTGGTTGCCCTTACTCCCGCCCCTCTCAGCATCTCACCCGCCCGGGACACGCAGGGTCCGGTGGTGAGTAAAGCACGTGGCTAAACCCCGCCTTGCTGCTGGTACGGCCGACTGCCTCCTTCCGTAGAGCTCTGGGACTGTCCCACAGCTTCCTCTAATCAGGCTGTGATTTACAGCAACAAACTGGCAAGCTCAAAATACAACCAGTGTCCCTGGAGCGGGTGGATGTAAAGAAATCCCAGTGCCCTGCTCAGAAGTGCTAATGTAATTATTTTTAATGCTGCACACACGCCAGTTGCTTAGAATTTCTATCTCAGTAAGCACAGCACTCTGGGCTCCGTTACCCTACTGCTGCTCCGTCAAAAAGTAGTTTCCCTCTCGTTTACTCTGCACAGCACAAACTGTCCCGTGATGCTTCTCCTGAGGGTGGGAGTTGGGGTTGGTTTCCATAGCCCAGCTGTATGCCGCCAGTCAGCTGTTTTCTGCTGCAAGTTAATTCCACATGCTCTAAATTAATAGTTTTAATTTAGAATAAAAACAACTTTTCATCTTCATAATTAAGACAACCCTGAGATAGCCACACCGTGGAAATCCTGTGTTGATAATTTATATAGAGTAGGGTTAGTTATTTTGTTCTGCTTAATTTACTATTTGAATAGATGGTACTGAGAGGATATCTACTAAGTATGCACAGCCCCTTTGTGTCTTCTAGTTAGAAGGCTGCTGCTTGTGAAATTAAAGAGTAGACATATACAGGTTATGTCTTTAGGTGTACAGAACCCCAGATACCTCAGGTCTGGATTTTCTCCAGCTGCTGTTGCAACTTGCTGATGGATTGCACCACAGCTCTGTAATTGCACTGAAGACTGCAACTGCACGCTTACTGCCAGTGAGGTGGAGGCTGATTTCAGCCACACAGGGAGAGCCTTGGGTTCAAACAACAGGTTGGTAAAGGTAAAAAGGTGTGAAGTTCAATTGGATTCTCACACTAGTTTAAATCCTCCAAGATAAACTGATAGGACACGGGTACTGAGAACCTAGTTTTTGACCTCAGTGTGTTCATTTATGTTACTATTTATATTAATAAACACAAAGTTTCGGAGTGTTTCCAGGTCCTGATGCCATCTGTCATGGAGTGGTCTCCATTCATACCATGAAATTCCACAGCATCCAGACTAAGAGAGCTGCCAGCTGACAGGAAGAGCTGTTGGCTCTAACTGCTAAGCCATGCCAAGAATTATTTAGGAGAATGCCAAGGATCCTTTAACAATTTAGCTGTACAGTTGATCGTATTCCAGTGCATGAGCACTGTTTAATGTACTCATATAGACACAGTCTATAAATTTCAGTTCTCAAATTATTTTAAATGTTCAAATTCTTTTTGTAAAATTTCAGTAACAATTGCAATTAGTAATATTTTTTATGGCACTGCTTTCCAATATAATCTAAATACATCTCAGAATATCCCCATAGGATAGCTAAATAAATCCACATTATCACCTGGACATCTGTCTGACCTGTGCATAAAGATCATCCACATTTCATCATTAATGTACTGAGATTTTTTTTAACTGGGTGTGGAATATTTTGTGGACAATGCAACTATGTATAAACATAAATCTGTTATGTTCCCCTACTTCTGTCACAAATGGTCATCACCAAACTTTATCCTTTAAAATAGAGAGGGACAGATTATTCATAAAATGTTATAATCTTATAATTGCAAAATAAACATAATGCATGTTACCACAGAGTAGTGTACAGTTAGAAATTACACTGAAAAATACTGATAAAAGTAATGTTACTAAAATTTGAATGTGTCCCAACAGCACTAAAAGATTGAGATGTTAACACACTTTGCATCCATAAATGCATACATTGGTGTGCCAAGTCCAATAGGTCATTGAATGGTCAATCCTGTCTTCCATAGAGCACTGGATCTTGAAACTGGATTCAAGTCAACTACTGTGCAAGAGTCTTCAGATTAAATTAGGCAAGAACCCTTATGATTTCAGACATATATTTCCTGACATGTCATGCATGCCTCTTCAAAAGAGAGAACAGTTATCAGGAGTAACTCAGATTCTTCCAGATACTGTTGTCAGGGTTGATCCCTCAATCAATAAGCATATGGTCACTGTCTGTGAGCAGAAGACTCTCTCACAGCTGAACACGCCTCCTCTTCTGCTTTGTGTTCCCATGTGGATTATTTGTAATCGTCCCTCAGTTTTCTCACTATTCACAGTCCATGCCAGCTAAAGATACCAAGAAGCACATCAGAATACCTTCTTTTGACAACATATTGAAGAAATAAAATGAAGCAAACTTTCATTCCTTCTTGGAATGCCAATGTGGAAAACAGCACTCCCACCAGCTAAGGAATGCAGAATATTATCTTCAGTAGCTAGCAGATCTATCATGAAAAGCCCTCATTTGATTAAGTATCCTGTGAATTCGCTGTGATTTCCTCATCCCTGCTTTTCAGTAGCTTGGACTTTAAATTTGCAAGATAGCCATGCTGCCCAAACGTGAACAATTTGTATCTGACTCCTGCATGCTGAAACTGCCTTTCCACAAGCTGGCAAGTATTCTTTTCTCCTGTTATTTTAACTTGGTGTCTATCTTTCTTGCTATAGAGGAAACGATTGTCCCTCAGAGCACTAACTTGGAAACTTAGCTGTTCCTTCTATCTTGTAATCATTATTTAACTTTTTTTCTCCATCTGCAGGCTTTCCATTTATTAGGTATGTGTCCATGTGATGATCAAGAAAATTTGGTAGGGTGATTGTCCATCACTGGAAATTAATTTTACCAACTTGGTGTAATAGACAATATTTCTAGTGCAAAGTCACTTTAAATTTCATGCACTTAATCCAGGAGAGTTGGCTCTCCCTTTTATTTCATGTATGTGATTCCAATAGCTTAAAGTGCTTTTATCTGTTTCTACTTTCCTCTTTTTAGGAAGAACACAGTTTAAAGTTGTAATTAAAGCACTTTCTCCTAAAGAAGCCACCAGGATTTACACCCCTCGGCCTTTGGATAGAAATGATGGCACATTTCTTATGCGGTATCGGATGTATGGGAGTGTCAAAAAAGGGTTAAAAATCGAGATATTTTATGGTGATCAGCATGTGGCTCAGTCTCCTTATATTTTGAAAGGCAAGGATATTTCTTTGATTTAATGTAATGTATGATGTTGGCTACAGAAATGCTATGAACTAATTTACAGCTAGAGGAGGACATAAGACATGATACATGTTTGCCCTTTTTCATGTAGTCTCCTCACAAGTGTTCTCGTTATACAGATGAGTAAGCAGTGACAATCTCTAAACCTTGCCAAGATACAGGACCTAGATGCATAAGCATGTAGATTATGGCCCCTGACATTAAGGTGATGTGTCTGGACATCTTCCCCTTTGCATAAGAAAATGGATCTTGAGTAAGAGAGCTTGTATTTTCACTGTTTTCAGACAAGCATTCACTTAAACTGTGTGTTATTTTTATCTACAAAAGCAAGGAGTTTATGTTGTTCCCAACGCTTTAAAATTGAAATGTCTGTGATTTCCAAAACCAGTGATGCTTCATAACAACAAAGACAATATTTCTTTTAACCAGACAATATTTAACTGTCTTTCTGTTAGCCCAGTTTAATTCAGTGCAAGTCTATACTATGGAAGCAATAAAAGCAGGGAAAACAAGGCAAATTATTCTCTCACTCCAGATCTGTTTCTTTAACTGCTATCTCTTGCTTTCAAATGGACAGCTAGTTAGCAAAAAAACCATAAAGTTACTTCTCTGCAGAGTCTTGTTTCAGTTCACCACTACTTCTTCTAAACAGAATCTGGTCAGGTTTTTTTAAATAAAATTTCCAAAATACAAACTTATAAATGTCTTCAAACTGAAATGAAACTGCCCTGAGTCTTCCAGGTAGTAAGTAGTATGCCTTCTTTTTGCTGGTGCACATTTGTCAGCAGCCATGAAACTATGACACAGGCCAGAACCTGTTTTGACTAGAAGTTCATGAAATAAGGGCATTTTTTCCCACTCTACAAGGCTGTTGCTTATACCTAAGATTTCTGCTTCAAAAGGACAGAAAGAATAGTTAATTATGCATAAAACAAAACACCCTATTCCAGAGGTAAAGACTACTGTATCAAAGTTCTGAATTAGGCTAAATTGAAACACTAATACCTGAACTTTGGTAGTTAAGGACAGCTAGAACACTCCTGGATGCTATATGTGGCTGGCAGATAGCACAATAATGGAGCTTCATTTTGCAGATGAATTTTACCCTGGCAACTCAAAATCTAGTATCTAGATTTCTGAAAGATGAATGTTGCTGGTTTTGCTATTACACTGCTAAATTCCAGAAACAGGGACACCTACAGGGTATAGGGAGGGTGGTTTCCTAGGAAAACTTCAGAGAAGTTGAAACAAAAAATATCAATGTCTACATTTATATACCCATTATAAATGGGGAATTATGACTGATTTAGAATCACAAACAGGGACTCTCTCCATGCTTTTTCTGCAGGACCAGTTTATCATGAATACTGTGACTGTCCTGAAGAAGACCCTAACGTCTGGCAGAACGTTATGTCTTGTCCATCCCAAGAACCACAGATTACAAAGGACTTCATTTCTTTTCCCACCATTGACCTTCAGCGAATGCTGAAGGAGATTTCAACAAAATTCAGTGAAACAAGAAGTGCTATTGTTCACTACACTATTCTCAATAATCACATCTACCGTCGCTCCTTAGGGAAGTATACAGACTTCAAAATGTTCTCTGATGAAATGCTCCTGTCACTGGCAAGAAAGGTATCAGTTTTGATCATCAAAATTAAGTCATGTTCTAATACTTAAAAGCTGCATTTGTTGTTTTATCTTCAGATCTGTAATTCTTGAAGTAAGATTTTGCTTTTGTTTTTTTGTCAAAATGATAGTGTATCTTAGGGATAATGTGTAGGGGCTGAGCTTGACAGTAATGAAACTGCCGGGAAAGCTGCAGGGGCTAAGGCCCAACTCTGTGAACCTTTTCCTGGCCTCTCTTGAGTTCCTTTCATACTTGCTTGCAGGGCAGAAACTTGAAATTCATACCTTAAGCACAGCTAAACATCAGTTCTGCATGACATAAGACAGCTGAGGAATATATGTAAGAGTGATAAACAAGCCTCTATCTTTGTTATTATCCTTTGCGTTCCTGTGTGAACTACTGTAGGGAATCCTGCTGCGGCAGGGGGGGTGGACTAGATCTTTTGAGGTCCCTTCCAACCCCTAACATTCTGTGATTCTGTGATACATTTAGGTTCATCTTCCTGATGTGGAGTTTTATCTTAATGTTGGAGACTGGCCAGTCGAGTATCGGAAAGCTAATGATACACCTGGTCCTATACCTGTCATTTCCTGGTGTGGCTCTGTCGATTCAAGAGATATCATCCTTCCAACATATGATGTGACCCACTCGACTCTTGAAACCCTACGTGGAGTCACAAATGATCTCCTTTCTATTCAAGGAAACACAGGTAAATTAGAGATCATAGCTTTTAAAAAAGAATTTGTAAATTCCATCAAGGAAGCAAGTTGCATTCAAATAATGTGTTAAAGTCTTTGGTTCTCAAGTGCCTTAGGAGGTCTCAATACAAGCAGGTTAGTCTTTACAGATTGTAAACATTTTCAACACTGTTTAATATGGATTTAGAGCTATAATTTAAGAAGTTCCAGTTTATAATAATGGTGAATTTTAACTTAAAGGTATCAAGAAGATAGCTACTGTGACCTGTCCAAAGAAAAAGTAAATATAATTAAAAGGCTTTTCTTCCTAGTGAAGGACTTGATTATGTTCCTTCTAATCAAATAGTAATCCTTTTCCTGACAGTTATGTGGCCCAATGTTCTCTTACATAAAAATGAATTTGAATCCTGAAAGAGTTACTATTACTACACTGCAGCCTCTTTCAAATAAGAAAATATTATCTGTATAAAAAAACACCTCAAAATGGGATCTTCTGAAATAATTTTTCTAGCTTTGAAGGAAGTGTCAGTTTCACTGACAGCTGTCTTCCTCATCCCCATGAAATTTATGAGTACTTAGGGATCAGACAAATGGCATGAACAATACCTAGGGAGCAAAACCTGAGAGAAGAGATATTCCTTCTATTTGGTTAGTTTACATTGTTAGTTTTAAAATTAAGTATTTTAATTAAATTATCAGTTTGAAACACTCTGTGTTTACTGATTTAGTACAGCTGCTTTTCCACTTAGGAGATGATAAGAGTCTACTCCACTTTAGTAAGTCCTTTAAGGAAATTTCCAGCAGAAGGATGAGGAAGGACATATTTAATGTTTTTAAAAGCAGGCAGTAAGCAGAGATGAAGTCTTTCAGGCTCCTGCTAAGTACCTTGAGGACATCATTAAATGGTTCCTCAAAGACCTAACTATATTGCTGGGTAACAGAAGTGGATTTTACACAAGAAATTTTTATTATTCTGGCAGGCTTTATGCATGGAGAATTACTTTAATTACTAGTATTTTATGTATATAAGTTGATATATGTAGCTTTCAATATATTTCAAGTTATTTAAATATAAAATTGTCAAGTAGAAAAAGAATTCTCTCATTTTCCTTTTATAAGTGGCTCCATTTCTCATCCCAAAATTCAAGCCAGTACTGTGAGTTTAAACCCTGTAATTAATAAGTGATTACGGATTCACTGCAAGAAATCATGCCTGTTTTACCATGTCTCTGAGTGTAATACCACTGTCATAGCAAGTTCCTCATTTGACTCCTTGCATTTACCTTGTCACTCAATGCTCATAGGCCCGTCCTGGGAAAACAAAACTGAGCAAGCTTTCTTCAGAGGCCGAGACAGCCGAGAAGAACGTCTCCATCTTGTCAAGTTATCCAAGGAAAATCCAGAACTACTAGATGCTGGAATAACAGGATATTTCTTCTTCAGAGAAAAAGAAAAAGAGCTGGGAAAGGTTCAGCTGATGGGCTTCTTTGACTTCTTTAAGGTAGCAAGCAAGTTAGAGTGTTGCATTAAATTTTGCTTTCAATTTCTTACCAACTGAAAAGACAAGGCTTACTTAGTGGCTAATTCCATTCAGTAAACATAACAGTTATGCTACACTGGGAACACTGGGACATGTGGGGTGCAAAGACCACCTGTAATCAAATCAGTGTGACACACTTCTAAACAAAGCCACTTGTGAAGTCTCTTAGAGAGTTCTTGGAGATCTTCTTGTTTTGGGGGGTTTGTTTGGGTTTTTTTACAGATTGAGAAATTTGATTTCTCACCATCAGGATTTCTTTTATTTGAGGTAAATGTGAAAACAGTGGACACAATTTTTGTCCACTGCAAGTACGTTATGGATGTCGGAAGGAGTCCTTGTAGTAACAAGTTAGAAAAACAGATGGGTGGTTTTGTTGCACTTGAACACACAAATTCCACCACAACAGGTGTATAAAAAGTAAAGGAGACAGAGTTCTGTAAAAAGTAATTATAATATATGGCAACTGAAGTTCTGTTCCACAGATTAGTATAGCAGAAATGCTGTAACAGCCAAGAGCATCTGCCAGGGCAGCACATTTCATGGTTACTTTTAGTATAATGTTTTGGGGTATTTTATATAATATGTTTCTACATAATAATATAATTTTAAGTCAGAATAAATTTAACTATTATTGAATTTAAGTATAGATTAGTTTTATTTTCTTCCTAGCTCTACTCCTTGCTCTGTCCCAGGATGCTTTCATAGAATACCCTTCAGGCAGTTCATGTGACACAAAGGTTCTTCTTGACTGTCTGTCTTGGGTTGAAAACAAATCATTTTTCCATTATGTTACCCAGAACACCATGAAACTGCACCTGCTTAAGACTAAAACAGGTTTGAAGATGAGAATTAATAAACATAATTACATCTTGCCTGTGAAAAGCTCTTCTAACAGTCAGTGTTCCTATACTGATTCAAAACATTTCACCTTTTGTTCCTCTTATTTTCATGTTGTAGTACAAATACCAAGTGAATGTGGACGGGACCGTAGCAGCCTACAGGTTTCCATACCTCTTGCTGGGTGACAGCCTGGTATTGAAGCAAGATTCCCAGTATTATGAACATTTTTATATTGGATTAAAACCTTGGAAACATTATGTTCCAGTTAAGAGAAAGTTAGAGGACTTGCTAGAGAAAATAAAATGGGCTAAGGTAAGTTCCATTACTAATTAAATTTCAACATGATAAATATGTAAACAGTTTATCTTAATACACTCTCTTTTTGTATTTCTGCATACATATTTTGCATGAACTCTACTGAGATCCTGGGATAAAGGAAGTACATTTTGTTCTTAGTATAAGCTGGGAAGGCCTTAATTCAATTAACCATCTCTGTTCAGGAAAATACTTAGGAATAAGTTGTAGGTATGTGCAGAAGTGTTTCATAAGTCAGAGCCTAATGCAGGTAATTTTCAAAGAAATGCCCAGAATCCTAAGTACTACTTAATTAATTCTATTGCTTCTTTTAGGTCGTGACTACCACAAAAGTCACTGCATGTTCTGTTTCATTGTACAAAAAATTGCTGCTCTGTAACATGCTCATAATGAGAGGCTGGGATTCTGTAACCAAGCAAACAGAGATAATTGTGTGGTTGAAAACACCATTTGTACTTTAACATTAGCTATTAGGTTAAAAAACAGGAGGATTTTCTGTTCTGAGAGTAGTGTAGTTCTTCATAAAGAATCAGATGAAAATACTAAGAGCTTTGAAATACAAGCCTAAAAAACCTGAAGGTAAGTACATGAATTCAAACAGTTATTTTAAAAAGGAAGCCATTGAATTGCATTGCACAGGAAAAGACAACAGCTGTGGCTTTGTCTTCTGTAAAACTAAATATGCCTGGGAGATGTCAGACTTGATTTTGAAGAGGCTTTTGTGGCTTAGACAAAACAGTAGAGCAGTAATCAACTGAGTTCTCAAAACTGTACAATTATCCATGAAAGTTGTTGTTGATAGCCCTAAGGTACCAGTTGTGACCATAAAAGCAATCCAGCATTTTTTAAAAATCTGCAATTTAAAGTGTCTGCAGATTTAAAGTGTTTGTAGCATTTGCAGTCTACCAGTAATTGCACATAAAGAAGCAGATTTGAATAGCCCCTTTAATAAAACTTCTGTTGCCAGCCAGGCTTTGAGTAAGTCACTGATTGCTCTATTATTCATTGTTTCGTCTCAATTTTCCAGGAAAATGATGAAGAAGCAAGAAAAATTGCTAGAGAAGGACAATTAATGGCAAGAGAATTACTTCAGCCTCACAGGCTTTACTGCTACTATTACAAAGTGCTTGAGGTTAGTGTAACAGAACACTTTATTACTTTCCCCTAACTCCTACTGCTACCGATGACAAATTTCATATTCAGTCCTTATTATATCAATAGCTGACACAGTTCCTATTATTCACAGGAGATCAGTGTGAAGAGCCTTGCTAAAATGTTTTTCATTATTAAAGAGGCAACCAGACATCATAGTTGTTTTACAGAGTCAGAGATTTTTTTTTTCCCCATCCTGAGAGTCAGACCCATTTTCAGTGTCACTTGCTATGTTATTTCTAATAGATGTTAGAGATAATCTGTACACAACTTTCTTCCTTTTGCCCCTAGTACTTACCCCCTCATGAGCTACTCTGCTGTATTACAAAACAATGAATACATGGAAAAGAAATCGGAGAAGCGTGGCTAGTAGAGCGGTAAGAGGTGAAGCAGGCCAAATAGCCTTGGATCTCAGCTTCAGCAACCACAGGTTGATACAAAGTTTGGAACTGTTCAGTGTATAAAAATGACAGCTTTATCTGCATGAAGTGGTTAGGGGCACAAATAATGACAACATTCAAATTACTATTAATAATAGGATGGAGGAAAACATTAAAGGAGGTTTTCAGAGGCAGTATAGTTATTAGTAGATGTTTTATAAAGACACCTTTTAAGCCGGTGTAAACAATGACATAAGGAACGTGGATAAAGGCAAGCTTGTGAGTGGAAGGGAGGAGGAAAATTCTGTTTTATGAATTATATGTTGATGCTTATACAATTCTTAAATGTTGTTTACATATTTCAGAAATACGCCACACGCCAAGCCAGCAAACCTGAAATACGGGATGGAATGGAACCTGTACCTCAGCCTGACGACAGAGACTCAGTATGCAGCTGCCACAGGAAAAAGCCTTTAAGGGAAGATCTATAACTGTACTGGATGGAGAGAATCACCCACTTACAATGCAGGAGTTCAAATAGGAATTAAGCTGTGAAATCTACAACACTTATGCACTAGCAAACATTCTTAGTTATGTATTCTTCTTACATTTACATATCCTTTTACACGCTGACCCTGATCTACAACATTGGTTCCCACAGTTTTGTCTCCATGACCACCACCAGACAGATACTGAGCCTGTAATGGGGAGCGTCTAGGGGATTTATTTAATGTACTACATCATAAGGAAGAAGAGCAGAGTGCTGCTTGTGTTCCAGCTGGGACCCAGTTACCAAAGTTTTATGAGGAACCAGTCATCCACAAAAGATCTTCTATGAGTCACTGTACATTACTCTGAAGGAGCATTTGCAACATACTAAAACAGTGTTATGATTTCTTCATACAGTTTACCTCAGTGCTAGATTGTTTCTTGTATACAAAACAATTTTCTAACTAGACAAAGAAAATGAATATTTGAGATTTACTGATATCGACTCTGTAAATAAAGCTTTGATACTATTTTGTGGTCTATTCAGTATTCTGAAATACTGGTGTCTTAGTTCAACAATAAAGTCTACAGTATCCTAGGCTACTTGAGTATTCACACAGCTGAAATTTGTCAGCAGAGCTTTATACCACCTAGGTTTAACTACTGTGTAGAGCTAAGGATGCCACTATCTTTTTCATACTAAGCAGTTGGGAAGCCAGTTGTTCTTGGTTTGAATCAAAGCCATTTTTCCAGAGTGCCTTAGCTTCAGACTGGTGAAGAGGTCTTCACATCTTCCACTGAAGTTGTGCAGCCATGTAGTTAACAATACAAAATTTACAGGGCCAGAAAGAGCTGGACATACCATTGCCATGAACCACTGCACCTTTGGGTGGGGTGGAGGAAAAGAACTAGTGCTGGAAGTTACTCTGTTGATTTGTACTCAGGTTTGTCTCCTACAAAATGCATTAACAGTTATGGAGACACCAATGCCAATACCGAGCCCAATGTCCTTCACGGATACCAAATTCTCCCTCTGCAAAAAGGAATAGAAATGTCCAAAGACTCTGAATTTGTCTAGTTGCTTTGGTGCCCAAAGTTTAGTGCTCTACACCAAGAGCTTCACTCTTGGTTCTACACTTGAGTTACTCTCACAAAACACATAAAATTTCTGCACTAGAACAGGAAATACACTACATATGGAAAGAAGTGAACTTCAGGTTTCTAAAATGCAATTGTCCATCAGTCATTTATTACATTATGCCAGTTTAAAAAACCTGGAACATGCTGCACTACCCATCAACCTCTTTGTTCTGGTTCTAACACTAACGGATATAGTGGTTGCATTTTTATTTAGTATGACAATCATTCCTAGAGCTTCAGACTGTAAATACAGCTCATCTGACAGAAAATTTTCTACAACAAAATTCAGGAACAGCATTCCACTGCTGAAGGTGACACTTAAAACTGAGTATGTGCTCCTTTTTCCTTCTCTGTGTACAGTCATTTTTACTGTGTAATATGATCTTATATTGTGATAGTATCCTTTATACCATGTGGATTTTATGTTCACTGGTATTTATGGAAGCCATGTGCTCAGCAAAGGCAATCAAGCATGCCAGATGATTGAAGCAACAAATTTTATCACCTCTCACAAATGTATTTCAAACCAGAGTCCAAAAATTATCTGGTTATGTTTTTAAAAATGTGAGGGAACAGGGGAGTCATGATGCATACTTTAGGGTTCTTTGGAAGTGTCCATTTAGGAAAACCTGCCTGACTTGAAACAGAAGTCTTTCAAACTGGAAGAAGAGTCAGATAAAATTGAAATGGTTATTAGTAAATGTGAATGTTTCATCCTTCCTTTTTTCCCTCATATAAAAGGAAAAAAAAATGAATTTTTCTCTGTCGAAAAACTTTCTTGTTTTGTGATAAAGATCCCTTCAAAGCAAAGACTAGTTTGTCCCAGAATGCCTTACAGATGCATTTAGCATAGAGGCAAGAAATGTCCTGAAAAATATGAATATATTTATCTTCTCACCAAAAATAAAAACTGCAGAGACATAGTAGAACTTTCATTAAAAGTGCTTAGTCATTTGAGAAAATCTCATTTGGCTTATAACTACAGATCTTCCAAAGATAAAAAAAGGTAAGGCAAAACCTCTCTTTCTATGGGTGGTACTACATGCAATTTAAATTGTAATGAAGAGCATTGGCAACAATTGCCCCTCCAGGCCAGAAAAGATGTCAGATCTATTCTAGTTTGAAGACAGGATGATACCCACTGGCCTGGTGTGTTACAGGAATTACTTAGTATTGAGTTAAGCCTGTTTGTACAAGTAAAGTATAATACATACATTATGCAGTATTTTTAAGCTACATGCATACACTAGAGTTTCTATTATTCTACAGCAGTTCTTGAACAGCAACTGAGTATGTCTCTCTTGTACACTTAGCAGTTGGTGGTAATTTTAAACAAGTTACACAGTACTGAGTTTTGCCACAGCAATTTCAGCTTTTAATGCACAACATAAGATTGAATATAGAGAGTAAAATCTGTTCTGTTTTCATCAATGGTAGTCATTCTTAACACACTGTAGAACTCATGGCTGATGACAAACACAGGTTGGTTTGTTTGAAACAGTATGTCCTAAACTCCAGAACCAGTATTTTCAAACACAGGAATCTACATAGAAGTGGTCTGGCTTCCAAAAATGTTGGTCATGCAGAGCCTTTACTTAAGGCTCCTTATTTTCAGATCCTTTAACCATATAGCAGTTTCATACAGTGAACACTCCAGAAAATTAGTCCTTTTCTATTGTGTCAAATATATATTCCAATATATTTAGGCACCCACTTTTGGAAATACCCAACCTCAATTTCATCTTGAAATCAGAACTAGTAAATCATAATCTGTTGAACATAAAGGAGATAGAAATTCAGTACATTTTTAGACTGTGTTTTTGAGATTTACCTCAAGATACCCTAGTTTCATGACAGTATTGTGCCAGGTCCACCTTGTTGATTCATAGTTAAAAAACCCCTATAATCAAAGCTTGCCTGATGGAATGTTAGATTCAAGCATCCATCCTGGGAAGCATACGCCCGACATTTATTACATTAGAAAGTAAATTATTTAGTTAGGGAGGAGAGCTGACAGGGAAAACACACATCACCTGTTTGAGCACGTTCAAGAAGCTTGTAAAGAAATGATAATAAGGAAAAAAACATTACATAAACCTAGGGTATTATCAGCTCCTTTTACAGCTTCAGTTTTTCAAGTGTTCTTTGTGAGGGCAGTAATGAAGTGCAAGATTTTATATCCATATATTACTGTTCATGTTCGCAGGATTTGACTGCTAGACTCTTCGTCTGTGAATTCTTTTTTAGCATTTTAATGAGGCTATATGAGTCTTAATGCTTCACTTTTGTTTTGAGTTGTTAATAATGTTAAGAAAATCTACACTGTAGAGAGTTATGGCACTCATTTTGTATTTTGCTGTAAGAATAAGGAGAAAGGGATTATTTTGCATGTCAGTTTGAAAACATCTGAGGCATCTGTAACACACCCCCCAGTCGAGTCCCATCATATGAGTGGTCATTAGCAAGAGTGTGGCTAGCAGGTCAAGGGAGATGTTTCTTCTGATCTGTTTGGCAGTTGTGAGACTGCAGCTGGAGTACTGTATTCAATTTTGGACTCCCCAGTACATGAAATCCATTCACACAGCAGAGCAGATCCGGCCGAGGACCACCAAGAAGGCAAAAGGTTTGGGACACATGAAGTATAAGGAGAAACTGAGTGAGCAGGGTTAAGTCAGCCTTCAAAGGAGAAAGCATGGGAAAGATTACTTTGCTGAACTCTAAGGGGAGAGTGTGAAAAAGATGAAGCTCAGAGGTACACAGCACAAAGGTACACAGCACAAAGCCTAAAAATTAACAGACACAAGCTGCAACATGGGAAATTCCAATTAGATAAAGGGATAAAAAATCTTCACCCTGATGTCCCCAAGGAGTTGAACTTGGCCTATATGACCTCCAGATGTTCATTATTCTATGAACTACATTTGGTCATACAACAAGCATTTATCTAGCCACATAGCAGGAGGATACAAACATCCAACTCTTGAGTGTCTCCAAGAAGCAATGCAGCTTTTCTGTGCTGACACTTGTGACACTATTTATGTTTATGTCTCCCTTGATAACATTGACTAAGTTTTGCAGATATTTTAATGTTGGCTTACTAGTCTATAAAAGTATATTAATATTCTATATTATTATTCTATACTATCACAATATACCATAGCCATGCAGTACCCAGAGGATTCAACATATATGGATTTGGCATTACATGATTGGAGTGATGGAAAGTGCAAGCCCTGCTCTTTCAAGAAGCTGAATATACACTTCACATGTATGAGACAATTACAAAAGATTTTGAGTTATGAACCATCAAAGTAATTAATGTTAAGCAGTAGTCAATGGGAATATTAATGTACTTTAAAAGTCACACATATACTTAAATGTCAGCATACTCTGTAAACCACTCGTGAGTGAGCATGGCATATTCCCATCACACTCCCAATGCTAAAAACATTAGTCATGATCCATCTGTACTACATTTGCAGCATAGCATAGATACTCCAGACAGTTCAGCTGTCAGAATTCTACCTGAAACAGGTTATCTTCTTGCTGAAAACCCATGGAATACGTTGTTCTGTCTAAAAGCTGATCAATTCAACCTATTCTTGTGAGACTGCCATTTCCACCATAGTTTATGTGACTCAAGAGAGGTTGTTTAGCATTAGCAGATGTTGCTTACCTTTGGGTCAGCAGTAACCACATTTCCAGACACTCTTTCTCTCCCAAAATGTCCAATGAAGCTGTTACACCACTCCAACTGTAGATATATGATGATTTATGACTGATAGCCAGGATAAACCGAAGTGTTGCTACCAAGCTAGCATTCTGCAGGTCCAGCAACTGGTTTCATCTTGCATGTTACTCTCACCAGATTCTTCACTGCAACAGAGTTTTGAGTATTTTATTAATTTTAACATGGAAATCTACTGACAGACTGAAAGTGGTTTAAAGCAAAAATCTGGTTTGCTTCCAAGTGAAGATGTTTTTGCTGCTCTGCTCAAAATCATCAGCTGTTACCTCAGGAAGAGGTAATTTTGTCAGTACAGTTCATTTCACTTAATGATGTTTTAAAAATACAAACAGTAATATCCCATATCAAACAACAACAAAAAACTCAGTCTGCTCATAAAAGTTGATACTCTTTAAGCCTATTACAGGTACTTTGGTATATTCTCTGCAGTGAAGGCAAAGCATGAAATGAACTTTATAAGCAAAGTAAGTTGGATGGGATACTCCAGGAATAGTCTATACTGTATTGCTGTACATAATAGTGAACTCCAAGATTAGATTATTCACAACAATGAAAGTAAGAGTCAGGGCTATACATAAGATTTTATCCACTAAAATATAAGATACAGAACAATCAGGAAAACATCATCTCTCAAACATAACCACTCAAGCAAAATCCTATACAGGGATTCAACTCATTCTGGCAGATGTCCGAAGATAGTTTACTTCTGTGTCAGGAATGTGTGTTGCTGACAGAAACTGCATCTCTGCCAATAAGTTCTGACTTCTTTTGCCCTGTGAACAAAGTTACTTTAATGTGGACTAATCCCTGCAGACCTTTTCACACTAAAACCATCCCATCTTATTTACAGACTTTGGCATTTCCTCTATTCCTTGAAAGATCCACTTGTGTATGTAAGGTAATCAACAGTAACACTGATCCAAAACTTCCTGTAACTGAACCCGAAAAGTAGGTGTAAATTTTAAATACCTGATTTGTATTTAAGGGTCTTTTCACTCTTAAAAAAACCCCAAGCATTTAAAGGTAGTACAGCTCACATAGATATGACTTCTTAACACATAGCAAATACTTGGCAATGCTTAAATGCAAGCAGTGTATACAAATGATGCAGAATAACTCTAAGCATTTCTTATGAAACAGTTATCTAAGCCAAACAATTCTCCTCCTGCTCATAAGCTATCACCTTCAGCCTTCTCAAGCAACTATGGTCCACTATCAAACGTGTTTGCTCTATTAATTTAATATTAAATTACTCCCTGCTTTGATGACGTGCACTAATGTGTAATAGTTGTCAAACTGGATCTGTTAAGTAGGTTACTAGCTGCAGTTGTCATCAGTTTCTTGATGGATTACCTTGTTAAGGAAGCCATTATGAAATCACTTCTGATGGGGAATGCAAACAATATTCACATAAAAAGGCTAAATTCTGGTCTCACTTGAGTAAATGGCATAGGATTTTTGCTGAGTGCATTCATTTTTGTAATAAAAAACCAAGACATTTTTCTGGGTTTCTTGCTTAAAATGGGTTTACTTCTATTGCAAAACTGTGCTAATTACCCATTTAATGAATTTTTGACTTTTTGAAGTGGATCACTATGGTACGCTGTCCAAAGTTAACAAACAGTTAAAATCTCTTTTCTGTAACTCAGCAATTTCTTGAGAAATAAATATTTTCTGATTAAATAAATCTATTGTTATATTTCTTTATTAATGCCCAAAGACTTTAAGTGGGTTGCCTGAAAAAGGAGAGCTAGGGCTCTCTTTCACACAAGAAATACTGTATATTGCATTGAATCAAAACCTATAAAGTTTCTCCTCTTTCCCTTCTCAAAAAATCACCAATTCATGAAGAACCAGTTGTTCACTGACTGCTGAGACAGACTTCCCTTTGAGAAAGAAAACAAGCAAAGAAAACAAATCCTTAGTGGCAAAATCAGTGCTCCAAATTTACAGGAACACTTGCTGCTGGCATGGACCTGGCAGATACACCCTCAGTTAGCATCTCAAGATCTGAGAGCAATGACACATCTCCTGGCATTTCCCTATTACCAAGCAGAAAACTAGCCCCTGTATTTTCAGTTAGGTTAGTCCTTATTACAGGGTCCTCTCCCATCTTCCAATGAACAATGCCATGTATTTATCTTTATTGCTACCTATTTGTATAATAATGTACATATATTTGTATTCTTCCCATGTTGCCAAACTAATACTTGTTTGGATTTAACTTTGCATTTTAATTTAATATGAAATTACAGGTAATAACTTTATGTAATAAATTTTAATTTGGAGTACTGATGAAGATGAAGGCCTCTGGCAAGATCTGGCTCTTAAAATTGGCCTGAGCATCTTTCAACAGCTATCGTGAGTTAACACTGTTGGGCCTACTTGCAAATAATTCATATTACGTACACAGGTTACTGTAGCCTGCATCCCAACTCTTGCAAGCTCTGCCAGTATCGTACAGGACACTACCCACTTCTGCCCACCGACACTCACCCACTCTGGCAGCCCATAAACCCTTCCCTGCCTGCAGTAGGCTGGGTTTGCTGTGGGAGTGCTAGCTCCCAGTGAGTCACTCTCTCCTCCTTTCTTGCTCCTGAAAGACAAAGGCAGATATCTCCTCTTATTCCCTGCCTACGGTGCTTCCTTACCACAGGCTTGACTTTAAATCTGGAGCAGACTAACAAAGGTCTTACCTCTTCTGCTGGAAACCCCTATTCCTACAGGCTTCCCGTCGGGGGCTGGCAACACGAACACACCCTGTTTGCCGTGGGTTTGAACACTTATTTAAGCCACCCCTTTCCCGGAGAGGCTATCAGCGTTCCTCTCCCTGGCCCAGAAGCGCCAAGGTTCCCTAGAGCTGCCTGTCTCGGGGACAGCAGGCCCTCTGGCCGGGCCCAAAGGAGAAGGCCCGGCCCAGCCCTCCGCAATTGGCGGCAGCTGCAGGCCCCACTATCTACGAGGAGCTCTCGCCTCCTCTCTCTGCTCTGCCCCGCCGGTCGCGTTCCTGGTGAGGGGAAGGCGACGGGCCGCGCTGAGCGCCTCAGGAGTATGCAAGCCTCCAGAGCTCCCGGCCGGCCCAGCTGGCGTTTGTCACGTAGTGACAGGAATTTCAGCTTGTGAAAATACCTCTCTCAGACTGGGAGGGGGAAACAAGCACCGTGGAGAGAGAAATGACTCCAGAAATGTAAAAGGGAGGTTGTTCCATCGTTCAGGCACTTGGGGTAATTGCTAGAAGAAAGCTAATTTACTGCCAAATTATTGCCCACCTGTCTGGCATTTTTACTAAATTTTTGTTTTTCTTCTATAATTATTTGCCACCTCCTCCTCCTTAATCAACTTTGCCTTATGAATAAAACCATTAGTATACTTCACATCAATTACAGGAGGCCAATGAAGCATCATACACTTCTTAAGACTTCCGGTCAAGTTGTAATACAGAGTCCAGGGTGAAAAATTAATTTATTTTTGACAAGATGATCCTCTTCAGTTAGAGTCAGCATGAAGTAAGAAAAGAGTATGTAGTTAGGAATTACAGAACCATTTCAGAACGTTCTGGAGAAAAAAATTAGACATACCATCTGTGCAGTGAGTGAGAATTCCAGATGAAGGTACCCATGAAAGGCAAATATTTTGTGCCAGACTCCTCATTGACAGTTGAGATTCAGTATTTATTTCTAAAGTTCTGTGGTCATTGCTCCAGCCACAGATGTTGTTCATCTTTGAGAAAATATTCAAATACTAGTCACATTACCATGTAGGTTGACGCTATCTATGAAAACTCTTTCCACAGTGAAGTATCAAATAGAATTATTGCCAGGAACCCTCCTCTAAAGCAGTATGTAGTAAGGCAATCAGTCAGCTGGGTCCCAAAGCCTTAACAGTGCATTAAAGCATGGTTTGAACTATGAAACTGTTGCTGTCATGAAGATTTGTGTATACCTCATCTACATTTTTGAATTACTCTAAGGATTAACTAGTTTTATTGTCTTTTATTGTTAGCATATGGTTTTGTTAATCAAGGTTGTAATACAATTGCATATGTACTTATGTATTTTAAAATTAAGTTTATTTTGTTCTTGACTGTACTTTTTTGAAGAGAAACAGACAATCTCAGAAGGCAAATGTGGCTCTTTGGAGCACTTTCTGTCCCTGTTTTGCACTTCCACCATTAGGAAATGTGTATCTCCTTGCACATAACAAAAAACTGTCACAAAAGCCAGACATCAATACATGGGAGTGATCTCATGAATCTTCCAGGAAAAACAGCTGGTTCATATTATTCCACGAAGATAAATCACTCTCAGACCATGAAAAAAAAGGAGCACTCTACAAAAGGAAGCCCTAATTTTCTTCTTAGTGGATAATAAAGCCTTTTTTCAGTAAAGTATAATGAGTTCATAGAAAGACTTGAAAGATCAATGTCAAAATAATGAGTTATTCATAAACTGGATATGTTAAATGTATTGTGACAGCCAGCATTTAAAGTAAATGGCTTATTTTATATATAGAACATGTTGTAACAGCCTCCTCCTCAGCTAAGAAAATCCACTAAACTCCTCAGTGTATAGTGAATTGGATCACTTGCTTACTGAGACTTTCATATTTTTAATAAAGAGTAATTAGACAATGCAATAGGACAGAAATGTAAAAATACTTGTTATGCCATCAGATTAATTTATTCTACAGATATGCAGCTTCTTAAAGCATTATTTAACTTAAAGCATGCCTAGAATTAAGTGATGAGTAGTACTTTTACAGCAAGCAGCAAAGCACAGAAAAGACCCCTCAGCTACATTTGTAATGCAGATGCTGTAATGAAAACAGGAAACAAGGAGTGAAGTACTGGAGAGACAGGCTGAAAGCTGCACCCAGTAAGGGCTTCTGGAATAAAAAAACAAATCCAAACAATCAAACAAAAAGCCCACAAAAACTTCAAACCCACTAGAAACACGACTTAAAAACATAGTGTAGGAGTGAGAAGAAAACCAGTTGAAAGGACAGTTGGGAACTGTGCAAACAGGGAGCCCACAAGCTTACTTCCACGTTTTACATAAGGTAAAGCTGGTAATTTGGAACTGAATGATGACAGAACACTTTGTTGTAAGTAATCGTTGTACATCCTAAGGAGAACCACAGTCCCAAAGGTCTGTGTTTATCTTTCTGTGTAAAATGTCAACCTTAACAAAATACCTCAGGTATTGCTATTGCTTTACCAGACCTTGAATGCAAATGACAGAATTAAGATAAACAGATAAGAGATAATTATAAACAGCACTGTGTCACATGGAGGTTTGCATCCACAGTGGTTTTTACAGACCTAAATAAATTGGTTTAAAACTGGTTTTAATTACACCAGTAGGACTGCTGTGTGCTGATAGGGCACCAGTTAGACCTCAAGTTTCTGTGTTTTGACATAGCCAAGGGGCTATGTGTATGATCTCCTTGTGTGTATGATCTCCTTGTGTATTATGCAATGTATAGGTTTGTTAACATACATTATCAACTGATTAAGGTACTGAGGCAAGTCAAAAAAACCAAAACAAAATCATAGGAAGAGCCAGATTCTGTTCTCATTTACACCTACATAATTGAAATTGATAGTACTTCCACTGCTGTCTGGAAAAAAACTGGCCAACAAACTCATTTCTGCAAAATAATATTTTGTTTAACAATAAAGCAATATTCAGTAGAAATTACTAAGTAAAAACCCAGAGCACTGATAGCAGATGATGTCTCATAACTACAGAAACTAGCTTGTTAGATATGCAATCTTAGGGAAAGTTAATTCTGTTCTATCTTCATTTCTGTACCATAAATAGAATCATCTCTACCTTTGTTTTTTTTCAACTTTTATTTATTTTTAAGTTAGTGTTCTAAGGATTTGTAGCAAGTATAGGTAAAGGTAATGTAATTTTAAAGATCTAAATTATACCTTTACTTCTTTTTCCACTCTTATGTTTAGACTTCCAGTTTCTTAAGTCACAGCATCATCATCTATATGAATTGTCTCAAATTCTACACTGCAATTGAGAAGGAACTTTTACTCCCTTTCATGTAAGAGAAGCAGACTTATTATATGAGGACCAGATGTAACACCAGCAAGTTCACCTTTTCTCTGAAGACATTTTTCCAATGGATACAAATCCTAAATAGTAATTTTGCTAATATTTGTTTATATTTTGTTCTACTCCATTGTGATGTGAAGTAGAGTTCTAATTTCAGCAATCAAAGCTGAATAAACAAGCACAGCCTGACTGAAAAAGCAAACCTCAGCTGCTTTATACTGGAGTCTGCTGTTTATAAACACAAATGGGAATAAATCCACTTCTGCTCCATATTATATTTGCAATAACTTCCCTTTTCTGAATGCATTTCTTCAAAGCATAGCATAAGGCTTCTGCACAGTTGAATTAATGCACAAACTTTATAGTGAAAGCAGAAAAAGTTCTTATAAAGTGATTATTTACTTTTAGCACTTATCACCAGGAATTTTTATCTCTAACATGTTTTGAAAACATTTACTTAAATACCTTTTGGAGTCCACCTGTAAACTGTGATTATTCTATCTCTCTGTCCAAGGCCATTTCCCTTTTACCATTTGGGTAACACTGCACAAGGTTTGGCTCCTCCTAAATACACACTGGCTCAACATGGTTTATATCCTCCAAGACTCCTAGATAACATCATGTTACTCTCCATTCATGCCACACAGGATTCAACCTCATCCTAAAACAAAAATTGCAAACTGGTTTGTAACAGATATTCCAGAAACTGACTGAAAACAGCATTTCCACCCAGGTTTTATTTTTCTATTCTTACACAAGACAAATGTGTATCTATAGAGGACACATTTTTGCAAACTGATGACTTTCTAATTTTGATTTGGAGACTAAGGTTTCTTAATAATTCCACCTGTTGCCATGTGTTTGTCACCTCACTGGTGTTTTGCTGCTACATGAGCTTACAAATGCTCTAAGCAGGTTTCACTACACTTAAAATATTTATGTGCATTTTTCTTGGTGTTTCATTCAGCTTGACCAATGAAAATGTGTAGGCATTCAAAATCTAGGCACTAAACACCAAGTTAACAGCATTGCAGAGGAATAATGAAATTATTTCCTGAGACAATTGTATTAATATTAATGTTCCATTGTTTGCTGTAAGTAAAACATCTAAATTGCAGCCTAGCATGAGGAAAATACTCCTTTGTAAGTGAAGCATCAGTAACTCATGAAGGACAGGATCTGCCAAGTGCTTTTATGCAATATTAATTTATATGATAGTTAGAGTTCTAGTACTAAATAACCTAAAAAGTGCCCAAAGAACTTCCTCTATAAGAAGCATGAGAAAAAAAATCCAGAAATACTACCAGATTTTTTTAAAGTCTGTGCTTAAAACTAAAAATTCTGTAAGTGCTTTTGGTTTAGTTCTTTCCTACCTGCCAGTCTATAATTGCTGAGTAGGACTTTTCTCCCATCCCTAAGTGTCATTCAACATTCACATAGTGTGTGTGCTCTGTCAGGTAAGTTTCATGTCCAGAGAACAAACCACTGTATCCCTGGATGAGAGTTATTCCCCACAGAAAGCCAAGATGCACTTCTAGTTGGAAGGATCAACATAAATTTATGTCAGCTTCATGAAAACATTACAAAAGACTCATCTTGCCAGTTGACATTAACTTATAAAACAAAGATACAGTATGAAAACTGTGGTAACACTGTACAAATAAAAATCAGCAAAATGCTAATCAGAACAGAAATTCTTCACTTGTACTGCTGCAAAAATGCATAACGTGGAAACTAATACCATGTGAGAGTATGCCAAATTATATTCACATTTTTAAACATAAAGGTGATTCATGAAGATTTATTAAACATACCAGTGAGACTGTGGATAGCAGGTTTTCTTATTATGCATATTCATTGACTATCCAATTACAGTAGGTCTTTTTCTTTCAGCAGGAGCAAACAGAACAAGATTTTTGTGCTCAAAATACAACTGCAGTATTTCCAACAGGTATTGATTCGAGATACAGAAGTGACTGTTTGCTTTAGAGGTGTATCTGATATGCTGTAAGCTGTATAGTCAGTCTATAATTTACCAAGGAAGTCTGAGATACAAAAGCTAAATATTTGTTATTGTTTTATACTTTTAATGTTAAAAAGTACCAGCATAATTTCATTTACAAGAGGAAAACAAGCAGCCATATTACACATGGCTCAAAGTCCATATCTATGTAAAGAAGTGTCTATTTACCTAAGCTAAAAATACCCCAACCCCAAGAATCCTCAGTTCATTAAACATAAGCTTCTCTGTTTTTCTTTTGTATTCACTGTAACATTATTTTTCAAGTATAACTCCCTTTTGAAATGTACTTCAGGTAGTTATTTCATGACTCCTGGTTTTTAGATCATCCATTCTGTTACCATACAGAACCATTATATACAAGATTCCAGCTATTCAACACATACACAGAGGTGATGAATCTCAGGCTTTAAGAATATGAACCATCCAGCATTGCCAAACCAAAGTCCTTGCAGGTCACAAGGAACATCAAAGCACTGGTTAGTGTTTTATACTGTATGGTGAACATAAGTGGACAAGAAATGTTTCCTCTGTAACAGGTGATTGAAAAAAACCCCAAACATCCACTGAAAACTAATATGTGTGAGTCTTCAAGGTTGTTCCTGATACAAAGTTTCATTGTGTAATACCAATTCGAAATGTTAAGACACTTGGCTCCATAAAAATAGGTTTCTTCTAAAAATATGTTGTATTCTTCCAAATCATACCCAGGGTTTCCAACCAGGAAACAGTCGGCTCAGATTTTTAGGGTCCATGGCCTGCTGTATGAGGAGGTTCACCTGCCCTCCCACACTGAGCACTGTTCCCTCCTCAACACCTTTCAGCTTCTCCTGCAGTCTCATCAGAACACGCTCAGCCACTTTGTTAAAGCTCTGGTCATCACTGCTGGCAAAAGAAAAACAAGTGCAGTGGATATGAGTCCTGGACAACATGAGCAACATTCAGTCAGAAAACTGAAGCAAGGCAACAGTGCAACAGGCAGACAGTAAGAAGAAAATCTTGCACCTGGCTTTTCTTTTACATTCGCGTGGATCAGCATTGAGTGAGGAGCTCATGTCAGCCTCATCCTCCGGCCTCTGCTGCAGATACAGAGCTTTCAAGGGGTTCATGGTCCAGTCAAAAAGAGGATCATAGAGCAGCACCTACACAGTAAATAAACTTCTATTTAATTTGTAACTGTTAATTACAGCTACTTCAGTGCCCTAGCAGGAAAAGAAACACTCAGATGGTAATGCTCATGCTAACTACCACATTAGGAGTTGGGGGGTTTTTTGTTTGTGTTTTTGTTTTGTTTTCTGGGTTTTTTTTCTGTTTGCTTTTAAGTCCAATAGATTGCCTAGTAGACAATCCAACAATAAAACTGCATGTGATCATTTACAGTTATTTGTGTGGTTCATACTTGACTCAGTTTTGCCACTCAGTCTCATCTCAGCAACCAAGAGGTTACTTTTTAATACACTTCTGGGCACTTATCATCATTAGTTTTTAATACATAGTATAAGCTGCTTTCAAAAATTACTAAATCTCTTCTTTGTGACTTATGCAAAGAGGGTTTAGACTTAATTCAACCAGTACTATTCATGCTAGGAATGTTGCACTATTGCTAGAAATACTGAAATACTAAAGAGGGAAAATCATGTTATGCCTGAAATGAGTAATTCCCACACAAAATGCAAATTGGCCAACATTACTACATTCAAATTCAACAAAAAGCCCCAACATGAGTATTTGGTAAGACACTCTGGCAGGTTACTATCAGAAAGAATGAAAAAATGCTTACCTCTACAATAGTCAGCAAAGCTTCTTGAGAATTTCTCATAACAGCCATTGTTTTCTCACAGCATCTAGAAAATGTTTCACTGTATTTTTAGGTTCTTTTTCAAAAAATGGAATGGCATTTTAATAATTTAAATAATGGATATTTGTACCCTTCTTAAAGGTTAATTTCTAACATATGAGTAACTGCTCTGATATTCCCATGGGGGGAGGAGGAAGAAATTTAGAAAGGTTAAGACCAGAAGAAGACTGGGAAGTTCACTGATTATATTCCCTATGGGAAAGAAATGACCTGTTTCACTCTCTGAAATGTTTCTATATATAGAATTAACCACTGAGCTAACACTGATCACTGAAGTATGCCACAATGGCAGAAATGCTTGGCTGGATGACAGTCTGTGCAAGAGGTACTCTGCAACACACTGGAGGCTCTTGGTAGCATTCCCTTACATGAAATGAGAAGATCCAGTAGCCAGAGACATCAAGCTATTTCTGAAATCTCTCCAATGAGTTTAGATAAGAAGTGGTTACCTACACTCATTCCCAAGCAAACTAAGCTTGTGGAAGGAATACAAAACTTTGCTTATGGGACAGGTACTCCAGTGAAAGAGGGATTAGGCCTCCTGTCTACTTCAGGATGAGAACACACACAACAAAGTTCACACCCAACCCTAAAATGACTTGTTTATGCGCTTACGCCTATACTGTTAATTACAATGCAGTCTGGCTAAGGCAGAAACAATATCTGCACCAGTGCTTTTTATACTGTAGTTAGTTAAGCTGGAGCCAAACAATTAATGTTTTTCTGTATCATGGGATAAAAGTTTCAGACATAACACGAAACTGTGAATTCAAGAGCATCATGTTTAGAACAGAAACGGCAGTGACTGCTCCTTCACAGGACAAAAGTATATTAGGAACTACTTATTAATGTTAATTGCTACCTTTACAAAGAGAACACTATGTACTTTCTTAAAGGCACGAAACTTGGGGTTTGCAAGTACTATGGTAATGAACTTCAAGAAAGCCTTGAAAGAGAGAAATGCATTTCAGGGTTCTCTTAGGTCACTGACAGGAGATGAAAAGAAGTTAGCGGAAACTCTGCCCTTTTAGGATTTTTTTTGTTTTGCAGCTCAAATCTATTGTGGGATTTACATTTTGCACTTGCAAAATTACATCAAATATATGATCCAAAAGAGGAAAAAGACTGCAAATTGCTTACATAAAACTGAACAGAATTTAAGGACAGGTCAAAAATGATTCAAAGAAACTTAATAGGTTTCTATATAGTATAACTCTGAAAGAAATACATAGCTTTGAAGGAAAAAAATCCAGCAGTCTAAATGAAGGGATGAAATTCAGCTGTGAAGTCTTCAGAAACACTGATGATGTAGCCTGGTATTCCACAAAAGGCTGACTATAACTCATTAGTTAGTGCAGAATATGAAAAGCAGGACAACAACGATGAACTTGCAATTTGTTATATAAGTAACAGTGTATGAGTTAGAGGATAGCATTTATGGCTGGGTATTATCAGCAGAAATCTGAGTCTCCTTTCAAGCATCAGAACTATTTCATAGTTATAGTGCCAGAAGTACTCTGCTGCCTCCTTACCTCCATACAACACAGTTACACTCACCTTCGGAAGACTCCTTCCACACCACTAATACCCATCCCGTCCACAATGTCTCTGGTTAGTCTAAATGGAACAGTCTCTGGTGTGGGAAGGATTTTACCTTGCTCAAAAGCAACCCCTAAATAAAAGAATAATAAATGTTTTAAAAAATGTGAAAGTAAAGAAAAGTTAAAAGTTCTCTTTCCTGTCCCACTTACCCAGATCTATATGCACTAGTTCTGCTGTTTGTTCATCTATCAAGATATTCTGAACGTGTCTGTCTCCAAGTCCAAGAATGTAGCCAACTAAAACAAAAAGGTAAAGTGCTGAAACCATATTTCCTTGTCATAAAAGCTAGGGAAAATTTAACAAATAAATTATTAGAATCAGCATAACATGTGCAAGCAAATTAAAAATGAGACTCTTTCATCCCCCCTGTGTACACATTACTCCAGTAAAGAGCAAATGCCATTGCACAAATCCAAAAAGGAAAGGTTAACTGAATGAAGTTGCAAAATGGTTATTCTCCTACAGATGTGCATTGGTTTATCTATTCCACAGACTTCTTGCCCATTTCTCTCTGTGGACAGGTTCAGCAAACAAATGCTGCCATTTAAACCTGTTACTGTTTTTCTTTTAGCTGATGGACATGGACTGCAGTAGTATTTCCTACAAAAATCTTTCACTTATTTCTGCTAAAATGTAGATTTACTTCATTTTTTGCAGCAAAAAAGGGGGTGTATAAACAACATGCTAACATCTAAAATAGGATCTACTGCAACATATCCAATGTACTATCAGATGTCTTCCAGAGACTCAATATAGAACCAAGTCATCCAAAGAAAAGTCACAATCCAAGTACATATATTCCCTTATTATTAGAGAAAAATAAAACAAAAATGCCAGAGCTTAAAAAAACCCAGCACTTCAGCTATGGCTACTGATGCCAGTATAAAGAAAGAAAAAGATTAAGCTTTTCAGCTCAGTTGAAAGATTTGAGGCTACAGATGAAATGAATAAACGTATCAAAACAACAGTTAGTCAGGTAGAAACCTTAAACTACCAGAACCTAAAAATATAAACCCCTATATAAAAGAAAGAAACAAAGTTTTTCTTTCTACTACAGAAAGGAGTGGTAGGGAATGAATCAGAAATCTTAACTACAAAAAAAATGCTGGTGTTCTTGCTGGCATTTTTTGCCCCCTACTCCTCCTTTTCTGACATGTGACCAGAAGCAGAACAGCCATCACCTCTGAAATGGTACAAAATCTTTGTTTACATAGTCTAAGAAGCCAATGTTAATAATTCAGTGTAATACCTATAGAGGATGTTGCCACACTTCGAGTGTATGCCAATCGTTTTTCAAACCACACAGCTGGATCCAGGAACTTTTCCATGCAGAAATAGCGAAATACAGGTTGAAAATTGTTGCAAACTTCCATGAAGATGGCGTATTTCTCCTCAGAATGTTTCTTTTGTGCATCCTTTAAACACATAAATGTGTTCTCCATGACTGACTGCTTTGGAAGGAAATGACCTCTTCCTCTGAAAAATACATTTCTCCTTTCTACTCCCCCTCCCATCTGTCAAATGTTGTTTCTACTACTTTCTCTCTCTGAGCTACGAATAAATGTCTTTTTTTACAGCAATCATTAATGCACCCATCTATCTGTTTTACTAAACAACTCTATTTTCATACACAGCTCATGGGCTACATGGCAAAAATACACTCTCATTTATTTGGTTCAGCAGGTGTTTAAATTCTATATACACATACAGGTAAATGCATCTTGTTGGGAGGTAATTCCCCTTGCACTGTGTTCTGGTATCTTGGCTTATCTGATGGCTTCATGTCACTGTGAGAAAGTCATTCTCACTCATTTACATGCAAAAGCTTCACAAAGCCAAAAGTAAATACACTTTTATCCTGTTAGTACTATACAGACTTAAAAGGAAATAATGTATTGCACAATCATGTCTATATATAGCAATAGAGAAATCTGTTTGCAATTTTCAAAATGTATGGTGAGATGGTTTGTGGAACTAAACTAAACTAAAAGTCTGAAGATCTATTAATCCCATGCCACTGGTCACATTCATTATTAAAGTATAGTACATAATTCTCCATAAATTCCACCCTCCCAGTAAAGAATATAAGCCAGCTAGTTTTTTTTTTACTTATTTTGACTCACCATCATTATTTTCTGACACTGGTAACTGGAGTAATCTTTTGGCCTGTACCTCTTGTGAGCTCCCTCTTCAACATTCACGAGAAACTCCCCAATGGGAGTTGTTCCCGAGCACCACTCAAGAACACCACTTCTCTGAGAAAGGGGAACCACCTGTGAAAACAAAACCACTGCTGTATGGGGGAGGGTTATACACATACAACTATGAAAATGCATGCTGCAGAACTTAGGTGCATATTTGGGTTTGTTTAAAACAGAAGAAAGACCAAATCACACACCTGACCGCAATATATGTTTTAAGTACACATGTATATATATATAAAATACACTAAAGCTTTTTCTACCAAATATTTGCCATTTTTTCCCAGGAAGGAGGAGGGGAAAGTTCCTATTCAAATACATTTTCTGCATTCACAGTAAGAATTTATTTCCTGTAATCCCAAATACAACAAAACCAGTTCTACAGATCAAATTCTGCATGAACAGAGCCTAGATGGGACTTCTGGACTCAACCGTAAGGAATACTGCAAGAGTGAAATTATTAATTAAGGAATATTGCAAGACTAAAATCAGTGAGAATTCATAAACACACTTGTATGCTCAAGTTTAGTGACTAGCAATTTACAATTCAAGGACAATACATGACAGTTTATTTCAATTATAAGTTCATATGAAGAAAATACAGAAGAGTATTTAAATATATACTGGGTGTCAGCCCAGTATTTTAAGGGCTGTGAAAAAATAAAATTGTCATAATTATAATAATGACATTGTATTAATTGTTTATTGCACATCTTAAGGAGCAGTAACTATTTTAATAATACATAATAAATACACTTTTAGATTGACTTTGGGTTAAAAAGAGGAGAATTGGGTAACACACTTTATCAGTGCCATTTACTCCTCTTACCTTGTATCTCCGGATAGTTAATTTTCTCTTTCGTGTCTCAGTGTTTTGCTGCAGCAATGTATTGCACATCTGGAAAACCTGCTGCATAACTGCATCTTGTCTCAGGTCATCACGCCCCTTCAGCAGAAAGAGAGAAAGCAGTTAAAGAACACTTTTCAGCATCCAACTCCTTGTTCAGCAACTTAAAAAACTATTTTAAAAAAATTCCACACAACACAAGTTCCTTTTCCACAATAATCACCCCCAATGAAAAGTAATTTACAATGGCTTCTTCCCTGTATTTGGTTTTCTAATAGGTTACATTGTATATTGTATATATACAAATATTAAATATACATATATATACAGACAAATATGCAAATATTGTATTTGGTTTTCTGCTGAGGCAGAACCATCATTAACCACCATTAGCTTTTTCCTTGTTTTCTTGACAAATGTTTAATTTGATTAAGTTTTCTATCAACCCACATGCCTAATGGTATCGTTTTCAAAACCAGATGTTGCATTCACCATGTCTAGCAATCCAGCACAAAGCTGAAGCAGCATCAATTGGTATTGCATGTCTGATCAGTGGATGCAGACATAGTGATTCATGCTTCTCTCTAAAACTTTCAAAACTACCCCATACTTAACAGCACAACAGAACTCTTCCAGCAGCTCTTGAATGTTCACATTCAAAGACAGAGTGAATTCAACTCAGTTTAAAGAAAAAGAATTCATGCTGATGGCTTTTTGCTGCACACTCCAGGTTGCTATTGACACATGACCATACAAGTCATAGGTCTCATAGCTGACAGGTGAGCTACTGTGTGTTACATGCATTGTTGAAAAATAATTACAAAAATATGTAATACAATTATTTATTCTTATATTATTATTATGACTATATGACTTATTATTACTTTGCAATTTCCTTTATCAAAGCATTCTCGAACTGCGAAAACTGATACTGCACTCTGAGAAGTCTGTTCATTGCACAGAAGTGACACAGGAGAAATCTGACAAGAGAACTGAAAAAGAAAATTCCAACATGCCAAGCCTCTGAGATGTCATTACAACTGACAAAACCTACCTTAACCAGTTGCCTCCTTTCTTTGCCATCTGATCCTACACAATCTATTATTTTAGGCAGGTTCAGGCCTCCTGCTAAGCGGAATTCTGGCTTAAAAGACATTATTGTCACCAAATTTTCATACTGTCCTGTGGGATCCACCTAAAATTATAAATTTGAAATTAATATAAGTATTACCTCCTTTTCACTTGGAGAAAATGGTGCAAGTTGTTTGCAAACCTCATTAGCAGACTATATGCTAAATAGTAATACCAGCATTCCGTCATCCCCACAAAGGCTCCGAAAATATGATGAGCAAAAGAGTGAGGTTTGATTCCTCTTTGTTCACCTCACTGGTAGAGGGAACATGGTGCTGCAGACTTCCACTAAACCAGCTCTGGCACAATTTCAGCTTGTCCCAACTAGCAGTCTCCTAAGAAAATGTCCATGTACAGTTGAGAGGCACTAGGTTATATTAGGCTGCAAATGAACCCAACCTACAACCCTAAAACTTCAATCTACAGGATTTGTATCTTCAGCCATGCTCCACATCCTCATGTCATAAGGCAACCCTACTTAGTTAACTGCAAGGAAATAACACTCTGGCTGCTTACATCACAGACCTCTAACTAATTCATATAGTTTGTACTGTAGAAGAAGAAAGGTGTAATAGTTTAGCCCAGGCCTTTGATGGCAAAGAAAAGCACAAGAAAGTTGTACAAAGGAGCAACACCAAGAGGCAACAGGAGCAAATGCTATTTAGCACAGAGGCAATTTCTGACCTCTGAAGTCAAACAGCACAAACCAGTCCTTTAGCTTGTTTAATTTAGATTTATTGGCATAGCATGAGGGACTTCAAGAGAGGGAAGTTTGGCTTCATAACATTAAAGTTTTAGATGGCTGGCCCAAAACCAACTTCACGCTCCTGAAACTGTTATTTTTCCTTGGTAGAGTATGTGGCATCTAAGAATGATAATAATCAGCCACTTATGCTAACAGGAATGAATTTTTACTGAATGGTAAAGAAATACAAGCTGGCCATTCAGGAAGAGCAGAAGAGGCATATCTATTAATTCTCACACCTTCCTGGATGTCAAGTGCCTCCCTGAAACTCTGAGCTACCACCTACAAAACAGGAGATTCAGATTCTCAAATTCTCTCTATGATTTAGGTAGCTCATCACCCCTTTTGATAATGAAAAGACTAGTCAGTGGTAACACTGGCAGTGGCAAAGCCACTTCCATAGAATAAACTACTATCCAGAAAATAAAAGACTTGTGGTCATGGTACTCTAAAGCCTAAAGAAACCATGTCTCACCCTGTGTCTCCCACCTGACAGGAAAGTATCCCTGGTAGGCTGACCCGTAAAGAACATGGGAATCTGATCAAGAGACATATGTCCTGAGTGCCATTATAAAAAATTGAAGTTGATTCTACAGTTTGATATTACAGTGTGTATTTATGTCAACTTTAAATCAACTTCAGTCACCTTAATTTCCATGGTAGGAACAACAACATCCTCCAAGTTCTTCAGTTTAATAATTGGCTGGTCTGCTGGAATACTTATTCCTTCTGTAAATAAAAGGAATTAATATTTTTAAAGTCCAGAACCATAAACTACATCAAAGTTCACAAAAACCAGCTTACATTGCTTTTGGGATCCAAAACTGCACAGCATACATCATGACTACAGGGCAACTGGAGTTTTCTGGAGTTTCATAGTCACAAAATTTGAACCTTTCAGTGCAGATAATTACTATGACTTTTAATCCAAACTGAGTTCTACATTTATCAAAAATGGGACACAGTATCTCCTACCTAAATATCAAGATTTAGAAATATACTTTTAAATGCAAGAAAACAAAATATACCTTCACTATTAAAAAACCATTTTCCCAAGACTTACTTCTCTGAGATTTCCATGGAGTAGCATCTACATTTGCTAATGTGATGTAAGCATCACAAAGTGCTTCAATATCTCTAACCATACGAGCTCTCCTTTTTCTTACAGTATTAATGATATTGTTTGCAGCCTCCATTCTGTCCTAAAATAATCCAATAGAACACAAATATCAGATCTTGCAAACTACACCTTGTAAGATTAAAGATGCATTATAACATGCAGTCAAATAAGTACAATGGAGATATATCCTATGAAAAGAAGAAACTGCAATAATGGACAGCCCTGTGTAATATGAACAGAAATAATCTGAAGACAAATTCTGTGTTGTCTAATCTGAATGAATGACTAAAGTAAAATATTCCTGAAAGAGAGAAAGTCTGTTCAGGCAAAGTGCAAAAAAAAGCAAAAGTTCTTCAGAAAAAGGGACAAGCAGTTTTGGATGTTCTTCCACCATCTCCCTGCTTCTGTTATGTCCTCTCAACTGAAGAAAAAGCTTCTATCTAAAAGGCAAAAATCTGATCATGCATCCCTTCTATGCCTAGCTCTAAGAGACTTAGTTGAGTTTAGCATAATCCTACTCCTAAGGGTGGAACCACAAAACAATTACAACTCTGGGAGAAAGGCAAAAAACCCCCCCACAAAAATGTGGTGAAAAAGTCTATCAGTGTGGAGGGTAAGAGGGTAATAGCAAGTGACCATGCCAGGCCTACAGTGATGGGGATGATTCCATAGACAGAGCCCAACAAAAATTAAGCAATAACAACATTAAGCCACAGTTCAGTTATTACCCATCACCATGGCTTTTTCTCTCCTAATCTTTCTGCACAAAAGTCAGCTGATAAGCTTTACACTACAATACCCCTTGAGGTAATTTATTTTTCATTTGTTCAACAACATGAAAGGACCGAATGTGATTAATAGAATGGAATTTTTTGTAGTCACCACATCAAGCTGGGAGATTTCTTTTGGTGCATTTTTTGTCAATTTAATTCTTCTTATCGCATCTGGTTTTGTGAGGAGTTCATCTTTGTTAGCATTTGCCAAAGCTAATATTATAAACAAAGTATGATGTGGATGATCCAGTGAAATTCGAGATATTAGCTGTCAAGAAAAACAAAAAGATCCCATTGCTGAAAGCTGCAGAGATGAAAAAATATTATTTAATCTAAAGTTCCTAATAAGAAATAAATGAAATACATCCAAAGCATATTCCTGTACTCTCATAAGATTAATCTTATACAACAATAAAATACACTAAGCAGCAAGGAAAATAAGTCCCCAATCCTCTCTCCCTCTCACCACACTACACTGATTTTGCATTGCTTGTTTTTAATACACCTTTATCACCTACATAACTCATTTAGCCATAACTGCACAAAGGAAGATCTATATTGATGTAGGCACTGCTGAGACAATCAAGATATATTTAGAAGTAAAAAAGCATAAATTACATTATTCAGAACTCCATGAAATCCTAAACCACCCATCATCTTGGTTCCCATCCGAGCAGCCAGCTGGTACATCAAAGGCAAAAATTTGTATGAAGGGATCTTCTCTGCATTTTTCTGTAGTAGAAAAAAAATAGTTCATTTAGAAAGCTGAACTAAACTAAACTAAATTATAATCATGAAATAGCAGGTAAGGGCCAGCAATTTGCCTTTTTTAACCCCTCCCCTAAACTGAGAGTTAACATTGCTGTGTGGTCGGATGGCAATCCAGTGAGCATGACATCATCTAGGTCCACATTTCCTAAATGCTATGAAAACTACTGTTTTCTATTCTATTATTCTGTGTGTTAAAAATATAAATAAAGGAACACTTTTTGCTTTTCAAAATTAACTGTAACAAAAAGTGAAGAATTAAGTTATACAGATCTCTGTTATAACAGATGGGCATCATGTTGGCTTTTCTCCAGTCATCTGGGACCTCCCTCCAGTTAACCAGGACCGCTGATAAATGACTGAAAGTGGCTTGGCAAGATCCTTCACCAGCGCCCTCAGTACCCTTGTGTGAATCTCACCTGGCCCCATAGACTTGCATGCGTCTATGCAGAGCAGCAGGTTGCTAACTATTTCCTCCTGTATTTTGGTGGCTTCACTCAGCTGCTTGTCTCTGTCATCCAGCTCAGTTATCTTTAACTGCAGTGGCCAGACTAAGTTCTAGCTGGGCTTTTGCCTTTGTGATTTTCACCCTGCATAGCCTCACGACATCCTTGTCGTCCTCCTCAGTTGCCTGCCCCTCCTTCCAAAGGCCATAACTCTCTTTTTTCACCTTTATTTTTCACATTTATTGTCAAAGTATAAGGAAAAGCAACAGCAGAAATATACCTTCATCATTTCATTGACTCTATCAACTCCAGAATTTTCAAGCCATAGGGAACAGAGGCGGAAGATCCACATGTCATGTTCTTCTCCACTTAGTAAACAGCTGATATAGTTCTCCACTGCTTTACATAAGAAGCGTTTACGATCCTCAATCAGGGCATGTATGGCACATTCATCCAGTTCAAGTTCTCGCTGAACCTTGACCGTGTATCTGTGTGAAGAAACTTTACTTTTAAACAATGCATTCTCTCTTAATGGACTTACAGTGAGGCCATCCCTAGTCCTCTTACCAACTGAACATTTTTTAAACTTGAATTGTATGTACAAGCATAGAAAAAACAAACAACCGATAAACCAAATTGTGGAGTTACTCTTTTGGTGTATGTCCTCAGAGACCCACCACTCTGAGCAAGTTAATTGGCAGTCTCTTCTTTTTAATGAGTTAGTATCAATATTGGTGTAGATGTGAATATCCAATGCAGACCCTTTGTGTAAAAACTTCAGTTTCCAATAGCTGTTCTTTTTTTTTTATGCTCACTTCCAATTGCTCTTACTAAATGTTTAAAGAATTCTGTATTAAGATGAATTCTACTCTTTCAACAAATGTGTGTGTAATGGAGCAAAATCTAAACTCATTTATTTTCACTCTGTAACATTTTCTCTGTCAAATCTGAACAGATCCAGGAAATTCATATTTATGAATTCTGGCCCATAATCACACATACTGTTTTAACTGCTCTAACACTCCATGGCTTAGTTTTGGCCCCACGCTGTCTAGCACTCTCCCAGACCATGTTCAGAGAGTTCAGAAACTATTCTCAACAAGTACTACAGATTAGGCCACTGTTTTGTGGAGAAGGAAAAGCTTGGCTGCAGAGATGTGACTCATACTGTACCACTCACACAGACAATTAATAAAGATGGAGCCTTTGATAACTCCATACTAACCATCTCTCCATGTGCCTGCTCACCTGTTTGTCTGAACTCTACGCTCCCTGAGGAGGCCAACTTCCTCTTTGGCCTTCTTCAGTAATAACTGCTTATTTTCAAACTCTGAGGATTTCATGTAATTCTCAATTCGCTGGTACTGATTATCTGAGAAACGAGCCAAAGACAGGAAAGCCTTCATCTTTCCTTTCTTCAGCTCATCACTGCCATCTCCACTGTGGCTTGCAGCAATTTCCACAGCCTGAAAAGGAAGTTACAATAATGATGAGACTGATAATCAGATTGATAGTGCTGCATAATACTCAAACTCCATTATTACAGAAGAACAGAATGGTTGAGGTTGGAAGGGACTTCTGGAGATCACCTTGTCCAACTGCCCTGCTCAAGCAGGATCATCTGCTCAAACAGGTTACTAATGTTGCCTAGTATCGAATGTATATGCATACAAAATAAAACCTACCAGGCTGTGTATTTTTCTCCTAACTGAATTTAATCTTTGAGGAGTGTTTCAGTGCTAACAGTCAAAAGATTATCCTGTATGAAACAGCTTTAATAACCATAGAAAAATCTCCTGTGGCCATCTATCTTTTAGAGTAACTAAGCATGAAGTTTTACAATAATTTAACAACCTTATCTCATAAGACGGTGAGCAATAAATAAGACAGTCCAAAATGTGCCAAAAAGCAAAGGAAATTGTATGTGGAAGTTGTTGATTCACATCACCAGAATGAAGAAGGCATGTAAAGAGCAACAGAGAAAAGCAACTATGCAGAGTTTCACAAAATAGCATGAAATAAAGAAATGCAGAGTGGACAAAGTATTAACAACAGTGTTTCTATTAGTAAGAGTTATAATTAAATAAATAAATAAATAACAGTGCTTTGAAACCCTAGAACAGGATTTTCCAGAACCTGAAAAGAGAATGTTCCAAAAACAATGCCTATACTGAAAACATGTTAAAGTGAATGACTTGTCCTGAGAAGGAAAGAATGGGGATAGAGTGGAACGGGAAACTGGAGTAGCAGTTGTAAACACTGCACTTCTAAGCCAACGTTACACAGAAGTTTCACTGTCAATTCTATAAAGCCATATTCTGAATATTTTAGGATTACACTGTTATACAATGCTATGTGATGCTACAATATTTTTGTAAGAAACCATATTTTTCAATCCAGAAAAATAAAGGCTGCACAGAAAAGTTTACATGACACTTTAGCAGTACAATTCAGCACAGTGTTATCTCAAAGACTTCACATTTTGAAGACTGGATGCACCTTTTCTAAGTACTTCTGCATGATGACTGTGGGGTTTTCCAAGCATGTTTCTGCTAACCAGGTTCCACATAGCCTCAGACATTCTGTATACATCAATTTCAGATGAGGATTGTTTTCAACCTTTGAGAAAACAAGTTGGGGAAAAAAAAAAAAGAAAAAGAGAGAGGAATCAAACAAAAACCTGTGAGGCTGGATATTTATAAAGTTTTCAAACCCTGAATATAATCCAATCACTTGGGTGTATTACATGTAATATATCTACAGAGTCATTTACCAGCCACATTCAAGTAAGTCACATTCAAATGCTATGTTAAGACTAAAGGAGAGCATGTATTTTTAAATACCTGACAGTTTGAGCAATGAAAAACAGAATAAAACAATGACAAAATGCAATGAAAATCAAATAAATTCACAGCATGTTACCAGAATTGTGTTTCCCAATTTCCCTATTTAGTCTAAAGTACCATAGTACCTTCTGTAGGAATATTCAGGAATATTGAGGTGCTGAACCATGTCCAAAGACAGACAACAAAGCTGCTGAAGGGTCTAGAGCACAAGTCCTATGAGAAGTGGCTGATTGAACTGGGGTTATTTACTCTGGAGAAAAGGAGGTTGAGGGGAGACACTCTCACTCTCTACAACTACCTGAAAGGAGGCTGTAGTGAGGTGGGTGTTGCTCTCTTCTCCAAAGTTAACAAGTGATAGGATGAGAGGACACTGCAACAGAGAGCTGCACTGGGGGAGGTTTAGGTTGGATATCAGGAAAAAATTCTTCACCAAAAGTGTTGTCAAGCATTGGTACAAACTGCCAAAAGTGGTGGAGTCACCATCCCTGGAAGGATTTAAAAGAAGTGTGGATGTGGGACTCAGGGATATGGTTTAGTAGTGAAATTGGCAGACCTAGGTCAATGGTTGGACTTGATGATCTTCCAGATCTTTTCCAACCTAAACAATTCTATGATTCCATGTCTAAACAATCCTGCTTCACCACTTATTTCTTTTACTTTTGGCACATAGAAAGATGGTACACCCCTATGTAGCAGTTTTGTTTAAAACAAGGGGTTTTTTTTTATCAAGGGAAGTAATCCTTGGGTTTTAAAAGCTATATATTTCACAGTGGTGGCACTGGAGGCAAAAAATGAATAACAAATTCTAACAATTGCCACTTTTACAGACTCACTTTGATAATCCTTGATAAGACTTCCTAATACAGGTTTTTTTTGCTATCAGACATTTGGAAAGTACAAAACTTAGTAATATTACAAAGAGCTTTTTAAATTTCTTCCAAGGGAAAACTTCAGAAAATGGAAATAGGATCTTAAATAATTCAATTCCCAGAAGCTTATACTCTGTTATTTAACACATACCTGAAACCAATCTGCATCTAATTTTTTTATCATGCTTTTAAGAATATTCAGTGCAAGACTCTCTTCCTTTTTAGCCCAGAAAACCTGAGCTTCTTCTAGCTGCCATTCAGAAACTCCATATCCTGTTGAATTGTACTGTTTGATCTGAAACATAGCTCTTTCTGGAAGCTGAAATTGAAAAAACAAACAAGCAAACCAACAATTTCTCAAGCAAAACATGTATCTCACAGCAAGTTTTGGTTTTAAACTCCGCTTTCATCTGCTCTAGTTGTGCAGCATATTCTACCTACCCAATGCTAAGAACTTATTTGCAGCAAAGAGGTGAAGTTATTTTTCCTATATACTTGATTTGCATATATATATATGCAATATATATATATTTGCATATTTGATTTGTATGATGGAAGTGAAAGCTGGATATATAAAACTGCACTGCAATAAAGTAACAGAGCTGTAGGAATATTCTTTACTAAAATTTTCATTTTTATATTATCTACCTCATAGAGTAGTTTACAATTATGAACAAAACTCAGCAAATATGCCCATAAATACAATGTGTGAATAAGTTTGACAGAGTTGAAGTCTCCAAATAATTGAATCCTTGAATCAACTTACAATACAGTTAAACTTTAGCATTGTTAGAAAATGATGTTGTTTTAAATTAAACCTAAACATCCATCACTGATCTTTCCTGGAATTTCTACCTGTGTATTTTTAGCAGTTCTTGCCAATCTAGACAGCTCCACTAGATGCTTGGTCAGGATCTCTTTGATACATTCTCTTTTGGTATTTTCATTCTCCTTTTCGAGCAAGATCTCCAAAACTACAGTGCGCAGAGCCATGATAGGTTCCTGGAAACGGAAGTCACTGTCCTTCAGAAGCTGAGACTGGCTCTGCCATTTTAAATAAATATCATTCAGCTGCTGAGTAGTAACAGATCTGCAATTGTTATTACAAAAAACAAAACAAGAACAAACAAGACCTGTTATTATTTCTAGATAAAAATGAGTGAAATGCAAGACGAGTAATAAAAGCAAACTATTGAGGTAGTTCACGATCTACAGTTCAAAACCAAGAAACAGTCTATAAAACCCTACAATGATTGATATGCAGAATAAACTGGCATGCTTCCCATTCTAACAAGCAACATTAGTAAGGAAACAACTCCACTGTAAACATTCTTGATTAAGCATCAAAACCAGCTGTTAAAGGTCCACCAACAAAAAGGAATCGCATTCAAACATAGGGCTACTGAAAAGATTAGAGACCAAGATTCCTATTTTATTATATAGGTTGTAGATGGATTAATATGAACTCCCAAACTGTGACACTGTAGCTATGTAGGTTGCCATTATATGTATTATTTTCTTGGGTGATTGACTGATTGCAAATAGCAATGGCTTATAAGGCCCTGAACACTCTACATGACTGTAGGAAGACTATAAGCTACCAAACCGATACCGTAGCAGATAAAAATCAATGTTAATAGCACTACAGAGACAAATACCTTCCTGTGATTAAAAGGCAATGTTAAAAATTCAGGCAGAATACTCATGGTAATAGTAGTCTATGAAGAAAGTGATTTAAACTGAAACAACTTTCAATGGATCTATGGGTATCATCAAAGAAATGTAAAGTATTTTTTAAAAGCATACTAGATGAGGATGACTGAGTTTCTTTAGTAAATCAAAGGCTAGGAGATACGTCTGCTACTTTGGAGTATACCAGGGAAATTAAAACAAGGGAAAGAAAACAATTATTTACAATACAATGAAAACTAAACCACGACAAATAAATCCAGCCTGGAAATAAAGAGAACCTAGAAATGTCTTCACATAGTAAATTTAAAATTTGTATCATTTTTAAGATGATGTTTGAGATGGTCATGTATAAAATTTATCAAAGGTCATTTAAGTTTTGTGCTGGACTTATTTACCAAAACTCCTGAAAATTGAAAAAGGAGTATGAAACGAGCTTAAAGAAATACCTGGAGAACAGCAGACCTATATTTTCCAACTCTCCAATTAGCTGTAATCTGCAAAGAGTTGGATATAAAGAATAAACAGACTCAAGACTGCCTTTGCACAGCTCTTCCACTTCATTCACTCTATGGATTTAACAGAGAAACAGTAAATTATAACTTTGTTAATATCCACAAGTAATTATAAATATCCATAACATAATTTCAATACAGTGGACAGAATTTAAGAGGCAAAACTATTCAGTCTGGAATTATTAAAACCAGTAAGTTTGTCAATAAATGAAAACATGGTAAGCATATATAAAGTCCAAAGCCTATGTGATAGCTCAGCTAAAGAAGAGCCATCAGCATTCAAATACACTGAACAGGACCACAAAGTTAGGGATGTATACTGCAGGAAAGGTATCTACAATTAGCACACATTGTTTATGCACAAAAGACAAATTTAAGTTAAAAAAACATAGAAATGAAGTTGCAGTCCAGAAGTATCCTATGCAGGAGTCTTTACTTAAGCCTATAAAACTCCATAACAGTCCTTTACACATAACTTTTGACTACAAACACAAACACAGCACAGTATTTGCACACAGTTACCTGGCATCTTTAAGACAGTTATAGAAAGCAGAGAATTCCTTATCTCGTAATGACTGAAGAGCCTCATACAATGATTGATGGTACCCTGGTCTTCCTGTGTCATCTCTTATAAATAAAAGAAAAGTAACATAAAATAAAAATAAAATCATATTCCTCCACAAAGAAGTCCATTTTATCTTTATGTCAAATAGTTTTCGTAGTAATGAATAGTGATTCGCTAATGAATCAGAAAAAGACTGATTTTCAATTCAATGATAGGTGACCTGCTTCACAGAAATTGTATTCTAATGTGTCTTTTTGCTTGGAACTGAAAGCACTGCTTTTCACTTAAAGAACTAGTAAAAAAATAAGTCTGTTTACTTGACAGAAGAGATCTGGCTCCACTGCATATTCCTCCATGCTGCCTGGTAGCGTATTTCCTGAAGTTCTGCACACCACTCAGTGTTTTCATGTTCCAGTCCTTTTAAATACATAGAAAGAGTGTGGCAAAGCCCAAAATTCTGCAAAGCCTGGAATTAACAGAAAAACAGTTGGTTTTCCTCCTTTAATAAACTGAAATGGTTTTTAAAAGGTTTTGTTCCACCTTTGGAAACAAAGAAGCCTTTGCAGGTAAGGCAGAATGTTATATTCTTTGAAATCATTTCCATGTTGCGTTTCAAATGCTCACATTTCTCCATTCCATCATTCCTGGGTAGTAAGCCAAAACTTGTTTTACTTTGGAATGAATCGTTTTTCCTGGCAGGGCTTTGAAAAAGTTTCCTACAACTCCTAAACTCCTATCTGTTTGAAGATCATAATGACTTTATTGTCGTGGCACGACAATACGCCGTGCACGACAAGATTCTGAAGAGTGTGTTCAGACAGACCTGACACACACACACACAAAAGACGTGCAGCGGTTGTCACATTTAATCTACAAAGTGTGTAAAATAGGCCAAGCAGAAGTACAAGAGTCACAGGTAGAGACTATATACAAGAAAAAATTGGCTAGCACCGCGCTAGTATTAGCAAGTGTCTTTTATACCTTTACAGAAAGAATAATGACCAATTAGCAAGTGACACTTACATATACAAATTAAACCGATCCATTAAGAAGCAAGAGTTACTAGTAAAAACAACTACCATAAATGAGGATAAAACAGTGCACTTCAAAGAAATGTGAATGTGATAAGACTGGTGCTGTGTGGTGTGGGAAGGATAAGATGTTAAGGCTATGTGGGGCCCCAAGGCCTCTGTGTGCAGCTGCAAAGGCTCCTGCTAGGTGACTCCCACCTTCTCTCCCAGGCTATCTAACTGCTTTCTTGTGAGAAACTGACTTTGGCCTTGTCCAGCTTCCCCTCTGCTAGGCCCTAGACTCTGCAGCCCACAATAGCATGCCACAACGCTTTATAATTGTGAGCACTTATCCAGATTATGTGTGCAGCCATTATGAAGGAGAAACACAGTGGAACTTTAACAATGATACTAAATAATTTGGGGCAGGAAAAGCACCACAGGAAAACGAAATGAGGAGAAACACAAATATACCTGTACTATGTTATTACAGAACCCGTATAAATGATTTTAGGATAAAAAGCAACATATTTTTAAGGGATCAAAATAAGACAACAACGATTTTATTTAGTTAGTTAATCACAAGTACCATAGTTTCAGTAAGACAGTTGCCACAATGGAGAAGTTTGAAGAATGAGATGGCAAAACTAACCAACTACATTATATCCTGTCATTTTAGGAGCTGGCCAAAACCTGTACAAAATCAAATGCAATTTATTTTGAAATATTTCACAGAATTCATTACTCAAGAGAGGGATTACAGGTGAGTGACAAGAGGATTAGAAGCCTTACTGCTTTCAGGACAAATACTGAGTTGTCTTATATTATACAGCCTGGACATCTATGACAGTGGACTGGACTTGATAACCAAAGAGATCTCTTTTAGATCTAAACCAATATTGCATTTACTATGAATGACTCTCAGTACAGTGGATATCATTTCCTACATTCATTTCCTATTATAAAATAAAGTTACCTCTATTATTCCTGCCTGGCGAGTAGATGGAGAGAGACTGGCTTCAAGGTCGTATGTTACAAGGGCTTTCTCCCATACTGCTTCATGCTCGTATGTTCTTATCCTAAGTTAACAAGAAGCTGTTTATTTAAGTTCCTTACTAATAAATGAAAACAATCACTTTAAAGAACATAAGAACATTAACATACTATACCGTGCTAATGGTTGTAACATTCTTCCTCCACCACAGCCATAGAGACTGTCAGGTTCCCCAATGCTTCGATATATGTCCATGAGAAGGTCCTAGAACACATGCCATAAAATGAAGAATTACCTATTTTAGAACCAGTTCAAATGAGTTTTATGCATACCATGTAAGCTTATAAATACAACTCCTTCTGTGTAACATTATCATTGCTTAATTTTCATTTATGCACTATCTGAGCTTGCTATCATGACAGGAAGAAAGTTCAGTAGTCTTGCAGAGCTCTTCAGGACTACCTAATCTCTCTGCTAAGTTATATAAAAAAAGAAAACCAACAAAAAGCCCCAAAAAACCCAAAAGTGCTGGGCCTCAGGTGGACTGGTTAAAAAGCAAAAGGCAGGTGAATGAACACCTAAGCAATGCATTTTAAAGACAGGCAAGCACTGTTCTGGAACAATGAACTATGAAAAGAAGTGACTTAGAAGGTTACTGAATCAGATTTTGTATTTCAAATAAACTTGTACAAGATAATATTAATTTGGTTTTGATTATTACAACACTTGCAGAATCTAATGTTAATTTTAATTACAGGAGAAGGTTTGCTTTCATATTATGAAGCATACACATGTACCTGTAAACTTATGCCAGTTTCTTCTTTACTTTTTTCATTCAAAATAGTAATAGTTGTTCTTTGACTTTCTTCTTCAAATGTCAAACTCTTAGCTGCTTTAAAAGATGCCCTAAAAGAAATATTTTAACCAGTAAAGTTAAATGAAATTTCATAAAAAGAACTAAACCGATTCTGAAACAACACTTAAGAAAGAAAGGGCACAAACACCAAATGCAAGATCAGGCCTGTCATATCCCCACCTCATTCAAAATGGCTCACTACCAGAATGACAAAGTGACCAGCTGAACTAGCAATGTCAGTATCAAGGGATTTCAACATGAAAGTGTTTTTTCAGAAGGAAAATAACAACCCACCTTGTAATATCTAATTTTTTATTATATCAAATTGCTTTTGTGAATGCATGAAGCATGAAAACTCTCTCAAAAATACTCTGAGAAAGAATAAAAGCAACTACATAATATATAGGCTTACAACCATACTTTTGTTACACATTCACTGCCTTACAGTTATTTATCGCCAAACAAAGCTAGTAAACTAGTTCCATATTTTGATCTTCCTACACCAGAAGACAAAGATAATTGTCCATTACAGAAGTAAACTTCTACAAGGATAATTCAGCTCTACTAAGCAATTCTGGTAATCATTCTGTGGTTTCTTTCTCCCCTTAGAAACATAGAAACATCTTATGGTTGGAAAGGACCTTCAAGATCATCAAGTGCAACCGATAGCTCTATACAACTGCTATCCCTAAACCATCCCCCTAAGTGCCACATCTACCCTTTTTTTGGAAAACCTCCAGTGATGGTGACTCCACCACTTCCCTGGGCAGCCTATTCCAATACCTCACCACTCTTTTGCTGAAGAAATTTTTCCTAATATCCAATCTAAACATGCCCTGGCACAACTTGAACCCATTCCTGCTAGTCTTTTTCCTAGTTAAAAGTGAGAAGAGGCCAACACTCACTTCCGGTCATAATTTAACTACTAAGCTTCTGATTCACATTTGGCCATCACTGTTAATTATGAGAACTAGAATCTGAAAAGTGTTCAATTTACAAAGTGAGATTGAACACATTTTAGTATTCAGAAGCATTAGCTTTAGTAAAGCTCCTCCAGAACACATACTACCAAGAAAATGTTCAGGTTAGACGTCAAAATGGTATTATTGTGAGTGTGTCACAGCTAGCAAACTAGCAAGGTTGGGATCACATTCAAGGACTGGTAGAAACATTTTCTAAGTCAACACAAGCACCTAAGGAATTTTTTTAAAGTTTCCTTGACTGTTCATATAACAAAACACTACTGGGACACACAAAACATGACCCATTTTACCCAAACCACCAAGAAACTACATTTCTCAAGCCTTGTACCTTTCTTGCTGTTTGTCTCTATTTATCTTGTCTGCGTAGATTTCTGCATAGAGCAAGGCTGTGAAGTGGGCAGCACAAGATTGTGCTGCTATAGCAGCCTCAAGGTAATTCAGATCTAGCCAGAAGCTGTCATCAAAAACTGTACCTGAAACAGATCTGATTAAATAGAGACTTCAATACTGCTGTAACAGACCTTCTAACATCAAACAAAATAAATCCAATCTAACTATCACAGCTTCCAAAGGTTAATTTTATCTTAGCCCTCCCGAAACCCATACCACAAAAAGTTTATCAGACAATAAGTTTTCAGAAAACTCTTTCAGCATAGTTAAAGCCAGCCATATCACTTCTGTAACAAAAGCAAGGTCACTCCTATGTCTTCATTCTTTTAACTCATATGTACTCTACAATATTCTTCTTCCTTTAATCTAGAGTGTCAACACAGCTTGGAGAGTCATAACTAAACTGAATTATCATTTTTGAAAGCTATAAATTCACCTCTTTTGTCTTCTTAAGTAATCAACAACAGCAAGCATGGATCGTCGAGATAGTTTATCCAAGCTTCTAAAGTTATGGGTTTCTTGCTCTGGGACTGTACATTTCAAAAGAAGGAATACAATCAACTTTTGTCATAATGCATCCATTTACAAATGAAATAGCTTTTTAATTTTTCTGGACTTTGTAACTTATAAATTACAAGAAGTGAGAAACAGGGAAAGCATAAACAAAGTTTTGATTACTACTGCACTGCAGTAAGACACAGTAAATTACTAAGATTATTATTAAGATACAGCAGATCACTACTACACTACAGAAATATTCCTTTGATAATTTTTTCACAACAAGAATCCCTCTTTCAGCAGAAACAAAAATATTAGGACATTACCTGAATCAGAATTTGGAGGTGTAGCAGATCTACTAGATGAGGCAAATCTGCAACAGGCTGTAAAAAACTTCTGGATATGAACTGACAAAAGATTTCTCCAAGATTCATCTGAGTCATGGAGAAGGATATCATGAATCAGGTACGGAAGCAAAGTTTGGCACAAGTCTGTTTTCACCTAGAAAATAATCAGGCACAACAGCTGTTCAGAAAAACAACCAAAAGCCTTTTTTTCTCAGGTTATAACCAAACAGACAACTACTCAAAGAAACACCTAATGCTTCAGAAAGAATACACAATATGAAAAATGTAAACCACTTAATAGGACAATGCCAGCATTCAGCTAAAGCGGTCATATAAAGTTCATCTATGTTTACAATCACCTCTCAAATCTTGTATTTCAAGAGTGTATTTTGTGAGAATCTGCAATATCTGACTACAAAGGATATGAATTAGTTAAGAAATTAGGTTAGAAAAGGCATTTATTACTTAATTAGTAAAGAAACAGTAGTTCACTTAGCAGAAATTACTCGTTGCTCTGAAGACGTGTAATCACATCTATTTCACAGAATCACAATGCACACACATGTACATACATACAGATAATTTAGCTCACCTCACACAGTGGCTTCATTAACTGGAGAACTTCATTTTGCACACCTCCACTGTCCAGTATTGAACTGGTTAGATGCCTGATCCAAGTCTCATGACTTTCTCCCAGAGGAATCCACAGGTTTGTGTCATCCAAAGTTTCTAAAGGAGCCTCTGTATCATTTGCAGGTACTACAAGAAACTAGAAAGCAAAAATATATATTGAAAATGTAAACAAATTCTGTGGTATTTAAAAAAAATATTGCAATCTGCACAGATTAATGCATATTAAATATTAACTGAGCTTTAATTGATTGTCTATAGTTTTGCTCAAGTAAATGTAAAGTTTTCCAAAGAAACATGAAAATATTTTAAAAAATTAATTTACTGCTAACATCAACAAGGCCACATCAGACATCACATTTAAATTACAAATCAAAAGTTTGGAGAATAGGAAATATCTGATTTATGGTTAATTATGCCCCCCTTTTTCTGACCTACTTTCCACTAAGTTTTTATAGCAAATGATACTGAAATCCTGAGGAAGAATGCATTATCAAGTAGGTTATAAAAAATTGTCTGATTAATAATAAAAGTATACAGTTTTCTAAAGTACAATTGGTAATTTCTTCTGTGAAGAAGCCCCAAATGCTGAAACAGAAAAGAGAAACATGTACAAAAGCAATCACATTTGCAATCAGACTGATGAAAAGTCCAGCTTTTGCTTTCATCAAAGCCTACCTCAAAAATATTTTCAAACTGACTTAAAAAAATATTTATGGTTTTTCTAGCCCCTATGTCTAAAAGGTATATTCAAAGAAGTACCTTTTTCCTAGACACTCTGAAAGGTTGTAGATAGATCAGCATGGGATCAGCTTTATTTTTATAAACTTCCCAAAATTCACAGCCAGACTTGGTGGCTAATATGTTTTTCAAACAGGAAACAGCAGCAGCTCTAACATCAATACTGAAAGAATAACATAAATAACATTATTATTAATTTCATTATTTCATTTTTGAATTCACCTTTCTAAATATACAAGACAAGTAATTCCATAACTTAATAATGTCTGCATCAAATCAGAAATTTTGGACTAGGCTATGCCATTGCTTATTTTGTTACAAAACAAGCCTCAGTATTCTCTCCACTGCACTGCTATCCTTCACAGTACAGAACAGACTCTTTGGCTCAAGTCCACCTACAGAATTTCTAGGAAACATCTAATGGATAAGTAATCTGAGCCTTGAATAAGCACATGGGTGGACATCAACAGGTATTAATAACACTTTCAGAGTGTTACCTGGGCTGATTTGAACAATCTACAACTTAATGGCTCCTATTAAGCTCTGAACTAAATAAATTAAACAAATAAATATACTCACCAATTATCTGTTAAAGCAATATTTATTTGAGTTAACATTATGAAAACCCACTGAAGTCTTCTATCTTCAAGTAAGTCCACTGCTTTGGAATCCAGTGTATTTTCAGCATGCTGAAGAGCTATGGTGGAGAAATCCATGGGACCAATTTCTCCCAAGCAACTTCCAACAGCCTCTGCAAATGAAGGTAATTTTATAGTCTTATGCATACTAAATAGAGGTCTTGCCCTTAAAAAGTTGCAATTAATATAAGAAATAAAAATTAATAATTAATTACTAAAGTACAGTGACTGAAGAGCAGACATATCATCCACTTTTACATTCCTTACAGCTACCTTTGGCAGCAAATGTAAAATAGCACAGGGAAGTAACAGAGAGAACAGCCACAGTTTAAACTTCAGTTTTGCAATGACACCCCCAGGATACATGTGGGATTAATAAACCTACCCAGCACTGCTTCTTTGCCTGTATGGTTAACTGCCACCTTGGATAGCTGCAGTAAGCTCACCACCAGTTTCACTACTATAGAATCTTCTGGATTTTCTATCATTCAGAAAGAAAAATAAACCCCCCAAAATGTCACTGTGTATTTGTAACATGAACACATTACAAGAGTATACTAGTCATTTTTCTTACTCATGTCTTGAAGAAATTACTATGCATTTGACTATGCCAAAGAACCCCCATAACTGAAATGCACAAACGTTGTTATTTTCACTATTTTGATGCAAAAATGATAAATACATGAAATATTAGCATAAGTTAGTGTAAGAATGTTATCTGAAACAGTGAAGTCAAACTATGAAGTCATTCCACTGACAGCACATAAGCTATTACCAACATTCTGTTCTAAATCTGAAACCACAAAATAACCCCAAAGAAGGATTTCTGCCAGGAATTTCACAGATTTTGACTAGCTTTCAGTTGCCTAATTAACTTTGCCAAATTAAAAACTCTTGAGATGGGTATTTCCTTATGTACTTGTTGCCTGTCCAAGGTCTTTTTTCAAAATAAACATTTCAAACAAAATGGTTTTGCTGTTTCCAGGAACAAGTTTTAGGGAAAGATATGATGATTTGCCAATATAGAAAAATATACAAACAGTATTTTCTTTTAAAAAAAAAAAAAAAAAGTCCTGCTGCTGTGTTGATTTAAATATAAACCTGGAATTGGGCTTTCTGCTTGTTGACACTTTGTCAAAAATGAATATGCATTAGGCCAAAGTGCAGTTGTTATTTCTTAGATGTTACCATTCAGGATACAGTTGTATAGCTTTTATCAATAACTAGGTTTTAAATTCCTTTTAACTTCTCAAAGAATAACAATACTAGAATCATGTCAAATAAGAATACATATCTAAAACCAGACACAAAGGAAATAGAATACATATTCAGCTGTCAGTACCCTGGAAGTTTTTCAGGAGATCCTTCATCTGATCTTTATATCGTTCCAACTGTTTGCGCAAATAATAGAGTCCTTCAAGTCGTGTTAAGGGCAGTGAATCACAAACACCAACTGAGAGAAAGTGATTAATTTCCTGCAAAACAACATTCTGTATTAAGCATATATAGCACACAAATGAAGGCATCCAAGTAAAGAAGTGTTTCTCAGAAGTCCACAACATGGATATTAATAGATGCAAAATAAGAACGGAGACCTACAAATATCTCAGTGTCTCAAACTGGCAATTAAAAGACTCCACATGTCCAACTTAAATCTTTCTCAACTAGACCTAAAGCTAAAAAACTTTTTTATTTTGGAAGTTTGTGTTACAAAAAACCCCACTATGCTATGAGATATATATTAAAACACAGTTACCTCCAAAAGAGAATATGGTCCTTTACTGTACTTTATTTTCTGTTGAGTTGCTCGCAAATCTTTAAAAGCAGGATGTTCAGGGAAAGGATCTAGGCATTTGATTGCTTGGTAAAGATTTTCATTATCCTTATTATCTATCACCAGGTACTTCAACAAGCCTAGGACCTGAACACAGAAAGTAAATGAAAAAGAGGAACATTTTTGAGCCACATTTCTTATGCAGGTTATAAAGTCTGCATTTCTCCAAGATCCAATAAACTGAGAATTCCCTATTAAAAAAGGTAAGATAAGTTATTTACACTGTTAAAATTAAATTATGAAATGTTTAGAGACTTGGGACAATCACAGATGATATATTCTAAAATGGTGAGGTATTTTTGAAACTCCCCTTCCCAAACAGACATCAAAGTTTTTGTTATCACAGCCTGCAGCTTTATCCTGTCTTTTGATGAAGCCAATTTCAAATGCTGGCCAATACGATCATTACAATACTGGCAGTGATTCTAGCCACACACTGAACCCAAGCAGACCTTCTTATGTTAATATGACTTTATTATTCTTAATAACTGAAGTGCCAGTAATTTGAAATCTGGAGAAATGCCTAAATACCATAATGAACTGTCCAAATCAGTGAACTCTGGCTGAATTAGTTTTATAAAAGATCTACAACTTGAACAAATGCTTGTTAAAGGGGTTCCATACTGTCTTGCAAAAATGCTGCTTTTATGCTTTACTTAAAATCAATGCAACTGGATATTCAATCCAGGCAGCTTTGAGGAGTCTACAATCTAAACAATGAGATTTTTAGATTCAAAGCAGGCATAACAGACATTATAACAGCATTAAAGCTCTTTAAGAAATCTGATTTTGTTTATAGAGCAAGAAAATTGAGAATTACAAAGTGACACAGTAATCTCAGCAATTATGATACAACTACACCTCAACTGCTGTTTAAAGCTGTAGGAATTAAATGCAGAACACAATACTTGTCAAAACAGAAATATCAAAGGTAAGGACACATTTATGAAAAAATAATGGTATAGTGTTACATTCCAAATAAGATTTTTAATATAAATCTAGAAAACATAGAAAAAGAAAATGGAATTTAACACAGGTATAGATAAAGCTTTGACAGTGAATACAAACTAGAAAGCTAACAGATAAGGAATAAGCAACAACTCAAAATTACCTGTTCCTGAATTTCAGGCTGGTCCACAGCAAGAGGTATTAGGGTTCCTACAATAACATGAAGGTGGCTCTCTAGAGCATCCTTGCAACATGTAACTGCTGTGTGGCAAACGTGATGAAGAAGATCACAACAGAGTGAAAAGCTGCGCATGGAGATTTCTCTGATAATCACAGGTCTGTCATAGGAAACAAAAAAGTGAAATTAAAGAAATACAAATTATCATTGTCTCAACTATTAACCTATTCTACAATAGCTCAATAAGCACATTTTATTTGCACTTGGTTCCTTTTCCTCTCATATCCTTTGAATTCCCAAACATCCTTTCTCTCATCAAAATCTCCCAACACTTCTTATTTCTACAATTTGATAGGTATTATAGATGCAAAATTCTGCAGTGTAGTGAAAATTTTAATACAAGGATAGCACAAAACATTCCATATTTTAGTAAAGAGTTCTACACTTAAGGTCCAAAATTATCAAAGAAAGGCAATTTAAATTTTTTATTTCAGCAAATTTCAATCACTTCTACAAATTAATTAATATCTGCTAGTGATATTGAAATTTAAGGTTTCAGAAACAAGGGGGCACAGACAGAAAGAACAAGATAAAATTACTATATTTACCTGCTGTTGATGTGGTGAATCAGGGTGTAAATAACATCTCGGAGGACAAAAGCCCATGCTCCTCCTAAACCATCTTTTATCTCTTTAAGGACCAGACTAACAAATAAGTGATAAATTATAAGAATTCTGTGTTTCTTGTAAATGTTGTTTGTATCTGATGCATGCTTACAAATGGCTAGAAGGATTTTCTGGAATGAATCCTAAAAAACAAATAAATTATGAGTGGAAAAAAAGTTCATGAGGTCAATGCAGATAAATTTTATGTGAAGAAAACAGTTAAGCAAGATTTTTTTTTTAAAGGACATGGACAAAAAGGTTTAATTATTTTTACTACTTTAAACAAAAGACCTACACAGAAGCCAATTCTCCAAGCAGGACTAACCCCAACATCAGAAAGATTATGCACATTTTTCAGAAAGCCAGTCACAGTAGCTTTCACCAAGGCTGTGATAGTGCTCATTCAGTGAAGAAATTTTTACTAATATCCCATCTGAACTTCCCCTGGAGCAACTTGGGGCCATTTGAAGAAAGCAACTCCCACCTTGCTAAAGCCTCCTTTCAGATAGTTGTAGAGAGAGAGATCTCCCCTGAGCCTCCTTTTCTTCAGACTAAACAACCCCAGCTCCCTCAGCTGCTCCTCATAAGACCTGTGCTCCAGATGCTTCACCAGCTTCACTGGCATTCTTTGGACATATTCCAGCACCTCAATGTCCTTCTTGTAGTGAGGGACCCAAAACTGAACACAGTATTTGGGGTCCAATCTCATCAGTGACAAATACAGAGGAACAATCACTTCCCTCATCCTGCTGGCCACACTATTTCTGAAGTCAGGATGCTGCTGGCTTTCTTGGCCACCTGAGCACACTTCTGGCTCATGCTAAGCCAACTGTTGACCAGCACCCTCAGGCACTTTTCTACTGGGCAGCTTTCCATCCACTCTGCCCCAGACCTGTAACACTGCATGGGGTTTTTGTCACCCAAGTGCAGAACCCAGCACTTGGCCTCGATGAACTTCATCCGATTGGTCTTGGCCCATCGACCCAGCCTATCCAGATCCCTCTGAAGAGCCTCCCAACCCTCAAGCAGATCAATACGCCTGCTCAACTTGGTATCATCTGCAAACTTACTAAGGGTGCACTTGATCCCCTTGTCCAATCATTGATAAAAATATTAAAACAGAAGTGGCCCCAAAATTGGCCCTTGGTGAACACCACTTGTGCCTGGTTGCCAATTGGATTTAACTCCAATCACCACTACTCTCTGGCCTCAGCCATCCAGCCAGTTTCCCACCCAGTGAAGAAAGACTACACTTGTCCAAGCCATATTCTACAGGAAATCATCCTTCAATACTTACAGGGGTTTTAGACAGAACTTCTACAAGACTTTTTAATTTGCTTTTATGACAATTACTAATATAGTCCAATGTTGCCTTAATCACATAAGATGGAAAATGAGGAGGATTAGGAGCAGGATCCAGTTCCCTAAATGAATAAAAAAGAGATTTATTTTTTTTTCTGCTTTTAGTAAGTGAGAAGTACCAAAAGCAACCAGGAGAGTAACACAGGAGAGTACAAACAAGTACCTTATATATCTACTTAGATGAGCTCCTTCTTCTACCTTGGTATCAGGTAGTTCATGTAAGGTCATCAACAGTTCAACCACAATCTCTGGTAAGTTGTTATGAGATAAATTGTCAATCTGCTAGAAGAAGAAAAACAGTGTTTTAATAACAACAACAAAAAAAATCTTAGCAAAAGTAATTTAACATTTCCTTCTGAGAAAACCCATTTTTTCCTGTTTAGATTCTCTTTTCCTTCAATTATCTATCTATTTCTATCTATTCAGAAATGAAGCCTGGTTAAGTCTTATCTATGGCAGTCACAGGTAGAACAATTTACTTTCCTACAGTAACTGGGAAAAAAAAATATTTAATTTTACTAGTTCTGAAAAAAGTGTCTGCCTCTGGAGAACATTCACAAAGCATTAACAAAGTATTTTAAGAGGAAAACATGACTCAAACAGATATATGACAGGGAAACTCAGGGTTGTATAATGAATGGTAAAAAAAAATTTAGTACACTCTGAAAAAAATTATACTTCAAGTCAACTGCCTGCTTGAAAGTTTCCATTGAACAGCTACTTCAAAACCTCAGGAGTTTCACTTTATTAAAATAATATTTTTTATCAATAAATGTGAGCTATTTAGATTTTTACAGAATATATAAAAACTTCTTTGAGGTCTATTAAATACCATAAAACCCAATTTATACACTGAAAACAGATACCTGTTTTCCTAAGCAGTTTTCATCCTTAAGCATGTCATAGACTTTAGAAGCTGTATCTCTTTGCTCTGCTACTTCACTCTTTCCATGGCTTTGATAGGCAAAATATGGGAGGATATTCACAAGTATCTTTGGAAAACAGTCTGCTAGAACCTGCCTCCAATCTTTTTCAATCTTGACGGCAAGTGATTTCACATCCTCAAACTGACTTCTAATCACCAAGTGTGGAACCAAAATGTTGTAACAAGACCTACATGGAGTAAATACATTTCCAAAAGTTTCCTGAATTGGATTTAAAAAAAAATCTCAAGCATAATATAGCAAATACCATTCTCTACTGTTTAACAAATATTGTAATTACTGTTTAGCTACTGCTATGCAAAAAAAAAAAAATCACCTTACCAGCATAAATTATAATATAGAAGATACTTGAAATATAGTTTAAAAGCTCTCAATACAGAATCACAGAATGGTATGGGTTGGAAGGGACTTTAAAGATCCCTGGTTCAAACCCCCCTCTCTTCCACTAGACCAAGTTGCTCAAAGCTCCATCCAGCCTGGCCTTAAACACCTCCAGGGAAGAGGCATCCACAACTTCTCAGGCCAACCTGTTCCAGTGTCTCATCACCTCCCCAGTAAAGAATTTCTTCCTAATATCTAATCTAAATCTACTCTCTTTCAGTTTGAAATAGCTACCCCTCATCCTATCACTACACTCCCTGATAAAGAGTCCCTCCCCATCTTTCCTGTAGGCCTCTTTTAAGTACTAGAAGGCCACTAGAAGGCTTCATATAACAAACTTACCTATAGAATTCCTCAAGGCTAGTATAGTCCAGAAGAACATAAGGAAAAGCAGACAGGCTATATCCACTGTCATTTATTTTCAGCCACTCCATCACTAAATACTGTAAATGTGATGTCATGAAGTCTTTTATACTTTTATAGCCGAAAATGTCAGATACTTTTTTCAAAACCTGTGCATGAAATAAGATTGCAGAAACAGCATGTAAAGTATATGATACCATGGCAAACTGACACTACCACATCTCCATGTTGTGCCCCCTCTCCAGCCTTTTAAGGAATATTTGTATAACTCAGCTCCTATTTAGCATAAGCATTTATTATTATTACTTGTTTTGCCATATCTCCAAAGAGGAACTACAGCTCCCCTGTATGAAATGGTATGCAAAGAGAAGACAGCTAATACACACTTTTTTGAGGGAGAAACTGCATGTAAAAACAAGAAGGAATGAAAAGAAAGAAAGGATAAGACGTGGAGAATACATGCACTAAAAAAATGACTGGCATGAAAGGCCGTAGTATAACCAGCAATTGGCTGAGTAACCTGGGTGAACATCAAAGTCCATAAGACACACACTGTCTTTGATTACTTTGCATTTATTTTACATATTTTCCACACTGGAAAACTCAGTAAGATCTGCAATCTTCAATGTTTAAAGATCTATTTGTAGTTCAGATCTGCACTTTTAACATAGAAGACTGGCCATTAAAATTGCCTTCTATGGTATCATGATTTCTATGAAATTCACTAAATATTTTCATTAAAAAAGTCACAAATGAAAAATTCATTCAGATAGTTAAGTTCCACATTAGTCATGCTTTTACAAAATTTAACAACTTTCAATACTAACAAAAAAGCATTTTGTACCATTCCACTTTTAACCTAAGCTTAAAGTATAACCTAAATATTAAATGCAGTTTTATACTTGCTTTTTTCACAAGATGAGGTTCTAATCCATTCTCTTTCACAGACTGGCAAATAGCAAACAAAGCTTGCTTTTCACAGACTGGACTGCAGCACAGGACTGTGGTTATAAGCATCAGCAAAACTGCTTTTCCATTACACTGTTTGTCCAAAAGATCCTCAGGACTTGAATCACCCCTGACCTTCAGTGAGAAATAATGAAACACTAGTACAAATATTCTGTTCAAGTATTCTCCTACATAAAAAATCAACATATATAATTTAAGGTTAAGGGCTTTGACATAAATACTGCTGAAAATCTTGCTTTCCTGCTTTTGTTGCTTAAAAATTATTTCCCCCAGCTGTCTGCTCCACTAAGTGTCTTCTGAATAGTTTAATATTTTAAGAAAATTTTGGCTTTGTGAAAACCACTGTTTGAATACCACTGGAAACATGATCTTACTGAAATTTACAATAAGTAAACACACAACTTGAATTTACACTGCCTCTTATTCAGTATTTCTAGGTTGTCTAGAATGTTGAGGCTCATCATTTCTTTGATTCTGAAACCCAAAAGAGCAAACAGTATCACACCAAAGAGCAGTCTGGAACATACAATGAAAAAGTTTAAAAACTTCTATGTGGGCAAAAGAGTGACTGACTGGAAGTGTGTAAAGCATTTCCTGACTACTGTCTTGTTTCACCACCTCAGGCTATCAGAAGTCCAGAAGAATTAGTGTTCTCAGAAAACTAAACAGATAATTTGAAAAGTCATCTTATTGACAACATGAAATCTAGGCAAAACTAATTACTAGACGTTGGTACCAGATTTCTCATTCCTTCTTGAACTCTCAGATATGCATTCTCAAAAGCCTTTTGCTGGAGCTTCAAGGGAAGAGGTTTTGACATTCCAGAAGAATCTCTCTGTTTCACATCTTGAAACAAACTTCAAAAACAGAATAATAATTATTAGTGTAACTTTTAGTCTATTTAGAATTACTGCATATGGTGTTTATCAAAGAATAAGGTTTTGATTTTCTGAACATCATTATTTTCTCCTTAACTTTCTTGAACAGCAGTCTTAATGGAATCATAATGGAACATTCTGTGTCCTGAAGTACTTCAGGAATGTATTTATAGAACAGATGTACATGTAAAAAGAATTTCTCAAAGATTTTCTTTTTTGTGGGTAAAGGCCCAATCCACTTTGCTCTTTGTGACAAAAATGGGAACACCACACTACTAACTTGGTAGGCTTTTATATCCCATGAGGATTCCAGCCCCAGAAGCACTGAAAAGAGAAGCTATACAGCAGCAGAAGTTACACCCAGTTAAGTGAAATGAAGCATTATCCTTATAAACAGAAAACAGTTCTACATTATCACCTGGTAATCGACTTTGCAGCAAGAATGCGAACTTGATGGTGACTGTCCGCAAGAAAATGTGGGAAAGCATCACTGACAGGTAGATCTTCATTTACCACGTGAAGGATTGCCCACTTGCAATAAGGATCAGCCTGAAGAAAATTAATGTTGTGGTTTAAAATACATACAAGATCTACAACTGAATATACACTGAAGTATGCAAAAAGTGTTCAGATACTAAGTACACCCTAAGTATCGACTTAACATGCTGATTAATGTCAGAAAATCTGAGCTTACCTCAAGCAGGGCTTTCATGCAGTTTAAAAGGGCCACTCTTACTGGTGCTGTGTATGTCCCATCTTGAGCTAAATACCTAAAATAAGGGAGATCTGAATAAACAAAAAAGTTGCCAAAAATTTTGAAAAGAAGCCAACAAGTTAGTACCTGCTGCTCACAGTTCATTCTTTTCTATCTATAGGCAGGTTTGGAAAGAATTGATATTTTTATTGATAATCTACAACTGCAAACAAAATTGAATTTTAGCCATTGAAGTTATCACTTGCTATAATTACTGATCCAATTCAGAGTACAATTGGTCTTTGTTAATGGACAATAGGGTAGCATTTACTGTTCTAAAACTATCTTAAGGATGACACAATTCTTGCTGCAAAGGGAACGTGACAAACTCTCTAAAGTCAAACGCTGGATAAAGATCTCACAGGATATTAACAGCAAGACATACAACAGCACTATTTTCATGTTGATAGCAAAGTTTAAAATTTAATGTCCAAAAGACTTCTGTATTAAATAGATAAAACATACCAAAATGCTCCAACAACTCTCAAAAATCGTTCTTGGGCTTCCCTTGTCTCTTCGGCATGTGCATTGGACTGGGCCAACCCTACTGCTATAGGAAGCAAATTATCCAGAATTACTTTACAAACTTCTTGATCTCGACGGTACAGAGAACACACAGCACTGTGAAAGAAAGAAAAAAACACTTTGAAACACTCAGCAGCCCCCAAATCCTCTAGCTGTTGAACCAAAATAGCTCTAGTACATGCTGAATAGTTTCTCTCTTACGAAAGAGGCCTAAGAAGCATACGAACATCATCTTCAGGCAAGTGGTGCTCTTCAATAGGGAGCTCCTTCAAAAGGACCAAGTACTGGGGAATAAAAAAAAAAAGGAACAAAAATGGAAAATAATACTTAGGAAAATAAGTAGACAAAAAGAAAAACCATATGCCATTTTCAGTAGCTCTTACATCGAATCAGTCAGCAGGGATACCTAGTGTCAACTCTTACAAGTTAGACTGAGCATCTTTTAATGCAAAGATTGTCGTACAGTAATATGGCTCATGGAATTTTTAGTTTTGGCAGTCAAAAATATTTTGTTTGTAAACCAAAACACAAATCTTTGCCTAATACACAGACCATTTCTAGCTATTTAACAAATAAATAATGATAAAGGCAAAACCCTCAAGTTTACTTTGTGACTTACAAGCTCTAATTGCTCTTTCCCTGACCACAGCACACTTTGCAACACCAAAAGCAGCCATTTTAATGCCTTCTCAAGGACCGATGACAAGAGAAGGACAAGAACTTTGACAAGAAATTGACATGAATATACAAATTTAACCAGTTTAACAAACCAGTACAAGTACTGCAATGGGCCTGCTGGAAAAGCTCACACTCACCACGTGGAGATGCAATGGCTTAGCACTATCAAAGACACTGCCATCAGTAAGCATTAACAGCTTTCTCCGTATATCAGAGGCTCGGAAGCTCACTGTCTGAAGTTGGGATGTAGTTACACAAATACATAAGAACCTCAAAATTTCAAGGAGAAGTAAATCCTGCTTTGTCAACTGTTCTTCAGCTAATGGACTCAAAGCACCTGAAAATAAAATCCACATGCAAGAAATGGTTCTCCAATGACAACAAAAGGTTGATAACATTTTAGGTCTTTACAGAACAAATTTAAGTTCTCAGAATAGATAAAGACTACTAGAAACCTTTATTTTTTATTGAGTAGTTATTGCATCAGTAACAGCTTGAGTGTTTCCCACTTCTACAAAGGTCCTCTCTAAAACAGAGGCTTTTCATTTTATGTGCCCATACATATGACTGATTTCTCCACCAAGGTTACAATGAACTCAGCAGAACGATCTGCAGCTGTGTTCTTTTGGGTTGTTAACTAAAATCAGGATATATTTTAAACCATGGATTCAAAGCTTCCCTAAAATTGAAATGATAATTATTACTATGTTAATATTCTCACAGAAATTTCAGTCATAGACTAAAAGAAATAGTTATAAATGCACTTTTCCTGTCACATTTAGAACTCTTGTAACTTTCTGCAACTGCAAACTTTTATTTATTGTAGTTATTTGACAGATGCTTGGAGAAGATACTTCTGAAGACACTTATTCAACATGATGGAGAAAACAGACCAGCTGCTGTTTGTGACATTAATGTTATACCCTGATTTCCTTCTCCTTCAATCATAAACAGAAGACATAGTCCTGATTAAAAACTAAGACATGACATTTTAAGAAAAAATTTAAACCAAAAAAGAATATTGGTACTTGTAGCTCCTAACAGGAATAAACAGACAGATTCATGCTCCTGTCCCTCTGCAGGTCCAGAAATACAAGAAAGCTGATTTTGTCAAGAACTACTGATCAGGAGAAGGAGGTAAGTTAAATAGGACTACTTTTAAGAAAATGAAGCACTGTCTAATGACAGAAGCAGGTATACTCCTAACACACTTTCTAGTCTCTTTTTTGTCAAAACTTCTGCTTGACTTCAAACAAGTTAGCTAGCTTCTCTGCTTGCATTTAAAAAAAAGGCTTCTCCTTTCCAAATGAGCTAGAACACTTAATTAGTGTCTTTAGAGAACTAATGAGGTACAAAAGAATTATTACTGTTTAGAAAGTATCTAGTTCACACCTACTAATAAAGCAGCCCAATTTTGTATCTCACTGTCTTTCAAGCAAAGAGCAATTTGTAAAACTAAGCTCTCACAAATAGATCTGGACACAGAGAAGACTTACCTGTTACATTTTGCATCTCACCAGATTCATTTGTATCACTGCTGTCAGTCATTGAAGGATCATCAAATAGATCACCAGATGCCTGGTTATCTGTTTCCATTATACTCTCCTCAGGATCATTCCCCATTAGATCCACTTCTCCCACTTCACTTGTTTTTCCAGTAAATGTCATCTGACAAAAACACCACACGCTTTTAAAGTTGTTTTTCAAGGAGAGGAGACATACCACAGGCATAACACAAAGAAAGACACTACAGTTCACCAGTGAACTAGAACAGGTGAAAACAATGTTTCCAGTCAGGAACCCTATAAAATTCAAAGTATTTTGATTTATTTTTTGAGTAATAAGCATCTCATTTGCTTTGCTTCCAAATTATGACAATCCTCTGGTAGAAGAGCAGTGCATTTAGAAACAGGCAGAATGTACTTACCAGAGTTCTGCAAATCTCTATAAGATCATTCATAAATTTTGATGTTAACAAATGCAGGAATATATTAAACAGCATCTTATTAACACTGTTCTGCAAGAAAGCAAAAGGTACACAGAGGTTAATTCTTTTTGTTTTCAAGTATCATATGTATGATATTCAACTTTGTGATCTCAGTAGTGAAGAAATATAAATTCCTTTATAAACTTTACCTTGGAACAACTGCATACACATTTTGTACACTGCATCATCAAATTCCTCAGTGAGCTGATCTGGGCATCTTCATTTAGTTTGTTTTTAGACTGAGAAATGCTTTCTCCAGCATAATGGATGAGAGACTAATAAAAATAGAACATAGCTGAAACACCTCAGTTACATTCCTTTATACACTGGCACATACACAGCACACACAGAGACAAATGGACACGACTCTCATTCACACAGCACTGGTATTTACAGTGTGCACCAACGATTTGGGACTTTTCTTTGATTTTTGTTTCACGCCTCCTACCCCAATAGTGACAAAAAGATGGCCCAGACCTGCCTGAAACATTGGTATTTTCATTACAAAGGAAAAAAATACAGCATCTCTCCATAATGTGTAAGTTTGGGGTTACCATATTTAAGCAAGACATGTCAGACAGTACCAGTAGTAGTAGTAATAGTAGCTGTCTTCATGCTGGTTTAAACCATCAAATGATCTGCACAAATGATAAAATGTGTACAAATTACTGTATAAAAGACCTGTAAATGGACTACTTATCTTCTAAATAGTTTTTTGTCCATTGTTAGTTTATTTTCTTAAAAGGCATGACTCAGAAATGTATCAATATTTAGAATGGTTTCCACTGCAAAATTGAAGCATTGGTGTCCTGACAGAATTTCAGTGACTCCTCATTCAGTAGCACTAACATAGTTAGATCTCTCATCTGCCTTTTTTTTTTTAAAGCAGAAACCAGTGGAAATATTCATGCTCTGAAAATGTGTCAAAATTAATAGAATTTTATAAATGCTTTTCAAGTTGATAGTTTCTTTGACTTTGAATAGCTCCCAAATAAATGCATTGCTGCTTACCCTAGCTTTCTGGAACAACTCTGATTTACAAGCATCCTCTTCTTTAAAGATACCAGTGTAGCAATAGCAACCAAGAACACCAATCAAGAGACTGACACATCGAACAAGGTGTTCTGCAGCAACAACCTTAAACTAAATGAAATAACACAGTATCAAATTCTCCTTCTCCTTTAGATTCCATCATAGCAATACTTCCAGTTCTTCCCACAAGCTCTCTTTATCTATTTTATCTATTTTACCTTCTCCCAGTATAAAAGACAGTATGAGTTACTACTTATCAGCTACTGTGTCAACAAAGCAATGGCATAGATGGTTGTAATCCATGCAAGCAGGAGCACTTTGGAGATCCCTTTTTAGCTGCTTAAATTTGGACCAAAGGAGGAGAAAGACCAGACAAATAGTTATTTGTCTTACTTTCTCAGAAAGGGGGATCAAAAACGGTTGCTACCATCTTCTTGAAAAGAAGATGGCAACTTTGCACACACTTCCACTTCTATAAAGTTTCTACATATTCCCATAAACTTAAGAAAACTATGGACATTTTGCTAATTATCTACAGAAATACAGACTTCTCTATTTTGTATTACTGGATATGGTTTTTAAAATGCTTGTGATTCATTTTTAGCAGCAAAAGGAATGAAAATTTATATACTTTATCTTGAAAATATATTGTTTGAGAGCACAAATATAAGGATGTAACTAATTTCTAACTTACCTTAGGAGCATAGCTGTTTAAAAGCTTTTCTGACATCGCTAAAAGACAGTACTCCAGTGTTTCCCTAAGATTTTGGTTAACGGCAAATCTTGAACCAGTCACATTTTCATCTGCAACATCTACTGCAAAATTACTGAAAATATCCATTTCATCAAATGTTGTCTGCAGATACAGCTCTTCAACATCAGAAAAATTGTTTTCTTCTTTCCCTTGCAAGTGTTGCACACTTGAAGAAGAGACACCATTTTTACTTCAGTGGCCAGTATACAAGTCTTAACAACTATTATTTAAATACAAGAAATAAACAAAAGCAAAATAAACTACTTTAAACTCCAGTTATCTTTAATTTCTGAAGCAACTTTCACTGTAGAGTGGATATGACCATTTTAGCTGTGCCTGAAGAAACTACAAGGAAAAATGAAGCCTGCACACAGATCATACACTCTACTGTAATTCATACAGCAGCATGTTTTATGTTAAGATAGCTGACTTCAACCTACTTTACACAACTGGAGCAGAAACTCACAAACCTCCTGAAACTAGTATTTTTAACTTCTAGTGGGAAAGTCTTACCTTCCATCAGAACAAGTTATACACATTTTAGTTTCACAAAGAGGAACCAATATAGTCCCATCAATGAAAGACTCAACAGCATTCATAGAGGGACTCTGACAGATTCAAGTTATGTGTGGCTGTGGAGTGCCATGAAGACATATAGACAGTAAGCATCTAGCCAACTTTCTACTTAGCAACATCTTCAAGAAAACTCTTAAGATATATGCTTCCTTTAAAATGAAAGGTAATGTTAAAAATCACCAATACATATTCATATAAAATTACAAATTATTCAAAAAATGTAACGAGTTAAAACTACCTAATGTATTAAAGGATAAAGCCAAATATTTAGCTGTACTTCTGAAGAGAGAAGATACTCATCTCTTCTCCCATTTAGTTCAGTACCTGAGGCTTTGACTCTGTCAGAAAGAGACTATTTCAATGTCTGCTTAAAACACTGTAGCAAATTGCAAAAGTGCTATTATTTTTATGAGGTCTGGAAGACATACAGAAAGATGCAAAAGAGCTTGAGGAATTATGCATTTTATTATCTGTACTTGCTAAAATGACAAATATCAGCAGCTTAAGTATCTATAATGATGATATAAAAACGTACCATTTAGCATCATTTTGGAAAAAAATCATGGCAGCTCTACAGTTCTTCATTGTAAGGCTCACCAGAATTTTTTGTAATAAAAGGTGAGGAAAATCACTGTAAAACAAGAAAACTGTTTTGTATTTTCTTGCAATCAGACAAACTTCTGGGATTCTTGAAGCACACTGAAACATTAACTAGATTTACTGTGTTATCTTCAAAGAAGTTTAAGTTTTCACTTAGGACTTCTAATACATAGTTCATGTATCTGCTATGCTATGGACACATAACCGAATCACGTCCCCAGAATAACATTCTACAGTAAGCTCAAAACCCCTACACATGTACCAAAGCATTAACATAATACAATTCTGGAAAATACTATTCCCTGTGCCATTTTCTGGGATAGAGGGTGAGTTTACATATAAAATTATGTCACAAAGACTCTACCTGCAGAGCACAGATGGCAACTCTGCACATTCTTCCACTTCCTCCTCCAAATAGCAGGACAGGATCCATTTCATTACTGCCTCCTTTAGCACAGAATCCAAATTTCTTTCACAACTACTCTGTTCCATTCCTATGTCCAGATTTCCTGGCACTGAACAGGCAGACACCACTAATGACAAACAACATACAGCTGAACTGTAACAAAAAGGAAACAGAGGGCATTTGTGAGAAACAACTATTTGTTGATCAGCACTCTAAAGCAAAGGCAGTACTTGTGCATGCTTAGGGAGCACCAAGTACACAAGCAAGTTAAGAAGCACACATACTGGGAAACCCCTTTATTAGAACCTTTGTATTTCAATAGCCACATTTTGGCTATTACAGACATTTTCTGTCTCTTTTAAAAACTGTTTGATTTCAGAATCAGAACATATTTAGAATAAACCACACTTTTTAACTAAAAAAATCAACATCACTTTCAGACAGATTTTTATTATCCATTTTATATTTTTATCAATTTTAAATCTGAAGATGCTTGCCTCTCCTCTTCTGCCTCTGCTTTCAGACTTATGTATGTATTTATGCCTGTCTCAAATGCTTAAATCACAAGCATGGGCAGTTCTTAACTAGAAATACAGCCACAACAATATTGTTTTCAATCATGCAATGGTTTTGGTTGCACAAATAAGAACAATGTGAAAGAGACACAAAATATTATACTTGCTTTCCATTTTACCTTGAAGGTTTGCATGCAGGGCCTGAAAATATCTTCCAGAGTTCTTTATCTGTTACAACAAGGTTTCCTTGTATCATAGCTCCAAGTAGCCCAAAGCTCTCCACTTCAATTTGCTGGAAACTTACGCTACGAATGGTAAGAGACCAAATCTTCACCCAGGTTCTCTGGAGCTCCAGCTTATGGGTACTTTTCAAATCAGTTTTCTGGTTTTGACACAAAGCTACCTCTGTAAGACACTTTAGGACATGTGGAGTCCTTTCTCCCCTGCGCTGCTGAGGCAGTAACTGGTGAAGCACGTTGAGTAAGAGAGGTAGCTCGCTGTTAGGAAGACTCATGGGATACTTTGACACTAACTGAGTTGTAATCTGTAACCTTGAAAACACAAAGTGAGGCAATAAATAACAAAAATACCTAAATTCACATCTCCAAAAGTAAATGAACAATGTATTCTCTGATTGCCATTTCACATTTACACTTTCCAGTATTGAGGTTACTTGTTTTCTACCAAAGGTTAATGATTAAGTATTTCTACTCTTTTTACTTATAAATCTGCCTATCTAGCCTTACCATCACTAATAACTTCCTACAAGCTGACTTTACTGACTTCTAATTTCTTAGAAGTGGAGTTCACTCATTTCTGACCAAAACAGAAGCCCCTTTTTTACAGCCAATAAAGAAAATATTTTTTCTCTTTCTTCTGGATTAGCCTGCTGTGAGAACCTAATCTTAGCACTTAGGTATTTAATTACAGCATGTGCAGACACCTAATGTGAAAGTACAACATATTCAAGAGAACACTTAAATGTGAAAAGATGTCTGTAATGATATTTGGCATGTAAAGATGTTATTACCAAGGTATGACATCAAAATCCTTCTGGGATCTTTGCAGGTTGTCTCGAATTACCTCCCAGCCTAGCTCAATCCTCCTGCGCTTGCTTGGCACTCGTTCATCACTGGACTCTCTTTGTGAAACAGCATACGACTGGGTAATTTCCAGAACTTTGGTATCCTCTGTGAACACCTTTTAGAAAGAGAAGTTTAAAAGTATGCAAAGAAAACAAGTGGCTTTTACAGAAAAATGTCAAAGTAAAGTGGTCCATTTTTTACTGTGTATAAAACCTCTTAAGAGGCAACCAGAATTCTTTATTATTCTTTACCATAACAGAAGCTCTACTTATGGTCTGATAAGCAATACTAGTGAAACCTAGTATAGCTTAGGAATCCATATGTTTCTAAACTGCACGAAAATTAACAACCAAAAAAATTAAAAACTAAACACAACAAAACACAGATAAAAGTAAATTTTTTGAGGGTTGCTAAAGCCATATTACTTTAAAACATAAAACACACAACACAGTCACTATATAGTCAAATTTATATTCAAATAAAAATACTACCTGATGACAAATATCAGCCATTAGCTCAATCAAGTTTTCCTTCACAGCAATATTACGTGAGCCTGAAGAATATTTTCCTCTACTACTGATGAGATTTATTTCATTCACTAGCAGATCATATAGATTATGTAAGATACTTTGCCATTTTGTTGAGTCATATGCACCTGTAAATGCAAAAAAAAAAAAAAGGACAGATAACACATTATCACCCACCTGATACAATATGTAAATCTACACAGACAACACCAAATACAATCAAAATCAGAGTAGAGCATACAAAGCTTAACAAATGCAGACCTGCAAAACAAGCCTTATAATGGAGAATGAATCAAGTAAAAAAGTGAAAAAAAAAAAAACTTAAAAAACCCAAAAGATGCTGTAACTGAAATCAGACATGATAGACAAGCACAATTAGAGTGATATTCCCTGATAAGTTTCATAGTAAGTCAGACTTAGACCTCAGAAGTAATTTCTGGGCTTAAACTTGTAAGATATGAAACATGTGGCAACCTAAACTCAATCCAAATTCTTATTTCCCTTCCCCAAAGACTTTGTTTTGATTTAGTAATTAAAATCACCATTTGATTTAACAACAAAAAAAACCCCAACAAACTTTACAGGTTACAGGTTCTATTTGCAAATACAGTTTGAAAACTAACTTTCACTTTTAGTGAACATTAGCCTATAGCATAAAACTACTGACAAGTAATAATCACACATTAATATTTCCAAGACTCAGTATCAAAATTCAGAAGTTGGCACAATAATTCAAACAGTCACATAATCACAGTGATAGAAAGAAACCAGAGAGAGCTTTTCATTGTACCTTTTTCCTGAGTTTTTGCACCCTTGGGATGATGAATATGAACTTGGAGACGGAATAACTCAATTATTGATTCCTTCAGGGAATCATTTGGTCTGTACTGAGTCCATATATAAAGCAGTGTAGGCAAAATTTCTTCCCCTAATTTACAAATTCTTATGCGACAGTCGACAGCAAACTTATTGCAGAAGATATTAATTGCTCCAACAATATGATCCAGGCCTGCAATATTCTTCTCCTGCCTGCAACATAAACCAAACACACAAACTTCCAGAAGAAATAATCTTACTTCTTTTCATAGGGATTGTTTATATGCAAATAAAAGCAAATAGCTATACTCAGAATATAATTTCCTAACAAATGCAGAAGTTATTAATATTTTAAAGAATTTATTAATTGGTGTTCAAAGAGAAAACAAAATATGCCTTAGTAAGTGTTACCTGCTAGTATTCAAGTCTAATTTCAAATGTTTAAAATGAGTTATTGTCTCTAGAACGAGGTGTTAAGATAGGAAAGGATCACTTGCAACATACCTTGCACACTGCATTGCTTTTGAGAAGAAGATAAATGTATCGGAACGTAACCCATCAGTTTGGAAGCAGTACCCCCTCATTAGTGTATGAATTATCCTAGCCATCAAGACTCTATTAATCTTCCCAGAAGGTTTGAGGTATAATTGACCATACAGGATCAGCAAGTCTGCAAATGTATTTTTAGAAGCATACATGATATAGTGTGTATATATGTTGTAAATATATAAAGACACTTATTGGAAAGGATTACATAAAAAATGCTTGAAGTAAAACACTGCATTTAATATACAGGAACTACCACTCTGAATTCAGCTGCATGTCATTATTCACAAAAGTTAACTGGGGAGAATAAAACCCAGTATGTGGTCTTGTCTACACTGGAAGTAAGGTTATATTGCAGAATATGCAACAAAAGTACTCAGAAGTGAATTACAGCCACATATATATTAGCACAAAACGTGGTGTAGCAGGAACAGGTAAATAGATCAGAACAGTTGGTACTGAGGCTCCCCATATTTCCATCACATGGAGTTCATCTAGTTCGCTCCAGCCCAAAGACCAACACATCCATGCATCCTTCCCAAGTTGTCCGAAGAGTTGAAAACCCCTTCCCTGCTTGATTGAGCTTCCTCATTTTTCTTCAAGTCCAACTGCCTGCACAGCAGTCACTTCTAAAGAGTACAGACTAGAGAATTTTCATGCTGGAACTGCTAGTCCTGCCACCTCTCCAGCACTCCATGTTCCCAAGCCTCTGTCAAGCCTCATCTAAGTGACTCAAGACATGCTAGCAGTCCTGCTTATAAAGTCTCAAGATTCTCCCAAACACAGCTTTCACACTGTCCTCCATATCATCCCCATTTCAGCCATTCTTTGCAAGTTTATTTTCATCCTGCAGTTAAGCAACTCTCTTCAAGCTACAGAGCAGAGTATTTTCAATGCTTTCCAGAAACCCAAACTCTGACTTCAAGGCACTACACTATGCAAATACAATACTTCTACTTCCTCCAGAACTGCATATGCAATATTTAACAAACTAGACTGTAAAACTTCCAACACCTTTATTTTTTCCAAATCACTGTTCTATTACATCAACAAATGAAAACAGATGAACATGTCAGATGATCCAAAACACATAAACATTCTTATCCATGCTAAATAAGTTAACTGTCTTGAAGTCAAATCCAACCCTCTGAAAAGTGAAAAACACATTTGTAAGTAGGCTTAAAAATATTACCTGCCCACTGCTGCTGGGATATCTCACACCAGTATTTCCTTACTGAGAGGATATCTTTTAGGAGTATACTACTACAGTCAGATCCATAAGCGGCACAACTTGTTGGATCTCTTACAATCTTCATGACATAAGTCAGAAGTTCCTGACATTTCAGTCTGGGTCCTCCTACATGAAGAAACAATGTTAGACTGTAGTTAACCCAAAGTGTGGCAAATAAAACTGGAATTAATTGTTTGTAAATGTTTACTTAAAAATTAAAAAAACCCCTCAGTTCAGAAACAGCTGTTAGGAATCATCTTCTTAAACTGTTCTAAGAACAAAATCACTAATGAGAGGATGTATCAGTTATACACACATTGAATAATTAGAAAAATGCACTATGAACATCAACAATAACAGAGGAGCACCATAAAGGGCTGATTAACAGGAAGATACTGAAATTGTAAACACCTGGAAGTGAGCAAGATGAACACTACTCTGGGAACTTACTTCAGAGTAAAATTCAAAGTTGAAAGCAAAGCACCCAAACAAAAGAGTAATTCTATATGAATATATATTACTGACTTTTATTAGCACATCTGATGAAATATTTGATCAAACTTCCAACTTCTTGCATCTTCTTCTGTCTGGTAGTTTGAGTTGAAGCAGATGCATTTGGTTTTGTCTGTTGCAGGTTTTCTATTTCTTTCTGGAAATATTTCTGCAAGATACTGAAAAAAAAAAGAGCTATTAAACAAGGATGGTCACTTTTATAAGTAAAGCATAATAGGCAAATGTTTGGTTTAGCCTGGAACGTCAGTGCTTGTTCTTCTCACAATTCTCATCAAAGACTAAAACCAACTGAAATATATATTACTGTCTAAGCATGATGGAAATAATCTACAAAAGGAGTTGCAAATTTTAAAGATAACCCAGAAGCAACTTGAATAGGAAACAAACTCTCCTTTAATCTTTGCATAACGCTAAACATAACAATTAATTAAGAAATAATGCTAAGTATTTTTATTTATGCTGTAACATTACACAATGCAATAACAAAAAGTACTCTTCATTGTTTTTACTGGGAAAAAACTGCAAGTTCTATTTCTCAATCATTTAATGTACAGAATAGACTTTATAGAGCTAAGAACAGATTAAACTTCTCATTGGCAATTACCGTAGATTTTCTGGCCTACTATTTGTATACAGTTAGAGTATTTTTGTATTCCTCCTATGTGTTTTTGTTCACAAGCTGACAAGAAGTCTAAACCAATCTGCATTAAAATAGGCCCAATAAACAAAAGAACGAGTTCTACCTACAAAAACTGAGACTGCTCACACAGAAAAAAACACAGAAACTACCTAAATAGAGCATCCCAGTTGAGTTGCTTTCCTTGTTTAGAATCAGAATTCCGGTCCAGCTGGAGAACTGTTTCAGAATCACGGAGAAGTCGCTTGAAATTTTCAATTTCCTTCTGAAAATGTATTTCAAGAGCAGAATTATTAATGATTCCCTTCACTGCTAATTGAGGCACACACACCAAAAGAAAACTCATTACCCTTCGCTCCACAGCTTTCTCATTTTCAAGGCGACGACAACAAATGAGGAGATCATGTAACACAAGACTCATCTTTCAATTTAACAGAAGAGTCATTTGTATCTATGAACAGAAGAAAAAGGATAAAACAGTATCTTATTTAACACAGATCCAACTCAACCAATCAAAAAAGTGGGACTTCAATATATTGAAAATCCAATATCAAACACAAGTGTTATTTCACTGAAAAGCTCATTCATGCCTGTGTTAGGCTTATCAGTTACAACACTAAAGCAAAGTCTATCAGTATTATCTATTCCCACCAGCAACAGCTGTAAAGAGTAACAGTAGAGATCCCCTTCATACAACTCCGACTTCCTCCCTTTTTATGAGTGATAACACAGTAGAGTTCATCAGACAATATGGACCAAAATTGTAAGATTAAAATGACACAGACCTAAATAAATTCAGGCAAACAGCACTGCCCTTCAGTAGATAGCTGTTATCAGCAGCTATCCTAACCTGATGCTGCCAGAAGGTAGCACTTTGAAAACTCTCTTCCTCTCTCACATCCATTTTCATAGGTATGCGCTATGATACTGACAAATCCCTCTGGACTCAGTAGGTCAAAGAATGCACAAGTATCAACTGTAAGAGGAAACAGTATTTTCCTTCTGCGGCCACTTAATATTATGCCTCATCTCCTGCAACAAACTTTGGAAATGCCTAGACCTTGCATTCCAGGTTTACATAAAGTTATGCTGATACAGATCACGACAATGACATTGTGTAACGCTTCCAAGCTTCTCCTTTTATGCCTTTAAAGCAGACCCAAAAGAAATTCTCTCTGAAAAAGACAAACTGCAAGTAACTCCAAGCATATGCTGCTGAGGCTGCAGCAAGCAACTGACAATGGGCATTCATGATACATAGCACTGCATCTCAAGCACTTCAGTGAGAATATAACAATACTCATTTAGACAAGTAACATTTTAAATTGTCTTCAAGGATATTATTTCGTCCAGCTTCAATCTAAGTGTGATCAGAGATACAATGAGTGATAGGTGTGTATGAAAACGAAAATGTTGTATGCATGAATGCTTGCTGTACTGTACAACAGAACTCATTTAAATCATTGGAGTGCTCTTTAACTAACTTGCTGCTATCACTGAAAAAGAAATAGAAAGGAAGAAGTAGCTTTTTAAACATGACGGCTTCTAAAATACCGATGGGCTAAAAATGGTTGACTTGGAACTGCGGCAAAATGGGTTGGGTATCCAAAGGGGAAGAAGCCAGTACTCTTGTTTGTACTTAATGGTATTTTAACAGCAATAACAGTAAGTGAAAAATTCCTAAGACTGAATCCATTTACTACTTTTCTTACCAGTGACACAGATCTCAGGTACTATGTTAGGACCACTTTCATTCCTATAAAAATTACACAGTGCAAGGAAGGCACACACAGGACACTTAAGGCCCCTCAGGCGACTGAAGCCAGGTCCTCTACGCACCCGTCAAGCCCGGGCCCCTCACGTCAGCCGCCTCCGGGCGCCTCCCACCACCCCGAGAAAAGGCCAGGGAAAAGGCTAGGGAAAAGGCTAGAGAAAAGGCTAGGGAAGGGAAAGCCGAGCAGCCCCTCAGGCCCACGGACCATCGGCCGGGGAGAGGCCGCGCCGCCACAGCGGCCCAGTACGGGTCGGAAAAGGAGGGCAGGAAAGAGCCCACCTCCGAGCGGCAGGAGCCGGCCGGGGAGAGCCAGCCGCTTGGGAGAAGGAAGGACTGCCCACGGCTGCGATGCACGCCTCCACCACCGCCGCTACAGCGCGGGACGCACGTTGGGCAGCGACTCCAGACGGACCTGGAAGCGGATGCACGAGAGTGGCAAGTTCCGGCGGAAGGGGCCGGGCGTGGCGTTGGCTGGAAGAGTTTCCGCGCCTTCGCCCTGGTGGTGGGGTAGTTGTGCTGTGCGCTTGGTAGCTGCGTCCCATTGCCTTTTTCTCTCCCTTCCCCCGTTCCCTTCGCTGTCGAGGGTCATGCTGCTGCCCTCCGACGTGGCCCGGCTGGTGCTGGGTGAGTGAGCCAGTGAGGGTGGGGCGGGTTCGTAGCTCGCCTCTAAGGTGCGGTGGGGACTCCTGGGGCGGTGGTGGAGGCGGTGGCTGCGCCAGGGATGGGGGGTGGTCTGTGCTGGGCATTGTCAGCCATCGGCGGTGCCCTCGGCGCGGCAGAAGAAGGAAAGGGCTGCGCCCTTGACCCTCGACCGCGGCGCGCTCGTCCTCCCCTAGGCTATGCTTGTCACTGCCTCTTCGCCGGCGAAGCGTAGCTCAGCAATGGCACCCCTGCCTCTCTCCGGCCTGGTCTTTAGCGGGAAACAAACACAGCTCGATCTTAAGGGACTTGAGCCCTCTGGAGCCGCCGAAGGCGCAGGCGAGCTCGACAGGCCGTGCGGGCAGGGTTGGGCAGCTCCCCGGCCGTACCTTGATGTGGGGTTCTGCACGAGTTCAAGAAAATACGGTTTCCGATGTCTACTTATAGACAGATATCTGGTCAATGGGGTTTAATGAAATATCTTGAGTACAGGAGGAATAAAAAGGTGATCCAGAAGAGGCTAGGCCAAGGTTCATCTATTTTTTCTTTATTTTTTTAAGTCAAAATTGTTTTTTCTTCTCTCAATAAGTCTGTTTGGTACTGTGAAGATTGGTGAGTGTTGGTTTAAGAAACAAGACAAATGCTAAGATGAGCTCACCCATAGAAAAATACATATGAGAACTTGGCTTTTTCTAATTAATGTAAAAATGAATGTATCCTGTGAGTTAGACGTTTGTCTTTACATTTCTTAAGATAAAATGTTGACTCATTCCTAGTTCAGAAGATACTGTACCTTTTGTGCCTTTAATTTGGTTTTGGCAACGTTCAAGATTGTGTACGGTGTGTGCAGTAGCAGTTCAGTTGCATGGAAGATACTACTTCAGATCTTTTTAGACTTTGGAATGCCTTATTTTGCAGGAAATTCGTATGCTTTGTGCAAGCATTTGGACATCCTTTGCCATACTCTAGTTGTAGGTTCAAGAAAGAAAAATTGCAACCTTTTAGATAAATGTCCAGAAGAGCTTGATTGTAGAAACAGACATAGCAGCACAGATCCAAGGTTCACCTAGCCTGCTCCATGTTCCATCCTGGCCTACCGCAGAGAGTATAGCGAGTAATAAAACTGACATATAGTTGTGCTTCCACAAAATACTCTTTTCAACTTCCAGCCATTTGTGGCTTGAGATTTTTTTAGCAAAATCTATTTGAAAAATAAAGTAGAACAGCCCTTTCCTTTCCCCAGGTACCACTGGTGTTTTCTGTCAGATAGGTCAGCTCATACACTGTGGTTAAACTCACAGTTGTTATTCCCAAATTGTGTTTAAACTTTCAAGTTTGCTTATTTGTTGAAGACGTGAACAAGGGCTTATATGTCTGAAATATGACCTGTTTTTTCCACCTACACCGAGATCTGCTGAAAGGTGATTGTGTTCGTGCAAACTACAGGCATTCCAGAACTGAGGTGGACCGTTTTAGGGGTCTATTGAAATAGATATGCTAATATGTATGTATATCCTGAGTTGTATAATTAGGCATGTATTTTATCCTTTCTTTAAAACATTGCATGCTCAGTCCTGCTACAAGCAAAAAAGAAGATATATTTTCTTTTGTGGTTCTTTGTTCCAGAATCCATTGTTCAGATTGGTCTATTTCTCTCTTTTAATGTTTAGAGCATTTGGAGATTAAAGCAGGGCTTTAAAAGTTTGATTAAAGCAGAATATATTTGCTGAGGAATGGAATTTTGTAAAAGGAAACTTTTTCAGTGTATTTCCCGTTAAGGTAACTATTGAGTGTTGGGGTGTGTACAGGGCACAAGTTGCAGCTAGTACATGTATTCAAAATGAAAATTATGGTAAGTGGGAGGGGAGGTGGAAGCTTTTCCTATTCTTATTTTTTGTAAAATGCTAATTCTTTGAAGAAATTTTATACGCTCTTTTAAGAGCTGCACAGGTTTTACCTGTTTTGAAACAAAGATGCATGGAGAGTTATTGTTAAATAGCAATGCATTTTATTAACCAAGTGTTGTAGAATTCCATTTCATTATCAGCCTGGGTTGTTCGGCCCATGTGAGAGTTAGTTTGTCAGCCTCCTGAGCCAAGGACTTTTTTATTTTCTTCTCTGTACAGTACTGTCTGTGCTAAAGATAAGTCAGAAATTATTTATCTTGCCTCACTACCAATCTTGAATGTTTTTTAAATACAGAGTAATCTCAATAATATTTTGTGCGTTTTCTGTTTTTGTCTATTAAATATTTAGCAAGATAGGTATTGTTTCAAAATAAATTCACTTTCTTTATCTAACATACAAATGTTTACCTGATTTTTCTCAGCACTGTGCAGCTGTTGTGTTAAAATGCTTTGATACCTATTCAGTAGAATCAATGTATGAAGTAGCAGAATTTTCCCTCTGATTTTTTTGCAGGATATTTGCAGCAGGAAAAACTTCTAGCTACTTGCCGTGAATTTATTTTGGAAAGCTCAGATTTGAAAGAATATGCAGAGCACTGTACAGAGGATGGGTTTATTCCAGCCTGCTTGCTGGTGAGTTTGCATTTGCAAATCAGAAAGTTAAATTGTCTTGCATCTGTGGAAAAGAAAATTGAGATTTCTCAGTGTAACAATTACTTCTCAAATGCTGCTTAAAATGTTTAGTTAGATCATCCCGCTGGATTTTGGGTTTGTGTGGGTTTGATTTTTGGGGGTTTTTTTTTTGGAGGGGGTCTTTGCATCCTGTGGTATTAGCAGTTTTTTGGGCTTTAGTATTTAATCCTACTAAGAAACATTTAAGCATAAAATATGCAAATTGGTTTAATCGTATTCCATTTAGTCTGCTTTATAGCTTTGAGGTTGATTTATGGAGGGGTGTCACAAGGGTTTTATTGATTTCAGGGCTGTTCTTGTAATGTATTGGAGATCACTTTCCTATACTAGACACAGTAGCTGATAATGTTCCTTTCCATGTACATATTCAATATGTAGGTGAGGTACCTCAGCTTTACCTAAAGCTTCCAAATTTTATTGACAAATCTGTGTTTCAGTTCAGCTTTCTCTTTGATCAGTATCATCTGCCTTGTCCCAGGTGAAATGTGGAACTTTGGGTGTGCATTAATACAGTGTGTAGCTGCATGTGTAGATGTGTGCATATAGGTACAGGGTAATTAGATACTGTGCATTTTTAACATATACCAAATGGTTTTTTTAATACAGTATGCAAATTGCAGGGTTTAGATATTGCTCTGTCTCAATGTTTTAATGTTAGTATGTGCATCATTGTCATGTTTTCCATTTTATTCTTCTAATATATCAGTTCATCATACCATTTGGGATTTTGTCCACAATATGTGGAAATCTTTTCTGAGATGAGGGGTCTTGTTGTACCTATTCATAACAGACCATTGAACTTATGCACAAGAGTTTAGCGGTCTGTCCTTTGGAGGTAGGGAATCGAGAACCAAGCTATGGCCAGCAGAAGTTAAAAAAACAACTGTAAATAGATCATCCAGATTCTTAAAGCTTTTAATTATCTTCCTTTTCTCCATAGAAGCATTTTTTCCTGTTGTTTATAGAGAAGTGATGATATGGTAGTGTCTAAAAAAAAAATTCTCACTGAAACTCAAAATGCTTGTAATAAAGGACTGTATTTGTCACACCCTGTAGGGTTCCCAGGAGCTAACAAGACAAGAAGGTACAACAAATGATAGCAGTAACCTTCAAATTGCAACTCCCTTTGTTATGTTCCTGGATGGTACATACTCAGTACTCTGTCAGAGCTGTTCATCTTATTTTTGTAGGTTTATTTCAGAGTAAGAGAGGTGAGAGGAGGTCATGCAGTTCTTAACTGCAGTACCTGTGTTGTGCAATGAGATCAGTGCCTTCAGATTTTCTGTTTATAATGGCATTTTGTTCCATAGATTGCTCTCTACCTAGTTTGAAATAGCTTGGTGTCAGTAGCATAAAATACAGTTCCTTGTTGTGAGGGTCAGTATGGTGTAGTCTTCTAAAGAACTGCTTAAATATAGTGTAATACAGCAGATGGGAGTATAAATTATGAATGAAGATTCTAAGATCAGTATTTTTTTTCCAGTCCCTGTGTGGAAAAAACTTGACAACTATTCTTAATGAATATGTAGCCATGAAAACAAAAGGTAAGCCTTCAGAGTGAGACTATTTTGTTTTTCTTATTTGTCTCTTGTGAACTCCTTGAGGAAGAAGTAATAACTCTATATATGGACTTAGAGCAATCCCTTATCTGTGCTAAAAGTTGAAAGTGTCCATATTATGCAGACAGTGGCCAATTAGATCAGTGTCTTGTGAGCAAAACTGGCTGATTACCTTAGTTTAGATTTGCCAGCTTATATTTTCTTTTCAAATTTGAGTGGAATTTCTAACGTAACAAAGCACACAGATATAATAGCATGCAAAATGTATGGGTTTGTGCTTGTAAACTTATACTGTTATTGTATGTACTGTAAATAGGAGGGAGGGATGCAGATCTCTCCTCTGGTGACTGACTGTAGGACACATGGAAATGGAATGAAGCTGTATCAGATTGTACATTAGGAGAAGGTTCTTCACTGAGAAGGTGGTTGGTCACTGGAACAGGTTCCCCAGGGAAGTGAACATGGCACCAAGCCTGTCAGAGTTTGTCATCATGAATTACCATAATGATTGTCTTTGTTTAGTTTCATTTAGGCTTCTAAAACTGAGAACTGTGTCCATGATGAATGTGTGTTCATATCTATCCAAGCTGTTAAATTAGGAGTTGGGGTTCTCTAGCAGAGTAGTAAGAAGATGATGAGACATCTGAAGTTACAGTATGTCTGAAACAACCCTGTAATAATTATTTTGCTTGTGATTTTACTTTTTCTCAACATGTATGTGGTTTAGGTATCTAAAATGGTTTTTTAAATGATTTGTTTTAGAAACAACAAATGAAGTTCCAGCAATGATGTCATCTCTCTGGAAAAAATTAGACTATACACTTTCTCAGATCAGGTAATGTAGTTTTGAATTCAAGAAAGTAAAATTTCTCTGTAAGAGTAAGTCCCTGTGTTGATCAGCTCCTGTTATCATTGTATGAAAATGGTTTTGCTCTCTGTTACCTCTGAGAGATGGTGAAAAGGTAGATATGTGAGAGTTGATACTAGAGTAGATGTCATGATTTTAAGGCAGGACTAGCAGATGAGGAAGGCATTAGTGTGTGTGGCCTTCCTGTAATAGAGCAATATATTATGACTCATTTAGAATCTGATACCATTGTGGTTACTTGATCAAAAATTTTAAGAGTAAGCTTCATTTGAAGGATTTGTGACCATTGTTTGAAAGAGTAAAAATGACAATCAGTAGATTGAAGCTTTCTGAAGTAATGTGTGTTTGGGACCAGACTGACATTAACTATATAATAGATACTGTTGCACTGTGTAGCTGTGTTTCCGTTGTACTCCTTTTATTTATGTCACCCGCTTTATTTTTCAGGAGCATGCAGAATTCCACAGCATTTTCTGCTAATCAAAGGAGTAAGTAACTGAGCCAATTCCTTGGGAGCAATAGGCTTTATGTTCAAGTTATCTGTTCTGGCAAAATATGGGGGAATGCTGCAGCAATCAGGAAAGCATCCTTACTCTTAAAATGTTGTCAGATCTCTCTTGGAGTGTTTGTTTGAGCATGTCCATTGTCTTCAGTGCAATCTGTGGGTTACTTTTAATGATCAGGAAAGGAAAATGGAAAAGCTGTGCTTCTGCAAGGGGCTTAAATTTTCTCCTCTGCTGAGAACCTTTTAGTTTCAGCAGGTTTAAAAACTGTTGCTTCAGTCCTGAAGCTGTTGACTTAATTTGTGTTTCATAGAGGAACTGAAAACATAACCAGTTTAAAAATGATGCAGTTTCATCTCTATAGAAGAGAAATATAGAAATGTATTACAATCTTGAAACAATTCTTTCTATGCATATATCTGAGCAAAATATGAAAATATGCTTGTTCTATCAAGAGCTGTTCCTTTAATTACAAAAATTGCCAAATGAACTCTCAAAAGTAGAAGTTATTTTACTTAAACCTAAATTTTTTGCTCTTAATACTTCTGAGTAACAGGTTTGAGAAAAGAAAGTGTGATTCAGTGGATTGAGTGCTGTTCTGTTGTTCAAATTTGTCAGATTTAGTCTCAAAAATAAATGCAAACATATTGGTTTAGCTGTATTAGTTAAGGTCAATTATATGAGTGGTACATTATGTAATATCATTTTTGCATGAATTATTCCTGTAAATATTTAGGCATTAATGCAGGCATGGCAACAGTGACTATGTAGGTGGGCTGTGCTACTTAACATTATTTTGTCTCAAACCTGTGACACAGAAAACAAAGATGAGTATTGCTTTTTGTGTTTTATGAATTACTTGTTGAAGCACAAAAAAATTTCAGTGGAGCAACCTCTTAAAATTCCTTTATCATATGTTTGCATCTTGTCTTTATTATCTCCAGCACGTACAAGAAGTGGAATTGTAGAAATGAAAAGACAGAGAATGCTTCAGCAATCAGCTCCTGCAAACTCAGGACTGTTGTCAGTAGCCCATCAGTCAGGGGCACAGAATTCCTCTTCTGTTGTATCTCCTCAAGTTATTCAAAGGCCAACAATAAATCAAAGCGTGCCACAGGCAAGACTAAATACGTTGTTTGCACACCAGTCACATGCCCAGGAAAACAAGATCAGCAGTAAGTTAAAGCTTTTCTAAACCTTTTTTTTTTTTTTTCTGTGAAAAATCTATGGCTTGAGATGGAAGTTTTGTAAAATGAGGGCTAATCATCTTCCATCAAAAAAGTCTCAGAAAAGTCATGCTTTGTGCCCCTAGTTCTCCAAACAGGTTCAGGCAATTAAAATAAAAGGAGTGCCTAAAAGAGAAGCAGCTCTTGGATACTTGCTTTCTAATGTTAGTTCAGTGATCAGAAATGCATTAATTTGTCATTGTTCTATCCTGTGTTCTCACCCTCAACCAAAACACTTGTTTTAGCAGTTAGGGATGATCCACATTGGGGATATTTTTCTTAGGATATATTCAAAAGGATTGTTTCTCATTTTCATGATAATACCAAATTATTTTGTATGAATTCCCAGGAACTGATTGGAACATAATAGGTAATGTCTAGATTTCTGTAGTGCTTTAACAGTGTCAGTGAAAAAGATACTGGTATCATGATCTTTTTGGTTTTCCATTATAAAGCTGGAGATTTCATACACATTCAAGTTCCAGCATCACAAGAACGAAAGCTTCATTCAAACTTGCTTTCTCCAGGAAGACGAAAAAGGTAAATATGGGGGTGGAGTGGAGCATTGGGGTTTTTTAAAGGTCATTTAGAGATCATGCAGTATTCTAACCTCATATGAATTTTCTCATGATGGAGTGCTTCACATTTAAGATCCACTGAGAGTGGCTAATGTGTGATGGTTTCATGAAGGAAAGGAAAGTCAAAAAGACAACATTAGAGTGATAGGAGGCTAGTTGTGCTTTATTGCATATAACTGGTTTTTACATACTTGCCTATGTCTAATACTGAAATGATCTTGGAGCCTGAGATTTACTATTCCTTCCAAAATATTCTTATAAATTATGAAAACTCTCAATATTGATATAACTGTGCATTTTGTCCATTTTTAACTTGGAAAAACTATTGGCTTTAGTAAGTTTTGTCAGCAAAAGTTTTCGTATTTGCACTAAAAAAAATACAAAAAACTGTTCTTATACTGGTTTTATACAGCTTTTACTGTATTTCCAGAATGTAGTTAATTTTGTGTTGATTAAAATCTTTTGTTTGCTAAGGAGGATTAAACCCACTTGATTTACTGACCATTAGATCTGTTGTTTGCTGTGTTCTCACAAAATACATCATAAACTTCCTGAAACGTTTCAGTGAATCTCAGAAGAGGAAAAGCATTGCAATGGCTGGACCTCTTTCAGCAACTAAAAGTTCTCAAGACTCTGATGAAGTAATAACAGAAAAAGGAAGTGAGCCACTTGAAGAACTCATAGATGGTAACTTCCCAGTGAGTATATACCTATGGAAGATGTTTATGTTTAAGAAACAAATTCAGACTAAGGAGAACTAGTCTTTTACATGGCATTTGTCTTGGATATTATATTAAATTACCCTTAGAATATGAATTGATTGTAATTGTATTTGAACTAGCTTATCTGAGTACTGAACTAGTGAGGATAGCATGGCCATGTAGAGGTTGATTTTTATTTTTTATATTTTTTTTCCTTGATTCATTTGCTTTGCTAAAGATAGGTGTAAGCTATCAGAATACAGTAGTTTAATTTAGAGAATGGAAGCCAGAAAGCACAATAAGCCTTGCTGTACTTTAGGAAGGTGGAAGTACAGGAATGTTTCTGGAGGGTTTTCATAGCAATGTCATGCAGTCACAGATTGGCTGGCCCTCTGTTCTCTGTGTTGAATTGATTGGTTTTTTGACCAGTAAGTTGGAAATGTCCCTTTTCTAGCAATAATAAAACCAGAAACCTGACCACTTTAAAACTGTGTTTTCCAGCAACTGGTTATTGAAAATGCTAGAGAAAAAATCTTGAGCAACAAATCTCTTCAGGAGAAGCTTGCTGAGAACATTAACAAAATCCTGAGCAGGTAATAAATGGAACCTCTGAACTTCATACACAGTCTTACTTGATTTATATTTGAGTTCTGAACTAATGACTAATGTGTTCCAGTGATGGCAACGTTGCTCAGGCCCCTAAACAGACAGACAGTGGTCCCACAGAACAGGAGACTTCAATTGATGAAATCCTTGGACTTCAGGTAGGTGTGGATTGCTCTGTTTAGTTTTTTTGAAGACCAGGCATATGAGAGTGATTAGTTATGGGAACTATGCTGAACCTGTGTCTACTGTCTGCTCTCTGAGATTGCTCTCTCTTTCCTCTGTTTGTTATGGTCTGACAGTTCTGTATGATCTTGTCTTTTCTCAGGGTGAAATTCATATGTCAGAAGAGGCTATACAGGACATTTTAGAACAGACAGAATCAGATCCAGCTTTTCAGGCCCTCTTTGACTTGTTTGATTATGGTAGGACATATACTTAATTATACCATTACTTTAAAGCATACATAGTGCTGAGTTTTCCTAAGTATTGTTTGAAGAAGCAAAGATAAATTCAGCAGGGCTCTTCTGCAAGACACACTGAATATGTGGCATCTCTGTCCCTCCATTAAGAATTAGATTTTTATATACATTTATACATGACTATAAAGTACAGCATTTTCTTGTGGCTGAAATTGTGGAGGCTTTTTTGGCTCAGTGATTATTTTATTGCTGTTATTTTAGACTCTTCTGCTCTAAAGGATGATGGTTCATACTTGGTTTTGGTGTGCTGTTGTAAGCTTTCTGTTTTCCTGATCAGGGAAATCCTCACATGAAATATAAGGATCTTTTTATGCTATTTCTGGATTTACAGTGACTGCAGCCAAATAGTTGAGTTTAGGATGGCATTTATTGAATTTGAAATCTCCATGGTTCATTTAAATAATCACACATATATGTAAAATGATATATTTAATCATTCTTCCTGCTTTATTTCAAAAACAGGAAAGAGCAAGGTAAACAAGAACTTACCTGCTGGTATTTCTGGGCAGAGTGGAATAGAAAATGCAATCCTGGTGGATGAGGATAACGTGGAGACTCTTGAAAGTTCTTTAGGAACAGAAGAAACTAGTAGATGTAGGTTTTGTTTTTTCATTTAACATCTCTTCTAGTCTGTTCACTTTTCATTAGGAAAATATTTTCAGAGAATTTGCACATTTTAGAATCTTTTTGTTTTCAATGGTATTATCCAATCTGCCATTTACCTTGAGTGAATGTACAGATACACCTGGTCTGTTAGAAAGTTTCAGTCTATTAAATTTAACAGTAGTCCATCAGTGTACTTACAGACTGTACTTGATAAGCTCCTAAATGAAACCAGAATATCTGCAAATCTGTTTTCTCATTCAAAACAGATATTCTTTGCAATATTCACTGTGGAACACGTAAAGATACTATTTTACATCTAACTCAATGAATCTTTTCTTTCTACTCTCTAATATATTGGTTAATTAATACACAGAGAGAGTCTTACACTGGTCAAAAGGTGTGTTTAGTCTGTCTACCCTGTTCTTAATAATCAGTCAGTAGCAGATATTTAGTGACAATGTGTGAGAAATAGAGACATGAGGTCTTCCTGCTGAGAGGTTTTTTTATGTTTCAGGAAATCTGCTTTAGTGACATAAGCCATCAGCTTATTATGTGTACACTTACTATTTATGTACAAAATGGTTTGTCAGATTGCTTAATGTAACCATAGATTTCATATACTGTCCACTCAACTTGAAAGTAAGGATGGTTAGCATTATTCCCATTTAGTTCCATGTGAAACAGTTTTCCATTGACTTGATAAGTTGCTTCTAAAACACTGTAAAAAGATCGTCTGTTCTAATAATTATGGAATGAATTTATTCTGTTTTACAGGTGATAATTCTAGAGGATCACTATCCTGTAAAGGTTTTCAGTTAGGAGAAGCATCATGTGCCTTGAAGACCAGCATTAATGATGATGATGTAGGCAAGAAAAATACAACCAACGAACAGTTGCATGAAAATTGTAGACCAAGGAAGCAGACTGAAGTACTTAAAACTGTTAATCCTGAACATCCTGGAGAGCTTGAAATCACTTTTGACTCTGTGCCTGGTTTGACTGAATCTAACAAGCAACAGAGTTCTGATGGGGAATGTAATGAACACTGTGGAGTTTCTTATGATAAAAGAGAGTCATCTGCATTAGTATCTGAAAGTGGAAGAGCTATGGAAATTGAAAAAGGCCCACTAAGTCATGGTGCTCAAAGTAGTCCTAATTTAGAATATGTTCATTCTGGTAGTCCACAGATGTCCTTGATTTCATTGGCAGAGGGTACTACAGCCAGTGAAATCAAAACACATTCTGGAAGTAAGTGTCACTTATCACCAGATACATCACTGTCTGAAAACACAGTTACTGAAAGCCCTTCTGAGGGGAGTGTACTTCTGAATAAAAACAGTTCATCAATTTCCAGCCCATCATCAGATGCAGGAAAAGAACAGGCTGTAACAGACAATACAGCTGCCTTACCTGGTATTTTACAGGAGAACTCTAGCCACCACTCTAACCAGCAAGAACAGAGTATGCAGTCGGACTGTGCAGCAGGATCTGCAGTCGAGATTTCAGATCTTGAGAAGACGGAGTTGCAGCTTGAAGTTGTTGATACTTCTAACAAAACATATTCAAATGATCAGCATACACTTGATAAGCCTTGCAAGAAAAATTTTAACCTCCCTTCAGGACTGTCAGACTTGGAGGGAAAACAAGGGGAAATGCAAGAACCTTCATCTTCTACAAAAGTAGATGTTGATAATATATATTTCTCTTCTGGTGATGGTGCATGTACGGAAATTTCTGTAGTATCCACTGAAAATAATCTTGCTACATCTGAAAGCCACCATTCTCCTCTCCCAGAAACTGCATCCTCAACAGAGGAATCGGGTACGGAGGCCAAAAGCATAAGCGGTGTATCTTCTAGTAGTCAGCCGATGGATGTTGATCCTTCTAATATAATGTCCCTCAAGATCATCATCAGCGATGATCCATTTATCTCGTCAGACACGGAGTTAAATAATGCTGTTTCCAGCATTACAGGAGAAAATTTGCCAACTATAATACTGTCTTCTCCAGCCAAATCCCCAACCAAAACTGCAGGCCTGTCCAAATGTCTGAGTTCAGAAGAGACAGAAAAAAATGCGGATTCAGCTTCCGCAGAGCAAAATCTTGTTGTGCTTAGACCCAAGGATCCTGTGGTCACCTCTGTTAATACTCAGAACGAAGACTGCACTGTTTTTTCAGTTGCAAGTACAACTAATCTTTCCAAGGAAGGGGGATTTATACAGCTGATGCCAGCGACAAGCACAGCTTTTGGGAATTCAAACAACCTTTATATAGCCACCTGTATGACTGATCCACCTACCCTGGGCACAGCAGTGACGCCATCAAATGTAGTTGTATTGCCTGGCAACTCTATGCCGCTTGCTGCCCAAGCTCCAGCTGTGCAACAGTTACGGACTCCTCCTAGATCCAGCAATGCATTCACAGCAAACCAGACTGTCTCCCCAAACTTCCCACAAGGTAATCTCATTAATAGAAAATAATTGAAAACATAGTGTTTATATAGTGGTTTTTATTAATTTAATCACTGCTCTTACTTGAAAGTAACCAAGAGCTGTGTGGTTTTGGGGTATATTAGTTGCTACTGAAAATGAAATAAAAACTACAAGGAATCATTGGCCAGGCTACTTTGAAAAAAATAGTGTCTCATTCCAGCAGCTTAAACTGTATAATTTTAGCTGTGATAAATTTAGGAAGCATATTTTGGCTTACACTAGGAAAAGATTCCATTGTTTTGGATAAATAAAGCAGATTTTTTGTTTTAATAAGATTGCTGTTATAAATAGACTACTATGCCTAATTTTGAACCATTTATTATAAATGAAAACAGAATTTAGTTAAAAGAATCTGGAACACTGGTACTCACTGTGTTTTCCCTAGTAGTGACCTATAGTATGGACAGTGAAGTTCTTCTAAAAAGCCAGACCTTTTCTTGCCACAGGTTTGATCATTATAATTCTAAGAAATGCTGTCTTGAAGCTTTTTTTCTTTCACTGAAGTCTTTTTAGTTTCTGTACAGTTTTACCACTTTGATATTTTTTTAGGTTCTGCAATTATAATTACATCTCCAGTGCAACCTGTTCTGCAAGGAATGGTGGGAATGATTCCCCTCTCAGTAGTAGGGCAAAATGGAAATACCTTCTCAGCACCTGCCTGCCAGGTAGTGCATCACAAATAAGGCTTTTCAGAATTAAAGCTGAAGTACTACAGAGTCTTTTCATAAATTGTGATGGAGTATTTTGATTCTTTCAAGGTTCTACATATGCCTGTGACTAATCCAGTGTGCAACAGAAGTGTCCCAAAACTTCCCATCCCTCCCAAATCACAAAAGATTCCTGGAGCAAGAAACAAGACTAATGCAGGTACCCACTGCAGGCCAGAAGAAGAGTGGGGGTTCTAAAGATGAGTGCTGAGTAGTAAAATTTTTATAAATACCAATGATCTTCTGCCAGGCAACTGCTGGGGTGGCTTTGGGAAGGCCCTGTACATGCAGTTAGTAACTGTATTTGCTCAGTTTACAAAGAACTACTCCCAGCATATAAAATACTTCCAGATTTGGGATCAATCTTATTTCCAGAATTTAAATGTTTCAAGGCTCTAAAGCAATTTTGAAAAGTTTGGTTTTCTTTTATATTTCTGATTATTTTTTCATCTCGCTGCTTGTAGTTTATTAACCCTTCATCTGTTGTTACAGGAAAACTTGTACCAAGTGCAGCTGAGCCTTTGAACCATACAAATTCTCGAACACAAAGGTCAGTAATGCTGGCTATTCAAACTGGCTTTCTTTTTCCTGCCATGAATTTCTTCATACAGTATTGGTGGAGAGGAAGGTGGCCTTTTTTAACAGTGATATAAGCAGTATCCCCTTTATTTCCTCTTGTCTTGTCTGCTAGAATACAGAATATTCTGGCAGCCTCTTAGCAGTTTCAGCTCCAAGGGTTTCCAGAGCTACAGCCAGTATTCTGAGATTGACTATCCTGTCATGGTAGTGCTCTGTTTCTTTTTGAACTCAAGTAAGCTAGCAGCATCCACAAACACCCAGGCTCTTTGCACAGACTCTGTTTCATACCTTTTTGTCATCCTTTTTGGCCTTCTCTGCTCTTTCTGCAGTTGTCATCTCTTATGCTTGGTCTTTGAATGTTCATAAAATACATTCATTCAGAGAATGGAGAGAGCTTTGAAGAGGTGCTTTGCAGGGTGGATGGGGACTTCTAGCCAGCTGAAATGAACTTGCTCAGTAAGAACAAGCATGTTGCTGAAGTGTTTTCATCTCATTTTCAGGACTGGAAATCCAGACAAGCTTATCCCAGCAGAAGCAGGAAGGAAAGTGGAGGAGAACTTACCTGTTGCACCAGTAGAGAGTACAAACTCAAATTCGAGACAAAGTGAAAGTCACAGGAGAGTGCTTTGCTTTGATAATGTCCTACCCACTCCAGGAGGAAACACCCAAATTCAGTCTACTAAGAGTTTAACCCAAAAAGAAAGAAATGAAAATACTTTATTTGCTGTTGACTCTGTGTCACCCTCTGCTAAGGCACAGGTAACAAAGAGAGAGAAAGATAAAACGTTGCCCAGAATTCTGTGCAAGCCAGAAGTTGGTAGCAACAGAAGCACATCTGCAAAGGAGCCACAGGCTGAGCGGAAGGTGGCAACTGCAGGGCTTCCATTAGATCCCTTCCACAAAACCACAGCAAATAAAGAAAATGAATTACGAAGGGATACTGATGAAAAACAGAAGAACCAGGACGCTGCCAAACTCTCAAACGGCCAACAAAGTGTTAGCTTGTGGAACGAGAAGACGGTCGCTTCGGTGCAAGAGCTGAACAAAAAGCAGGTGTCACTGTCAAATGGGAATGGCAAAACTTCAGGGTCTGTTTCTTTGTCTTCAAAGGAGCCAAAGCGAGAACCAGCTAAAATTTCCAACCAAAGCCTTTGCCTGTCAAGTCCATTCACTAAACAGTGTGTAGAAATGCTGCAAGACATTCAGTGGCATAGCCCAGCTAGTAAAACCATTGAGAATGGAGACTTGCCAGTGCCCCGTACACCATCGGGAGTTGGGGACAGGCATACAGATGACACGACAGACAGCGTACGGACACCGACCTGTCGGCGCTTCAACGAGGACAGCACCACCCCTAGAATAATGGTACCCCCTGCGACTCCAGACCTGCCTGCCTGCAGCCCGGCTAGTGAAACAGGTAGCGAGAATAGTGTCAGTATGGCTGCTCACACCCTGATGATCCTGTCACGGGCAGCTATTGCAAGGACTAGCACTGCAACCCCCCTGAAGGACAATACTCAGCAGTTCAGATCTTTAAGGAGCACAGTGAAGAAAAGGAAACTAGAGGACTTGAATGATGGAGAGAGAAATTCTCGCTCTGCAAATAGAAAAGACCTTCAAAGCTCTCCAACACCATCAAAAAAGAAGAAAATAAAGGCAAGTACAGGCTTTTAGGTTTTAATTTAAAATTCTAAATATATGTTAGACATCTATACATGTATTTTTTAATCATGGGACATTTGCTAAGTTTGCCTCTTAAGCCTTCTTTGAACTAACTTTTCTTAAGATTAGTATAGTCTTCAGATACACACAAGTAACTCCTCCTGATTCTCTGCACACACCTATGAAAATCCAATTACTTCTTTAAGAACATGAGTGAGTTTCTGAATTCTAACTTTGGACTAAGTTTCTAGGTGGAATGAAGGAATTAGGCCAAACTCAGACTAGGCCTGATGAGAATTTAGATGCTATTCCTGCATCCTCATTTATAACCAGGACTAGGAATCCATATTTTGTGTATCTCAGTGTCTCTGCTCTACAGCACTGTGCCTTTGACTTGGGGATTTAATGGCAAATAGCAAAGGGGAGGTACGTAAATAATCAAAAAGGACTCACAGTGTATCTTTGTAATTCATCACACTTAGTTAAAGCATACTCCTGAAATACCATAACCTGAGAAGCGCTCACTTAACTTGTACTGCATATGTGACAAGAGCTGAGAAGCTGTGCCAGTCTGAAGACTGCTGAAGCTGAGAGCTGAGCTACTCCTGTCCCATAGCTGTGCTGTTTATGCCCTGGGGGGTACATGTAAGCTATGTGTGTTTCGGTGTCTTATTTCTTCTAGGTGAGCTTTGTGCAGTTACATCTGCAAGGCAGATGGAGGGCTGGGGAAGAAAGAAAGGAACGCTTACAGAGACTCTTCAGTATGCCCAGGTTCTTTCTTTGTATTTAACTCAGCTGTCCTTTTCCTTTCCTACAGAAAAAGAAGCTACCAAACTCTTTTCCAGCAGGAATGGACGTGGACAAGTTCTTGTTGTCTTTGCATTATGATGAATAAAAAACAAAAGTTGAACTGCAACTGTCTAAAGCTAAGTTGTGTTGTGCTGAGGTTTTGCATGGAAGAGAAGTTAATTCTAAAGGGTGAGTTGCACTTTCAGTGCACTGAGGGTTCACTTTATGGCAAAATCATGCTGTTTACGAAGCAGGTTGCTAAGTGTAAATATCATTGAGTTGGTATATGTTTATTTTTGAGAAAGCACTTGCTTAATTATAGAGCCATTCAATTTGCAAAATTGTAAATTTGTATAAATGTAATGTAAGAAAAGTTGTAAGTTTTCTGTTAAACCACGTTGTCTGTGTTCTGCTGCTTTCTCTGCTTACCCATCTGAACTGCTTAGCCAATTTGTGAAAAGCTGGTGAATTTGAGGGTGGTGTTTGTAGTTCACTGTTTTAAGGACACAAGCAGATAACTTGGCCACTTCTCATTGTCTTGTTGAATCTGAAAGGGACTTAATCTTCAGCTGTAGTGGGCTTGTGCTAACCCTCTCTTCTTTCATAACTGTCAAACCCATGTTGTAAGGCTGTGAATGAGTTAACAGAAATATGAGTAACTAAACATAAGGCAAATAAAACCTCCAGAAGTATTTCTCATCTAATGAAGCTTTTCTAAACCAGTCATTCAGGTAAGAACTTTAATTTGCATAGGCTTCATCTGTTTTACAGCATTTGCTGCATAGGATGTCATTTGAATGCAGAAACTGTTTTCAGACAGTACTTTGGAGAGTCAAGCCCTGTATTCATACTGTGATGCGAATACTTAAACTGCAGTAACAACCTGACAAGAATTGCAGCATGTTCTATTGCAGAAGTCAGTTCTCCCAACTGTCATTTATATGGTTGAGAAAGTGTCTAATATCACTTGTGCTTTTATCCAGATATGGAAACATTTGCATCTGATCCTTCTTTTTAATGTAGAATTTGTCATAGCTAGTATACAAACTTTCTTCAAAACAGGCCCAGGAGGAGCTCAGCCTACACTTTAATCTTAATTAGCATGGGTGAAAATTACCACACTAAGCTTTGCTCCAGTACTGCAGAACTTTCTTTACTGGTATTTCCTCCTTTGTTCTCAAATTGTTGAGGTCTTTACAATTTCAAGTTTTCTTGTAAGAGATCTGTACAGCAACAGGGCAATGTTTCAGATAGTATACAAGGATTCCTAAGGAACCAGTATTATGCAGTAGATGTTTATATTAAACCCATCCAATAACTAAATACTGCATAACATTTACAGCTTTGAATAAATATTTTTGGTTTACTAAAAAGTTGTTTGTCTTGTTTAATATTTTGTAAGGCCACTAACAGCTTTGTGGATATTGTATAGAAAGTCATGTTGATCAGTCATTCTCTGAAGATTAAGAGTTCAGTATTGGCACCTTCTAGTAAAAGTGCTGTGTGAGCTACCAAGAGAATGAATTTTCAGTGGCATTTGAGTAACCATACATCAGTGACCACTGAGGCACAGTTAAGAAACGTTCTTTATTGTCAGGTCTCAAGACATTATCATAACTTGACATTTCCTATTTGGACTGTATAAAAACTTGCACTGATTCAAAAGTAATAAAAGCCCAGTTGTCTGTATCAATAATCAATGATGTTTTCAGAAATTTTAGAATAGCAGTTAAGGAACTCATCCTTGATAAGTAAGAAAGATGTAACAGGTACCACTCATTGTTTTGACTTTGTTTGCAGCACTGTTTGGGCCTACAGCTTCTCTATCAGTATTGCAGAAGCACCTCCTCCTCCGTTGCATATTCCTGCAAGACCATATTGTCCTTGTTTCAATGCATGGGCCATGTGAACAACAATTCTTGCTCCAGACATTCTAAATAAGAGAAAAAAAAGTAGTATATAGCTTAGTTTAAAGGAAATTCTTAATCTGACTCATACAGGGTAGATGGCAAAATCTAGTACTGATTCACTGACGGGGAAGAAAAACCAACACGCCAACAAAAGATCAAACCAACCTTTTCATCTACATTTAGATGCAGTACAGGTTATTTTTCTGTAGCTAGAATATTCAACAAATAGAAAGATTCTTACACATACACAAATAAAATTTAACTCCATGTTTAGTTAAAGTTTCCTCTGGAAATTAAGTCTTATTTGCTTACAGCTTGATATAGTGCAGAATGCTACTCTAATGCACCTACTGTGGAAAATCTGACATTTCAATTCTGTCATTAGACTGTAACTTCTAAGACAAAAAAAAATACATCAGAAGCAGCTGATAGTGCAAAGGAGATGTCAGCATGTGTTTCAGGATTATGCCTTGATTAGAACTTTTGATGAATCATTAATACTCCAACCTGTTTCTGATATACAGTGTGGTTACTCCACATCTGTATTTACTCAGAGGTTTTGAAATGAATTTTTCCTCACAGACCTGGACCGTGCAGCATGATTGCCCTTAGGGAGGATTAATGGGACACACTTCAGTCTTGAGTAAGTTACAGCTGCTGGGGAACACAGCAGCTGATCTGACTCCTTTAACCAGATGACAAAGACCCAACACTATCCCCCAGGCTGTCCCTGTCTGCTGCTTTTAGGTGCTTGGAGACTTTTGGATTCACTGCCAAAGATGCTTTGACAAGACCTGGAATTTCACTTTGCTCATGTAAGAAAGTTAGAAGTCCCTGTACCATATCCTTCAGTATTTTCATAAGTTTACCTATAAATTTTATTAGCTTGACTAACTTGTTAATTATTATTGTTTATTCTGTCATGTTACTAGTTACTTGGGGTTAATACTTCATAAATTCATATTGCTAGGGCAACAAGAAAGCTTTTTTATAAAAGTAGGTGGTAATTAACAGTGAAGAGAAAAACTGGACTGTGCTCTTTTCAAGGTATCCTGAAATTTAACACCTGCATTAAGTCACTGTATACTTGATAGCAAATTTCTGTTACCCTTCCTACTTGCTTTAAATTTGAGAATGAAGATAAATTTGTTAGCAGTGTGTATAGAAAACAATGCCTCTGTGCAGAACAAAAGCAGTGCTTATTTTATACTTACCCTATGGGATGTCCAAGAGAGACAGCACCTCCATTAATGTTTACTTTTTGTGGATCAATACCCAGCATCTTAATGTTGGCCAGCACCACCACACTGAACGCTTCGTTGATTTCCCACATTGCAATATCTTCTTTTTTTAGACCTGTCTCACTTAGAATCTAGAAATAACAACAATAATTACTGCTATGAAGAAAATAGGAAATTCATTCTAGAAATAAGGTCTGTTTTGAAGTTGCTGATTCAGGCTGCCCATAGTCTGATTAAAGTTCACACTTAGGAACCTCTTGGTCAGATGGGAAAAAGCAGAACTGAGGCAGTAAAGCACAAACTTCACAAAAGAAGAAATGGAGAGCACTCTAGGCCAGGAATGGGTTTTCATCACACTTAGTAATACTAAGGTCACTGCTACAGTAATTACATTTGAACTGACACAGTACTGCCTCTTTCCATACAGTTGTCTCCAATTCCTTTTTGAACTGGTCTATACTTGTATAACCCAATTTATTTTGCCTTTTAGCCATACTAGCTGCAAAGCTTCAAAAGTGTAAATAAGCCCAAAGTTGGTGAAACAATATTCTCTTTCAAAATAGGTGTGAGAAATGTATTACTCTGAAAATCTGCATTCTAGCCTTCATCCTCTGAAAAATGTGTCTTTTGATCCTAATTACAGGCAGCTCTGAGGGATGAAGCAAGGGTCTAGTGCTAGGAAGGGAGGCTGTTTTTTCAAAAACCACTCTGTTTTATTCCTACCTTGGGAACAGCATATGCAGGTGCAATTGGGAAGTCAATGGGATCAACAGCAGCATCTGCAAAAGCTGTAAAAATCAGAAAAGCCATTTGAAGACCTTTTGTTTTTACCATACATGATTTTTATTTGTGCAAGCAGCAAACTCAGCCAAGACAGAACAATTCTGAATATAATGGTCCATGAAATAAATGCATCTAAACCTCAGTGCCTTAAGTGAGCTACCCAATAACATTCTCACATTGTTACTACTCTTCCATATAGAAAACTGTTTAAGATCAAGAGCCTGCTGGTACAACACTTGAAATTTCATTGAGAAGATGCAGCCATAATGCCTAAGGGCTGAGCTTTTCTGTGCCATGGACACTGGCTGAGTGACCAAACAGGACTCCCAGTCTGTGAGCATCCTATGAGAGTATTTGCCAGGACTGTAGTCAAAGATAAGAAAATTCTTACCTACTATCCGTGCCAATGGTTTGACTTTCAGTCTCTTGGCTGCCTCTGTAGTCATCAGCACCAAAGCAGCTGCTCCATCATTCAGAGTACTGGCATTGGCAGCTGTAACTGTTCCTAGGAAAGGTAAAGTGTTTAAACAGAGGGGAAAGTGTGACATAGCTCACACACATCCTGTTAATGCTTTCTGTCTTACCTTAGGCCCTTGAACATAAGGTTTTAAGAATATGGTGGTATCTGTTGCACTGAGTTAACTAAAAATTAGTTGGGTTTTTTGGGGGTTGTTTTTTTGGTTGGCTGGTTGTTTTTTTACATCAGTTTGATTAAACAAGTGCAATGACATGTATTTGTGTATGTATTCAAGTAGTATCTCTTAATCCAAGCAAGCTCATGCTGTTGTGACTCACGTTTCTTTATCTTAGCAGACATTTAAAGAGTCGTGGACTCTTGGGCATTCAAGCTCTTGTCAACAGTACTCTTTACTACAACAAAGTATTCCCTGCACTTAGTAGAAAAATAAGCAGTTAAACAATATTTACCATTTTCTTTTTGGAAAACAGCTTTCAGCTTTGGAACTTTACTAAAATCAACACGTTTGTATTCTTCATCTTCCTTCACTTCTGTATCTGGCTTTCCTGAAATTCACATTTGGTTTAGTATTTTATAGGACAATCCATTCTTAAGACATTCTAACACACTACTGTCATTCAATGCAGCCTTACTTAAACAGCTTCATTAAAAAATGTAAACACATGTAAAATGCATGTCAAGAAACATGCTTACAAAAAGTGAAAAAATATTCCTTAATCCAATTTATTCACAACAAATCCTTAAGGTAATTAATAGGGAAATTAAAACAGAGACAGATGTCTTCAAGCCATACTAGCTAAATTCAATAGCTACTCTTCCACTTTACCTAAAGAAGGGAGACATGGTATGTAACATTAAAGGAAAAAAAACCAACAACAAACCAAAAACAGATCACAGGTCACTGATCACTGCTCACCAGAAAGCCTGCAGAACAGAAAATTCTTAGCTCATCTAAAATTACTGTTCCCAAGATCTGCTTGCTGAAACAACACAGTTTGCACTGAACACAATGTTACAGCTTTCAGTGAGAAACACAGTTCATTTTATCACACCTATCCATAATACCTTTTTGTGAAACAGTGACAGGAACTATTTCATTTTTCAGTATTCCTGAATCCCAGGCTGTTTTGCTCTTTGTGTAAGAGCCTATGGCATAAGTGTCTTGTTCCTCTCGTGAAATAGTAAGCTTCTTTGCAGTATTCTCAGCACAGTTGCCCTAGGAGAGAATCAGATGTATTATTAAGTTTGGTTTTTCTGGAGTTTTAAAGTAGAAATGTAACTGAAAAAACTCAAGCAGCAGATTTCCAGAACTGAATGTGACCAATACTTGGTGTCCATTTCTAATTTAAACAGTCATGATCAAACAGTAACTTCTGGTATTGGAATATGATCTTCAGAGTTAGCAAATGTTTTCTGGAACCAGATTATTAAAGCCATGAAGGAACTTTCCTTAACAGGTGGGTTTCTTAAAAAACTGCATGCAAAAGTAAGTTTTAAAATACTTAGGGCTGATGTCTTCATTGTTCAGCCACAGAACAGTATGTTCCCATCATCCTGCTAGGGTTTTCATTCCATTATTAGCTTGCCTGTTCTAAAGGTTACAAGAACAGGCCAACACACAAGGCTTACTGAGCCTTCAGGATCTGGTACTCTAAAACTGTACAGATAAAAATGTGTACCTTTTGTCTAATAACTAGAATGAAGTAAGTGGAATGAAACAATCATATTTATAGATAGGTCAACGTAATTATACAATCATAAATCATTACCAACACTGTCTAGATACCTGCTGACAAAACAAAACAACACACAAAAAAGGTTTGTTCTTAAACAGGTTTGTTTCCACCTCTCATTTCTGTAGACTTAGTGAATCAGCACAAAACCCTCTACTACTGTGTTCATCCAGTTCTCCAAACAACCACATTCACTTCTATGCAGTTAAAGAACTTGAAGTCTTCATAGCACCAACACCTTGGTCTATTGCCAAAACTTAGACAAGAGTAAGTTCCTGAAGCCATCAGATAGGCCGCCCTGTGTATTCCCAGTTTGTTAACAATGTTTTCCACACAACCTACAGCTGCTCTAATGAAGACAAAAGGTTCTGAAATGTTATCCCAATCTATTAAAATTTTGTGTATTATAACCAACTCCTAAACGAGTTTTTCCCCACATACAGGAGCTAGCAAAGCCACTATTTACATTCCTGTAAAAATCCTCACAATCAAAACCCATTTTAGCTGAAATGTGGGAGTGGATTTCAACCAACAGCCTAAGCAGAGTGTGCTACACTGCAAGAAGAATGAATCACACAGGGAAGCAGTGAGGTCTGTATCAAATACATGGATCACAGTAGAATATTCTTCATGATGTGTTTTCCTGTACAGCAGCAAGAACTCTAACTGATCAATCGTTAAGGCCCTACAGTTGTGAATTACCACAGGCAGAGGGCAGAAACAGTCACAAACTGAAAGCAGGCTTTTTCTTATCAAACTGTTCTTCCCTGATGCTTGTTCTTCACTATCTTCCTATCAGTTGTTCTCCAAACCCATCCTAAGTTTGCAGTTGTTGGTCCACTTTTAAGTGACCATGCTGATAAGCTGGCTCAAACCTTCCAACAGAAGATATGAGATATGTACATTGGGGGTGGGAAAATAAACCTGTCAGCTTGCTGAACCTCACAGAACAGGTACCCTCAGAGACACCAAGGGCCTTGATTGCTGCCTCCTACACACAGAGCAACAGCAATCTAGCAGTGGCAGAATTTTTTTTTTTTTTAATCTCTGCTTTAGGCTATTCAGACTTCAATCAGAGACAGATAAATATTAACACACAATTTGCTATTCTGTTTTTGTCTGCTGTCTAGCCCCTCCATTAGAGTTACTGCAGGAAGCCTGGAAAAGGAAGAGTTTTTACTCCCCTGCTAATGTGATTCCTCATTTCTAGGTTTGCTAGATGAAGTAGTTTCATAATAATAATACACAAGCTCTTCAAAGCTGCATCAGGTCTGTGGCTGATACTTCACTACTGTACAGGAATATTTACCATGTGGATATGGTTATAAGCATCTGTCAGCCCATCTTTCACTATCAGGTCTTCCAGCTTTACTCCTCCATAAGGTGTTGATCCTCTGCTCATTGTATAGGGAACATTAGACATGCTCTCCATTCCACCAGCAACCATTACATCCTGCTCAAAGGAAACAAGTTAAAATTACTCATAATGCAATGTATTCCTATGACTTCTTGTAGGAACAAACACTAGCAAAAGCTTAAGTGTGGACACTCTGTATTCCTGAGGAGTCTTCAAGAAAGAGGGGGAAAAAAAAAGTCTTCATGCATTTAAAAATTAAATAGCATGAACAAAAGCTGAAGATAGTTAGTCCACCCTGACTGAACAACTGAACTTCTGTCGTGTACACAGTTTCAAAAAGCTGCAGGAGCTATGTCAGTCTCTTGCACTTCAAAAGCTTCCAAGATCAAATTATAGGTTTTATTTTAACCACTTTATTTTCTGTAAATTTCTCATTTTGGCTCTTCATTTGCAGCTCCTGTCCCTGTGGAACAAGCAACAGTCAGAACCTAAGAAACCAATAAGAAGAGACAGCGAGATTTACGAATACTTGTAGTTTTACATAATATTGTTGCATCTTAATATGCAAGGAGACTTATAATTTGGTTTTATCATCTGAAAAGGCCAGGAAAAAAAAAATGTTAATGATTGCTGACTTGAATTAAGCTGAATCGTTATGGGCATTTAGAAATCAGTGTTCTTGTCAAGTCATACAATTGTTTATATAATGATGTACTGACTCAGGCCCCTGGGAACCATCACTGACTTTCATACCACAGATACCTCACAGTTTACAACCAGGAAAACCAAACAAATACCAAAAATCCCCATAATTAATAACTAGCTGAGTCTCAGCTTTTGCTGAGACTAGCAGGACAGCATGGATGATAAGCTCAGCTGAAAATTCCAGTTCTCTTCAGAGCTCATGGCCTGCACCTGTCAAACCAACCAAAGTCACAACCACTATCATAAAGTCATTGGATGTAAATTACTAAATCCAAACGTAGCTGTTTACACAGACGTGCTGGGCCCTGATTCAAAGTCCAGTGACAAGACTTCCACCAACTTCAGTAGGCACTGGCCAGAGTGCCATTCTCTGCAGAGCAAGGCCAAAGCAATAAGGAGTTGCTTAACTCAGCTATACTGTTATTTTCAGAGAAAGGACAGGAAAATGTAAGTATTTTACTTCTGTTCTAAAAAGAAAGAGTAAGTACATGTCTCACTTATGAGCCATTTGTAAACCAAAAATATATATTGAACTGACAATGCTTTCACTTCAAAGAAGGGGAGTTGTTGCCAAATGCTTTGATTATGGAATGAAAAACAAAACCAAAATGTCTTTGTTCACATTCACACTTTCCCCACATTCTTTGCTGCACAGGATTTAATGGCTTGACAAAGATGTTGTATTCTCTCTTCAGTCAAAACACTTATCCAGCAACAGTAGTTTCTGCTTCTAATATAAAAATCCTGATACATATTTAATGTACTTGGAAATAACATTGCTTTAGTATGAGTATTTCATTCATTGAAGTATTTAAAGTGTCTGAAAGTCAGTACTAAATGTGTTTCATCGAAAATAAAGTCTATAAAAATAATTGAGTTTTCAAACCAGAAAGCTTGAAAATTCCCTTAGTTATTTTTTGGGTGTGGGACAGGAGGAGGGGTGGAGGAACAGCAGTATGGAGAGGATGCAAATACCAAAATAAACCAAAACTCACCTTATTTGCTCAGTTCTAAAAATACATCTGACAATTTCCTGACTATAATACAATTTTTTTCTGTTTTAAACCAAAACACACTTAAGTGATTATAAAATCAAGGTTGTATAAGCAAAACAGAACCTCACTAATTAGATTTATTATCCCAAGCCAAAACATAGTCCCAAATCAAAGAGCACAGTCATTAGTAGCACAAGATCTACAACACTATTTGTGGGGGTTTTCCATAAAACAGAATCAAAACTGACATACCTGACTCCCACACATCAGGCTTTGTGCTGCCATCATGATTGATTTCATTCCTGAAGCACAGACTTTATTGACAGTTGTAGTAGGAGTGCAGATTGGTAGACCTGAGTCAAAGAAGTTGTACAAACAACTGTTATTTAAAGGGTAGACTAATACTTCATTGGTGTTTCAGCAAAATTTCATATGGGACCAATTTTTATCTAAGCCCAGGGTGTCCAGTGTGTGCTATTTAACCTGCCAGGGCAATTCATCTACCTTCACCTCTAGTTCTTATCCTTCTTGGAAATTCTTGCTGTTTCTCCCCTCTCAACAATAGAATTCCAAGCAAGTGAAGAATCAGAGAGAGAAAAGATTAGAGAAGCAACTCCAGAACTATTATTCCTCCTGTCTCCCTGATCCCTGCCTCTAAGAAGCATTCAAGACTGAAAAGGCATAAACAAACAGTAGAACTTAGCAGCTGGCAACAAGACAGACCCCAGAAGTATGGGGACTCTACACATACACAATAGAGAACAATACCAAAAGTGCTAGATATCAGTGTCATGAGTGGTTCTTGTTACTGGCAGTTTATTACAACAGCATTGGGCTCTGCTGTGTGCAGAAAGAAGAGGAGTGTAATGATGTGCTCTTATCTGCAGTTGAAGGAAACTCACTGGCCCCTTATCCAGTCATGCTTAAGAGTAATGATATACTGAAGAAAAAAGTCTGTTTCATGAAAGATTCAAAAAGCAGCATCCATCATTAGTGTAAAGTGCTCTGGAATCAGAAGCCTGCTCTCCAGTATTGTCTTCTCCAGGTTGTGCAAACACTGTAGGCAGTAACATCCATTGTGCATATGAAAATTCATTCCTGAGGGTGCACAATGAGGCCCACTTCCATGAGCACAACACACCCTTCAGCCACCGTGGGGACAAATACACACAAGAGTGTCTTGACAAAGGCCAGGCACCACTCTGCTTTAACTCATACACTGTCTACATGAAGACAGAAAACTTTTAACTCCAACATCAAAAGAATGAATACCTGCACCCAAGACTGCTTGTCTTGCTGCAGCTTGTCCTTGTCCAGCCTGCAAGACATTGCCCATATATACTTCTTTCACTTCCTCTACAGGGATACCTATAAAACAAAACGTTCTGGTTGAGGACTAGTTTCAATGGAAGATGTAATTCCCTTTCATGAACCCTCCCATAGAAGCCTTCTGTCAAAGCCTGATGACACATGCCATGTCCAACCTGTATGCTCACAGCATTCATGGACCATGGTGAACTGGTGACCCCCACAGAACGGAATTGCCTTGTTACCCTGCAGAAGAAGCCACAGTTCACTAACTAAAGCAAACATTTCCAGGTCTCACTAGTCATTTGAGAAGCTCAACTTCCATGGATGGTTAAATGCACAAAACTTTCTACCTGCCACAATTATGCCTAAAGAAAGAGTTTGGTTTGTTTGTTTAACATGGGTGAGGTGGGCCAAGGCCATAAGTAGCTCCTACCACCCAGGAGATCTGCTCTCCTGCTGCATCTCTTACAGCAGCCCTGGTTCAAGCTCTTGTAAGATGCTGTTTCAAAAAGCCAAATTTTTAGAAAATGAACCCTCCTCCCTTCCCAAAAGACTTTTTTGCTAATCTGAATCCATCCATAGACTCAAAAGGGCATTCCATGTAAAAAAAAAAAGGGCCACTGGTTTTAGCACCAAGTAGCCTTTGCATCAGCTTATGTGTGCCATAAAACCCCATCCCAGAAAAACAATTAGCTTGTTCAATCAGATTTGGGTTAGCACAGATATCCCTATGTCATATTCTGCTCCTAGAAGCAGTATTTAATTCAGACAAAGCCCAACAGCCAACTTTATACACCAATGGTATTTAAGTAAAGACTTTTAAGAGTGCCCCAACAGCAAGAAGCACAGGGTCTTCTGTTACCAAGCAACCTAAGACAGTCTGATACTGTTCTGAGCCGCTTGAGATCTTCTTTGTCACAGAAGAAATATTTACATATACCTGCTCTGTCGATTGCTCCCTTAATTGCAACAGAACCAAGTTTAGTTGCTGGTAATGATGAAAGAGATCCTTGGAAAGATCCAATCGGTGTCCTTACAGCACTTGCTATCACCACCTCCTATGAGAAGCATGGAGTAAAAGTCACAGTCTCTCTCACACATGAACACACAAATTTATCCACTTCTACTCTTTCATTCACATCACAGCTTCCCTTTTATCCTGCAAGTGTTCCACAGCACCAAAATAATCTTTATTAACACATGCAGCAGCCCTGGTTCAAGCTCTTGTAAGATGCTGTTTCAAGAAGCTAAATTTGTAGAAAATTAACCCTCCTCCCTTCCCAAAAGACTTTTTTGTTAACCAACTTTGTCCAACACTACCAAACAATTAGCAAACCAAAATGAAAAAAGGAAATCTGATTGTGATTCCAGACTTTGCATGAAAGCATTACTTAGGCACAAGCATGGAGATTTTTTGGTGATAACTTTGAAAAAGCTTCAGCAACTAAGAAACAGACTCAGAAGAGTGATGTATTGCAGTCAGACGGTGCTTTATACTTACATTTAACGTACGCTGTGAGGCATAGCCACGGGCTGTATACTTCAAAGCCTGAAAACAAGAAAGTCCTGAGAACTTCATGTACATTGGATAATTCTGGTCATTACTGAGAGCTAAATAAATACTTATTAAAAATAATAACTACATAAGGATATCACAAAACCACCATCAATTTCATGAATCTATGAATGCTTTCTGGTATCATGTCCACAATATGAAAATTTAGTCTGTTTCTCTCTTCATTTGACAACTTTCAACTAATAAAAATACTGTGTTTTTTTTTTTTCCCCTACTGCTTTTCAATTAGTTGTTTGGGGATTTTTATCTCAAGTTGTAATAGATAGCAGAAAGTTTAACTTAAACTTCCCTCTGAAAATGAATTATGTCCCTGCAGGCTTCAATAACAGGGCTTTCAAGGGTTAGAGTCAAAAAAACTAACTAGCAAAATAATATGCCCTTACTACACTATGCCTGAAGGTTACTTTTAAACTGGACAAACAAGACAATACTCTTCTAAGTGTAGCTGGTATCTGCTAAAAGTGTTCATGCTCTGTGTCAATTACAAAACCAAAACCAACAAAATCCACTTTCTACAGCTGGTAGGACATAACTTTCAGCTTTGCATATGGCAATATTGCTAACTCACGTGCAACCCAGGGAAGCGTGAATGCTTCACCTGCTCCTTCCTTCCCGGTACAGCCTCTACCCGTGACAGGCACACCAGGCACCCCCAGCAATGAAGTCAGTAGTGCCCCAAAGCAATCCGGTACTATGGCCCTGCGGGCTGGTGCACTTAGTATATCTCACCTTACGCACCCGGAGGCACTACGTTTGCTATCTGCTTCCCCTCCTGGCCCAGGCTAGGGAAAGCCTGGACAACTGCTACATATCCCTATCGTTGAGGAGAGTGACGCCTGGACATGGGGCTCTGCAGGGGACCGTATTACGAAGGCAGAAGCTGAAGAGCTCTAGCCAGGGCTCTGGGCAGCCCGCTGCGCCCCCAGAGCGGACAGGCAGCTGTGAAGAACTGGAAAAAGCCTCTCTAGAACGCGGCTATAGGTCCCGCCGGGCTTAGCGCGGCTCCCGGCACAGCAGCCGAGGCGGGGCTGGAGCTAAACGCCCTTCACCGACCAAGCGGCTCTGGGGAGGCGCAGGCCGCGGCAGACACCGGCCTCCGCTCCCCCGGCCGCGGGCCCCGTTCCCTCTCCTCAGCTCGTTCCCGGCCGGAGGCTTGCTTCCTCCCTCGTTCCCACCGTGCCGCAGGGGTGAGGCGAGGGGTACGCAGCCGTCCCCGCCACAGACGCGGGTGTGACCTTGGCCAAGTCGTTCCGGGCCCGGCGGCGGGGCCAAGGGTGCCTATGGGTGTTGGAAGAGGGAAGTGCCGTGCCCGCCCCACACGCCGCCCATCTCACCCGCACGAGCTCCGCTGCCGGTCGCCGCCAGCCCAGCATTGCCACTGCCACCATGCTGCCCACCGCCACCCCTCACCGCCTTCACCTACAGACGGAGACGCCCCGCCCGCCAGTTCCCATTGGCCCTGCGGCTGGGGCGGTACCAAACCCGTCCCTGCCATTGGCTGGGCTGCAAGGCGGGTCAGGCGCCGGAGTGGCTGAGTCGGGGAGGGCGGTGCCCGGCGCCTGGGTCTGGACAGAGCAGGCGGCTCCAACCCTCGCTTGTGCCCAACAGCTGCTGCGGCCGCAAAATCACCGCCCTGGTATCCAAACTGAACCTCTCCGGGCACAACTTCAAGCCAATTCCTCTCATCCTGTTGCTTGTTACTTGGTAGAAAAGACGGTAGTTTGGGGTAGTTGTAGAGAGGTCTCTTCCCCTAAGCCTTCTTTTCTCCAGACTAAACAACTCCAGTTCCCTCAGCTGCTCCTCAAAAACTTGTACTCGAGCTCCTTCACCAGCTTCATTGCCCTTCTTTCCATCTCAAAAAACAAGGTGACATTCTCTGTGAACTGGGCTGCTGCACACTCTTTAGCACAAGCAGTTGTGTATTTGTTACTGATCAGTCCTTCTTACCTTCTCCTCAGCCACTCTTTTAATTCCTGAAGGAGTTCGCATACCCTCTGTTACAGTAACCCACAACTCACCTGCTGCATTCCCTGAAGCTGATATCTACAAGCAGCATTTACTTGCACCTTTCCTTCTCTTCAAGTGGGGAAAAAATGCCAAGAAGCATCCCTTGGATACAGTATCCGTAAAGCGCGAGTATCTCAACAACTTGTTACTTGTTGTCCTAACAGCGAAAAGGAACGGGAAGCAAGGGCAGCCTGCTACCAGAGATCTGAGTCAAAGAACTGCCAGTTTGCAAACTGCCACGCACACTGAACAGTCACTCAAACCCAGTTATTTATTCCAAACAGTTCTAACCTTTGCATATATCAGTAAGCACAAACGACTGGTGTAAGCTGGTGCACTTAAAGAAAACAGGAGCTGAAATACAGAAAGAGTCACGTTAAAAGGCAAGGACAATCAGAGGAGAAAAGCATTTACAGTAAAAGCACTCCTTCAGGCCACCAGCTGTTCCCAGATCCCTGTTTGCTGCAGGACCAGGTACCTGACAGGCCCAGCAATCTGGTGACAACACCAGTAATTTTCAATGACACTCAGTGTAAGACAAATCAACCAAAACATTCAGCAGTCTAAGTACATCCTAGGAAGTTACACTGAGACATAACCCCTTTAAAAACGCCATTAACAAAGCCAGGCACCTCCAGCCACTTTCAGCATGGCAGGCTTTGATGAATTCAAACTGAAAGAGTACAGCTCATCTTTAAATAGACTTTGGAAGACCAAATAGGTCTACATAAAACCTTAAATAATTGAAAAATAATAACAAGAGAAGAACTGGAAGTCTTTATTTATTTTTGTAGAACTCTGATCGTAACAGACTTTGGGACTTGGATTCAGGCAAATTTCATACAGTGGCATTTTTCAGGAGCAGCACCTGAATTTCATTTCAAAATTTTGTGGGGGAAGACACCAAAATACCTCGCTAAACCAGTAGGCTTTTATATTACATTTTTATTTTGCAAGAAAATAAATTATACAACTTAAAAAATAAAATTCAAAAATTAAGCAGTACATCAAAATAGTTCTGCTGGACTGCCATACAGAAACTACCACCATTCCAAATTGTACAGCATTATCATCTTGGTAGTGGCACACATTCAAAATTGTAAATACCATACGTAGATAGATATTACGACTCAGGAACTCAAGTATGCTCAACACTCCAGACTACATATAGTGTATATGACAGGAAAGCTTTCATGTCTTGTTTATTTCACAAATATGACCTCAAAGAATTACAAAGATAGCATCCCAGTCATTTAGATGAAAATAGAAAACAGTCTGAGTTTAAGATAGCAAATCCTTCTGTAAAACTATCAAATCTTTTTGCCAATTGTGTCTTTAAAATTTGCACTTGACAGGACAATGGCATCCCAATGCAAATAAATGGAACATGTGAACATTCAGAACATTTGTATTAACTTCAGAAAGGTGAAAACGAGAAAGTCACATTGTATTTGTGGAAATTGGAAATGCAATTGCATTACAGTTGTAACAAATGAAAGATAGATGAGGAGAAATAGAAGCTAGGGACACCAACTGTGGAAAGAGGAAAATGGAAGACTTGAGAATTGAAACCGAGATCGTCATCAAGTTGTTGGGACAGAGAAAGATTTAACAGTATCTCTTAACTAAGCCCAATAAGAGTGCTTCCCCCCACCCCCTTCAACACTAGATTTCATTCCATAGCTATTCACCGTGGCAGTGTGTGTGGCAATGTGTTTTTTAGACAGAGCACCTCTTTAAGCTAGGTCTTTGGACATTTATATTCATAGCTAAAAACTGCAGCCTTAAAAGTGCGTCGTTGCCATATTGCAAGTGAAGAATAGTTCATTTCCATTTAGATCTGAACTCTACCCTCCCCAAAAGAACAGTTTACCCCAGGTATCTCCCTGTGCCCCAGGTGATACTAGTTTTAAGTGCATACTGGTGAAAGTAACCTGATGAAGGATGCTAAATCTTAATCTGCATCTCTTAACAAATTTGCTGGTGTGAGTCTCAGATTTAATAAAAAACCTGACATCCATTTCTGGTATACATCTAAAGAAAAAAGACCATGTCACAGGCACATTACCAATTCTATTTCTGCATCCCAGGTTTTGAGAAACATATAGATAGCATTTAGTTTGTATTATATTTATTAGTTGAGGGAACACGTAGCTCCTTAGCTTTTAGCAACCTGTTGCTTTCTGCATACACCTCAGCTTCCTAAACAGCTCTATCTGAGATGCTGCCTCTTACACTTCTCTCTCAGATCTAAATAAATGGCTTTAAAATCAGCATTATCCCCTTTGCAGCAATTTCTGCATGACAATTTCACACCTGTTCTTCTCTGCTTTAGGGCTGGAATTTTTTCTGTTGAAAAGAGTGTGCTCAGACTGCTATGTTTTCCCCCAGTTACCTCAAGTGACCATTTATTACTTCTACGTTACAAAGACTGAAAGTCTCGCAGCACAAAGTTTTTTATTAGAATTTTGTTCTCTAATGTTCAAATAGTTTTACTGGTTAGCTACACAGAGCACCATCTGCTTTGGATTCTGAACTGCAACAGCACAGGGCCAAGAGAAAAGATGCAATACTTTTAAACAGCATCTACTTTTGAGTATGGATAACAGCACGTAACGTAAGCTGTGGGATTTCAATCAACTCTAACTGGCCAGGTCTTGATTTCTCTCCATCCCTCATTCATGAAACCCTCACTACCAAAAATTTTAGTCAAATAGATGTCCAAATACACACTGTTCTCAGGCAGTCACATTGGCATTTACACGAGTAATAGAGCACGCAGCCTGTTGAAGGGTGCAAACAGCCATCCTTGTAGACTTTGCTTTTAAACCACTCTCACTGTATACTTTACTGCAACCACGAAAGCAAAACTCCTCCTCTTACTTACTGGGAAGTCTTCCTTCCTGACTAAAGTTAATTGTGTCCTCTTCCCCCCTTCAATCACCAACAGAGATTGGATCCTTAGATGCTGTACTCCAACTGGTTAATTAAAACAACCCGAAGCGCACACTTGCCATTTATAGACGAATATTCATACAGAACTGAGGAAAGCTCAACTTACCTTTTGTCCCAAGACAGGCACTCTGCTCCAGTGATTCATGTTACCAGTCCAGCACGTGTTGGGACTTTTCAAAGTAGCAGAGAGGCAGACAGTGCCAAACAACTACTTAAGATGATTGAAAACAGAAGAGGTAACATTAAAATGTTGAAATTCCTGGTGTGTATTTGGCACTCTCCCAATGCACTACACAAGGTACTTCTCCTTAGCTTTTCACCATTTTTGTTAGAATTGTATTTCCTACCCTGCCAATTTCAAAATAAGAAGCAGAGGGTTGGTTTTCCATATAAAGATGTTGACTTCTAAGCAACAAACCAGTCCAATTGCATTAACCTTGTATGAATATATATATATATATATATAAAGTTACCAAAGAGGAATTAGTACAGGCATCTTCAAGTGTTATTTTCTTTCTGGGGGAGCTGTGCATTAATTACTCTTTAATGCATTCAGATATATGTAGTCTGACTTAAATATCTGGAATACAAATATTAAATGTACAAGGAAATAAATTTAATATTTCTGTTCAGTATAACAGACCCACCCATGAAAACTGCTTTTAGAGACAAGTATCATTCAAGAAAGCTTTACCTTCTCAAAAAGGACTGTAGCAAATCATCTGTCCAAATAAAGTATATCCACCTGTTTACAGCAAACGATTTAAAAACAATGATCTCTTGCTTAAGGAAAAATACCACCCATGATTTGGAATTACTTTCATATCACTTGTGTCAATTATCAAAATCCAGTTACTAGACTGAAGCACTGCTCTACCCAACAGGTTTTAACTGTTAACAAATACGTATCAGTTGTGATGCATGTGTTTGTCTCTCTCAAATGTTATTACATAAAAAGGATCAAAGGTGGACAGTACATTACTCTGTTGATCCAAAACACAAAAGTGAAAGTGCTACTTCTAGTCCTAATTGCATTTAAAAAAACCCAAAAAACAAAACAAAACTCCCCCCAAAAAACCCAAACCCCAAACAAAACTAATAGCAGTTCCTCAGTGCATGAATATTTGAATATTTTTTTTCCTTGTGCAAGTACTGGTCTTCTAAAAACCCAAACCTGTATTCTTCCTGGTGGGTGTAAATCAAATCTACTTTAAAAAGTTCACAATGGGCTCTTCATGAATGCAAATTTCCCACAAAACAGCATGCTGTTAAAAGTGTGCAACATGAAGGGAATGCCATCATGCTAGCTGAATGAGATTGGCAAAATATAGTCCTCTGTAAGGTAAGGCAGGGATTTTTAATACGTAACGAAAGTCAAAACAAGTCCTTCTGCAGCACAAACTGTGGCAGCTGTCTGTCCAAGCACCCTTCCACTTCTGGTCGCAGCATCCTGCAGAGTCCTCAAATTATGCCATATATATGAAGGTGTTGATATCCGACTCATCTCTTCTGATATATTTGTGCTCTATAAGCCATTCAATTTGCTCTTTTATCATTTTCTTTTGTGGCAAGAACATGTTTTTCAATATTTCTACCAGTTCAGTCTGAAGCTGGGCATTAGTAATTTTCTTCCGCATTTTCATGATTTGGATGATAGCCTCCTGGGGGGTACAAGAGGAAAAACATGTTTCTCTTCTGAAAAAAATGCTTTGGTGCAGTGACAAAGTAAACACAGTATTAAGAGGGGACTCTGAGGAAGCTGTTAACTCCTAGTGCCCAAACACACACACACACACACGATGCAATATTCCCAAAAGATGTAACCAAATAGCAAAGTAAGTTCCAACAGGATTCAAAAGCATCCATTTCATACACCAACATCGAAACGTGGGCTGCACGCAGCTGTGACAGCAACAAGAGAAAGAGGGTAAGGACAATTCCTCTGGCAGCTGACTTGCCTGGGTTCGTAATATTCTTAGCTGGACTATTCCTTCGTTCTCCTCTTCCCGCATTCTCTCTGTGGTGAGCTGCAGCCGGCCGATCAAATTGATCTTGCCCCTTTTCTGAACTTTAGCGTTCTTTCTGAAAGAGTTGTATTGTGTGAAAATAAGCAGAAAATACATTTTCAGTTAAGGAATTCTTGTTAAACTTCAATGACAGCAGCAAGGAGTACCATCACATATCAGATATTTACAGGCTAGCAGCACTGCGGCAAGGACATAGCTGGCTTACAAATCAAAACCTAACACCAATGTCTCTGAACAACAAAACCTGGAAGCACAAACCAAAAAATTAAATCCATCAGCTGAAACTGACAGTGTCCAAAGTTGAAAAGGTACCAGGACTATTTTAAGGAATAAAATTTCAGAGAAATGAATTTCAGTTTAATGATATAAAACTGGGGTTCTTTGGAGGACATTTTTACAATGCAGGTCAGGAAACTGGACTGGTTAATATTCCCTCAAAAGGACTGTCTCTCTAGCAGACAAAACAGGATGAAAACCAACTACTGTAACTAAGAAAGCTGAGGACGCTTGTCAGTGGTCACCCACAAACTTTCTATACAGCCTGTCTCTTCTGTCACGCCCTCCCATCACTTCCCAAAGCTCATGATCCTGATGACAGGAACAAACATCATGGCCCTAAGCAATAAACTAAGCCCCAGGAAAGGAGATTCAACATCTCTCTCTTCCTGTCTTTCCCCCCCCACCCCACTCTCTCCCCTGAAAGATCCAGATGTCCAGCTGCTACTGAGAATGAGGCCTAGAATCTGAGGTTACTAGCAAGGAGCCAGTTGTAATCGCAGTCATTCATAAAACAGAGAGGCAAAACCCAAAGTAAAACATGCTGAATGTAGTACATACCATTTTATATACCCTTTTTGCACTACCTTATGCTCTGAAGGATTTCAAAGCATCAATAAAAGTAGCACTGCAATTCTCACTGAAATAAAGACACTCCTCTCTGGTGAAAACCACACCAAAAAGCCTGGGTTTTGACAGCATACCATATTATTAGGCAGTTTCACTTCCTTTTTAACTTATCACTCTGCTTTTCAACCTGTGTGTGTATGCAATGATCAATACACCACTAGTGCTCTGTTTACATCTTGTTCCTCCTACAGGAGATTTCATGGGCTCATTAGAAACAGGAAGACAGCAAAGCCTCCAAGTTTGCATCTCATCTCTAGGTGTTCAAGAAATTTAGTTTAATAGGAATTAAAATCACAGAAACATTTGTCTCAAGGGGCTGCTGGAACTCATCCAGCCCAACCACCCTTGTGAAGCATGACTATTGCCAAAATTAAGTGAGGCCAGGGCAGCAAAGCATATGTCTAGCTGAATCCTGAAAACTTTCACGAATGAAGGTTAACTTAAAGTGATTCCTTTAGTTATAAAATAGCACATTGTTATTTTACTTTGCAAACGTCATCTTACATTAAACTGAACTCCTGGTTCACCGAGAAGAGGGTTCCTTCTGTAAAGTCTTTGGGTGAATTGACTTGAGGTTCATACAATAAAACCTGACGTTTCAGCTTTGGAAATGCTACAAGAGACTACAGAGAAAAAGGGAGGGGGGAAAGAATGAAAATAAAACACCACAGTTTCTAAATGGAAACAATCACTTTTTAAGAACATAGGTCACTGCTGTGCAGACTGTAGTGAGGGAACCACGCAGACGTGTTGGAGCTGCTAGAGGGCAACACAAAGATACTAGTAAAACCATAGAGGGGACACAGTTTACCCAATATCCTTCTGAAATGGGTTAGTGTAAGTGAAATCATACAAAGAAGCAAAATGCACAAACTCACGGCTACAGAAGTGGTGTTAGGTCTGATCTACGTGATTTCTCTCTTTATTCTTGAGCTAAATAATTAAAAGTCTGGTAGAGCAAACACTGAAGTTAGTTTTAAGCAACACATATTCATGAGGTGCCACTGATTTCCTAGAATCAGACCAGTCCCACTCCATAAACCACAATCATCAATGTGTGTTTTGGGCAGCACATGGTCAGAATGCTCTTGCTGTTTCCAAAAGCTTGTTAGATAATATTGAGTAGAGAGAATATATTAGTGCACAGGCTGTGTGCTCAGCAATACTGCAAAGAGCCAGCATTACAACTGATTAATGAGCAAGAAAGGTGTTCACATCTCAGTTTCAAAGTGTTATCTGACAGCTCTTGAAAAATACTAATCCAGGATTTCAGAGTACAAACATTAAGAAGAAATCTGTTTCAAGAGAAAGGGAAATACCCATAAAGTCCTCCTAAGCTCTGCATCAGGGAGTTCAGTTGCCAGTTTAAGATTTTCAAAGCTGATCTTCTCTCTGGGTCTTTGGTTCCACGCAAACAGCACAGCTAGCTGAAATGTTGTTACCTCCAAGTCATACTGGCCAACCTCATTCTTAAATGTTATCTGTGAACAGAATGACAACCTTACTTATAAGCCTTCCTGAATCACAAGCTTCCTTACTATGATAAATAGACGGAAAGTACAGTCACCGAGACTGACACACCGAAAACCAGACACTTACAATTCCATTGGACATGAGGTGGTGCCAGTGCAGTTTTCTACCACTGTGATTCTTTTTATAAAATTCTTCAACTTCTGGGATGAGATCTTCTAGCTCCGTGGGCAGGGAGACAAACACCTTCTCAGAACTTCGGGACCAGGCACCAGCATTTAGAATTTTAATATTCACAGAGTCAGCTGTAAGGCAATATTGGATTAGACAAATCTCCAAGTGTAACAGATAAACCAAATGCCCTTCTGCTTTTGTTTTTCTGTTGGTTTGTTGGTTTTTTTCTACTGTAAATACAATTGTGGAAGACTGAATTTTCAGAAAGGAGCAGGGTGTCTACCTGCTTAAACATTAAGGTGCTCTATTTATGCACCACTCTGGCCTTCTGCCAGCAACACTGATTGAAATCTGTTTTTTCACGTTGCCTCTGCAGAGCTCCTTAAGTCCTGATGCAGCTTTACAGCTGCTTGTAAGCATGATGCAAGAGTTTTCAGCAGTAGCAGTTCCAAAACTGGATGCTCCTCAGCCTCTTTCATCAGTGAAATTCAACCTCAGAAATCTGATTTAAGTTGTTCATAGGAAGCATCAGCTCTCCTGCTGGCAGACAAAGGAGGAGCACAGCATGAAGCAGTCATGAAGAATGGTGATGAGGGCATAAAATACAGGGGTAGTTCAGGCATTCATCACCTGGTTGATACTGACTCAAACCCCTGCTTGGAATTTATCTACAAGTGTGGGGAGTCTGGATCTGCAAGATTGCTCATAATGAAAACCCATAATAACTTACAGAATGATGTAGCTCCAGTGTCAATTGTAAAAGAAAGTGGAGTACAGACACTTCCAGTCTAGGAGTAACAATGCCCTGAAGACTATGTTCAGCCTGCAGTTGATGTAATTTTTAACTCAAAATTCAACAGAATTATTTTTCACTAAGACAAATGAAAAATAGCAAATAATTTGAAAACAATACCTGGCAACGCAAGTTTATTATTTTTGTGCATTTCTTTGAAGGCCTGATTCAAGTCTTCAGACACTTTGATATCCTGGAACATTCTAGCCAGCTTGTTTACATAGTCTGCTGGCATTCCCACTTCCTGTATAAACAAACAGAACACTAAACTATGACATAGACAACTGTGATCAAAAAGCTTTGTTTTTTAAAATAATAAACTAAAAAAATGAAGAGCATAAAAGTACACAGGTATCATCAGTTTACACTAACAGGTAATATGCCCCTTAAGGACACAGGATGATTATTTCAAAGAAATGCAAGTGCTGAAGAACATCTGCATGCAGTAAGGAACAAATGAATTCTGAGATTTGAAGGAATGTTTAAGGCATGTAAACAATATTTTTATCTACATAAATTTTCACAATTAAAACACATCTCAAATTATTTACATATCTAAACAAGTACACTGAATTTTGCTCATTTGCATATGGAATATACAAAGCCTTCAGATAATAATATGTGAAATATTTTAAAATCTAATCACTACCACTATTAGGATCAACATTTCTCTTAGAAAAGAGGTAAACACTTATTCTCACAGAGTACTGCAAGAAAACAGAAGCACAAGGTGTCCTGAGCAGCCTGCAATTTGAGAACTCACCTAAGCAAGAAGAACATCTAAATTCAAGAGTGGGAATTAGTAACACAAGCAAGAGGCACAACCAAAGAAAGACAGATGTCAGGGTACTTACTCTGAGCCATTCCACCATGTTCTCCTCAATTTCACTATCAGCTGATATATCTAAGATCAGGCGTCTTGTTAAGTGAGCTTTGTGGTATCGCATGAAAACATCTTTATTCTGTACATACTTAAGTACCAAAAGCTGTTGAAAAAGTAGATTTTATTCTATACATGTATTTGCATTGTCAACCAGACAAGTCTTTGAATGCTGATCTAATGCCACTGGAGATTATGAAGCAGAAAGACTACATGATATTGCCTTAAGAGCAACCTTGTTAATACTGTCACAGGCATCAGCTATGAATCTTTCATAGTATCACACCTCAAACTTCTTCATTTGTCAACCATCAAGAACCTTCTCTTAAATCAGAAAAGACAATGATACCTGCATGCAAAAGTCTCCTGTATTACTTTCTAGACTAACATTAGTTACTGTAATACATTCCAGTGATATAGGCATTAATTTAGCATAATGATTTTTTGAACTGACACAGATACATGAAACACTGCATGACTTAAAGATTTAAACACATATGCACTTGATGACAAACACTTTCCCCTGTTACTACACCTTGCATAATTGCTTTTGAAGATCATGGCCTTGATCCATATAAGGAAATAAAACAAAGTCAGCCTTCAGAATAATCAAGAAGTAGAAAGCAAAAACATACCACTTCCTTAAGCTTTGCTTCAATTTCTTCAGAGGTCAGTTTTTTGCTTAGTGGTGTTTTTCTTAGCAACATGTCACAGTAATTAGCAAGAAGCTCAGGACATTTGGATTCAGGCTGCGTTTTCAATCCAACACTAAATAAAAGAAGAACAATGTATCTTCAAAATGTATAGAATCCTGCTATCCTGGAGTAGGCACACAGTTAACAGGACAGATCACGCTCTCTTCACCCCCTTGGCAAGGATCCTGGTGGTGAATTCACATCCTTGTTAAACTAATGAAAAATTAGGGATAACTCCTTTTTCTTCTTGAAAGAACAAATACTACCAAGCATTTTCAGACAGCTTCCACAGCTTGATCGTTCCAACTGCTTTTAATTTTAGAACTCTAACAATGAAGGATTATCTTGGCTATCTCTATGCAAAGGATACAAAGCAGGGGTCTGGTCTTTTGTGAAGGTGTTCCTCCAATAACAAAAACAGCAAAGCTAATCCCTGTTGAGGCTTACCATTAGTCCAAAACCAAAGAGAGAATAAGCATAATATTGAACAGATAATGTACACCCATCCATCCCTAAAAAGAAGTAACTGGAAAGGAAATCTGGCAGCCCAGTTACTTAAGGTTTATTTCCATAGTAAATCAGACTACAAACTATAGATAAGCAATCCCAACCACCTCAATATATAGATTCCTACTCAAGTGGAACAACACATGTGAAAATTTATCAGTTATCAGTTAACTGACTGCTACTTCCTCTTGGCCGAGTTAGCAAGTAGCCACTGTGAGTTTAAACAGGTTGCTATTCACTGATCCACTGCCATGTGAAGTCTTTTATCAGAGGCTGAAATTCCATAATGCAAAGAACACAAAGGACTTTTAAACTGTTACTTTTTGAAGAGATATTTTACAAGAGAAGCTCAATACTTAATTTCAAAATCTTGATTCATATTAAGGTTATGCAGCTTACCCTTTTTGCTTCAACGGCAATTCAAGTTTAAATATTGTAGCATCATTCACAACTGCTTTGTATGCCTGAAAAATCATTTCAGATTATTAGTGCTTCACTCAATTTGTCTTTAACACATGAATCACAGAAGTTTTATATCCTTTTAGATTACTGTTACATGAAATTAATCTAATTATTTTATTAGCCCAAAATTTGCAGATTATATTTTCAATATGAGAGTTCAAATCCTCTGACTCAGTTTCCCATTAACTGATGTTTCTGTGTTTTGCTCTTTTCCATTAATGTACTACTTTCCTTTAAGGAAAAACTTAGGAAGGGATTTTATGGAGCAGGTTCCACATCTGAAGTCATGGGACTACACCCAAATATGCAGTAAATTCTAAACCTATTGCTAAATCAGACATTAAGGCACTCAACACAAAGATGATCTTCTGATGTACTCTACAACATTACAATGCTTAACACAAATGCAACTTCATGTATGACTACAACACAAATTAAAAGCTCATCAGTTCTTTCATCAATATTTTAGTCTGCATTTTTACTAGAGTAAAAGCAGCTTCTACATTTAACAGTGAATGGGCACAAAAATTTCAGAGATATCATAATATGAATTACAACAATTCTTAAACTGAAAACACATACCTTATCTCTTGCAGTAAGAAATCTTGGATCATCTTGAAAAGCTTCTTTAACCAACTTACTAAATCGATTAAACAGTGTGAGCAATTGCTCTACGTATTTCTCAGAATCCTAAAATTAAAGAGGCAAAAATCAAGTAAAAAACCAAGGCTCCAGACGATTCAGTGCTTGCATGTAATTCCCTTATCTGTAATAAGTCTCTTCAAGCCTGTGCTATTATGAGCGAGCATTTTATCTTTATTCTCTGTACTGAAGAGCTCTACAGCACGTAAGCCTCAACACACACTTCCAGGATAGTGTTTCCAATATGCAAATAGAGATAGATATACACCAGAAAAACGTAACTTCACTTTAAAATATTGTATCATAAATTAAAAAAAAAAATAAATCAAAAAAGGACCAATAAAAGGCACATCCTAATTGCTGCAAATACTCAGAGCCAGAGAAAAAGATGATAAAAAGCTGACAAAGAACAGTGAGAGAACAAAAAAGATTTGATTTCTAGAATGAACAACCACTCAGACTGAAAGGAAATTTCAAATTTCATTAGGAAGTCAGAATTTTGGAAAAAAAAAATTGATGATGCCTTTTTAATTAAGATGCTAACACAATCCTACCATATAAGTATCCAATGCTCTTAATCGATAACCTTTTCTTTACTGCAGATAGGATCCATGTTTTAAAGCCAAAATTGAAGATAGAAGGAATAACAAATTACACCAAAGATATTTAAAACTTGCAGTGGTTCAAAATTTGATGTTTAAACAAAATCTTCAAAAATGTATTTCCATTTGTATGTCCCACAAACAAGAGTCTGAAAAGTTGTTTTTTCATTGTTGTTTTATTAAAAACCAATACACTTACAGTAGTAATAGTTTCAGCAGCTGCTACCATATCTGCGAGTCCAGCACTAACAATATGTTCTTCCAAGTCCTTTAGCATAGGTTCTATGCCATTTGGAACTTTATCCATCAGTGAAAACATTAAATGCAACTCTGAAAGATACAAACACTGATAAAGCCACCAGACAAAGACCTGTATAAACCCCGATTCTACTGTATTTCTGCTAGGGATCTCTCAAGTGGAACACTGAATATGTGAACAGATAATCAAAATCATCACTTAAAAAGATATTTTGAATACTGTCCTAATTCTAGTCCTACCAGGAGATTCTTCTGAAGGTAAAAAAGAAATATTTACTGCAACATAATACTTACTTACGCATTAATATCAGAACCTTGAACAAAAGCCCCTAAAGTGTTCTCAGTATAACTCCCATAAACTCCCTGGCAAAAATGGGTCTCTTTCAGTTGGAAGCCTACAGGAGTTTATGCACACAACTGTATGGATTCAAGCTATTATTTTTTAAGTTACCAAACAGAGCTGCCTTTGTGTATCTTCAATACCATCTATGCCATTTTCGTTTTTAATTAAAAGCATGCCAAATCCTAAACGAACCAACACTGACTAAGGTTAACAGTGTTTTTCCTGTTTGCCCAAATAGTTTGTTTAGTTTTTCTGAAAGTTACCAGTTCATAAATTTTAAGAATTGATATGATTTGTCTACTTTTTATGAAGGTATTTCAAAACTTTTTCAAAAGTAAAAAGGTATCAAAACATGAATAATAATCTTGATAAAGGTGTCCACAAAGGAACATCTGGATTAAAGCCACCAGACTGTCTCTGAGAGACAACAGAGATTTGAACTTAACACAGCAAAAGACTCTGCTTAATGAAGCAGAACAAACTGCTCTTTTACTGATTCTTTCTCTGATAAGGAAAAAAAAAAAAAGAGATTCACTTAGTTCCTCAATGGTATATCTACTGTGTAAGGGGACAAAAGCCAGAGGCCCTCTTTGTTTTCTCCTCTGCAATACTTCCTGTCACCACTGAGGATGAAATATGTGTTACCAACTTTTGAATCCCAACAACTGTTGCAGAAGTAAATCAGAAAGCAAGGCACAGAGAAGGCAAAAGAGTCCTTTTAGAATATAGCAATGCTAACTGAAGAACGGAACCTACAAATAACCTTCGATAAGAACCTCAATGATACCCGACACAACTCACAATGGGATGAGATTTCAGGAACCAGAAAAAAATGGAGTCACAAGTATTCTCTCTGCAATTTAAAGGCACTGTGAGTGATGGCAGCACTGTCTCACATAGGCTGAATACAAAAAACTCAGCCAACTTTTACTGGATCTTTTAATCTGTACTTTAAAAAAGGATGAGAGGGAGGAAAAGATGGAGGGAAAAAAAAAGGAAACAAAAAGATAGATTAAAGGGTTCTACATCTGTTTAAGGAAACAAAAAGATAGATTAAAGGGTTCTACAATTGTTTCTGTAAACTAGTGATGGCATGAATTACTCAAGAAAAAAAATTCAATGGTTTTGCCTGATAAACAGTGGGAAAGGAAGACTTCAGATGCATCCCTAACACTGGAGGAACCCAAATCCCCAAGATTTTTCAAAGACAGATTTCAAAGTAACAAAAGCAAAATTGGCTTTCACTGGAATTTCTCTCAGAATACATTATGACACTGAAAGGTAAAGAAACCTGTTCTGTAGCTGTTGGTGCACTTAAACAAGTTCTGGTTTCATTTTGTATTCATAAAAGCCAAGTGTACTTTTGATTTCTGTTATGAAGTACTTCAAGAACAAAATTCAGGCCTCCCATCCCTAATACACAAGCAAATAAAAATGCACTACTCCAATTCTGAAGAGCATTTGCAAGTTATGACACCTTTTAAAGTTTTCAGTTGGAAAACATTATGCCTGTGTGTAAATATTAAGTTCTTAATGGAACACACCATTTTACAGTAGTGCCTAGCTCATAGCCAAAACATCAGTCCTTTTTTGTTAGATGCTGCTCAATAAAGAAAATATCATGAAATTCTTTGGGGTGAATAGTATCAGAAAGACACAGGCATAAGGAAAGTACTGCAGAGGATACTATCAGATGTACATATTACTATGGATAGCTCTAGTCTTTAAATAAATTTTAAATTAGCTGCATCTGCATCCTTCATTAAAACATTTTAAACAGCATAGGTCAGTGTAGGGAAAAAAATAAAACAACCTGCAGTATTCACAAGGCAGACACAGCCACAAGGAAAGAGAGGACTGTGTGAATTCTTCAACAAGTTTCTAAAGAAAGGTGCTTTGGATGCTACAGATGAACCCTTTTGAAGCTCTGCACTTACATAAGCCTCCAGTATTCCCCCAAAGACTGTAACATATACTCGTAAGAAGTTCAGTGGCTTTCTAGATTTAGCTCTGGACTACTGCCAGAAATCATGCTGCTAGATGAACAGATCAGTATGACATAGTTTTGAGGTCAAATATTTTCTGAAATGCTAGCTTTAAAAGTCTGTATTTTCTACGCTGTTCTAAGTCATAAACCACTTTTCACATCTGCACAGCAATTAAAACATCATGTAGACATTAGTAAATATTCCCTGGCTGCAAGATAGAGACTTTAAAAAGAAACCCTGAAAGTTAACCTGTGATTTCAGCTTCTATTTTGCTTTCCAATTTCCCTGGTTGAATTATGACATTTTAATGACTCCTCTAGTTTGGTTTATCATATAGAACCAACAAAGATTCTCCCTGCTTTTCATAAAAAGAGCTTTGTAAAGAAATGCTTCACTTTTTTCCGGAGGGGAAAGGGGAAGTGGGGGAATGAAGAGGAATTGTGAATATTTATCAGAGTTGGTCATCATGATGAAAATAAGTTGTGGGGAAAATAAAGAAAACAGAACACAAAATATTCTCCTCCATCTAGTAAGATGAGAGCTATTCTGTCATTCCAATTAGAGTACTGTACATATAAATTTCAGAAGTGATAGAACAAAATACTAACCAATGCCAGTCATCTTTGGGTGGGATAAAATTGCCCACATGTAGTAACATTTTATCTACGAAACACTGCCACCGGCTATTAAAACCAGTAATCTGATACATCTACAGACAAATCTATTTTTATACAGTTAATGCTGAGTTCATCCTGCACTGTTCTTGAAGCTTCACTTACTTTCTGTTTCATTTCGTTTGATCATGCCTTGGCATTCAGCTAAAATAGTCTCTTTAAAAGATGTCACCAGGGCATTGACGCAGCACTCCATTAGCTGAAATACATTAAACACAGAATTAGCTCATTTAGCCATGTCAACACTGAAGTCTGATCTGTCTCAAGTTCACCATCGTACAAAATCTAGCCTGTTCTCAACAACTATGCTCTGTAAGATAATTCATTCATTCACTGATTCATAAAAGTATGACTAGTTTGAATAAAAGCTACGCAGGAAACCATGTTTCTTCAAAATGTGCAGGTTAGGAAATGTGATAAACTGTCTTCTAAACCAATAATGAGCTTAACGTTTCTGTCACCTCTTCTCTCTCAAGGGAGCCATCACTTTTGGAACATCAACTACCCTACTTAGTTTCCAAGTATACATCCAAGAGCTAAGAATAGTTCTCATTCCAGTATACCCTATTTGGACCAGGATGGTTGGCTGGAACAAGAGGGTATGGCTAGATCTAGAACAGAAGCTGCTTGTACAAGTCAGGACCGCCTCTCTTTTGTCAGCTTCTTTATACAGGTCACAACTTATTGCTGTACAAAAGGAATGATTTACAAGTTAACGAAAGACACAAAATACTTTTTGATCCACTGCAGAAAATTCAGATTGGAAGGGTATTTGTTTAGAATAAATAGTGTTTCCTGAACTAATTTCAACACCAACAATTATAAACTATTCATTGCAGCTACATCTTCCTCCAGAATCTGAACTCTGTAAAATATTGCTCAAGGGGGAGAAGAGGAAGGAAAAAAAAGAAAAAAATCCATTCTTTATATTAAATGGCCATGTTTCAGCATAACAGGAAATCTAGAAAAGTTTTAATGACATTTCTATTGCTCCTGTTAATTACAATGAACAACTCTTTCAGGTATTCCAAATGAGCCCTTACCTACCTATTTATGCCTACTTATATATGCCAGCCTATTTTCAAGCATCATTCCTATTGAGTGTTAAAAGTAGGAAAAAAAACATACCCAAATCAAAATGAAAGACTAAAACTCAACTTGAATAAAAATCTGCCCTTCCATCTCAACTTTTGATCTACATTCACTGTTAAAACATCTGTAGAAATTATAAATTGCCAGATTGGAAAGTAATACAGATTTTGCAAGAAAAAATGTAATGGGTAATGGAAAACCTAACATCAACAGTTTCATATCAATCTACTGCTACCAAATAATACTGTAGCACAGATAAAATAAAAACTGCAATGTAACACTACTATGTAGATATAAAATACATCTATTTTCCTACATATGATACTTACTGCTTCTACAGAGTTACATTCACGCCTTGTTTCTAAATATCGTAGTGCTCTTTTCTCCTCTTCTTTTAGTTTAGCATCTGCCTGTGCAAAAGTAGAAGAGCAATCATTTTAAGAACTAACAAATTCAGAACACAGTTACAACAAAATGTTTACTTACATATTTCATATAATTCTGTACACCGTTTTGCTGTAAATAAGAAGGAGCCTGTGTTCTATAAAATCTCTCTGTGGAATCCAAATATGCCTTTTCAAAGTTATCCCGATATATCTGAAGTTTATCTTCAGGATTAGAACAAAGGTTAACTGCAAAGAGAAAGTTCAAACTTACTCTTAATTCTTGGAAATTTATGTGGCTAATAATAAGCAAAACTCTCATTTAAGTGAGTCTTGTACTAGCAAGTTGGATTGAACAATTTGAGGTATCCTATAAATTACACTCGGATCCCTAAGGGGTAACCAAAATTGTCCAGTTGTTGCTCTGAAAACATTTAGATCAACTATAGAAAACTGGACAGAACTGCATACCTAGCCCCAGTATTTTAGGCATTCAAACATGGTAACGAGAAATACACAGGTAATTGCAAAATTTAAAAGAAAAACAAACCAAACAAAAAACCCAAACAAACACTATTTGCAGTATTTGGAAAAAAGTTTCCACCTTCCTCTCAACTGTTATAGAGAAATAAATAAACAAAGTCCTTAAATGGAACATGCTTTCAAAAAAAAGAAAGAAAAAGAACTGGACATCTACAAAGCCATCTGAGAGCATTAGCCACAAGTTTAATTCAAAAGGTTGCAGATCTTTGAAGAAGAGGCAGGCAATGGTGAAGTATCATAGAAGTTTCAGATACGCAGATCTGTTTTGCAAAGGAAAATAAAGGACAGTCTTAGATGTAGCCTGTTTAGCATTTCTTCTTCAAACTGTCTGAAGAGTCAGAATGGCATGGAAAGGAGCACAGATGTAAGGTTACATCTGCAACCTTAGAAGGTCAAAAAGTAGTTTTCTCTTTGAAAAGACTGATTAAGCAGTAACTGACATATAGTTAGATCACTTAAAAGATGGAAGTTTTTAAACAGAATTGCATTCACAGAATTCACACACCACCACCACATCAATACAAAAACATGCTGAAATAAAAATTCCAACTCCAGCACCACAATTTTCAACTTTGTATGATGAAAATTCATTTATTAAAGCAAGGAGGCAACCGAGATTGGTCTGTGGAACACATACCATATGATTCTCGAACTCCAATAACAAGCTGAGAGTCGAAAGCTTCTCCTAGTCTTTCAGCATGAACTAGCTTCATTGCACTGTCCTGAAGTCTATTTTTTATATTTGAAAATATGGATTCATTCCATGTATCTAGCATTAGCTGTGCATTAGGAAGAAAAGCAAACAAACAAAAACCTGTCAGAAAGGTAAACTCAAATCTTGAGTTTGTGCAAAAGAAATACAAGAGACCAGAAACAAAATCAAACAATTGATAATGTAATTTTCAGATTATATACAGCACTTCAACTTCCTCAGAACTTGATCTTGCTCTGAACTTACTACAGAATAATATTCAACTTAAATTATAAGCTTACTTTACTGAACTGGACAGCTAGGGCAAGCACTATTTGATTCATATATTATTTTCAGAATTCTGTAGTATTTCCACAGTTCCCAGTAATCAGTCAAGTAACTTTTCCAGCAATGCAATGTGCTAGTTGCAATTTCAGGGGGTACTTCTGAGCCAAACATCCGATGTCACTTTATAACTGATGTACTCTGTTTTTCTTATAATAAAAGACTAAAGTAATTTCAAGAATTTCAGGGGGCTCAGAACACTGAGCACTCCAAACTCAAAACCCTACTTTGTTTATGTGTTTGATACGAAATAGTAAAAAGATTATATTCACAAGATTTTATGTGTCCAAACCTTTCCTTGATATAACTGACAGTTTGGAGAAAAAGGGGAAATTAGGAGATCAATAGCCATATTTAACTTAAGATGACAATATTTATTTGGTCATCTATAAAATACAAAGATGTGTCTCAGCTAAGATCTTGGCCTAGGGAAAAACAGGAGTAGAAAAACTACTCACTTACATATGAAGTACACTTGTTACTTACAAGTCTAGAAAGAGTAGGTGAATTTATAACTGCCTCCAGCCCCAGGACTCAAGTCATTATTAAAAAACCCCAAACAAACAGAAAGCTCAACAAAGAAGCACTTGAATCACTTGAACAGAACTGTTAATAGTGAAAGCAAAACTGGAGAAACAAAGTGAAACTACTGTGGAGAGAGAAAAAAACAAAAATAAAGGCTGCAAGGGTTGTTCTGACCCTCATGCTGAAGTGATGTCATACTACATGACTGGTGCAATTTCATCTTCAGCTATAGAAGCCCTCCTGTACTACTACTGTAGGCAGAATAGCGTGCCTCACGATACCTAGCCCTTACCTTTCGAACAATACTGTCTTCTACATTAGACTTCTTGTTGCTGCCCTGTTTGCCCATTAAAGTAATCTCTAACTGACAAAATGGCTTGGGCAAAATATCACACTGCGTGAAGAACTTGCGCCACTCCACTATGTATGCTTTGAGTAAAGCTGTATCGTCCTGATGACTCAGCACTCTCTGGAAGAGGGGAGAAAAGAGGTAATTTATAAACAATTTCTGCACAAAATACAAATTGACTTTGCTTATACTGAAAACAACTTCCCAGATGAAATTCAAATATATAGATATATCAGAATAGGAATATCTACATATTTAAATGCCATTACATTCAAGGAAGTAGTTACCAACTCAAGGCACACAGACTCCTTCTAAAGGGTAAAGAAAGGTAACAGTAAACAAGTAGTAAGTTTAAAATTTCCAATTTAACTAATTTTTTTAAGTCATCTGCAAGCCAAAAAGATTAAAACCTCTCATCTAAGGACACGTATTGGTACAACCATACCAAAAAATCCCAACAAAACCACAAAACCCACAAAACAGTAACAACAAAAACCTGGAAAGACTAGATTATATTCTTCACAAATAAAAGTTTAACTCAACAGCATCTACTAAACTTTCAGCTAGTTAACATGCATATTTTATTAAAGCTTGTAAACTACAACTATACTATACGCTGCCTATCATAGTGCCTAAAGAGATGCCTCCCAAACAACCCCCAACACAGACCATATTGAAGGCTACAGCTCAGCACAGCATTTATGCATATAAGCAAGTAAGCTGGATGAAACTTAAAAATCAACATTTATATGCCTGGTAATACAAAGGCCTCTATAAGAAACTATTTTCCTTTAAGCAAAGCCTCAGTGCTGTAAATCTAATCACTAAAGTAAGAACTTACAGACTTATTTCCCTCTTCCAAACCTTTGTCATGGGATTTTAAATATTTTTTTCACTTTCACAACAACCCCTTCTTTTAAACCCCTTATTACAGAAAACATCTTTTGCTATATATTTCACAAACACAAAAATTTCCTTTGAATCTACGACGATTTCAGTCATTTCAGGGGAAGTCCATAAAACAAGTAAACTTTCTGAGTCAATAGCATGGACATTTCTAGTATCCCTACATATGGCTTATTTTAAAGCCACTCATGAATATGTCAGCATAGCTGATAAGAAGGTGAACTATTTTCTTTCAGACAGTGATTTCTTATAGAAAATTTTGCCTCAAGAAGTTTTAAAGTGGAAGAAGATTCCCTAAGTACTGTTGGATAAACAAAAATAATGCTTTTTTCTTTTTAATGTAACACAAAAATCATTCCCAGCCCAGTTTCAAGGATTGCAAGAAAACAATGAGCCAACGCAAATGCTCAAGGCTAAGTCTTCTTTTTGTCAATAGAAGTTTGAAGGGTAATTATGATCTCTACAACATCATAGAATTTCAAACAAAAGAGCAAATGCATTTAAATCCATTGAAAGTCAGAACTATTTGGCTATTTTTATAACAATATAAATAGAAGTTATGAAACATTAAGAACTTACTGCTTGTGCCTGTTTAATAAAATCAAGGATGTCTTCCTTCAGAGCCTGATGGATTTTTGCTGGACCTTTATCATCCCACAAGCAAACTGCATGTACATCTCTAGAAAACAATTTATCCACCTTTCAGTAACAGCTACTCAAATTTTAATGCTGTAATGTATGAGGCTTAAATAGTCATAATTTAAGTATGTCTAAGAAATTAATACACTTTTCATCTATCAATGTCAAACAATACACTGTTAGATCCCAGTGACACATGCAAGAAAGAAATGTTTGGAGAAGAGACTGAAGCTACAAGACAGTCTTGGAAGCAAAAAGAAACCTATCTAAGAAAAGGCTGTGGTCAAGGAGATGTAAAAGCCCAATCTGTTTTCCATATCTATTCAATAATCCTTACTGCATGAAGGACAATTTTAAAAGCTTTTCTTTGACAAAGACAGAAATCACTTGCCAGTAGAAGCATTACTACTTAGCCCATACTATTCTAAATACTCTCAGTAACATGAAGCCTTCATTTACAGTTTCACAATCAAAGCACTACAACATCCTTGTGGAACAAAGGAAACAGATCTTCCTTGTGAGAAATCTGAGCTCAGGATCATCAGATCATTTAACAGACATTTTAGTTAGTTTAATAAGATGACTTTAAAATATTACCACTGTCATGAAATGTTTAAGTTAAATCCTACAACAGAAAAAGTTACCAACCAGCACTGCAAAGCAAAATTCCATTAAGGAGTTTTAATCAACGTTCAAACAAATTCCCGTTTTTCCTAGCTGACAGCCCAGCAAGTGTAACTTAATTCCTACTTTCCATACTAAAGACTAAACAAAGTTACATTCCTAACCATACATCACATATAATGTGGCCTAGTAAGCCTTTTTTTGATTCATTACCTTCCTCTGCTGCTTCTTCCTCCTTTCAATAACAAGGCCACATCTTTGCAGGAAAGCAACTATATAATCTAAAGGTATGATTGTTCCTATTAAACTAATACAGCTATTTTAACACAAAAGCATATTTTTTAGTTTAACTGAAAGGACAAAACTTACAAGGTAAAAAGATCCTCTGACACAGATCAAAGGTCCTCTCCCAGGATTTACAGAGATCTACCTAACCTGTGACATTTATGCAACTTTCACACGTGGAAAAGGTGCTACTGTATTTAGAATGTCACTGTTTCCTGATAGCAGTGAAAAAAAGCAATACTGGAAAATTATACTTAAAGGGCAGGTAGGAGATACCTACAGATTTTTAATTGTTATTAAAAGGCTTAACAAAGAGCACTGTCCAAAAATAGGAATGCAGGAAAGTGGGATCCTTTCCCTCAATATCCTCAATTTAGCCATGAAGTTACTTAAGTTCTATTCAGTAACTCAGCTACAAGAAAAATAATAAATGGGAAATTTCAATACCAACACAGAATTATTGAACTAGTTACTAAAAATGAAAGCAATGACTCAGAACTGAATTTGTACCTCAACTATACCGTGTCTCTGGCAGCTGCTATAGCTGAGACATCATAAGATATTAAAACTCATTACATGATAAACTACCTTTCCTTTTGGTTGGCAGAAAAGTGTGACAGGTGCAGTAAGATAGCTGTAAAAATAATCACTGCGCTGTCCTCATCGAAAAGAGTAATAAAGATACAGACTGCAGTAAGACTGCTAATTTAAAAAACATTTTTGTGAAAGATTTTAGAAAGCAGGAGACACTGCAGATTTAAGCTACAATGGTATTTGTGGGAAAATAACTACTGCAAGGCAAAGATTATTTTAGATATACTTTTGATACCTATCTTGTAACACTTCCATATTACGTTGGCAAAGGTCACATAATGTGCTTTGAGAAAAAAAAATAAATTACCTAACAGGAAGCAACTTCTGGCTTTTTGGAAGGAGAAAAATGGCAGAGTTTCTAGAAAGTACAATAATGCAAACACTGTCCGAAAAATATGGTATATATTATTCTTAGGGTATAAAACTTCAAATCATACCAGTTAAACGGCATTACCCTGTTAGTTCAATAACATTAAGTTATTTTAGAAGAAAGTTATTCAAATCAGAATAATGTAACATTCAAACTGGCTTGAAATGAACTTACTGCCAAAGCAGTAAACATCATCTAATTCCAATAAAGGGTCTGTGGGCAAGTATAAAACTTGTTTAGTATGAACAGCTATAGTCAAAAGCTCTGCTGTTCTTTCTCCATTCTCTTTTCAAAGATCTCATTTTCAGAATATCTCTACTTTTGCACATTTACAGTGATGCAGGCACACTTACCACTTAACAAACCTTAAACTAGTACTTTTGTTCTGTGTTTTCCCACATAGCTCATGTCACGACTTCTGTATCAGCAGTACCATAACTGTACTCTTGTTAGCAGAAGGATGTCAGATACTAAAACATTACTTACGAAAACAGATCGAACCATTGCTGTTTTGTGACAGACTCCTGACGAAGAAGTTTCAGAACAATAGGGCGCATAAAATCCCATTTGTCTTCAAACTGAAGCGAACCTTTATTCTAAGAGGAATAAAAAAATATATTGTTAACAAAACAGTTTATTGTTTAAAGTTATTTTTAAGGACTGCAGTTTTTATGGTTAACATCAAAATATCTTCTTCTCAGAGGTGTCTCCCATAAGCTACCATTTGAGCTACACCACCATAGGTGAACAACACTTTTCACAGTATTATTTTTAACATTGACAGAGTTATTATCTGTTTCTTAGAGAAGCAGATTGACAGCTTCTTCCTTTATTCATTAATAGCTACAAATGCAACAGTTGTAGCATGAACAACATGAATGACGCTGTCAGCTTTGTCACTCCAGCCAAGGCACACGCAATTGAAGTCATGAGGCCAACTTGCAAACCACCATTGAATAAATAACCATTACCAAAACAGCATCCATGAATCAGGAGTACCACCTGTGGATCCTGCCATGTACCTGTTTTCTCCACTGTGCATTTGGCATCAGCAGCAAAGAGGGAGGAAGGAAGCAGAGTAATGTAGGAGCTGTCACATCCCAGCCTCTCTTCCTGTGGGTTAACTGGCCACAGGCAGTTTGACAGCTGAGACTACAGTTGGTGCAGATAAAAATGATTTAAAAACCTAATCCAAGATTATTTTTTTCAAACCTATGATACAAATTAAGAGGAAAGCTAAAGAAACAAAGTGCTCCCGTATCATTCTGATTATTCTAAAAAAAAAAATCTTACTGTAGTACAGAGGCTGACTTCCATTATTTAAAACAACCCCAAAACTTTAAGAGAAAAACAACACTTCTCTTGAGTATGTTGGAATTCTATTTGGTTAGAACTCCACATTTTTAAAGAAAAACCTGCAATTAAAAGAAATGTTGATTGAGAATCCTGTGGCAAAAAGACTACTGGCTGAGTTATCTACAGTGTTCTGTTCCAATGAGCTGCTTGCTTTTGAAGAGATCATTGTTTTGGCTAGTAATACTACTTTTGACACAATTTACTTCAAATACAGCAAATAATACAGTCTAACTACTTGACATTCCAACAAGCACACTGTTCTGCCACTAACATCTCTCCAGATAAACGAGTCCAAGTAGCACAATATCATCTCTCAACCATCTCCAGATTAATACCTACATGGAAATTTACAATTAAAACTGTTACTTAAAATTCAGAATAAACACAGTTTGGAAACAGTATCCCCTGCTGCTCTTAAGTGCAAAGAAGTCTCATCTTCAAGTTAAGCGATGAAACAGGCATCACAGTAACTTTTTTTACAGCAGCAGCACCCAGAGGCCTCACAGCATCATCAAACCGTTGCAGCAGGCAGTGAATAGGGGTCTTCTGGAAGCATCCCCTGTTCTTTAAGGTTTAGAATTCTTTAATACTGAAAATAAAGTTTTCTGATTCATACAGTTTTGCCTCTTCGACTGCAAAAAATAAACATTTGAACACATCATCTTTGATAAATCATCAGCTACATGCTTCCCCTCCACAGAGCCAGCTTTACAGGTACTAAACTTTGATGAGTTGCTCTAATCTTTTCTATTTCTGTGAAAACAATTAGTTTCTACTTTCAGATATTTCTGTTTCCAGTCCCTCTTTGCAGCATAATGGACTTTGAAAGACCAGCTGCTGAATAGTTAGAAGTTCCCGAAAGGGCATTATAAAATAAGTAAAACCAAACTCCTCAAAGTTTTCTTTCAGAGTAGAGCCCATACATTTTCAGGAAGAGGTAAAAAGCCTGTTCTGCAATTCTGGAGAAGTGCAATTCAGCCCTTTGCTGAAAACAGCTGAGGATAAAACCAGAATGCTCCATCTTTGTGAATATGACTACTTTCACTGGAACATGGGGGGAAACTGCAAACACTGATGTTTACATGATTTAGACTCTGATTACCTAGTTCACGCTAAAAAGCACACATAAAACTCCATGTCAATTGTAAGAACTGTGTGTCCACTCGTAATAAACCTGTACCTACTTAAGAAGAATTCCCCAAATAAAGCTTGGCAGAAAATACCATTATGGAAGTTCAGAATTTTGTTGGCTATACATAGGAGTAAAACTTCTTTTTTAATAATACTTTTTCTTTTACTCCTAAATTAAGCAGCAGAATAAATAAAATTGATGTATTAAAAATCCCACTCAACTAAACTATTCTTCAGTATCAATAAAACAATCCAGTACCTTACAGGCAGATTAGACTTCCATGACCATTTAACACTCTTGTACTGAAATTACAAGAAGAAAAGGAGCATAATACTACCTACTCTGTGTCATCCACATTCATTAATTCTACTCCTTGTGCACGAGATAACCAAATTTTATAGCAGAAGAGGATATCAAAGAGTGGTAATTCTTAGTTGTTACCAAAAATCACATGTATACCAGTGACCTACACAACACAAGGAAAGCCATTTCCTGCTTTGTTGAGCCACCCACAAACCTATGCAATTTCTGAGCTGGGCAAGTTTTCTTCCTTAGCTTCTTGCCTCAAATCACCATTCCCAAGAGAAAGTAAGTCACACCTTTGATTAAATAAAACTACTTACCAAGCCTCCTCTGAAAACATGGATTACAATTGACAGCCATACCCTGGCTAAGTAACCATTCTAGAAGTTTAAAATTTAAGGCTTTGAAAAAACAATTCCACTTATAAAATATTTTGTTTCAAAAGTTACTTCACTAAATTTGTTCACAGACATCTGAAGTCTCATTTTAACTCTAAACTTTACTTGAAATATATACTACTTCACACACTATATTGAAACATATATTACAACTTTCTTCAGACTTACTTTTTCCTGTTCTTCACTCGTAAGTATAAGCACCTAAACACAGTATTTTAGGACAGCAGCTGAAAAACCTCGCAGACTATGCTGGTGGGTGTTATGTAGAATTAGTACAAAGATGCAAGCAGAATTGTTCCACTAGCCAGTTTTGCCAACTTGTGTATAACCACGTAACAAAATATTCCTCTCCGTAACTGTAAGCAAATTTAAGAGAAGTGCTGCAGAAGCAGGCACAGGGTATGGCATAAGAGCCTAAATAAATGTGGAATATAACACAGTAAGGCAATATAACAAGGACTCCATGCTACTGTCCCTCTGAACTTTGAAATGTCTTTGTGCTGCAATACACTGAGGTGACTTCTCTTCCAGAAACTGCAAGAAAACTCATGTATCTTCACATCACATGAGTGATTTGATTCAGACTATCTTGTCACTGCAAAAACAATAGGTTACAAATCGAACACACCTCCCGAAACAAAGCACTCTGCTTTTAGAAGTGTCAGAGTCACATGTACTTTGAGAGAAAAAAAAACTCTACAGGACTCACCTAGTAATGGTTCAGTCCTCTACAGGAAAGCCATGGCATGAATGTGGTGGAGCAGTTCTGCTACAGGCAGGGTATACACAAGCTTAGCACGGAATGGCTAGCTCTTATCAAGCACTTCAGTATTTTCATCAGTTTACAATTTGTTAGCTCTCACCAGGATTCAATCTATGATTGCTCATTGTAATTTTGCATTTAAACAAGGCTACCTGAGAATAAGCTTCTCATTAAAACAATTAATTTAAAATTTGGAAAATTATGCACTAGTGAAGTTTAAAAGACATCCTTTAAAATCTCAGCAGCCAGACAGGTTCGGATGCACCTAGTATATGTTACCACAATCAGAAAAGAGTACTTCAATTCATTTTCTCAACTATGTAGAAAGCTGAATGAGGATGGGGGATAAAATGAGAGAGAACTCTTGCTTCCAAGTCTATCCTAGCAAAACCAGGACCTGTGTGAACCCAGGTTTTGTTATGCAGGCTCATTTGGAAAAACCTTTTCAGATTTTAACACCTCTCCTTTCTTTCCGAGGGATTTTTACTGCACTGAGACACTGGGTTTTTCCCCTAAACACTAAAGCAGAAGTACATTTCACAGCCTCAAACAGCATGAGGCACTGCCAATCAACACTAACATGAGATCAACAGTTTGCTTCTCTGAAAGCAATGTGATGGGCAGAATTGTGGAACAAAAGACCTTACCTACTTCCAAGTCTTGCACTGGCTTACTGTGTCATTATAAACAAAGTGAAATCACTGTATAATCTTTCTTTTTGTAATGCACGACTCATACTTTATTGTCTTTAGAAAAATTCACTACTTAGTAAGCTGTGGTACTTAAAAACACTTCCAGTGACCAAAAAGACCTATTTTAGAATAGGTATCTCTGTATCTGCTTTTTTCCTAAAACACACCGTGCACATGTATCTTGTTGTCAATATAAAATATTAATGTTTCAAAGGCCAGTTGCAAAAACATGACTAGTCAACACGAACACTTCAGTTCAGCAACAGTCAGCTAGCTTGCAGAATCAAGGCCTTTGACTATTTCAACTTCCTATACACCTATTACTCTTTCAAAGTAGCTGAAGTGGAATGCTGAAAAAAATCTCGGAGGCTTACACTGCTTCTACCTACTATGGGCTATACAACTATGTCTCATCAAAGCATGCATTGGTAAAAAGATGGGACTAAAACATTCATAAGTAGATAAACTGTCTTGAGCGCTGCTCTAGAACCATCCTCTTCCACAAAAAGCACATTTCTTCCTAGAGGACTCTTCTCTTATCAAAAAATATGTTCTCGGATTCTTCCATTTAAGATTTTTATTTAAGTTTTTTCTGCTTAAAAATCTAACTACCCACTTAGGCATGTAAAAAAAGAGAGCATCTAATTAAAATAAAATCAAATTAGTTTCAATTTTATTGCAATTTCAAGATTTTTTGGAAAGAAATACATTTTTAATACTAAAACCTTTTTTTAGACACCAGAAAGAAAACAAGGCTGTCAATGATTTCTCACTTCTTTGCACATAGTGTCTCCATAACACAGCTAGCAGTTTCTGGCCAAATCTATGTATCCAAAATAGGTCAGATGGTGAAAATGTAGGCAGCACTTCTTCAGAACAACATTTAACTATAATACGTAGTGCTGAACATGTACGTGCTTCTATACTTTTACAAATTTTAAACTGCTAACTGATAAAGTTAAGCAGACAGCCTTCCTAAGGCCTTTCACCCTAACTACACTGATATGTTCTACAAACGCTTAGTGAAGGCATTACAAAGAGTTGTTTTAAAGCAGGCCTGTCTTCCATGTGCTGACATGGCCTCAGAGGCCACATACAGTCTTCTCCACACACATGCCACAAATATCAGGACAGGTCTGATACTGGACTGTCATATTGAAAACTTCTGTTCAAATCTGCAGCACCTTCGGGTGACTGACATCTCTCATGAAACGCAAGGGAAGTGCTTGAAAAACATCTGACTACAAAAGCAAAGCTGCTTAATGTAAGCAAAAGGCCTCCAGGAGTTTTCATTTAGAGAAAAACCGCATTTTAAAAAGCTATAACACAGCGGCAAACCAAATAACGACACCAGCCCATCGCGAAGATATTTTTCAACTCTTTGTTTAACTAAAAACTCATTTTCCGTACACCAAGGGCTTCTTAAATAAACAAAGGGACGACACCGTGCACTGTCTAATAGCTCGACGCAACCTTGTTTCCCAACGACGCGTGTTTGGGAAGGGAGAGACGTGGGGGGAGGGGGTACTGGCAGCCAAGCGGCCACGGGCCGGGCCGAAGCCAGCGGTCCCCCACCGAGCACGGGCGCAGCGCCAAGGCCGTTCACCTGACGGAGGGCCGCCGGCACCCCCGCCCCCGGGGGACGACAACTTCGGGGTGCGGTGGCCGCGGCCTGCCCCCACCGTCCGCCCAGCCCAGCCCAGCCCAGCTCGGCCGCCCAAGGCACCCGTAGGGCCCAGCCGGCGGCGGGGCAGCCTTGGCCGCCCAGCCCCCGCTGCCTCTCTCTTCCCGCAGGGCCTGACCAGGCCCCGCTCTCACCTTTAGGAGATTAGACGTCGCCATGATCCCCCCCGCGGGGCCTACCCGGCCGCCGGCGGCGGCAGCTCCTCTCCCCGAGCTCGGCTCGGCTCCCCCAGGCCGCTGCCGCTTTACATGGCCCCGGGCCGCCCGCCCGCCCGGCCGGATCCGCGGCGGCGGCAACAGCAGCGGCCCCAGCGCTGGGCTTCCGTGCCCGGGGGCGAGGCCGGCGCCAAACTCGGGGCGCTCCAAAGCTCGACCGGCTGGGTCCTCCGCACGCAGCCGCCCCTCAGAGCCTCATGGCGGCGTCCGCCCAGGAGGCGCTCGGCAGCAGCCCCGGCTCCATGGAAGGGGCCGGCCCACATGATGCGGCGCACAGGAGCCAGCCCCGTCGCCAAGCGCGGGCGCTCGGGATGCAAGCTCTGCCTGCAGCGCCATCTGGCGGCCCGCCGCCGCCTCTGCGAGGGGGAACCACCACCGCCGCCGCTCCGCCCCGCCCTGCGCTCCAGCTAGCTGCCGAACCTGCCCCCGCCGCGGAGAGGCCTGTGATTCCTTGGTTTCCTGCGGACGGAGGGTAGCACGAAGCAAGCAGGGAGCGGTGGATGTGCACTGCTGCTCTCCCTCGCGGGCCCGTGGCGATCCTCACATCAGAGACACCCCTTGCCCAAACCCACTCTCTCTCCTTCCCAATCCCTCACACTTCTCTGTGGCAAACCCCCATGAATTTCAGCCACAGAAACAGAGGAGCAAGTTCATCGTGGCTGAATAATGTGGTTTATAAGCAGAGAATGAAATCTGTTTCTTACTTGGCAGCAGTTTGTGAGCGTGGGCTTCCAACCTGCCTCACTGTCATGGTCTCTACAAGGCCATGGGTGATGCCATATTGACCTCACCAGCCTCCTGCCACCTGGTCGGTCGAAGTGCATGGCAGAGAGCACCCAAGGTTACAGGCACAGAGTGAAGCGAGGTCAATTCCTTACACCCAAACCTCCAGCTAAGCTGTTGCTGTTCCTGCCAAACGATTTCCACAAGTTTTTTGTTTAGTAAGAAACGTTTAGGTTAAGCTACCTTCTAGGAGAGATTTGGAAATCTTAGAGGTTTTATTTACAGAAAACAGAATTTTCCTTTTCTGTTAAAATGCTTAACCTTCACCTACAATGTGTCTTGAAGGAAATTTCGGTTAGCTTTTCTTACAGGTTAGGAAACCTGAGAGTTGATGCCACCAATTGAGCCTGGCCTGCTGCACGCTGCCTCACTGCCTGCCGCTGGGGACAACAGTGCACCCTTCATTTTACCTGGGCATAGGGTGAGGGGCGAGATTTGAAGATAAATTAATATATCTCATTCTGGAGAAATTGCCTGTGTGTGGAAGTAAAGATTTACTGTTGCTTTTACTTAAAGGTGTTCAAGATTTTGATATTTTAGCACCACTAGAACCACCTATCCTGTCCATCTCAGGATGACCTCTTTGTTCTTATGCCAACATTGTCTTTTAGCTTAAATAACTCTCTCTCCCTGATTTTTATTCTTCTCTGATGTATTTTTAGGCAACAGTGCCATTCCCTTGCAGTTTCCTTGCTGGGAAACTTGCACTTTTTGCCCTGAGTTACACTGAGAATGTGCAGAGCAACTGTTTGTAGGCAGAACTTGCAGGAGAGTTTTTGCTGAGGCTGAATTCCTCCCAGGACACAGAGAAGCACATGGCATGCGTTAGGCAAAATGTGGCCATTGTTCCATGCCCAGGCACAAAGTTGCAGAGAACTGCTGCAGGGAATTACATTTGATCTAATTTTTCTTCTCCTAGCCTTTTTCAGACAGCTAGAAATTTACTATTCCATTCACTCTGTGTAATCAGGGAATTAGTTGGTCACAAAGCACAGTACAGTAAAAGAGGATACAACAAGAAAAATTACAACCTCATGTGCTGATTTTCTGACACTTGTTCACATATGCAGCTCTTTTTCAGTGTTCAGTATACTTTGGCTCTCTTTTGTTTTAAAAGTTTATGAGAATCACTCTCTTTTCCACAGAGAACTGGGCAGAGAAAAAACTCATTAAGATGAACAATATTACTGTGAATTTCAATGGTCTAGCTGACCTGAAACTTATGTCCATAATTCCTCCCCTCACTAACATTATAAAAAACCACCCTGCTTGCTGTCACACCTTAGTGACAAATAAGGCTTCTGGCAGTCCCTTCTGGTAAAGAAACCACACAGGGGCGAAGGTGAAAGGGGAAGAAGCCTGCAACCTAGATGCAGTGACAGCACAGAGTTACACCAAACTCTTCCTTTTGGGAGTCTGTCCCACAGAATTAGGTGATCCTTGGGGAGCCACTGGAGTTGAGGAGTCAATAGGCTGTGTCTCTTTGTCAACCCTGTGTCCTTCACACTTTCCTTCATCCCACAAGTCCCATGACAGTGATGGAAATTTCTGCAGGGTCTTAAGGGCTCTGGCAGTGGTTAGTTTCACTGCTCCCCCAGGGATGTGCAGGGATGGAAGATATTATCTGTGTCTTCCTTTCCATCAGTATTTTGTGAGTTAATTTCCCTGGTGATTGAGTTTACTGCTACAGGAGGCTCAGTCTGTGTCTCCACAATTTTCATGGGGCAGGAAAAACAGTTTGCACACAAGCAGATTTGAAGGCACAGCAATGAGGAATCACAGTAATTGAACTATAGCTGAAACTTCAGTTTGTTTACCTAGTCACTGATTTTATTTAGGATACAAAGAATTTCTTCTTGTTTCCCCTGCTCTTAGGTTCTGTAGAAGCTCCTTAGCTGCCAGGAAAGCCTTTAGCAGCCTGTGAAGGTAATCAGGGTTATTCTTAGTTTGAGGTGCCCTTGAGGCCTGTGAGGCTACTGAAGGTTGATGTAAGCTAGTTTACAGCACTGCTCCCATAGAGGAGCAGTCTCTCAGCAGATTACACACTCAGTGTCCATCCCTGAGTAGAATCACAGAGTCATGGAATCATTAAGATTGGAAAAGAGCTCTAAGATCATCAAGTCCAACTGCTAACCCAACACCACCGTGCCCACTAAACGATGTTGCAAAGTGCCACATCTACATAGTTATTGAACACCTCCAAGGGTTGGTGATTCCACCATTTCCCTGGGCAGCCTCTTCCAATGCTTAACCACTGTTCCCTGTCTCTGCAGGGTCAAAAGCCTGCAGTGTGTATATTATATCTGGGGGGATTTGTGATATCAAGTTATTTTCCTGGACACATTTTAACTATGTGTTTTCTATTCCACTGGTTGCTTGTGGGAGCAGCTACTTCACAAAGAAAAGCAATTGCTCTGTAGAGCCATCAGCCCTCCTTCTTTCTCTCCAAGGCTGAATAATGACTGCTGAGATTGCTGTGCCAGCTCTGGGTAAAAGACATGGGTAGAGGCTTGGAGGAGCTGGTGTCATGCACTGGGATCTACAGCTGAGAGAAAAGTGATCTCCCTGGATGTTAATTATGTAAAAAGAAGGCAGTGAGGCATGTACAAGGGACTTGAAGTGCTAAGACTGAAAAATCTGTGACCACAGTGCACCCATCTATCTTTGTTAGGCAACCTGGGTACCAGCAACAGTTTGGCTGTGGTGGAAGGGATCTCAGCACAGAGCAACTGCTATGTGCTTGGATGTTCAGTCAAGCCTATATTATTTTCTGTGACCACAGACACCAGCTTCAAGTTAGACTGGTAAGTCTATCCCACACCAAAGATATAAATGAATAGTATGAACATATGCTACCTCAGCAAAATTATGTATTTCAGGAATCATCTGTTCATCAGACATTTCTATTAACTGCAAGTGCGTAGTGAGAAGGTACAGTAGTGGTTTAATATATCATCAGGATAGACAATGTTTGAATGTACATGTTAATCTGCATTTTTAAGAAGTACAAATAAGACAACTATGTGCACAGTACTTTAAAATGCAGTGAAGTTCTCTTCAAGTTGCATTGACAATACAAGTGGAATCTAGTTAAAAGCTCTGTTACCAGTGTACTAACTGTGACACTACAGGTATAACATTGACAGCACAGATCATTAAGGCTTTGTTCTGATGGTTATTTCTCTGTGCATACCTCCTCTCTATTCCATTCTTCTCCCCATCCCTTCCACCCCAATACACAGGAATTTTTTTCATAGAGAATAAAAAGCTCATTGGCTCCAGAGTATTCAGGAAGAAAAGTTTAAGATAAAATATTTTAACCTGAAAGTAATGAAATGTGTAATAAGTGTAGATTCATATTAATAGCAATACCTGGCACTTATAAAGCTGGTTTAATATTTTTAATTATCTTTTAGTATGGCAGAAGAAACCAGTATCCACACCCCACAGTGCTAAACACTCTAGAACAGGTAGCACACAGAGAAAAATGTCCAGACTGAAGATCACACAGACACAGAAGGTGAGGCACAGGAAACATAAATGCCTTGCTCAGAAACACACAGTGAAACAGTGGTAGACTTTGGGTCTGTTGACTTCCCAGCCACTGATTTTATCTGTTGGCTCATTCTGTCCTCTTAAACAACTAAGAGAAGATCTTCTGAGACATACAACATGGGCTTGGTATCATAGTGGAATCAGTGTCAAATGCATGCAGCCTGGTTCTGCACTAACTTTTGGCATCTGTAGTCACATTGACTTTGTAAAGAGGGCATAAAACACCCTCAGATCAAAACTGATTTGGTGTAAATGACTAAAATACTTAGTTTAACAGAGAATCAAACTCACAGCAATTACTTTGTGACATGCTGAGACTAGAATCAACTAACTGTTTTAACTGGTAATGAATTAAGGCTGATTCCTGTTTATATTAAGGCCTCTGTACCCTCCTATAACAGTGTGACTGTGCCTCAGTGCAAGTGAGACTCAGGCTATTGAAGAAATTAACCTTTCAGTTCTCTTTGAAGTCAATAATTTTAGTGGCACTAAATGACTAAAATAAATGGAACCAAACAACCTGTCTCTATACTATGGAATATTTAAAAAAGGATCATAGAAGGACCTAAAAGTGATCTGAGGGGAAACCAATTGCAAGTTTATAGAAGAAAAAAGTGAGATTGGATAGACTTGTTGCTTGGTCTTGGATATGGAGAATTGTAACACAATAACACACGTGAGTATGCCCAGATAGATGCTTATCAACTCTGGAGATAAGTCATCTTGTTATATTACTACAATAAAATAGAAATAGACTTATTTGGCATTTAAATGCTAGACATATAGGGCATAGTTTGCATAAAGCTAGTGTGTGTCATATTCAGAGGAGCAGGAAGCTGACTTCAAGCTCAGTAAAATGCTACATGATGACATACTTCTATTATTATTATTATTATTAGAAGCTATCGTGTTGCTTTCATAGAATAAGGGTTCTCCAACTTTGCTCTCTGTAGCCAAGCATCATTTTAGAAATTCTCACCTCTCCAAACACTTTATTTGTAATAGTTCGGGGTTTAAAACCTTCATTTTTCAGACAGCTGTTTAACATTTGCTGGTTGAGAAAAAAACAATTCTTGCCCTATTAAAATTTAAGGCCTGGATCCTCATGGGTTGCAGCACTTTTAAACTTATTTTTACTTCTAGTTAGAAGTAGATTTATTTTTTAAAGCTAGTGTAAAATTTGTTTGTGGAAATTAACATAATTCCCTAGGCATCAGCGTGCCTATGATAGTTACCCAGCTCAGCATCTGGCCACCAAAATGTAACTCCAGAGGCTGGGAAATCTGTTTTGTAAACAAGTCAAATAACAGCTGGATCATATGTGATGTTACGTTTAGTTTCATTGGCAAAAATATTTAATAATAAATTTCATTGCTTCTATTCCCCACTTTTGTATACAAATAAATAATCTTTCCTAAAACATTCTTTTTCTTTAGTAAGGCTTGTATTCATAGTCGTATCAAAAGTGTTTGCTATTTGAACAATCTTTCAACTTGCTTTCCTTAGTTATCTTTATTATGAAATTCTACACCATTCTAGACTTTAATGGTCACTAGCAACCCTGTACTTGAGTAAAGAATCACATTAAAAAAGTATAAGGTATAACATTTTCTTGTCCAAAACTAAGGCAGGATAAACAATAGTCAGGAGCTCATCTGATCCTCACTGAGCGAGCCTTGATTTTAAACAGTATTCAAAATACAAAGCCCAAGAGAGGATGTTGTCACAATTATTGCACTTTTACAGTGTCTTGCTGTAAGACCACACAAAGTTATTGTACTCTGAAAAGAAAAAATGCACTTAGAAGTTTTGTGAAATTATGACCTAGACAGAAGGATACAAAACCAAATTACCATTCTATGATTCAGCTATGTCATGATCTAATATTGTTTCAAAATTATTGTTCTGTCATTTAGGTTGGCATCATCTTCTGAACACTCGACGTTCTCTTTGGCATGCTACAAATTCAGCAGATGCACTGTCTTCTGGGCTTTACAGCTTCTTCTGATGAATGTACAACATTTGGAACAAAGCCACTCTTGACACCTTCCCATCCATCCTGTATTGAGATTTCTCCCTTTTTCACAAGTTCATAGATGTCTCGTGTAAGAATTGTAAAGGATTCTTCAACATTTGTGGCATCTTTCGCTGAGGTTTCTATATATTTCATACCACAGTCAGATGACAGTTTTTCAGCTTCTTCTCTTGTAACCTCACGCTGGGACACTAAGTCACATTTATGCCCTACTAACAGGAACACAATCTGAAAGGGCTGCACGTGCATTTTTGCCTCTTCTAGCCAGTCTTTCACATGTTCAAAAGAGCGTCGATTCGTGATGTCAAACACTAGTAAGCCACCCACAGAATTGCGATAGTAAGAGCGGGTTATTGATCTGTAAAGGGAAACAAAAAAGTACATTTTCACTGTATTCGTAAATAGATTAATTTCCCATGTGGCAAACTGCTTTTATCTACCATATGTTCTATGAAACATCTTTGCTTTTTTAAAAACTAATTGGAGTGTATTGATTTACCCTCTACAAACAAAAATGTTCTTTTTTCATTTTTTTTCTTACATTCAAAAGCCACTTTCTAAACATCCTTGAAGCCAACATCTCTGGTGTGAACTTTAAATGCTGTATTATTCTGCAAAGTACTTGTTATTAGCAAACACAGAATAAAAAATATATATATATATATTCACTTGTCAAATACTTGGTGTAAAAGTCTGAGTCCTTCAGTTTTATACAAGCATACACTTCACTTTGTTCTAATCAATTATTGCAAAATGAAATATGCAGGCAGATGGTGAGAAACATCTCTCTCACAGAGAGGTTCAAAAGGTCTTCATCACTGCATTTACTCTTTCTTGGCATGAGATTTCCATGACTGGCAACAGATACATTCTACTTTTGAGCCCTCTGTGTTCTAGAGCATTCACTGAAATAGATTTTAGAAGAAGGAAACCTCTAGTTGAAAACATTTTTAATATGCTCTAGGAGAAGAAAAAATGTTTGTTAGAATATATACAGAGAGAAAGATACAGGAACTATAAATTATTGTAAGTCTCATCATGAGCAATAGAAAGGATGGAGAAGATAAGAAGAGGCAAGGAAGTAACAGCATACAAAGGAGTGTATGCAAACACTTCTTACTAGCATAAATATACAGCTAGTGTTTATATAATTATTCTCCAACTAAAATGGGATGCCCCTATGTTCTTCAAATGAACTCTCAGTCTTAGCACCACTAACAAGTATTTTATGGCTTTGAAAGTTTCATTATTTAAATATATTGCTGGATTTAAATAGAGGAAAATGAAACAAACCTAAAAACTCACAGCAAAGTAGATCTTGTGAAACACAGTCAAAGCAGCAGACTGCTCTCCATGACAACTAATCTCAAGATAGAATGAAATCTAGGGTGTACCTCTCATTCACCTTAGTCTGCATACCAGATGTGAGTCTGTAGGGTCTTGCTCTAGTAAGGTGTTAAAGCTGTTGATCATGTTGTTGTTGTCCATATGGCACTTAGCACAATGGGAGATTCTGCTTAGTGATGCCTTACTGATGTCAAACTAAATAGAGTCAGTAACTGCCCTGTCTGAACTCAAAAGAAATAAACCTCTCAGCACCAGTGTTTGTAGCTTGCTCACCCTTCTTGTGGAAGTGGTGAGAATTACTTCATTCGAGAAGTAATGCAAACAGTGCATATTTAAGACGATTTCTAAGACCATGTATGAAATTCATTTCAAATACAGCAACACAAGAAATGAGACATATGTAAGAATTTTTCCAAAATAATTTCTCAAAGGAAGTAATCTCTCACTTTCCAGAGAATGTGATGTGGCATGCCTTACTTTTGCCCTGGGAATGCCCCTAATGTCTGGGACCAAAAGAAGGGGGTTACTGTGCAGACAGTAGTTTGCCCTGCACACAGGGAACTTCCCAGAGAGCTTTAAAACCAGGTGTTACCTCCTTGAAAGTCCCAATGCAAGTGAACCAGAGCAGAATTGGGAAACAGAACTGCAAACTACTTGGCGTTCTGCAAAATTAGATTACTTCTTGGAATAACTAGATCTTCCCCAAGACCATTTTTACTTGTCATCTGTACTCTTCTCCATTAGCAGAGAACAGAATGTGCAAGATCTTAACCTGTGGTGTATAATGATGTTTGGTACATCAACTGACAAGAAACTCTTAGCAGAAAAACAAACACAAATATTTAAAACTGCTTCCTTCAGTTTGTATCTTCCGGGTATTAGAAAAAACAGTTGTACACTAATGGTAAATTTAAAAGCAACTGACTGCATGACTCATCACTGTATATCCCCTGAGCATTCCTGGGTTAAAGGATGGCTATAATTTGATTTAAAATGTATGTGAATATCTCTGCATTTGCATTCCTTTCAGTCAAGTGCCTTGTCATTGGCCATCCTGTTTCTTTGTCAGCAAATTCAAACTAAAGAGATTATACATTCTTAGTCACTTATTTACAAGTATTTTACAAGTTCTTTGCTGGAAAGCACAAGGAGGATGAAAAATGCTAAGAGCTTGCTGTTATTGTTGTTAATTTCTTTGCTAATCCTTCAGAGGCCTGCCTGCAAAAATATGTACAAAATTGTGACCCATGTAAACCCAGGAAAGTTTTTTATTGCTTCACTGTAATCCTTGTTATTGAAAAAAAACAAAGGGTTGGTGTCCCCTGGTAAGAGAGTGAAATCTCACCTCTTCAGCTGAGTGCAAGAATATGCACAACTGTTGCAGTGGAAGATAAAAGAATCGATCCTGGCCAGTGAAGAGATCCATTTCAACCCTCCTGCTAGCATGCCAGTAATGAGTGTCTGGGTCAGGTGCCACATAGATGGCCACAGATTGGCCTCCAACCCAAGTTCATACCTACTGAATCCCAAACCCAAGCTAAAATCCACATATAGAAGTGGCAAGCACTACAGATACATCAGTCATAGAAGTGAGTGAATGACAGTACCAGTTCATATGTGGAGAATGGCCGTGGCTCTTTTGGGGCAGAAAAAGAGGGCAGTTTTCCTACCTGTTTGTGACAGAGAGGAGAAAGTAAAGGATTTAATAGTCAGTGCAGCATTTAAGCTAATTTAGCTAGACTAAAAATGATAGAGGCATTATTGAAGGCTCCTGTCAACCATCAGTGCAGAGCAGGTGCAGAAGGCAGATAAAACACTAATAAGGGACTGTAGCTGGCTGCCGAATGGCTTCCACACTGCAAAGGCTGCACTGGTGCTCGTAGTGCTGCTGTGCTGGAAGCAGGAAAACCAGGGAGGTGTCCTCGTCTCTTCAGACTGCATGGGAGGGAGAGTTATGGCAGAGGGAAATGCTGCAGGGGTGGATGAGTTCGGAGGTGATGACAAAGTAAGAAATGCAGAGTGAAGCAGGGGCCTGCTGCCGCAAAGAAAAAGGGACAAAATGCAGAGGATTGTTTCTTTAGGTCCAGGACTTCAGGGCAAAGATGTGGGAGGGAAGGAGAAATAGGATAAAGCCACTTGTTACCCCCTAGTGTGATCTGGGAGGGGAATGGTAGCTATTCCCTGATGTGTGTCAAGGGAATGGGTGGGGAAGGAGGAAGTTCCTGGGGGGAGTGAACTGGTGGGCAGTGGGGCGAAAGGGACGCTGGGCCACGGGGCTGGGGGGCATGAGCAAGCGACGGGGTGGAGGGCTGTTTGGGGCACAGCAACCTATTGGGTGCAGTAAGATGTCTTGGGGGGCAAGGCAAAGTGCCCGGGGCAGGAGATGTGTCGAAGGATGAGGGTATGGCGCGGGGGGCCGAGGCTGCGGGGCAGGGCGTGCCCCCGAGGCCGGCAGGTTTGGGGGACGGAAGGGAGGGGGCAGTGGTGTAGATCTCGGGGCCTGTACCTGAACCGCTCCTGCCCCGCCGTGTCCCAGAGCTGCAGCTTGACCCTCTTGCCGGGCTCGATCTCCACCAGCCGGGAGAAGAAGTCCACCCCCACGGTGGGGTCGGAGTGCAGGGGGCCCGGGAAGCGGCCCTCGGTGAAGCGGTGGAGGAGGCAGGACTTGCCCACAGTGGAGTCGCCAAGCACGATCAGCCGAAACTGGTAGATCCAAATAGCTGCGTCCATGGCGGCCCCGGCCTGGCCCGCCTCCGCCTTGGGGCTCTTCCTGGGGCTTCTCCGCGGCCGGTGCCTGCACCGCGCTCCGATCGCCCCAACGCCCGGCATCGGCGCAGTGGGCGGGCGACGGCGGGGGGTTCCGCGGACCCGGGGAGCCGCCCCCGTAGGTGCAGGACGGGGTCGCCGAGCTGGCCACGCCGAGAAGGGCGGCGGCGGGCGGGCGGAGGCCGGTCCCCCGCCCCGCTCCAGGAGCGCACGCCAGGCTCCCGGTGTCTGCCCGGGCGGGGCGGGGCGGGCGCTGTCCCTTCAGCACCGCGGCGATCCGCTCCTGCCGCCGGCCCCGGCCCGCGGGCCCCGGCTCCGCGCCCCCACCCCGGCTGCCGCTGCCCTTCTCGCCGCCGGGTGCGCGGTCGGGCCCGCACCTCCAGCCCACTCTGCGGTGGCGCGGCCAAGTCGCTCGCCAGGGCCTCCCACCATGCCGTCAAGAGCGCGGAGAGACGAGCCCTCCCCCGCGGCGCGGCGGGCAGGGGTGGTGGGAAGGGCAGGGAGAGCAGGGCGGGCAAGGCAGCGCGTCACCAGAGCGAGCTCTGCGGAGGACGGTGAGGACGCTGCCCTGCGGCTACAGCTCATGGCCACGGTCCGGCTCATCCAGCAGAGCAGCTCCTCCAGTCGGCAACAGGTGTAGGGATGGGCTAGAAGGGGATGCTGTGTGTCTGTGTGTGTGTGTGTAAACCAGACCGGCGTGGAAAGTCAGGTGAGAGAGATAAAGCGTGAAATTTGCAAAGAAAAGTGGGAGTAGAAAGCAGATATCGGAAAAAGAGTGGAGGAACCAGAACGGCAGGTGAAAAAGAGATAGGAAGATGAAAGCCAGCTGTCAGGTGGGGTGGGAGCTGGCCAGGGTCTGCCTGCAGTAGTGCAAGCCGGACCAGAGACAGACGAACAAGTATAGAGGAACGAATGCCGAGTGGTAAAGATGAGCTGGGCAAGTGGCCAGAGGGAAAAGGCGAGTCTAGTTACCATCTAAACATTCCCAGAGAGAACCATGCAAACTGTGCTGAGAAAAGGCATAATACTAGAAATGAGTGGGACAAGCACTCTTTGTAGTGGAACAAACTGTATGCACTGGCCTTTGTGAAAGTACCTTTACCTACAGTAACAGAGCAATTCTGTCAGTAGAGATGCCCGCTAGAGAAATTTCTTTGCCCTCCTGGAATCTTCACCTAAGTATCAAGTTATGATAAATCTGTTGAGCAGTAGATTCCTCAGATTTCTTTTAAAGTGTCAGAACCACATGGGATAACAAACATTAACAGTCCTCCGATGGCTGGTAAGGGTGTTAGAGCCAAATAAGCAGAAATCTGAGGACTTTTGGTAAGCAGGATTGCAGCAGCTTCTGCAGACTGAGCTGGGGTGAGAAAGCTGGGGGCAGAGAGTCTGAGAACCAAGCAGAGTAGGCTGGGTGAGCTGGGAAGTAGGTTATTGCTGGCAGAAGGTCAGCAGCAAGAGGATACTCAAATGAATGCACACTTTGACGATGAAAAGAACAGGGAGAGGAGATGGGTGACTTTTTTTCCACACAGCTTGCTGTTTTCCTCTGTTAGTCAGGCACAGATGCAGCTAAACTGTGCCTGTGGTTGGTTAGGGGAATATCTGAAACCACATTTCGTTTGTAACTCTTTGGAGCAGTTTGTTATGATGATTATTCTGATTGCCTGAGACTGTTTTTGTTATTCCAATGTGTTACATGGTTACCAGTGTGAGACTACTACGTTTCCCTCTGTAGTCTTGGGTAGACCTTGCAGCTCCACAGCATACATAAGACCAAGAGAATTTTGGTCCTCCACCTAACCAAGGGCAAGGTGAAGTCAGAAGAGAAGTTTGCATGCACTGCTCTGAAGATGATGTCCTCCATCCCTAAAATGAGTCTGGCTGAGATGTGCAAGCGTGGCTGGCCTTGGGAGACTTGGACAGGCAACCCCAGAAGCTTCCAGCAGAAACTTGTCCTGGCAGTCCAGAATCTATAAAAGGCACAGCCAGGAGCTGTCAAAGGCATTTATCTTGCTGTGTATGCTAAGCTGAAGCTGCAGGATGCTGCCTGCTCCAAGAATTCAGACCCTACAGGGTCCTTTTGGAGTGGCCAGTCAGTCCCCAGGACTTAGTGATTGTCTGCCTGCTTGTGTCTCCTGAGTATGTTTCCTCCTGAACTCTGAGAATTTCTATCCTCTGCTTTCACCAGCTACTCTTGTAAATAATAAATTAAACATAATCTGTAGTTGACTAGTTGCTCCTTTGAGTAATAATTAAAATAAACCAATGTTAACTCAGGTAAATGGAGCTTCAAAAGGGTAAAATCAGTCCAGTTCTTGCAGTTCTATGTAAGACACAACTACAGGTGATTCTCAGGGATCTTTGCTGACAAAAGTGGCACTCAGATCCGAGAAGTATTTGGATGTGAAGCAGAGATGGGAGGTATGTGGTATTGGCAGCTCTGACACTTGCTGAATGTGAACAGGGCAAAATTTTAAGGGGACTTTGCTCGTTCTATTATACCTACCCTGGCTAACACTTCAAAGCTTCAAGTATGTGCTCTCTAGCATAGATGCACAGCAAATTGCTGTCATTTGCAAATCTGGGATGGAAGGCTGGGGATTATTTTTCAGTATTTACACCCATGTTTAACCATACACGTCTCTCTCAACAACAGAAGGAACACCCTCCTCAAACAAGGACATTTTCTAAAACATCAGAGTGTACCTTTGAATAAACAACTACTTTACCACACAGAGACTTCCAGTACTACTCCATTAAAAAAACCCAAAACCAACAAAAACCCCCAAACAAACAAACCAGCTGGCAGTATCTTCCAACAGCTTACATCTATTGAAACTTTCTCTGTGATAAAATGAGCAGCTGTATCAGCATTCAGACCAATGGCCTAGACAATAAAAAGAGACATGGATATCATCTTGCTTCCAGACTGGTCCCTCAGTTCTCTAGGTTCTTGGGTGGCAGCAGAAAGCATAGTTTCTCAGTCTCAGATTGATGGCAGTTGAGAACCAACTACTTTTGTCTGTGCTTCTCTAAACTTCCATGTAATCACGTGTGCACATTCTCCAGGAGCACTGTGATCTGTGCAACCCCTGCTGACCTACCCACTTAGCAAAGGTTAAGAAAAATCCATGCCAAGTGAAAAATGTGAAATGAAGAATTTTTAAATTGAAATGTCTTGGATTTATGACTTAGTGTTGTCATCTAGCTAATAATGCAGTAGATTTGGAAGTTTGGGCCTGTCTGGCTTTTTTATTATTTCCCAAAATTTAAGTTTGATTCACCCTTCATGGGAACAGCAGATTTAAGCTGCTAATGCCCAAGTGGTGGAAACTGTCTGAAGAAATGTCAGGTTCATTTTGCTGCTTTAATGTCTCTGCTTTAGCTTCTCCAGCTCCTCAAAACATACTTACTTTTGATCGCTGCTTCTGACTGTTAGTCAGAAATATTTGTGATGGACTGTGTGCTGTCAGGGCCCCTGTACTCACTGGTAAACTAAAAAAACTGAATGACTTGGGGATATAGTTCACCCTTTTTGTCCATTCCACAGCAGACATGACAAATACAGGTTCCGTAGGTAGCATTTAACGTATGACATTCAAAACATCCCAAGTGAAGGTATAAGATTGTGCTTTGGGTATATGTGTATTTGTATAATGCTGTCATTCTGCAATGACAAGCTTAGCTAGACAGACCAGGCTCTGGAAGCCTGAAAATATTTGCAAATATATTTGGCTCAACTGTAAATGCCATGGGCAAATTGACTTGGCTTACCTGTTAAAAATGAAATGAGCTTTGTAATTCATCAGTGTGAGGTTCTTCCAGCAATCATACCAGAGCCAGCTGAGGCCCTGACATGGTTGCTTCAAGGTGTGGCAAAAGAGAGCCACCAGTCTCATGGACTGAGAGGATACTACCAGCTGAGACAATGGAAGAGACTCCCCATCAACTCTCCATCAATCCCACTACAGACTCAGAGAAAATTACTGCCCTACTGAGCATGGGACTCATTACAGGAGGTTGGTAAGAACATTCTGGGGTTGTGCAAGGCTTACTATGGGAGGTTTAGGGGAAAGACCAAAGACAGGGGAGGGGCAAGATTGAATTGGACCAGGGAGGAACAAGAGGAAAAATACAGAAGAAAGGGCATAAAAGGAGCTAGACATATATAAATAGGTTACTGGTTAGTATGCTTGTGTTGAAATGCAGCAAGAGCCAGGGTCTTTGCCAGCCAGGACTCCAACCTGGGAAGGATGTTTTTGGTGTGCCCAAGGACACAGTCAAACTGTGGCAATGACCTGATGATGATCGAGAAGTGCAAAAGTGTCCAGAAGTAACTGAAGGAAGAATCAGAAAACAACAAGAAATCAGAAAACAGTGTAATCGTCAATGAGGTATTATTTAACCAACCCCGTGAAGACATGGAAAGTACTGGGATAACTGGACTTTTCAGAGGGAGGACCTCTGGCCCTGCTCTTGGATGCAGGATCATGTCTGCAACCTCTGAGGAGTTCGGTGAGTGGAAAAAAGCCTATAGAATCCCAAGACTCACCCATAACCTAAAACAGGGACCAAAACAGATGACTTCCGAGGGCACTGCTACTGATAGAGGAACCACCACACACTGACCCAAATCTCCTGCACTGTTCATTGCCTTACAGAAGGAACTGTGTGTAATGTGTGGTGAGGGGATGGGAAAGCAGAAAGAGAGTGGTGACGTGTGCAGAGGGAAGAAGAGGTATTTTTTATCATGATTTGTTTGTACTCCATTAACTACTTCTGTGAACTCCCTTCCAAGAAGGTTTCACTTCCGCTACCCCTTATGAGTCATGTTGCACTACCATCAGGGATATTGCTGTCCCTCCAGACTAGACTGTTCTGGTTTAGACATAAATATGGACAAGCCTCCCACCAGCGAAGTCCTGCTCCTGATCACAGCTAATACATACTTTGAATTGAAAGAGAAACCCAGCAGATCTTCTGACCCTAGGAATGGAAATGAAAACTATTCTCAACAGGTCAAACCCTCACCCTGACACCTGTCTCAGATCTCTCAAAGACCATCTGAGCATCTTTGTTCTCAGCTCTTATGTCCCAGAATGTGCCTGAGTTCAAAAGGAAAGCTCTCTGGTTTTGGAGGAATAGTTCAGAAATCTTTAGGGATTCTCCGTGTTTAAATCCTGGAATGCTGCTACTCTCAAGTTGTTCTCTTTTTATCTACTGAATGATACAGCATTGAAGAAAAGGAAGATTCTTAAAGCTGCCTTCTGTCATAACAGACAGAGGTGAGAAGCAGCACTATCCACTAGAGGGCAGTGAAAGGCTGGGGAAACCTGAGCTGAAACCAAAACCTTAATTAGAAAGATCTTGAGTTGCCCGAGACTGAAAGGAACTAAGTTCGGCGTAACTGGCAGAGTTTTGGTAGCAGAGGGACTGTGGGGGTGACCTATTTAGGAGATGGTCGTGGACTACTCCTCAGACACAGCTCCTTCCAACTTGCTTGGCAACAGACGAGACCAACCTGTCGTGTGCCAAAACTTGAAGCAATCACAGAATGACAGAACGTTAGGGGTTAGAAGGAACCTTGAAAGATCATCTAGTCCAACCCCCCTGCCACAGCAGGATTCCCTAGACCAGGTCACACAGAAGCGCGTCCAGACAGGTTTTGAATATCTCCAGAGAAGGAGACTCCACAACCTCGCTGGGCAGTCTGTGCCAGTGCTCTGGCACCTCAACTGTGAAAAAAAAAATTCTTCTATTCACACGGAACCTCCTATGCTTCAGCTTACAGCCATTGCCCCTCGTCTTGTCACTGGGCTTCATTGAGAAGATTCTGACCCCATCCTCCTGACACACACCCTTTACATATTTAAAAGCATAAACGAGGTCATCCCTTAGTCTCCTCTTCTACAAGTTAAAGAGACCCAGCTCCCTCAGCCTTTCCTCATAAAGAAGATGTTCCACTCCCTTAATCATCTTGGTGGCTCTGTGCTGGACTCTTTCCAAGTAGTTCCTTGTCCTTCTTAAAGGACCAAATTCATATTGCCAGGAGTTTCAAATCTGGACCAAAATCATCTTGCCAGGAGTTTCTCCCTGAAATAAAAAATGCAAAGTCTTCCCAAACTTTGGGAATATTCATTGGGCTATATTTCCTAAATAATGTGGAAAGCTTTCAGGTAGAGTACAAACTGAGTTCCCCTAGAGGAAAATCTAAGCAATTTGCTGGGCCTTTTCAAATATTATTTTCATAGTCATCAGAGTGATCAATTAAAAAAAAGATCAAAACTATTCTGTTTAGCCCAAAGTGCAGGAGATGTCTACGTTATTGTAGGTTGTGGCTGCATAGTCAGAGGTGTTCTATGCTATTCCATGAAATCACCAGGAGAATATGACTGTCTTGAGAGAAAGAAACCTGTCAAAGTGTTGAAGAACATTTTCCTTTATTTCAGGGACAGTTTGGGGACAAAGAAATCATCCTACCAACATGTGCTAAGTAGATTTAAATTCTGATGGTCCTTGAGTGTTATTATGTCTGCCTTCCTGAGACACAGCTCATGGTTTGAAGCTGTAATCTCTAGCTTTCCCATTAGCTCATTCAATATCATTTATGTTGGTGATAGTGCTGGAAGACTAAAGATTTGTGAGAGCTTTTGTTTGTACTGGGTGCAAAGCCACTGTTCTTTGAGATTTTACTAGTTATTACTGAAATTAGCCACATCAATTTACTTAGAGACAGCAGAGCCACCCCTGCAGTGCAGTGCAGGGTATGTTGGTGAAGCCATAAAGCATGTTTTTGTATTGAGAACCTTACTGTTATGTTTCTCAGATTATTTTTTTATAGCTAATTTTAGAGAATAGTAGAATATTTTAATTTTAAAGTTGTGATTTCCTTCATCTCTAAAACCTTTTTTTTCCTGTACATACAGGATAGGAAGGAACTGCTTAGCTATCAGGGCTAATGCCCTGCTGCCAGATAGGTATCTTGTTTCTGCTACTCCTGTGGCAAATCTGTTCCAGGCCCTGATCATCCTTATAGACACAGGTGTCTTGCAAATATTACTAAGGAACAACCTTCCCATCTTCAGCGTAAACCTAATAATATTTCATATATACATATTTTTCTGATAACTTTGTATTTTATTTGAAGAAGCTTCTTTTTCTTAGGGTTTACCCTCAGTGCATTTTTGACAGTGGTCCTATCCCATCTCAATGTCTTTTGCAAGACCAACAAGCCAAGCTCCTGTGGTCTTCTATAGATCCTTTTGCATCTTTCTTCACATTTTTCTTGAATATGAGTAACAGGCACATAACACCATAACTCAGGAAAAAGTCTCCCCAGGACTTTGTGTAGCCTAACACATCTCTGTCTTAATTTCAGCTGATGCATCCTAGAATTCCATTTGCCCTTTGTGCAGCTACTAGGCCATTTCAGCTCATGGTCATTCTGGGACCATCTTTGCCTTAGTTTCCAAATGATGAGCTTATGATGTAAATCTTAGTTACTAGTTTCACAATAAATGACATTGTGTTCTGGAGTGATAATCTCTGTCCTGCAATTCAAGTTCCCAAGGCTACACAGTTCTTCCAAATAGTTTTCAAACATTTTAAACTGCCTTCTAACAAGGAAAAATAAGAAGAAAATAATGAAGGAGAAGAAAAAAGCCTACAGTAAATATTGCTTTATTATTCCAGTTGTTTAATTTCACTCACTAATTTGACCTTTGCTTCCTTCCTTTATTTTTTTAAGAGAAAAGTAGTTAGGTTGGATTGCTGGTGTAAGATGATGAAAAATTGGAAATGTGAAAACATGAAATTGTTGAATTAAAAAAATAAATAACATTTTATTTCATAATAAACCAGGGGCTTATAGTAAAGAAAATCTATTTGAAAAATGCTTATATTGATATTTTCCCAGAAAAAGTTCAGTCTTATTCTAAGAAAGTATTACATTAAAATAATTATTTAGAGACAGTAATTCTTGTTTGTCATATGCATAAAGAAATAGGAAAAAAATAAAATGTTGTGGTGGAAATCTGACATGAAGGACCTCTAGTGGCATAAATACTTCAAATTAAAACCCCCTAAAATTATGCTTGCTCATTATTTCACAAGGAGTCATTTCTGCAGTTTCAGATTTTAGCTTCAATTTGTGCAGTGTTTTTCTGTCTTTCCTTTTGTCAATAAGGTAAATGCAGACAATATATTATTGTTATAGTAATATACAGTGAAGTGTGTAGTTATACAATGGCATTGCACTTGAAGTTCCCTGAAACTTAAAGCAGATGCTGTTGACTTAAAACTTATCTTCTATGTTTTACTTGTTATCATTGTTATCTACTTTTATCACCTATGCAAACTTACAGTTTTCTTATCAGGAGGAACAGCCTGATAGGACACAGTGAATTAAAACTTGAACAAAAAAGGGTTGAAAGCAGATGAGGATACAAGAGCTATGTCTGTTTCTCATCTGTTATGGCTGTGCTAATTCTTTCGTTCTCAGGTCAAAAGTAATTCTTTTGGAAAAGCACCAAAAAAGTTGTGCATTACTTCTGGGTTATCCTTCAACTATATCCAACTACAGAAAATATTTAGATTCTTAGTTTCTTTCAATTACTCTTCAAAAGTAGTTTGATATTTTAGATGCAAGTTTTGAATAGAAAGAATTAATTTTTAAAGAATTCTACAAATGATTTGCTAACAGTTCTTTGTCAATATTTTTTTCTAAGTCAAAAATGAGCTATATGCCTACTAGTGTAGAGTCCCACAAGCATATAAGCATCCAAACACATCTTTCCATGCAGATAAACTATAGCCACTCCTGGGCATTTCACTCATCCCGGAGAAGACCCAGTAAACCAGGTTAGAGTGAAACTGACTACTTTTGTAGAGCACCAGGAAGAGAATGTGTAAATCTGAAAGAGGATGCACAGCCCTCAATGCACGCACTCCCAAGTTTCCACCCGTGGGACATCATGGGGGGAGCAGTAATACCAGTCCTGGGCTGAAGGGAGGGTGCCTCTGCAGCCAGGCAGCTGTATTGCTTTGCTGTGGCACGAGAGAAACTCAGGGTCTGACAAAAATCCAGAAACACACAGCCACAGTCACACTTAAGGTGAACCCTGAATTGTAGCAAAAGCAGGAGCCTGGAATAGGAGCAGCCAAACACAGTCATGTTTAGACGTCTCGGATATCTCTGCGTTCATGGTCATGTTGCCCACAAACCATAAAAATCTCCTGATGTAGCAAAGTCTATCATACTCTGAAATGAACTTAGACCCAAAAGTCTAACAAAGGGCATTTAAAAATTATTGCTGTTGTTTGGATTTATGTAAACATTTTATTTTATTTATTTTTAAGAAATTAAATTAAAAATAGGTTGTTGCCTGTTACTTACTACTTTGTTTCATATTTTTGCAGTACAAATACCACCCTGAGATGGCAATCTTGCAGCTGAGCAGATCCTTTGTAAAGCTGCAGCCTGGCAGTGGCTTTCTGGTATGCGATCTGCACAAGCAGGATCCGATGGGCTGAGGCCAACTGCATGAGGTTGAACAAGCCCAAGTGCCAGGTCCTGCACATTGGCAACAACAACCCGATGAAATGCTACAGGCTTGGGACAGAGTGGCTGGAAAGCTGCTCAGTGGAAAAAGACCTTGGGGTGCTCGTTGATAGCTGGCTGAACATGAGCTAGCAGTGTGCCCAGGTGGCTAAGAAGGCCAAAAGCATCCTGGCTTGTGTCAGAACTAGTACAGAATCCAAAATTTAAAAATCCATAAGCTATTCTGTTATAAAAGTGAAGGAAAAATACACCAAATCTCAGTATAAAATAGAAATGGATATGTATATTATAAATATAGAAGTATATTTACAAATGCCCCAGGACAAACCATGCCCCTCCTGGGGGCGGACCCTCGGCGGGCAAAAACCTCGTCTCGGCCGCCGCCAGCAGAGCTGTAGTCTGTGATCCTGGTGTCGCCGCTCCTCCTTCTCACCCTCCCTTCCTCCTGCGGAGCACCGCCCGCCGCCTCCGCAGCGTCCTCCCTCCTCTCTCGGCGGGCGGGGGGCCGGGGGGGGCGCCGGGGCGTGGGNAGCGCCGGGGCATGGAGGCGGCTGCTGATGGGGCGCCGCCGCCTAGTGTTGCGGCGGCCGCCGCGCCCGGGACCGAGCAGCCGCCCGGGGCCGCCGTAGCCCCTCCACGCCGGCTGCTGGAGCTGCTCCGAGCCAAGCTCTGCACCTGGTGAGTCCCCGGTCTCCTCGCCGCCTCCCCGCGGTCTCCACGTGGAGCCCGGCAGCGCCGGCTTCCGTGTCCCCGTGGCCGGGGCGGCGGGGGCCATGAGCTGGAACAGAGTCGCTCTCCCCGGGCAGCGTGAGGGTGGGGGGAAAAGAAGAAAATGTTTCAGTTCTCGGCACGTTGGCCGGTAGCGCGATCAGGATGCGATGGCTTCTCTGTGCCCGGGAGAAGTCGTGTGGTGCCAGGCCTGGAGCCAGCGCTGCTGCGGGGCACACGTCGCGGGGAGACGCTGGGAGCGGGACCAGGGGTTGCCGGCAGCGAATCTTTGATCCTTCGGGAGAGCCCTTCAGGCCGCTGCCCTGGCAGAGGCGAGAGCAGCTTCTGCTGAGGGAGGGCTGCGTGAAGAGGGTATTCTGATAGTGGGGCTGCTGTGGAAGCACAACCAAGCCGCAGCCTGTAACTGCTGTTCTGTGAGAGCGTGAAGAGTCCTTTCAGTTAAGTGTGGAATTGTGATGTGTTTGACTTTGTTCACCTGTGAGTGTAATCTCACGTATGCATACTTGCACTTGGTTTTTGTATTAATTCTGGCTCAATATTTTTCAGTTTTCCTATTTTTTCAGTACTTGTATCTGTTTCATACTTTTCTGTACTTTTATCTGCTCTTTACTCTTTTTATCAACATTGTTGTGAAGAACAGGTCATGGAGGGCGGAGAAGATAACAATAAAATAACCGAGATAAGGTATGGCATCCAGAAAGACAGGTATCTCCTTTCCCTCCTTCCTTGAATCAGCTTAGGACAGAGACCTGTTCAAGTATATCACTTAAAATGCAAGCAGTGGTTGATGATGGAAAACTTGTGGGGAGAAAAAAATATCTGCCAAGTTGTGCAAGCATCAGATGAGTCTCAAAGCTGGTACTTGGAGAGCGCTGCCTTTTAGGAGAGCTGCAAGAGCTGGAAGCTTTTCAGTTACAGCTTTAGTTTCCATCTAGGAAAAAAGTATAAATCACTGTTTAAAAGGTTTCTTTTTTTTTTTTTTTTTTTGAGGTCTAATAGGTTTGGTGTCTAATAAATATTGCATCAGATATCCTTGGCTGGCAAGTAGGAGGTGCTGGCTTTCCTGCCAGCCTTGCAGTCTGAAGTTGGAATCTGGTGACTAGCCTTTGTGGAGGTGTCTGCAGAGTCTTATACCAGAGGGCAAAGCCTGCCGGTCTGTTGTGGTTCTAAGTTTTTCTCTTTTGCCTGTTAGGGGTGCCCAGAAGACAAGGTAGGAACTTGAACTGGTCAGTAACTTCCCTTGTGCTAGTAGTTTTGCCAAAATGTTGCCAGAGGGTTATACGAGGTGAGTCTATTGATGGTATGTGAAAGAAAATAATGAGCTCTCACTGACTTTTGTGAAGTGTTGTCTTAGGTACTGATATTTCTTCTTCTTTCCCTCCCTCACCCCAGGTGGCTGGAGGCTCAGTCACTTCAGTTTTATTAGAGGCCTTTCTCAGTCATAGGAAGGTTTAATACTTTTATGTAGTAGTAAGTTAGATGGTTGGGTTTTTTTGAGTAAAACCAGTAGAAAGCATGCTTTTTGTTTCTTGAACAAAACAGGTCTTTTTTTTCTTCTCCTGTTTCTTGCCTTTTACAATTTAAATTGACCTCAGATTGAAAGCAGAACACTGAAACACTAATTTCTAACTAAATGTTCATTCTTAGAAATGTCATGGGTTGTGTTTTTCCTGCCCTAAGCTATCTGCTAATCATGTTGAATTATGGCTTCAGTCTGAACCTGCATTTTCCTTTAACTACTCTCAAGAAAATGTGAGATTGTTCAGATGAAATCATCTCTTCCCCTTCCCCCACCTCACACCTTCAGGAAGGATTCAGTAGTTAAAGCTGAAGTGCAAGTATACTGTCTATGTGAAGACTGTTGCCAGGCTTTGCCTGTTAGTGTTTAACTGCTGGCATAAATAATTTTTGAAAAGCTGTATTTGCTTTTGTGGAAAAAAGAATCACATGAAAATTGTAATATTTATTAAACTAATAGCCAATAAAATTGTAAACTGTGGGCTTGCTCTGTTTTCTTTACCTTCATCAGAAATAGACTGATTGCATTTTAATATCCTGGGGTAGTTTTCTTCTCCATTTCACAGGGAGCCAAAGAAAGCCAACCTGACTTTCTCATGATGTCAAGAGTTGCATGTTGTTCAATGTTAGCTTTAGACCAATTTGTGGCAAACTCTCACATTCTAAACAAAATCCCCAGATGACTCCTAGTTTAGCTCAGAGCCATAGATATGGCTAGCTAAGATATGGTGAGTGAAGGGAGAGGAGGAGTAATTACTTAGTAGCCAACTACCAAGCAGAAAACAATAACAAAACCCTCTCAAACTATAAAACTAAAAGGCCATTTCAGACTATTTACCTTGCATCATCTGAGAGTCCAGAGTGATTTAGTCCTTACCAGTGCATTAAAAAAAGAGCAGAGAGGATCAAGTTCTGTCACAGAGAAGTTAATAATTAATATATTTCAAAAAATGATGATAAATTATTAATAAGAAAATCAAGGTCATCAATACTCATGTCAATACCAGAATGAATGGAAGCTCCTGTCTTTGAAGCATTTTTCTTATAAGAAATTGTCTTGCAAAATGAAACCAATGGGATTTAAAGTTTTCTCTCAAATTCTACAGAGGGTCAAACACATCTTTTTACATTTGCTATAGGAATTTAGTGGGCACTGACATAATAAGGCTCCTGAACCCACATTTAATGAGGGGTCATCTTAGTCTGTTCAAAGCATTGCCTTGCTGCCTTGAGCCCAGTGCTTTGTGCTGGGAAGGCAGCATCACTTTCGCAACTTGAAGAAACCAGTTTTGAGGCCTTGGTAAATGGTATTGCTGGTTCCTGCTGAGGGTTGCATCTGGTGTTTGGGCAGGGGAGGGATTGGGGGGTCAGGGCAAGAGGATGATATTTTACATGCAGCTGAGATAGTTGACAGAAATATAGTGTTCTGGGGTTCACAGAGGACATTTTTTGAGGGTAGCCTTCCTCTGTCAGTGAACAATGTGTTTATGTTGCGCTTTTGATCTTAACATTTTGAATCTATTCAGGGAAGGAAAATCTTTCTGAAGTAAAACAGAGAAAAAGAAAGAATGGAATGAGGCAGAATGAAGCCTGCTTTCCTTGTCAGATGCCTTTAGTACTGTACAACTAAATACTGTAGGACTGCTGGGACATCTCTTAGCTAAATAGGAATGATTGCTGGTGCAGTAATTACTAAGCAAACAGTTCTGTAAATTCTGGACCTGCGTCTCTTCCTATATGCAAAAATGCAAGGAATTAGTTCCCTAGGTACTTTGAACTTGAGAAACTTACTTAGAAAAGCTGAGAATCAGCTTAGTAGAGTTACTGCTCTGCAGAGGGGCATCTAGGTCTTTCTTAGTTTTAATAAATGATGGTTGAAGCTGATCAGTTGTTAGCAAATTTGAATGACAGCAGGTTTTCCCCCTTTTACTCTCTTGCTAGAACATAGTATCTGGTCTGCCAAAATACTGTGCATGTAGAGTCCAGGCCTCTAATGTTTAGAGAGGGTGCCTTAGTTCAGGAGAAGCAAAGGAACCGTTTGCATATCATATCCTGGAGGAAAACGTTTGAACCTTGTCCCATAGAAGTCCATGTTAAAGAGGCCACACGCTTGCAGAGTATTGCCTGTGCTTCTACCTGTCTCTATGGCATCACCAAGGGGATGGGTGCAGGGGAGTTTGTATCCAGGACAGTAGGGCATCTGCCAGCTGTAATCTCTCCTGATAACATATTGATGAGTGCAGTTAGTTTTGTAGACTATGCAGGCTTCACAGCTTTCCTCCAGTGAAATTGCAGCAGTTTTGCCTAGCCACACCTCTGCTCAGGTTTGATCTCCACCTCCACACCATTGTCCCAGCTAGTCCAAGAACAGGGTGAGTTCAGTCCAATAAATTGCTAAAGGCTTGTTCTGTGCCTCCTGCACTGAGGGTAAAGAAGAAATTTTCTGCTGATTTGGAGCAAGAAAGTATTTATTTGAATAATAAAAAGTATATATACTTTTTTAAAATGCATGAAGCCACATTTTTCATGTAGTGTTTGCTGCATTATTTCTTCCTTGAACTTTCAGTGTATTTTCTGTCATCTTGCCCCCTGCAAAGGAGCCAGAGTTCACAGGGCTGACAAAGGGCAAGCTGGAACCATTGTCCATGCATGCTTGAGAGAAGAGGTAGTCATCCCTGAGAGTTTAGCTGACCTATGTTACATTCTGAATGGTACACGATTGAATTATTTAAGTCAAAGTAAAAAGACATTTCTGCATCAGTCAGAACAATTAGCCAGAATATGTCATGATCATTGCTGATTTGTTCACCAAACAGCACAATCAGATCTTTGACCAGAATAAAAAGGAATTCAATATAAGAGAAGTGAGGTAACATCGAAGTTTTTTCTTTTTGCATACAAATACATGTGTATTTTGTATGTATATTTTGTATTTGTGTTTAACATGTATCTATAAAGTGTGTATATATTTTATAGCACTGTTGACAGGGCTGTGCTACAAAGTAGCCATGATAAATTTCTAGCTGAAACATTGTCTGTTTCTTACATCAACATTCCAAATGCTAAAGATGGGAATATTTGCTCTTTTACACACCAGGAAGAGTTATTCATGCATGGCTGCACAGGACCTTACAAGATTGTGACATGATAAGTGAATACTTATAATGTGGATGTGAACTGTTGCTAGGATTGGTAAGGCAAGTTGTAGTAAAACATGAGAGCCAAATCTCTTGAAAGTGCAGCGTTTGCTGTCTCATCAAAATGGACTTGGAGAGAGCAATGTGCCTAGCAGCATTTTTAAAGTCAGAGAAGCTTTCATGTCAGGCTGAACTGAAAATGAGATTCATGCAGCTGAAATAGAATCCATGCAAAGATGCCTCCCTTCCAAAAGGAGGGATCGACTGATGGTAGTTGCTTCCAACACCCCTGAATACAGCCTTCTCTTTGCTTGGTAGCTGGATTGCTGTACAGCTAGCAGCTATTTTTTTAAACACTTGAATGCTTAATTCTGACCTTACTATGTTTTTTTTTTTCCACAGGCATATTTTGAAAACAATAATTCTGGGCCAGATGCTCTCCTTGTTTATCTGTGGGACTGCTGTTACAAGCCAGTACCTAGCAGAACAATACCAAGTGAATACTCCAATGTTTCAAAGTTTTATCAACTATTCTTTGCTGCTTCTTGTTTATACAACAATGCTGGCATTTAGGACTGGTATGTGAAACATGGGATGGGAGATTCTCCTTCACAATTTTTTCTCTTTTACATTTTCTTTTCAGATTTTGAAAGGAAAGATCTCAGTACTCATTGTACTTTTTGTAAAGCTCTTGCTGAAATGTCTGTTTTGTAATAACATGGAAATTAATTTCACAGGTTAAATGTGCATTTAATTTGATTTCATTTCATACCTGTTTAAAATTATGTACTCTCTGGCTCCAAGTTCTATGTTATATTAGGGAAAATATGCTTTGTTGTTTCAAGCTTCTTTACCAGAAGCTATTTAATATTCCTCCTATTCTTATTAATTTACTCTTTAGACAAGTCTAGTCTTGCAGGTTTTTTTTCCTGGTGTGGAAGAATTTCTGTGCTTTTTGCCATTTGCATTGCCTTCTCCCAGGCTGCACTTTGCTATTACTGGATCTTTCTTAAGCAGATGCAATCAGAATTGAGCAGCTCAGTATTACTAAGGCTTCTAAAACCAAAGATTCCTGTGCAGCATTTGGTTGGAAAGAAACACATATTGATTGCTGCTTTCTTCTAAACAGGCAGTGACAGTCTTTGGCAAATTTTGAAACAGAGATGGTGGAAGTATATTTTTTTGGGACTGGCTGATGTTGAAGCCAATTACATGATTGTAAAAGCCTACCAATACACGACCCTCACAAGCGTGCAGGTAAGGACCAGTCTCTCTTTTTGACCTCTTGCTTTTATTACCATTTTGGACCAATTTCTGAAGTGAGAAAGGGCATTCATAGGACAGACATGGAAGCTATGTAAGCCTTAAAACCTTTCCCAATGTATATTTTCTCTCTGCAGTACAGGGAAGAGCATCCTGCCTCACGAATAACATTTCCAGGAAGCACAGAAAATTGGCTGGTATTACCCATTGCCAGCTCTTGAGTTGAACTCTATTTTGACAGAGAGCACTTCTTACAGTTTGCTGGCAGTCACTCAGTTTTTTCTCCTGATGCAAAATAAAGATTTATGACCAGGTGACACTCACTCAGCACAGGCTGTTGCTGATAAGAGTGAGGTAGATCTCTTGCTTAGTCCTAGAAGCTATGGGAGGCATTGTGAGATGTAACCCCACCCTCTAAGACATACTGATGGTTAGCTGGTGTTGCTGACCATGCAGAGAAGGACCAGTCCTTTGGCTTTTGGATGTGGCACTCTGGAAGAGATGGAAGGGAGCTCAGTGCTCCAGGCAGTGACAGCAGACATTCTCTGCAGTGCCAGTTGCTTGGTGCTAGGATAAATCTTGTGTCCTAAAATAGCTCTGTAAGCAGGAGGGCTAAGGCTGGGCTTTCTTTGTTACTCTACACAGACCTAAACTGCCAGAAGAGTTAGTGCCTTCCTCCTGCCTCGATTGCACACCCTTGAACTTGCATGACCAAATCCCTTGAGCAAACTGGCTCAGGGCACTGGGCAGTCAGAGTAAACCCTGCCTTTGCTAGACTATTGGTGAGCCATGTCAGGCCCAAGTTAGCTCACTGTGTGGCTGTTGGGACAAGAGAGGTGACAGTGCAGAAGCAAAGAGGCAGTGTGTCTCGGTCTGTGCCAGCCTGTGCCCACTCTTACCGATGGTGGATATGTGGATGGGGTCATGGCCCCACTTACCTGAGTGTAAAAGTAACATACCACACTGAATTGGCTGTTAGTTGGAAGGGAGTGTTTAAGTGTCAGTGTTTTACAGAGTTGAAGTAACAAGGGTTAATATTTAAAAGAATTGCCTGTAAAGCAATAAACTGCTGTGGTCTGGGCTCTCTTTAGCAGGACAAAGAAAAGCTACTGAAGTTACTTGAAGACAAGTAACATGTTCCTGATGGATTATTATTGTCACATTTCCACTTCATACTTATGTGTTATGATTCATTAGTCCTTTAATTTCTTTCCAAATAGTGCTTAAGAGATCAAAGCTTTAAGAGTGACACATTGTAGTCTGAAGATCAAGTTAAGCTGATAATTGAGACACTGTTTGATCGTATACTTTGCAGCTGAAAAAGCCAGGACTTTGATCCAAGTTCTCAGAAGTAGTAAAGCTATTCACATGATTTCTTTCATAGAAATTAAGAAAGAATAGATATAGTAGATTGTCCTGTCCAGTTGCCAAACTTAAACATTTGCTGAACCCTTTTCCCTTCAGATTAATACTGCTTTGTGTCAGTTCAATAATGGCAAATTTGTTGTACCTCTCTGTTGCCATAAGATTTCTTGCTAAAAGTCACCAATTTCTCACCACTCTCAGAAATGAGATACAGGTAAAAAGAAATAAAAACAAACCACACCAAAAAAACCCCAAACCAAAATCCAGCCAACAAACCAAAGAACCCCCGCCCAAACAAACAAACAAACAAAACCAACCCAAATACCCAAGCCTATGATTTGCTTTAGTATTCTGCAGCTACATCAGAACCTGTGGATCAGAGCACCCAGCCTGATGACCTGCCTACAGTACTGGCTGTGAGTGGGTGCCCAGGGACCACAAAAGCAACACAGGAGTATATGGCACCTTCTCAAATACAGAGTAATCACTGTTAAAATGCTGGCTGGCTGAAGCTTCAGCTCAGCCCTATGAAACATATTTTCAAAGATAAGTTTATTCATCTCAGCAAGGAACTTCCAGGTATTTTCTCACACATGCACACAAAAGCAGAACTGATTTTCCTTTAGCTATGAGATACCAGCATTGCACGGAAGGGGTTGGGAGATTTTTAGGGAGATAACATTGGGATTGCAGCTCTCATTTCTCTGTACATAAAGATGATAATTCTAATCTACAGCTGAACTCTTTTTGTTTGGCTGAGACAATGCCAGGGAGACTTTTTGCTGCTGGTATCCTGTCTTGTGGCAGGACTTGACTGTACTGCTGTTTGACCACATGTTTCATAGCAAAAACCCAAGCATCATAGCTGTGGTTTCATGCTGTTAATAGTGGGCACAATTAGCATTTGCTCTGTAGATAATTTGAGTGGAGGTATTTAATGGCAGCTATTGAGAGAGTATCAGCTGATGGAATTGTTAAACTCAACAGAATAAAATGCAGGATAAGCCCCTGGGGCTCAGCTGGAGGCTGCCCTTTGGGAGTCTTCTGAGGAAGTGAGCAGGGTGAGTTGTTAAGCTTCCTTGCTCACAAAGCTGTCTGGATCTGGCAATTATAAGCAAACCAATGACCTCCAACAGCCTACAATAATTTATTAACTGTGTATTAAAACATCTTTTAATAATTTACTCACTCTACCTTTAAACCTCCTCTAATCAGTGTGCCCAAAGCCTGGCTTGAGTCAAAACATTTGTAAATCAAATCACCAGGTTGTCTGTTTTTTCCCCTGTGAAAATACAGGCTAGGATTTCAGGATGAATTTTCTGAGCAATAGTAATCAGTAGTGAAGTCTTGCTTGCAAGTGTCATAAAATCTGAATAAATAAACTTTATTCTTTAAAATGGTTCCACTGACACAATTCATTGAGATACTGCATCTGCTTTACTTCTCTTTGATCTTGACTGTGTACAGAAGAGAACATTTTCCACCAAAGAGCTCTGTGACATAGTAGGTGAAGGGTAGGCAAGATCTGGTAGTTAGAAATCAGATTTCTTTTGTCTGTAGTAGAGGGTAATTGTCCCCTGGAACAGATTATCAGGGTGTGGTGTTCATCATTTGGTGCCTGTGTGTCCTGGCTCACTGCACTTGCAAAATGCTTTTCATGGTACAGTGTGGATCTCACCCCTCTTTTAAATGAATCCACTGGGTTTGCTTTGTGGCTTTCATTACCATCTGATAGTGACAAAAAGTAAGATCCTACACACCTACTTTAAGGGTGGTGCAATCCAGATTTCAGGTGGGTTTCTAATTCAAACCATTTCTCTGTACACACAGCTGCTGGACTGTTTTGGGATTCCTGTGCTGATGGCTTTGTCGTGGTTCATACTCCGTGCAAGATACAGGCTGATCCATTTTCTTGCTGTTGCTGTCTGTTTGCTGGGTGTAGGAACAATGGTGGGTGCAGACATTTTGGCAGGGAGACAGGACAGCGAAGGTAAGGAGTCCTTTATTGCAGAGGGGAAGAGTGGAGACAGTTCCTGTGGAGGGCTGACTTCTAAAGGAGAAAGAGGAACAAGTGCAGGGGAGTGAACATAGTTTTATTTTAAAAGAGAGGAGGAGAAGATATGCTGCTGTTTGTATTTCTTGTCTAAGAAGATAGTGGCTGAGGAGATGCTGATTTTCTAGGGAGCTGTGGAATTTCTTTGCTTGTCAGCTTGAATGATGTCTTCTACTTTTGAGGAGAAATGCTTGTGTTAAGCTTAAATTTTGCTGCTTGTCATCAGACCTGATGAAAGGCCTCATTCTTGAAACCATGTTCACTTCTACTAATAGTATAAGATGGCCTAATAACAGATGCTACCTCTCCTTGCAAACCTTGTTTTACTTACACAGTATCAGCCTGCTGGCAGCCAGACTTCTCTGATTTGCAGTTTTCTATGAGCACAAAGAGCAAATAAAAAGTTACTGAGCAGCAGCTGACTTCTCAGAGTTATCTTTGGCAGACCCAACAGAAATGGTCCATGTATCCCCAAGGCCCACAGGTCACAACCTGGAAAGCAGGGGCTTACTACAGGAAAGTTAGAGGAGATATGGACAGGATGATGGGTTTCCTGGGGCCTTGGGGGAGGAGGCTGGTCTCAGGGGATCCAGCTGGGTGCAGATAAGGGCAGCTCTGCTCTGTGACAGGTGCCTAAATCAACTCATATCATAGCAGTCTTATTTTGAATAATAATCTTGAATTTTCAGATCAGAGGGTATAAGGCAAAGTAAATTTCAGGACATTGCTTTCATCAGTCAGCATGGACATCTAAGCCTGTTTGATGTTATTTTGGGGCCTTACTGTAGATGAGACATCAAGACAAACTCAGGTCTAGCTTTAATGCTATGCAGTACAAGTATCTCAATCCTGGGGGAGAAAAATCTTTCCCTGAGATTTTTAAGACAGTTATGCTTTATTTGCTGACCTGAGTATTCCTGCTACTGTTTAACCTCATATCTCAGACATGTTTTCTTAGTGACTGCCAACTGGCTCAAGGAAGGAAATTTTAAATCAATGGAAGGATTTAAAAAACAGTGATCCTCTTGCTATTTAGCTAATGCATAACAGCATTTACTTGGTGAGTGATTGTATCACAGGGAGTCCCATTTGCACAGTATAAATAAATGGCAGCAGGACACATGATACCACCCATCTGCAGTGCTCACTTAAGACCTGTCATAAAGCTGAAGCTGAGTCCAGGTCCTGCTGAAATTAACAGACTGATTTTAGCAAGACTTGAATAAGGCTTTACTGCAAAAGTGGGGACAATATTCAGAAAGGTGGAAAGCAGCTATAACTGGGAATTTTCTGTAGTCCCTACAGTACCTAAGGTCAGCAGAAGTAGACTTGGACCAGACTGCACAACAGTGGCTGGATCAGGGTGAGATTTAAATGCTGGGTTTAGCTCATTCCAGGCTGTGCAGGGTGAGGTGAGCAGGTAGCAGAGTCCATGCTCAGACATCAAGCCAGTCATCTGCATACAGAGGAGATGTTTCCTTCCCCCTTACCCTGGTAGGTGCTAGAAAGATAGAACTGTTAGAGATAAATTTGCTTGTCTTTTTCAGGAAAGTTTAAAAGTGTTTGCAGCATTTCCCTTATTGTGGATTAATATTTCTGTACAGGTAGTGACGTGGTGATTGGAGATGTCTTAGTGCTTCTTGGTGCTTCTTTGTATGCCATTTCTAATGTGAGTGAGGAATACATTGTGAAAAATCTGAGCAGAGTGGAGTTTCTAGGAATGGTGGGCTTGTTTGGGACTATTATCAGCGGTCTACAGCTGTAAGGATCTAATATTTATTTTAAAACTAATTAAGAATATTCTGCAGATGATTGCTTGTCTACCGTGAAATGATGTTGTTGTTACTAAATTAATTCTCTGTTACATCCACTTTTTGGCCTATATGGGAGTTCTTTCACTTGAATTTGTTTTTGTTGCTGATCAGCCATTTTATATCCTTTCTATTTTCACTGCTCCTATTATCATAATTCTAAAACTTGAAATCCTGCAATTGAAGACCTAGGATATTTGACTGTATTTGTGATTTAGTTGATCTTTATGAAGAGAGTATGCTGAGGACTGTTCACAGGAACCTATTTCTTAATGGATTTTCTCTGTGGAAAAGTGCAGGAGATAGTTGTTAGCAGGAGGTCTTCCCTATTAAACTTCAATTTAAAAGGCAGCCATGAATACTTATACAGATAACCATGTTAAGAGTAACAGACCAAATGCACTTAAGTCTATCTAATAAATTCTATGTTCCTTGTTTCTCATCAGTATAGTTAATAATTTCCTCAAATGGTGTATCAAATAAAACTGAATCTCTGAAGGATGAAAAAGCCTGAGAAGAAGGCATAAGAATGAAATAAAAGTGCTCTTAACTTTCAGGCACATTAATTTTCAAGTCTTTTTTTCATGCTTGTAAGATGTTGGAGTTGGTGTCATTCAATAACATTTCAAACTAAAAATTCAGACAAAAAAAGGATAAATAAAGGTGTTTCTTATATATTTTAGTAATTATCTATCTGAATATGATTTTTTTTTCTCTTTTACTGTATTATATCTTTAACTCTAGAGCCATTGTGGAACATAAGGAGATAATGAGAATTCCATGGAACTGGAAAGTTGGTAGGTGTATGGCAGTGATCTGCTTTTTTACAGAACACTGGAAAATTATAATAATTTAGTCTTTGAATGCTGGTGTTTTAATTTTCTTTCTCTGCATATTAAGCAGCATTCATATTGTCACAGATTTATTTTCTGCAAACTTTACAGCTCCAGGAAGAGGTGAGGTTTGCAGGAATGAACATCAAAACCACTGGGCTGAGGTTTTGCATTTCCATATAACATGAAATGATTTTTCAAAATAAGTAAAAATAAAACCTGTTCAATTGCAAATATGTTTGGTGTTAGAACATCACAAGAACACTTTTCTATTGCCCTTCCTAAATGAAATTCTGGAAAAATGGATTTCATTACACATTTTGACTGCAGCAGGACTGTACATTATTAAGAAACGTGACTTAATTTCTTCAGTCAGCTCTTAACTGGGAAAGAACAAGAACTTTGATGTCTAGATACAGTAATTTTTGCAATACAGGATAGTCTTGGAGAAGTAGTATTTCTTCCATGTTCTCTTCAATTAACATTCCTGCATCTTTTTAGGAGACCTTATCCTAAAAGACAAACATGCATGGTTTTAAAGCATCTGAACATTGATGGTCTTTAAAATCATTATTTTGTGCCTTAGGAGTAAATTGTCATCTTGTTTTACAGCATTACTTTTCACTGCCTTTGCCCTGTGTATGTTTGGGCTGTATAGCTTCATGCCAGTGGTGATTAAAGTCACCAGTGCAACCTCTGTCAACTTGGGTATTCTGACTGCAGATCTCTACAGTCTGTTCTTTGGGCTTTTCCTCTTTTTCTATAAGGTAAGTACCTTTGGTCTTTCACTGTTAATTTCAGTTACATTTTTACTCTAAAATTACAAACAAAGCATAATATTCTTAAAAGCCCCTGAACAGTCCTTTGCACTTGTAGATTTCTCCAGCTTTTATTGTTCATTGTTGGCTGATGTCAATCAGGAGGAGTCATACTTAGTTAATTACATAGCATTGCACCATTAGGCAAATAGTGATTTCCAAACAATTTCACACTTGATGGAATATGTTAGAGTTAGTATTAAGAGATAGTAAATAATTTCCTGAGGTGTTCCAGTGGTAGAGTTCTTGCTGTAAGCCCTGTGTGCAACTGTGTGTTAGATTTGGTTCATCTCTCCAAGTGTCCAAAGAGAGGGTTTGAGTCACCCTGTCCTGAAAGGCATTTGGTGTCTAAGAGAGGAGCACTTGGATTTGATTTCCAGAAGCCAGTATTTTCTTTTATAAACTTGATCTGTTCATTACTAGCATCTTGGAATAAGAATCAAGCTCTCAGTGCTACTGCTAAGAAAGACTAAAGGAACTGAAAAAAATGCAGATAAAGATGTTATTCTGTACCCTCTCTGAAAGGCAGCTACTTTTATTGTGCTCTAAAATATCGTTGGTAGCGTCTATTCAATCTAAACAACAGGGTAGAAAGATGTGATTCCTCCCTACATCCAGAATCATTTGTGGGAACCTAACTTGTTACAGCAATTGGAGTAATTGTGTCTGTTGCTTGGTGACTGGAAGGGCTTAGTGAGAAGCTTCTGAACTTTGCTTAAGTACTTAATTTGTGTTATTCCATGTGGTTGCTTTCTCTTCAGCATTGCGGAAAGCCAGAAGCTTTTGGGTCAGATTTGCTTCTGAAAATGAAAGCCAATTTATTTTACAGTGTGGAGGTCTGGTAATGGTAGGTTCTGACAGCAGCTAGATTTTCCTTTTCAAGAATCTCTTAGCTAGGCCTGCCTCCATTTTGGGTTCCAAAATCTGTGCCAAGCTACAAACCAGACTTACATTCTAACAAAATATTCCTTTCTAAGTCACTTGCAAACATGTATTTTGGCACCCAGATAACTTAGCTCAAGAAGTGATTACAAGGAGTGATTGTAAATTTATATTCATAATAGTAAAGAGGAAGAAACAAGAAATTTGGAAGGGATGTAATAAACTTTTATCCTTCAGGATTTTTAGCTTATTTTGGGGAGAGGTTTTTCTGGGAGAAGATCATCCCATAATTGCTAACTGCAAGGTATTCTAGTAGGAAAAATGAAAAGTGAGAGAAGAGTTTGGGATTATATTATGAGGGAATTTCAGGTATTTTTTCAAATAGGAACTTACATCTGTGGTTAGAAACAAGCAGCAAAAAGGGTAGCAATAATAATGCTGCATATTTAGCAGCCGGAGGATCTGAGATAGCTTTGGCACCAAGAACTAAGAAAGACTGATTTTGACATGGGTTTTAACATAACACATGACAAGAAAAGGTTTTCTATTGCTAAGTTAACTATATAATGTCTTTACCTATGAGGCAAAGAAACCAGGCAGGACATGGATTAAAAAAACACCCTGGACACAGGAATCTACAAACAGAAGTGTAAGGAATCACTTTCTCTTTTCTGTTAACAGATGATACTGCAGAGCAAGCCACTGAAGGCTTGTCTGGGCTTCAGAGCAGAGTGAGCAGAGGAGAACTCTGAATTGCTCTTCTGAGCTTGCTCTCAAACAGGAGCAGCACAAATGTACTGTGGCTACAGCAGAGGCTGGGCCCAGGAACTGATGAGGTTTTGACTTGTGCTCAGTGTTTTGCTAATGCACTTAACTTTTCAGCCTTAACCATGTCTAAGGTGAAATATGGATTTTTGCATACCTCTTTTGATATGCTTTTTGTTTTCTTTTACTCCATAATGAATCTTTGCTGTGCTCATTCCTGCTGAGCTCATTGTATAGATACCTGTAGTCCCTCAAGAAATACTATAAAGGTCTCCTAATGCTTGTGTTGTATAAACTCTTATGGAAGGGAGTGTACTGCAGCTACAGACACTAGATGGAGTTACAGTCCTCCAGTAACATATAAAGTGGTCTTTAAGCTTGATAGTGATATGTGATAGTGATCACTAATGATAGTGATAGTATGGGGATGTAAGAGCACAGGTACAAATGAAGTCAGTGGCTGAAGCTGAAGTTGCTGCAATATTTGAAAAGAAAAAGAAAGAAGACAAAAAAAAAAAGCCCAGGAAAAGACTACTGAGCCCTCCCAAAAAAACCAAGAGAAGGTAGAAAGAAAAAGAAATCTGTAGGCCTGCTGGAGCAGCATGGTTAAGGTTCACCTCTGTCCATAGCTGCAGACATATAGGCAGGCCTTGAATCACAGCTACGCTACAACAGCTTTGGCACTCTGGCTTGGTGACAGGGATTAATTCTGAGCAGCATCAGAGACACCTACTGCCTTGTATGCACTGAAAGAGTGGGTCTAGCTGTTAGGATGTCTGCCCAGTCTCACCTGCCAGCCACATGTCCTTGCATACAAGCATGTGTTTGCTCATGGTCTTAGGTTGCACTGTGGAGAAGTTTTGCAGGTGCCTTGGTACAGACCCAAGCTCTGCCCATAAAATAGGCAGTCTGCCCTTTTCATCAGTTAGAGATAGAACCACAGATGCTACTGCCTCCATCAGGACATCTTCAGAGCTTGGTGCTTCCTCCTGTAAGGAGTGAACACTTGAGTTCAAGCTCCTCCAGGAAAACAGCTAGCAAGATGAGAAGGCATGCATCACAAGGCTGATGTGCTTCAGTTTGCTTTTCCTTTTGCATGATGCTGTCCCAAGGGTTTTCAAGCCAAGTGACTACCAGCTAGAGATTGCAGTGCCTTAATTGTAAATGCCTCGGTTGTGGATCGGAGTCTGCTGCCCAGGTCTTACCATTCATTTCACCCAGCTCTGCTGCTTGATAAACCAGAACATATTTTTCAGGCATGTAAAAAAGTTAAGGAGGTTAGGGATTATTGACAGTGAGGTGTAAGATGTGCTATGTCTATCATCTACTGTTCAATCAGTGTGGTTTGGCAAAGGAAATCCAGAGGAATTTAACACATCTGCTGAAAAAGTGTTCCTGGCTGTGGATAACTTGAACACTTTGTATTATCGAGTCTGATGTTATGAAGTAAGCATTTTATTTTTTCAGACAATTGTTGGGCTTTTAACAAGTAAGTGAATGATAGTCATTAAATGCCTGATGAACCTTGGCAGTTCATATTCTTACCTCACCCTATGCTTAATAGAGCACAAATGCCTATCTTGTAAAAGGAGCCCCAGTCTCCCATTTCTTCAAGAACTTCCTGGATGTAGAGATCAAACTGGTTTTGGTCTAGTAATAATATTTATTTGGCCCTGCAGATGGTTAAGAGAGCTGTGCAGAGAACCACCTGGTCTGGAAAACTTGCAGTAGGACAGAGAGATTCACTTCTTGCCAGGACTTCAGATATTTTGGCAGTGCTGAAACCAAATTCTCTTAGGGATACAGTGTCTCAGCATTCACATGTGTAAACAACTATCCTATGGTATCACCATATTTACAGCCAGTTGTTCTCTCTGTTAAGATTGTTGTGTGTATACCTAAGGGAATTCCCTGTCTAACAGTGTTGAGGATGAGATGCAGAGAAAACCAGCCAGCAGCTGAGTCTATCAGTGAATGAAGCTGTTGAATTGTCATTTTCAGACCCAAAATACTGATTGTAGTGATAATCCTCAGTGGGGAGGGATAGCTTCCCCACTTTTAAAACGTGGCAGCACTGACATGCTCTTACATCAGACAAGACTTAATGCATCTCTTTCTTTGACAGTTTTCAGGTCTTTATATCCTGTCCTTTGTTATCATCATGGTGGGTTTCACCTTGTATTGCTCCACTCCAACTCGGATAGCAGAACACACTGCCTTGCCACCGCCCAGCACCACTGGCTTGGACAATGCTGCACTAAAGCTTGAGGAGAATGACAGTGAAACTCCGACCATAACTGTACAGTTCACAAGAGGAGAAACTGTGGTGGTCAGCACTGATTGAAGAAATGGCAGCATTTCAAAGCAGGCCTTTTCTTGTTTGCTGCCAAATTTCCCTCAAATGTTAATCTGGAGAATTGTTCTACTGCCAAGGCATATGTTGTGCTGCGCTGGTTTTAATCCACTGGATAGACTTTTAAGGCCAGATCCACAATCACTGGAACTATTGATTTACCCTTGCAGAAAATCTGGCCCTAGAAGAAGACAAAGTATTATTTATGTGGAGTCTCTTGAAAGTGAGAGACACTTATTTTGAAATGCTTAATTAACAACAGCAAATGCTTGGGGGAAAAAACTAAGCCAAAACAAGCTCCCAGGTCACTAAGTGGAGGAAATATGCTTTATATTGCATTAGGGACTTAAATTTGCAAGGTGCTACCTGAGAGCTTTGTGATTCCCATACCTCAGTGCCTAGTACCCTCAAATAGTGTCTTGCAAAAGCCACTTGGCTTCTCACAGGATCAGTTCTGCAAGCCATATTACATACATACACCTTCCACATGCTGTTGGACTTCATTCCTCCACTGGAGGATTTCCTTCTTACATTCCACCCAAATGTTTGTCTCTTCATTTTGCTGCACTCCCTGTAGCAGCAGGGGCTGCTACAAGTGTTTTATTTTGTATTTTGCTAGTAAGGAAAGTTTGATTATGTTTTTATAATCCCGTTTTCTCAGTGATCTGATTGGTGCATTCCCACTAGGTGGAGGAGACAAAGTTACACCATTGCTCTGTTCAGTAAGAACTAAATGTTTTTTTCCTGGATGAAACAGCAAAAAGGCTTGAACTTTCAGTAGATTTTTTGGCAGTTTTCCTCTCCCTCTTCATATTTACAGTAAATGATTAAAAAATACAAGGCTGCAGTTTTAATATCATACTGGGATTTTATTTGTTTGTACAAGCAGTTATAGCTCAAGTGTATGAAGTAATGAATAAACTTTTCAGCAGCTGAAGTTTTCTCTTGGTTTGTTTATTTTTTAAGCTAAAATTTCTTTATTGCTCAGAAATACATTAATTTTACTGACCAAATTATTCTTTTAATGGCTGAGCTTTGACATAAGGAGTAAATATGACATTTTCTGAAGATACTGGTGATTAAATAGAATCACCAAATCCAACTATTCACCTAATGCTAATGATAGAAGGAGAATTGATTTTTTTTAATTTTTTTTTATTTTTTTTCATGAGCTGGCTCTTGGATCAAGAGTTAAGAGAGACAGTTACTGTTCTCAGAGCTCTCTGAGAGTATGCAGCCTCCAAGAGCAGGTTCCCATGCCCTTCAAGTCTGACGCATTTTCGTTAAGCTACCAGCTGGGAACAGTTGTCATGTTTTCCTGTTAAATATATGGCCTGGGGTCAGTATTGCCAAACTCAAGCCCATGACATTGCTCTATTCAAAATAAACTTTATTTCTTCTGCTCTTTTCCAGCTGGTATCCCTAACTGTCTATACCACAAACAGAGCTTGTGCAGCAAAGCAGAAAGATCACTGGGACTACAGGTGAAAGGTGTGTTTTGGTCTCATAAATCACAGTGTCAGAATCTCCAGAGCAGTCCAAAAGAACAGACAATGTATAGTGAAACTACATGACAGACAACTTCCAAGCAAACCATTAAGGAAGATGGCTAAAAAAAATTATAGTGACATATTATTGCACACAGTAAAATGTTCATGTTTATTTAAGAGTGCTAAGATACTTTTATAGAAATACCAAAGTTTATTATGTACTGATGGCTGGAAAAAGTGCAATATCTCCAGAAGTACAGGTCACTGAAAGTTTAGGTAAGCAGCAGCTAGTGACAGTGTTTGCAGTTCTTTAGGAATATTCTTGATGCAACAGCAGTCCAGGATGACGCTGCTGCTCTTTGGCACCATCTATTGACACAGTATTTAGTTATTTTAATTAGGAACAGCACTCTGATGGGCAAAGGTGCACATTCCATAACACAACAACATAACTCAATAAATGCATGACTAAGGGGGTGATTTGAAATAGGGTAGATAGGGCAGGAAGAGGACTGCACAAGAGTATGGCTGCTTGCCAGTAGCCCAGAAAAGATTTGGTTTGCTTTAACTCATTATTGAATAATCCGGATAGCTCAGCCATACACTGATTTGAGTAACAAAGTGGGGAATGTTTTAGGTTTTAGCCTCAAAGTATTGAGCCAATAAAACAGCTCCTCCTTGAAAAGATAGACAAAAAATGGAACCAACTGAAAAAGGTTGCTCAGGTTCAAAAAATGTAACTAACCTCAAGCAAGCCACCCCTTCGTGTTCTGATGATAGTGTGTGTGCATAATATTTGTGGCCTCAAAAAATCAGTGAATACTTAAAAACCTGCACAGCTGTGAGGTTCTTGCTTTGCTGTATTGTTTGCACCAGAGCTCCTTCAAATCAGTTGCAAGTAGACTTTGATGCTCCTTGAAGCTCAAAAATCTTTGTAATTTGTCTCCCTGTGCCATTTGTGTAAGTGCTTGTTGGACTTCCCTGGGGAAATTACTTCCATTTAATAAAGTTTATACATTGCATGTGTTAAAAAAAGAAATCCTGCTGGGTAATCCTATCTCTTGTAACATCTGTAAATTAATTTGTTTCTTGAGAACAAGAATGATTTATAGCTCACAACAAAGCTAAAGTAGCAAGACTAAATTAAGAGGAGCATTCATGCTGCTGGAATGCAATTACAGCATAAATGCACACACCATGGTACTGTGATATTAACATTAAGACCTTAGTGAAACACGAATCAGTGTGCACAAAAATGCAGATCCTTCCTTCCTACAGCATTTGTCTAGTTGTGCTCAGATGGGAAATGTCTGCATTAGCTAAATACAATCTGAGTACTACCTATGGATTTCATGCATGCAGATGGGAGATGCCTTCTTATCTCTGCTTTGCACCAGCTTGTGAATGGCAACACATGCTGTCCTGTGTCAGAGAGGTTTTGCTCTTACTGTGGTGGAGGCATTTGGCAGGAAAGTGCCTTGGTGCTTTGTTTGCATAGAAACAGGTAGTCAGGGCAGGGTGCCAGGCACCTCTTGTCCACCCCTAACCCTTCTAGGTGCTGCCATGGGGTTTCCTGTGGGGGGCAACAGGGAGGACCTGTGGGAGCCTGGCCTTTGACTGGGAAGCATTGCAGCTAGGGTGGTTTTCTCAGGATCTCAGTTTCCAGTGCAGCTTCATCTGCTGAAGGTAAAAGTCTCTGCAAAGAGCATCCACTGTGGCAATAGAGCTGTCATGGGCCCTCCAGCAGCATCAATCTGTGCTTGCATGCACAGAGTACAGGTATGGGGCCCCATACCCCCTACAGCTACATTCCCTTCCTTAGAGTTGAGACCTCAAAGATCTGCCTTCCAGGATGAGCTGCAGGTATGTGCTGGTCTTCTCTGAATTTGTTTAGGGAATTCCAGCCACCACAGACCATGATTTGCCAGACTGTATTTTATTATCTATGTTTCATCCAGTGGAAGCTGTGGCACAACTTAGCTGCACCATTGGATAGCTCAGGTGGTGTTAATGTGGGAGGACTCAGTAATTCTTCCACATCCTCAGGTCTGAATGCACAACATGACCCTGTTGTGACACTGTCTCAGGAGACTAAGAAGGGATAAGTGTATCAGCTATACCTCACTCATGCTCCAGGTTCCCTTTACAATGTTCTTTGCTCCCCTCTGCTGTGTGCTTTCTGCAGCAAACTGTTTGGGTGCCAGGAATCTGCATGTACCTTATGCCGGAACAACCGGTGTCGGTATGATGACACTCTCTTAAATGTCAAGCCCTTGCACATGCCTTAGCCCTGCCTTCTTTCAGTGAGGTCTATTTTTCTCAGAGGGCAGCCCATGAATTTGCAGAGCTTACCCCTTAATGCTGCTCTGCAAAGTCAGTATTGTCCACCACGATGGCCTGCAGTGTTAGGGATGAGGGAGAAATAAGTCACGCAGAGGAGTGAGTGAGGCACTTCAGAGGCTCTAATGAGCTACTGGGACTGTTGCTAATAAAACATAAAATGTTTCATCAAACCCTATCTGGATTTTCTCCAGGTGTTTTCAAAACTTCTTGTAATTTTGAGGTGTCTGTTGTCTCTCCTCTACAGTTCCTCCACAGATGTTTTGATGTCCTTTGAATGACTGCAGGGAAAAAAAGATACTGCATAGAGGGAAGGAAATGATTTATCTAAGCCCAAAAGACATTTCAAAAGAAAAAAGTCCCAACCCAGGCTGTTAACTTTAAGACTTATGATCTACTGAGAGCTAGCAACTTTTGTAAATAGAAGAAACTTTCATCTCAGTATTGAATGAAGAGAACTAAAGAATTGCTACCCTGTCTTTCTGCAAAAGAGTACAACTGTCTTTCAGTAGCATTATCAGGCAGCTGGCAGAACTCGCAGTCAGGTTTGTAACAAACTGAATTAAGATTGCTTTAAAGAAGACTTGCATTTTGGTTTTTAATTTGCTGGTAGTGTTATGACATTTTCCACAGGGACTCAATTTGTACCAGGTCATTTAAACATCATTCAGCTTAGCAGAAGTGATGGATCAGAGAAATTTCACTAAAATGATCTAATATTCAGTTTTGATTGTAATTTGGGGATGGTGCATGTTGAATTACTTGTTATTGGATCATCCTTTAACCTCAAGAAAGAACTCAATCCTGCACAGCATCAAAATGCTGCAGTCATGTCTTTCTGGGACTTCTTCCCATCCAGTTAAGCTTCTGCATGCTGTGATCTCTGTCTCAGAAGGAAGTTGGTCCTCTGTCAGGGTATTCAGGCAGAAATTAATTAATGAGAACAAAATGTTGTGAATACCTACAGTGTTAAGTTTTTATTCCAACAACCTAGTTAATAACTTCACTTCTTCAAGTGAAGAGGGAAAACAATGTGAATTCCAGCACTTCGATCAGGCAGTAACATTTTGATACTATGTTGCTAAGATAATCTAGACCATAGTGTTATACAAAAGCAATTTGAAAGTACTTTGGTAGTTTTGGAAGTGCCCATTTTGGAGGATGGACTGCGCCCCAACACAACACCGCTGAAGGCTGGTGCTGTATGAGGTGGGAAAAAAGATATGTGTGTCCTTTGTAGAGGTAAATTGATTGAGCTACAAAGAGCTTAAGACTGATTATTGTACTTAGACTCTGTCATGTGTGGAAGCTCTTGGGGATGTCAGTGATGCAGGCAGGATGATGATTCAGGGCAGGCTGCAGAAGAACACCCCTTCTGATGCCACTGCTCCTTCCTCTGTTATTCCTGCCGAGCTGAGGCAGAACATGCCCCAGAAAACTGCATTTCTGCTGTAAGGACATGAGGGCATGTGGCTCACAACAAAAGTTGCTCGTGGCCAAGTGGAATCGTTCTTGGAAGAGTGAGCTTAGACAAGTATTTAACTCATGAAGCTGGCACCAGAGCTGTGTCATTTGTGTCCTCTACTTGGCAGAGGGTCAAGACTGGAATACCCCAGGTTCCTCCCTGCACCCCCCCACCAGATGACTGGAAACCTCAAATCTTTCCAAACAGAAAAATAATTGGAAAAGCTTTGTCACGTTTCTCCAAGTTTAAAAATGCAGTTGTAATTGTCTGCAACATCATGATTGGCTCCAGAAACTGGGGTAGTGCTCATTTGTTAGATACCACCTGCCTTGATACCCATTGGCTCTTCCTAGATAGAGGGGAACTATAATATGAAAGTGTGGTACTACAGTCTGTTAACTGATTTCTCAGCACTGAAGTGCCTTGAATAACCACTTTTGGTGTTAGTGTTTGGAAATAATGTCAACTATTGTTTCAGACCATCTCTATCTAAACTAGCATATTTCTGGAAGTGGCCTTATGGAGTCAAATTTCTGTCAGTGTTGGTCAAACAACAAATAGATTTGTTGGCAGTGACTTTACTGTGCTCTGTTTTGATCATCAGATCTTTCTCTTTAGGAGTGCTGCCTTGCAGACAGCACACTTCAGTTAAAAGTCCCTGTCTGGAGAAAAGACTTTCAACTGCAAAGGTGTTAGACTATTTTCAAAGCTTTGTTTTCATCAGAGATAAGATCTATACTTGCCTACAGTCAACATCTTTGAAACACCATAAGCAAAACAGAAGTCATCAACAAATTGCATTAATATTTTAGAAAGGTGTTTAATTATTTATGGTGAAGCTTGGGCATATTCTTGATATAAAACTTCAGTGTAAAGGAGTTGCCTTGAGATACACTTCTCCCTGATCAGTACTGTACCACTGGGAACAGTTTATAGGGCTTTTATTTAACAGAGAATGTTAGCAACTCTTAGTTAACTTAGAAGAAGTGCATTAAAGACACTTTGCATACTGGGATTAAGGTATTTTTTGATTGCTGTTTGGGCAAGCAGGAGTCAGCACAGGCTTATTGGGTTTCTGCCTGCAATACCAACACAATGGGGCTCTGTGGAGTGCAGGTTACTTAGAAAGCATGGAAATAAGCTATTTTATTACAGCTTCTCAGATAACACAATGAAACTGCCATGATCTGAGCAGCTGTACCGATAGCCAGGACCCCAGGAGCTGAGCCAGGGAGAGTCGGTCTGCCACAGGACTTAGATGGCTGGGTAGAGTCATTTGATCTTTCAAACTCAGGTTTCCCAGGTATCAGAGGGGACAGGAAGACACCAGCCTCCTTTGTAAATACTTCTGGAGCCAGAGATAAGAAGTAGCTTGTGAGTTGTCTGATCCTCAACAGTCTTAAAGTACTGAGCTAGAGATGTGCTAGGAAGGTAGTTAATTTCTAAAAGTTAATTTACCTAGCCTGATGAGAATGACATTTCCTTCCTGGTGTACATTAAAGGACCCTTTCTTGTGCAACATTGATTTTATGTTGTAACACCAATGAATCCAGTGTTCTAATTTGCCTTACCAGAAAGGTGGCTGTGTGTCACTCTCTGGATATCTGGCTTTCATGGGAAAGCTGGAGGTGGCTTTAGAGAGTCAAGGACACAGATCTGATGTTGAGCTTCTCTCTTGGCTTGCCCCAGGTTTAAACTAGAGAACCAATGCAGTTGGCATGAGTGCAAATGTATAATTCCACAGAATATCAATAAACTTCCCAAAATCTCAGATTTATCAAGGCAGAAGATGTTAAATGCTCACTGATGTATCAGAAGATCATTGCTAAACGTGGAAGCTGATTACTGACTTCCTGAAGTCCCAGATGGTGCCTGCTTCCACAGTTCTGGGGTGTGTTCCACTTACTGCAGACATGTCCAAATGTGTTATCTCCCAATGGAGCTTGGTCATTGCATGAAACACATTGTTGTCCGAGTCGTGTTCCAGGGAAAACATTGTAAACAGCAAATAACTAGGCTAGAAAGGCAGAATCACAGGCAGATTTATTGCATTTATTGGTACAGCCAGTGGATAGGGGGAAAAAAAAAAAAAGAAAAAAAGATTAGGAATAAAGAATGATGTTGTCTTACACTGTAGCAGAACTAGAGGAAGTGAATTTCACAGCTTCTGCTGGGAGTTCATCTTTTCTTTGACTATTGCTAGCCTATATCTGCTGGGCATCACTTTTATCTTTGACTCAAAGGACACTTCTGAAGAAATTTCCTTCCCTGGCAATTTTTTGACTTGAAAATATCTCATAATCTAAGGCACTTCAAAGGGGGAAAAGAGACTCTGGACCTACTTGCAAGGATGTTATCACACTGAAAAAACCACCGTTTTTTCCCCTGTACGTGAAACAAAAGAGCACTGAAGAAAAGAAATCCAATGATCACCTAGGTGTCAAGTCAATACCCTTGGAAACCAAAGCAGCATTTGGACTTATATTTATTTAACACTATGCCTGTGATTTTTTCAGTTCCCTAGAGTGCTTTTAGACCTGTGGGTCCTCACGACCTGAGATGAAGTGAGAGTCTTGCTTTTTGCAAACATTAAGTTTCTTGCCCCTGTGGTTGCAGAGGAAATGTGATCCAAAGGCATAATAATGACTTAAGTCAAGAATGCTCAGCTGCTGCTATTTAAAGAAAATTGTTTGTTTGGATTTGGGGGAATCTGACTCATGATATTTAAATATTTGAAGCTGGCAGTAGTAACCCAACTCTTTGTTTCTTTACTTAAAACTTCGACAGGCTCTTCACAAACTAATCATGGTACTAACAACACACAGAGACCTGAGTCTTCCCTATAAGTCCAAGAATTCACAGTAATGACACATCTTTGGCCTTTGGTGTTTTGAAACCAGAACAAGAGGAAAAATAAAGCCAAGCTGCAAATCCAACTGCACATTAATGTGACTGGCCTTCTCCAAGTAAAGTGCAGCAAGAGCAAAAGAGCTGAACTTCATTGTCTGAAGGTTTTATTTGTGATTCAAATTGAGATCCAACTCTTCTAGCAACAAATATGCTTTGCAGGTAGAAAATGGGAAGTTTCCCATGTTGTTTTCAGCCCAAGAGAGTAGAAGGAAGAACAATCATTTGCCATTTTGCAGATATCTTATTTTGGTGCTATCAGAAATTTGTACCATTGAAAATATTGCTGTATATCATCTTGAGGCATCCAAGCTTGTTAAGCAGGCTTTTGTTTTTGATATGGAAAGCCTGTATGGAGAATGGGCTTGTTGTGGAAGTCTTTTCCTTTAGGTAGAATATGTGAGCTCCTGAATGCTTTTGACTTACATGCCAAATTGACTATCACTGCTCTAGGCACAAACTCTTCCAGAACAGCACTGTGTGCCATTGCTGTGTTCCCAGATAAAAAACAGGTTTCCCATCCAGACAAGTACATTGTCTATTCACCATGCAGCTTGTGTGCATGCAAAGCAATTCTTCCATGTGTGAATTTGCTCCAGACACCTTTATCTTACAGGGGATAAGTTTTTAGTCTAGGACTGATACTGTGAACTCAGCAGATATCCATGCACATTCATCTCAGTTCCTGGCGCTCTGACTTCTTGTTTTGTTGTGAGAGATAGCCTGGTTAAATTAAACAGGAGCAAGGGCATTAGCACAACTACACCTCAGCACTCCTACAAGAAACTGTTGCTTCTGTCAGTGTTGTCAAGCTCAGGCAGAGGAGGGGTGTGTGTGTCTCTGGCTCAGCTGCGCTGTTGCAGAACCTAGTGCAGATTTTGAGGTTGTAAATGAGTTTTAATCTACATTTACAACTGAGTGCATCCCTGCCTTTCTTCTAAACTGCAGAAGCAAGAGCAATTAGTCTAATTAAGAACATGACTGTAGAGAAGGCAATATGGGCTCTAACAAAGCAAGCATGTTTTCCATTAAAACAATTTGCATAATGTAGTTCTGTGAAGCATTTTCTTCATTTTTTAATGTTGTTTTCATTCACTGAGCTCCATATTAATTGCTAATAAAAAAATCAGAGCAAGTGTTTTCACTTTAAGGGCTTCCTTTGCCTTTTTGAAATAAAAATCTCAAAGCAAAATGCAATTTGGGAGCTTGTATTCATTTATACTGTTGTGTATAGCTGTAAGTTCTTTAAGGTAGGGATATTATTGTTGTTTAACTGCTCTGTGCTTTCTGGTGGTGTTCTAATGTTTAGACATAACCACTGTAGCAATAACATATAACAATAACAATAATGTCTTTGAGAGGGTACTTGCTGAAATTGCTTTTTGGTGGTTGAGAAGAACTTTTACTTACTAAATGGTTAAGAGACTATAAATTATAGGTAGTGCAGTGGGTTTGTGATGAGAGTACTTGGATGAGAAGGTTCAGGAAGGCTCCCCCCAGCTCTGGTGTTAATTCTCCTCTGGGCAGGGCTGAGCCAGTCAACACTTCTGTGAATACCATTTTTAAGAGGAGAAAAGTTCTCCAGGGTGGAGTTTTTTGTGCACTTGTTTTGTGTTGCAAGGTGGGGCAGGGCAGGGCGGAGCAGGGCAAAGGCAAGGCAAGGCAAAGGCAAAGGCAAAGGCAAGGCAAAGGCAAGGCAAAGGCAGGACAGGACAGGGCAGGGCAGGACAGGACAGGACAGCACAGCACAGCACAGCACAGCACAGCACAGGATGGGATAGGGGAGGGGAGGGGAGGGTGGAGCAGGGCAGGGTGGAGTAGGTTAGGGGGGAGAGAGAGAATGAGAATGGTGGTTCCCCTCCCTTCCAAAAAGAAGAAGGGTTCTGAGGAGGTCTTCATATTTTAAATGCAGTCTGTCTTTCTTGCCATTGTCTCAAAGGCTGAGAGCATATAGATCTTAAATCATGTAAGTTTCAGCCTCTCAGTTATGATAAGTTTTTGGCTACCAAGACACATTCTTAGTCACCCATAGTCTCCACAAACTGCACCAAAAGCATGAAGAAAAAGGCTGTGGATCTCCATGGTCCAGCTTCTGCCTTCAGCAGATGTCTGCATGGGGTTGGATAAATTGAATCCTCAAAAGTTTGGGGACTGGAGAGGTTGACTCTAACTTTCTGTTAGATGCTTAGTGTGAACTGTTGCATGGTGGGGCAATAGTTTTGATGGCTAGGAAGGAAAAGGCTTGATGTGCACCTGAGTGACTTCCTCAGAGCCACACATGATGCAGCCTGGGATGAACCAGTGAGACCTGAACACTGAGCACCATGGAATGGTGGGCTGAGACCTGCTGAGTGGTGCTGTGGGGAGAGGGCAGGAGGCTTTTTGCAGGGCTATTTTTAGGTCACAATTACTTTGAAATTAATATTTTTTCTTCCCACCAAAAAGTGAAACCTAAAAAAGGCAAAATGCATCTCATAGATCTCCTTAAGTGGAAAACACCCTTTAAAATATGCCTGATAGTGATCTCAGAAACAGCTGCCAGCCCTGGCAGGCAGCAGCAACCTGAACATGCTATTCTTAGACCAAGAAAGCATAAGTAGGTCGAGTTACAATTGGTTCTGGTAAACACCATCCACACTAAATTCAGAAATTTTTGGTATGCTGAATCAGAGAAATAGAACAGGTAGGGTTGATTTAGTCTCCAAATACCTGTTCTTTTGATTCATCTCAATTTGTTCCATATGCTGTCAGTGGCTGGAGACTTTTCTCTGGTGAGAAGGTACCATAAGCCCTCCTGAAGACCTGGCAGAAATAGGACAGCAATACAGTTTAGGGTTGCCTTTTTGTTTGTGCATTTCGAGGTAAAACTAGTTAATGAGCCTAAAAAGGAAGTTGCAACTTGATAAGTGTTTAGCACTTGCTAATAAACATTTTGTATGCATGAGCTGGATGACTCTCAGTCACAGTGCTGTTGTCTTGCTTGCCAGAGCTGAGATGGATCTGCAGGTTGTGCCAGTCCTCCTGGGTGCCTGACTCCTGGAAATGTAGTTCTTCAGCTTATGCATGTCCCCATCCAGTGCAAGTAATTAGAGGTAGAAGCAGGTTAGAGTGACCACCTGCAGGCCACGTTGGCTGAACATGAATTTCAGGTCACAGTCTTCACTGGCTGCACCAAGGGCTTTCCTGTGAGTGGGGCATCAACAGTGACTGGAGGAACAGTGGGAGTCAGAGGTCCCTGGACCAGGGCTTCCCCAGAGTGCCCTGGAGGAATTACTGTTCCCACTCTCTTCTGAACTCCTGTGTGAGATTTGGAGCTACTTGCATCCAATCAACACCACAGCTAGGAGTAGGCAACTTCTTCAGTGCTACTGTCTGGAAAAAGAGGGATGAGGAGCAACGGAAGTGGATGGGGCTGGGCAGCTGAGATGGCCTCAAGGGGCACTCCCTTGCCGAGATGGCTGTGCAAGGAGACTCCTGCCTCCTGTCAAGGGTGTCTGTGGTGCTACAGGACACCTCAGCAGGGTTCTGGTTTCCCCAAAGCTACTGCTGTCTCCTCTGTCTGCACTCTTACCTCCTTTTCTTTTCCAGATGGAAACATCTAGACAGAGAGGAAGTTCATTTGTAGGCCAAAAAGAAGGTTTGGGGTAAAATGTGTCTAGAAATTTCAGTGTAGAATTTAATCCTTCATTTATTTATTTTAACTGCCCAATTTTATTCTATATTTTATCTGTTTTTTGGGGGCTAGCATTATAAATTTGTTTCTACTCTACTCCACACACATATTACATTACAGCTCAGGGACCTCCTCCACATCCAGTTGAGCACTGTCTAATTATAGCTTAAGCTGGCCTTTTAAATAGGCATAGCATCTTTTCAAATCCATGTGTCTCTGCCTGTTTCATTATGAGGGCAGACATGCTATGGTTGTTTACAGCCACCTTGATTGGGCAACCAACACCAAAATATCTTCAGCAGCGCTGAGCTCATCTTGATCATGACAAAAACATCTGTGCTTGATTGCAGAGGATGAGAAGGAAAGAGTACACCAAAAGGAGGTTTCCAAATAATCTAGTAGGCAGGGCAACATGAGGAGGCTGATCCATGGGTTGTTGGCATAAAAGGCTGAGGCTTAGCTGAGCTTGAAATGAGAGAGGGTTATCTTAATTGAGAGTCTGAGCCCTTTGCTTGAAACTGTGTCTGAGATAGTGGACTGATTTAATGCCTTGCCTTTGTTAAAACAGACTAAAAAAATCTGACAGGTTGGAATCCCATTATCAGACAAAAGCCAGGTTAAATCTTTAAGAACTTGGGGTTTTAACTGGGATAGATTTGCCCAGTTTTGTGATTCATGATAATTGTCATAGTATCTTTGATTTTCTCCTTGCAGCTCCTGGAAGGAGTACCTGCAAGCATCTTAGCAAACAAGAATACTTCACTGTAACTGAAAAGTGGATGTGCATCTACTGTAGTTAGAAGAGCTCAAAAATAGGACTCCTGAGGTGCAAAACCATCAGGCAAATGACCTCCTGCCCCAGCAATTTGTGTTTTATTTTCCAAGCAAATGTTCTGCTTTCCAGATCCCAAATCAAATGGCAGTGATAATACCACTGTTAAGTTCATAAGAAGCCATTGGCTATACTGCAGCTTTTAATGTGGGAATGAAATTGTACTTGTATATAGGTGACACAAAATACAATTGCAGCTTGGGTAGGTCTTGCCTTTGTAACCAAATGTATCTTTCATTATACCAGCTAGGCTATTAGAGACCTACTGTTGGGAGCACTCAGAAGACTGGCAAATCATACCAACTTTAAACTCTAAATTGTCTGCTAAGTTCATTCATTAGCAACATATTTACTAATGGGTAATTCTTACACAGTATTAAGCATGGTCCCTATATGAAGAAAACTCTTTGTCCCTAACAGTCATATTCTAAATTAGCTGTGAGTACATGATACTGTGGAGCTAATAACTCACACTGCTGGCTGCAGTTTTGGTCATTCATAATTACTGAGGTCCAGGTCATCAGCCACCAGAGCTCATTAGTAAGAGAACATAGAGCCCAAGTGATCTTCTTTCTTCTCTGATTTTCCCTGTTTATGCTGAATGTTTTCATACTACTGCTCCACTCCAAAAGGGGGCAGAAGGTCTCCTCTGCTCCAGGTGCCACGTATTTTCTTTTGTCTTGCCATTTGTGCTTCTTATCCCATACTCTTCTGGGCCCTTGCACTTCTCTTGTCCTCTCTCTGGTAACTTTTGTTACTTGAATGCCACTGATGTGCAACTACAGTGCCCCTTGGGTGATCACTTTGCTTACATATTTTAAAAAACCTGTGCCTGGCTATGCCACCAGAGTGTTAGAAGATACTTGCATGCTGTTGTTAATGACAATGTTTCAGCATCCAGGGTCTGGCAAAATCTCAAACAGCTGGAATAAGACTGGATTCATCTTTTCATTACGAATGTCACTATTTGAATATAACGTCTTGCATAACAATTTGCCTGTGGCCTGATTCAGCAAAGCTCCTCAAGTGCATTCAACACTAAGTGAGAAGAGCTATTCTGAAGTCAGCAGCTGACTCATGTACAACTAAACATGCACTTGTACACTTGATGGGATGCTGCAGCATGGCTCTTTGCCTCTGGGTAGTTTGACACCCATTCAGGCAGTGAGTCCAGAGAACAGCTACCCCTCAGAACTGTATATTCATTTTATTATTATTTTTTTGCTACTGTGAAGAAAAGAGGTTGGGATATGAAAGCTACTGGCACTGGTGAGCTTTCCTTCTCTTGTCCCAGCTCGTCCAACTTCAAATAGGAATGCAGCTCTCAAAAGACACTCAAGTGAAACTCCACTACTGTGGGGCATTTAAATGCAATCGTTAGTGCCTGCTTGGCTACAAGAGTAGCAAGAGAAGCTATTTGTCTATTTCTTTGAACTATGGCAGCCAGAAATGTGAATGTCTTAGGCTCATACATACCCACACAGCTACCCCTTATTCTGTTTATCTCCACGTGAGACTGAGGCAGATGACCAATGAAAGCTGGAGAACTTAAGCTGTATCAAGGAAAAGCTGCCCTAACCCTCCAGTGCTCTCAGGAATTTCTTCTTGTTTTTATCCCTGGTCTCTGCAGACTTCATCAAACCTTTTCCAGGTCTGAGTAGAGCTAAACTGCAGCAAGACTCTTCCTCCCTTAAAAGGGCTGGGCATGCTGGGGAGCCTCATGCCCCTGCAAAAGGCTTAGGGAGGCACTAGATCTGATGAGGTGCACCTGAGAAACCCCATCCTTATTTCTGACAGGCTCCAGATCAAACCCTTCCAGCAAGCTGTGGTTGGAACCAAGGCAGCCATCTGCCCTAGCACCAGCCCTGTGCCCACCACCTCTCTGTTTGCACTGGCCTGCACTGGCTTAGACCCCACGGGGGAATCTCCAAAGAGGCTGAGTTAGACTTCTGTCTCTGCTGACTGCTGGGGGATCTCAGAAGATTGGCCTCATTAGGCTGAAGATGTGATTTGGCTGTACACCTCTAAGTCTTAAACATACAGACAGGTGAGCAAAGAAAACAACATGCTGGCTTTCTGTATATGTCTTTCTCATATTTTCTTCCTCCCCCTTTCCTCTGGAGTTATCTAGGAATAAAGAAAAGCCAATGAAACAGTTTCATTGTCCATGAACTATTTATAGCAAATAGGCTTCCAGTATGCCATTTATCAAAAGGAAAAAATATAGCTTGGCTTCTAGAGATACTCAGAAGCTTTGAAATTCAAAGAAAAGAACTTGCTGTATGTAAAATAAATAAGTAACAGGCTTATGAATGAGGGGGAAAATCCTCTCTTTTTCTCCCCCCCCCCCCAAGTTTTCCTCTTTCTGTTTCTTTGCAGTAAAGCATCCAGCACACTATTTCAAAGATTTTTTTTTTTTGTCCAAATGGAATAGATCTGAAAATGTTTTCCATTTTTTCATGATGTCTTGGCCTGCAGGTCTATCCAATTTTTACAAGAGTATAAGCAGTCCAAGTGAAGGACAGAACATGTATTGCTTGAACTAAAAAGCATGGAAGAGTCTCTCTGCCATTCCTGGGGTTTAAATCAGGCCCTAGAGGGAGATTATTTTGCCAGCTGTGTTATTTCTCCCTGAGAACACTGCAGCAAAAATTTGCAGTAAACATTAACTGCTTCTCTACTGCAATTTTCACATTTGCCCATGAATATAATATAGAAAGTAGTAGAAATCAGATAAATTTATGCAAATGTTCATCACCTCTCTGAACAGTTCTCATGAAAAGTAGTGAGAAATAAACTGTGAATAATTTCTTCCCAGTTCTACCAAGACAGACATGGAAGAAGAGACATTTTAAAATCTCACTCAAGGGGTCAGTGATTTTTCTCCAAGGCTTTCTTAGCTCAAAAGCTTCTTAGCAAAATAAATCAGTGTTTAAAATAAAATGGTCTTTACCAAAACTCTGGAGAGAATGTTCCTAATAGAAAATGGTGCATCCAAACCCTAGTGAAGCCAATTTAATACCCCTGCCATTTTCTGGTAGCTGGGATTATGCAGGATGAGGAAATATGGGATGTACCACAGGCAGGTGAAGGCCATGCCAGCACATCGACCTCCTTCCTCTTACTGCCTTGCTGGTTTTAGGTTAGAATGTACTAGCTAGACTGAATGGTGGGATTTGTTGTGTGGTTCACAAAGTAGGGGTTGTCACTTTCTGCACTAACTTTCTGTGGCAGAAGCCAGGATACTCCAGTGGAGCAGTATGTGTTCCTCCTAGCAGAAATGTCTTCCTGTATAACATGCTACCCTTTATAAACACTCAAAATTAGGAGAGAAGCTATTAACAATTTGCCTCCTTGGATACTCATTGGCTAGTGTATCTACACTATGAGCAGGAAAATGCCACAGGACTTCCATAGTTTGGTTGCCTGAACTTGCCTAAGTAGGTTTTTGCCTTTTAAATCACCATGAAATCAGAGCATAGGCTCCTAGCATTGTGGGCAATTTCCCAGGGTCCTATTTTCATGCTGCTTCTGAAGGGCACTCATGTTACATTTCAGTTACTGAACACCTTCCTCTGTTGGGGTGATGTGTTGATAGTGTGGATGCTGGCACCAATGCGATGCTAGTCTGTCTGTGCTCAGCTCACTGGTGCTGTTTGCCTACCATGCACTGCAGCAGTGCTGGCTGTGAGGTTTCTGGAGCTGTGACATATTCCATCTTGTGCTGCTCTGGCTGCCCCAGTGATGAGTCTTTTCTTTTCCTGCCCTGGAAAGTGGATATTAAACTTCAGCAGGCAAGGCTGAACAAATCCACAGTACTGCTTAAGAGGGAATGCTCTTGTAGCCTGCAAGGATGTACAAAATCCAGGAGCATTGAAGTCCCTAACAGTTTCCTCAGTGAGGAGAAGCCTCTGTCCTTCTGAACAAGTGGTGATACCTGGTTAGCTTCAGCATCTATTTCCCCAGACATGTAGTCTTTGCTAATCTTCTTTTCAGACAGCACTTGACACAAAGAGTTTCTTGACTACGTATCTATGTATTGCAGATCAAAGGAGCAGAAGAGGGTGGTGGCTTTCCTTCAGAGCCATTCTTTGCTGCAGGACTGTGACCTTACAGTTCTTCTAGTGCTTCATTAATCCCAGAAGATGACATCCTGTTAAATGTCCTTATCACATTCCAGAAGTTTATTTCATAAATATTTCATGGACCATAAGTGGAACAGCTGTTCCCTCATGGCACCATTAATAGCACAGTTCCCTTCTGCCAGGAGTCCCATCCTGTGCTGCACAGCCGTGGCTGTTTCAACCCTGCCCCTCTCCTGCATCAGCAATACACTGAGCTGCTTCTGCCTCTCTCCCAGGCACAATTTCACACTTTTATTTGTATATCAGCCCAAAAGCACTGAAATAATGGTCTGATAAGGTCTACCAGGGGACAAATTTCTTTCCTCCATGGGGACAGGACTCAGTGGGTACTCCATGGAGACACTCGGGGTGGGTGCTTAGGATGCTGCAGACAGGTAGCTGCAGTTTTTGTCTCCATTGTGTACTCAGAAGGCTGGTCAGAAAACTCATCACCTTCTGCATGACTTCTGTGATGTGTTTTGGACAATGTATGTAGTACTGAGGTTGCAACCCAAATCCAAGGTTAGGTTTATAGGTGGTATCAGCAATATTTCTTACTGACTTTACAGGTATGAGTCTGCTAAAGTGCCAAAGGCATTTATGAAATTCATAGCTTGAGCAATTAAGATACATGAATCTGTGCTGAGTGCTTATGGACTGAAGAAGAGAGAAGTGTTGTGACAGAAGGAAAATAGCTAAAATAACCCTGATTTTAGAAACAGTGTCTGTGGACTGAAACAGGGGTGGGCTTCTTGTGCTCTTGCCTACCGCATACTGAGTTTCTGCTGAAGAATGGATTTTGAGATTAGCTGGTAAAACTCAGTTATTTATACAATCATTTTGTTATTTGCAGTTTTTCACATGCATTTCCCTGACATTTCCAAAGTGACTTTGTTTTGCCTGGCTAGTGCAGTACTGCTAGAGGCTCTAGCCCTGGCCAGACATGACAGTAAATCCCATTTTAAGTACCACTGCTGACTGAAAAGTGATGGTGGGGTCAATCCTGTTCAGAAATATTTGTGGCTGAATGCAGAAAGCTCTGTTTCCCTCATCTGTCTCCAGGTATATTCACTTCTGTTCTTACTGGACATAGTCCTGGAGTCTTTGTAAGTATTTTGGACCCAATAACATTTTCTAAGACACCATGACTTGTCTGTCACCAGTTTCCCTGAATTTGAATATGCCTCTGCCTGGCCATTTTTCCTTGCAGCCTAGTTCAATGCACACTCTTTCTTAGGGTGCTGCCAGGGCCAGTCCTTTTTTTTTTTTCAAGTCAAATGCCTTGGCAGAGAGCAGACAGGCAAGGGCAATCACAGTCATGCCTTCAGGGAGGAGCAAGCAAGCTCCTTGGCTCAGAGTGTCCATTGCATCCTCCCTTCCCTCCCCTTCTTGTGTACACATACAAACACGCTTCTCCATTGCTCCTTGGCTGACATTTCCCCAGCACCTCCCCTTCTCTCAGGCTGGTCATACCCAGGCCACATGCTGGCAAACTTCACAAAATACTTGGTGCAGAACCAATCATTCCTTATTACAAGGAGGACTGCACATAGGAAGCCACATAAGCTAGCAAGGTTTGCTTGCCCTTATCACCCAGGTAATCATCAACATCCACCCTTGCCAGTGTGTTGAGGTGGAAAATCTGAACTTCAATTGAAGATAACAAAGCAACATCCCTTTAAAGTTTCCTGGGATAATGAGTTTCTTGCCTGACCTGGCAGAGATTACTACTTCTCTCCAAGAGTGTAGCGAGCCCCACACGAGATCTGCAGATGATCAGAGCATGGTTCCCTGGCTGTTCCTGCAGGATTAAAAGATACTTTTGTCAGGCAATGTTGACACAGGTCAATGTCATGTCATTCAGCCTGAGTGGTCTGTTAGGTATCAGATGGTTGCAAGGTCTTATGGGCAAAGTACTGGTTTTGTTAATACTATCAAGCCAAGCCAAAGACTGTACTGACCTGCATCCATGACCCTTTCTTGCAGGGAAGAGTTACAATGAGTAGAAATTCATGCTTGTGCTAGTTTAGCCAGACCTTCCATCTATAAAGGGTCTCCTTTGGTTTACAAGGTCTGGTAGATGGCAGACAACACATCTTCCAGTCAAGAACTGGAAGAGACTTCAGAGGGTCAGATGCCAGAGGTGCCCTCAGTCAATGCATTCAACACAGCACTTTTAAGAAGAGCATCTTGTAACCACCTATGCAAGCATTTGCACCATGCAAAATAACTAGCACTAAGCAGTCTACCCAGGGATGGAGGGGAGCTGTGGTGTCTGGCTCCAGCTCTCATAAACACTGACTGCATGCTGGCAGGTCAGCTCTTCACCACTACAGGATTATGTCTGTGGCCTGATCCAGAGAAAGTCATGCTGACAGTTGGTTTGGTAGTGCCCAGGTTTGATATTAGTGGTTGCTTAATCTAGCCCTGAGAGGGTAAAACAAGTAGTTTCCTGTTTCAGAGGAGGGAATGAAAAATAATATGTTAGTAAAGGGTATGATCCTCCCAAGAAAGATATGATAACTGAGCAGGGAGTGGATGGCCTTGTTTTTTCCCTTAGCCATATCATACTCAAGTCTGCAGGCATAAACTTAGGTGTCTGCGTACTGCTCACTTGCTGCTATCTGTCTGCAGTTGTATGCCCTCAGGTAGTGTAGCCTCCATCTGCTCCTGCAGAGATGTGTTAATTGATTTTGTAGAAAGCAAAAAGTGAATTTAACTCTTCATCAGTGATGCACAAAGCATGATTACTAAAGCAAGAAGAGGGCAATGATATTTGTCACAAACAAGAGAGGAAGCTTAACCTTAGTGCTGTAGCTATCTAGTGTTAAAAGCCTCTGCTCTCATTAATGGTTTATTTTTTTTTGGTTGTGTGTTTTGTTTTTTTTTTTTTCCTGTGGCTTTTTGTTGTTGTTGTGGAGGTTTTTGTTTGTTTGTTTTTTTTTGTTGTTTTTTACTAAGCTGAACTGTTGTCAAAGAGTTCACTGTTGGTGTTTGTGAAGTGGTGAGAACAGCACTGTAGCATCACCTAGAATTTGTCACTTACTTGGCTTCCCAAAGGTATTTGGGGGCTCAGTTTGGCCAAGGTTTAACCAAAATGTCAGAGCTTTTTCTTTGTTGGACTCTGGTGGGTCTGTCAAAGGATTCATTTCCCAGGTGCACATAGAGATTTCAGATAGTGTATGCATAGGCTGCTCCACTGCATCACTCTCTTCAACACTCCCTATCCTTCAGGTCGGCACCCATCACCCCACTAGGGCATACAACTCCCCAGGTCTTTATAGCCAATCAGGAATGGTTAACACTTCTCTGTGGCTGTCACAGCTTTGTCATGAGGGTTTGGGTAGGATATTATCCTTTTGAGGAGAAATAGTGCTGCTTTCTTGAAATGCTGCACCTTCTCCATGGCATCTTTGTTTGTTGTTCTGTGGTAAATACAAAGCATCTTCTCCCACAGAGAAGGAAGAACCACGCACTGCCCCTGGGGTAAAGGCATCCACACAGGTGAGCAGCCATGCAGGTTGCATGTTGGAGCAGAGCTGAACTGTGAGCCTCCAGAAAGAGGTTCATCACCCCACAGCCCTGTAAAACCACACAAACACTGTTGGCTGAAAGTACCAGGGTGTGTTGGAACAACAGGTTGATGGCTACCTAGTAACTAAAGACAAACCTTCCTCATGGGAACTATTTACAGGGTGCTTTAGAAATGACTCTGGAGATTTAAAAACTCACACAACAGCTGTATGAGTTTGAGCTGAAAGCTTCTCACATAGCAGTAGGGCTGATACGGTTGTTCACAGAGATAAAAATTGTATTTCTACACAGTGCCAGGACATAGTTTATTAAAGACTCACTTCTTTTCATGTAAGAGAACTAAGCCAGGCTATAAACACACAGACATCTCATTCTGGGGTAGAGTAAGGGGAGAACCTGCCTGACATCAGCAGCAGCTCATGACCAAACTCCTACTTAGAAATAGTTTTTGCAGTAACTCATCCCTATTTTTCCAAAATAAGGATCCTGTCTCTTCCTACACAACCAGTCACCAACCTGCAACAAACAGGATATAAGTTCACAGCCAGCTTTGATGCTTTCTGTCCATTCTTCCTCCAGGATAGTTGAACACTTTGCTGGAGACTTTTGACACTTTGAGAGCTGCAAGGTCATTAATCAGTCTTGATGCAAGAGCACAGAACATCAAGGCTCGAGTACAGAAAGCTGCATGTCTCTGCCTATGCCTCTGACCCTGCTACACCAAAATCTTTCCTCCACCACGTGTACAAATTCTCTCCACCACTCAGAAACAAGTTAAAAAAAAAAAGAAGACTGTTTGTGTTTCTGATATGAATGTTTTCTTCTTCCACTGCAGCTTCTACTACCAATCCCTCTCTTTTATTTCTCTATTAGTTTACTAGGACCTTCAGTTTTGATTTACACTTCAGTAAGCCCCAAAGGACATACTTGATGCTAATGTAAATGTCAGATAAGCTGTGTGTTAGACTCTCCTGGTCTGCTGGATAGGCAGTTTTACAGAGGATGTAGTTACGATGATCTGTGGAGTTTAGGGAGGCTGACCCTACAGCAGACATCTACAATAGGCAGATGACTTGCATGTGTTAAGTGCCTGGTTTTCCTTCATTAATACTTTTAAGACAGCCTGTGCTGACTTGTTCTGCAGGAGTCTCTGTGCTGTAGGCACACAGATATCGTGCTGAGAGCTGCAGGTCTCACACCTTCCTGGCAGGCAGCATCCTGCTGCAAGAGCCTAAAACTAAGATGTAGCATTATTCAGGCTCCTTTGTACATCTTCAGCTTTTCATGAAGTGATGGTGTCTGTTCAGAAGTCCTGTAAATTGTCAGATTAAGTGATATTTGTCTTCAGTTCCCATAGAGAGATGTGCTAGTTATGTGTGAAACACATACTGTGACTACAAGTATACTGTGTTGCTACAAACTTGAGTTGATACAGATAAGGCATCAGTGGTTCACATGGGTCTTCTAAGAAGATACTTGCAATTACACTAGAAAGTAGGTTCCAATTTAAAAATGAACTAATTATTGGCAGATTTAAAAAATATATATACTGAATTTAGTGAGAAAGGTAATGATGAAAGCAAAAATGGACACAATCTGCTCTAATTATATAAGAATGGCTTTGAAAGAATATGTGCTACTTTATTAGTAGGCTAGGAAGAACTTGAGATAGTCACAGCAACTTTAAATATAGACCAGAGCCTTAAGTTTGAGTATGCAAGGCATGAAGGACGAGCTTTGGCACGGGCCATGTGAAAGCTGAGAACATCCAGATCTGTCAGAAAAAGAAGAGAAAACAAAAATGCCAATGAGAAAATTACTTGGCATGGTATCTAAACCTCTGGGTTAGCATTTAAAGTAAAACCATTTAGTTAATTCTCTTTCTCTTCCTTCTGCTCTCCTAATCAGTACTAAATCACTTGGTTAATAAACCAGCCTTTTAAAGATATGGCCTTTAAGGCCTTTGAGCTCTTTGTTCATAAACAGCAGGAAGATGATTTTTTGGGGGCAGGTCAGAAGTTTCAGCTTCTGGCAGCTGCTGACTCTAATCTATGGCATATTGAAGTCAGATGTTCAGACACTGGTTGGATTTACAGTTAGTGTTCAGGCACATTCCACAGCTCAGGCATGTTTATAGGACCCCCTGTTCAGTGCTAGGTCCTTTTATGTTTTCACAGGTTTTTGTGTGTAAGTGTGTGTAGACATGTAAAAATATATAGGAACATTCTGTCAGATGAGATCAAAAGTAAATGTAACATAATTTAGCTCTTCTAAAGTTGCTAGGCACTAGGTCTTTCAATCAGAAAGTATTTCTTATCTAGTTGGTCTCATTTCTAGCCAACACGCTGCCTTCAAATCACAGATAGGTTCAAGAAAGTTACTTCCTTTGTTATAAGGAATATTTGAATCTGATATTTCATTTCTGTAGTGCTGAGAGCGTGTAGGATGTTGGGTAGAGAAGTTCAACTATGAACTGTTTGTGGAATGAGACATCAAACCCTCAGGGACAAACCCTTGTGTTGAAGGGGCTTCCTGACAGCCAGCATGAGCAAGAGGGAGCCATAAACCCAACCTTGTTTGTAGTCCCAATCTAGCAATTCCAGTAGGCTAAATCCCCAAAGTTCGAGGATATCCAGGCAAAAATTCTTTTGTTTTCTGTGGTTCTATGTGTTTTTCCCCAGATTTCACTACCAGTTAGTATTCTGGGTTAGATGAACCTTTTTTCTGGTCCACTAATGAATTCTTGTGGTCCTGTGTGCTCTTCCATGGCCTCCTGTAAGGTCCTCAGCACAAAAAAACCATGAGGGAAGCATCTGTGCCCCTAGAGAGAAGTTAAGGCATTTATCATGAGTGCTGGTTAATGACATTCATAGCACTGTTTCCCTACTATGATGAAGGGAAGTTTTATAGCTGCCATGGATGAAATTCAAGAAGGAGGTGGTGAGCTGGGACAGGGCAGGAAGGGGCTCCCTGGCAGTGTAGAAATGCAGCTATAGGCCTGGTGACTAGAGATGAGGGTTTCCAGGTAAAGACAGTTTTTGAGTTTTCTGTTGGCAGAGACTAAAGTAAACCCCAGGATGTCCCAGATGCATAGCCCAAGGGGAATATTTGGGCACTGATGTACAACATTTAATAATTGGAATCAATGTCATGCAAAAGTTTCATGCTTTTCCTGGTGAATATTTATGTGACTCAAGGTGAAGTGGACCATTCATTGCTTGAGGGATTTCTGCTTCAGAACATGGCAGGGAAGGGAATAGACTAGGGCAGGTTCATGACAGACATACACCCTGCATCCCTTGGGCTGAAGGGGTGCATTTCCCAAATCCTCTATGACTGTGGGACACGTTTGGCCAAGTTTTCCTTGAGAGGACAGGGTTTGGTGGCACAGCTCAGCAGAGCATGCATCACAATAGGACTCTTAGACATCTAACTCCTGAATGAGGCATGAGATAAGCCTTTCATCTCTTTATTTTAGCACAGAAGTCCTACACAGCATGGTGGGTTTTGTGAACCTGCTGCCTGCATGTCTATGAGTGCGGCTGCAAGGCAATCAAGCCAATTAAAGGGAAGATTTCTGCAATTCTGGTCCCCTCCTACCTCCAGTGATTGTGTGGGAACACTATTTAGGGAGATAATCCAGCAAAACTCTCCAACACTCACCTCCACCCCCTTGGTTACCCACAGCTATTTGTTTAGTTGTGTTTTCCATCGAGTTGGTTTCCAGCCAACTGGCCTCCCTCACCGAAGGCATTGCACTGTATTGTGAGTGCCAGTGCTAGTGCAAAGGGAGAAACCTGGGAGCTTACGGAGGGCGACTGTCACTGCAAGCTTGGATACTCTGAGCAGCAGTACCTCCTAGGATGCCCAAATATAAATATACAAAAGACATGAGAATCAGTAAATAATCTGCATGGTACATATCATGTGATGTTTGGCAGTGAGAATAAGGCCAGCATTGTGGATAGCCTTACACACTTAAACCTGATCAGGAGCTTCATGTTCAGCTGGCAGCAGTGTCTGGCAGAAGTGATCCCCCTGACTTTGGTGGAAATACTCATATCATTCATTTGAAGCAAAGGCTTTAATCAGGGGGAAACCCATGACAGCACAAAGCTGGCAGTCTTCTCCTTGTTCAGTCCAGCCTGATATGCTGAAGTTCTTTCAGGTGTATCAATTTAAAGGAGACAAATAGCCATTTATTTTCTTTTTCTTCATAGATACAGCAAGTTCTAGCAGTGCCCTGGGCAAAAACAACCTGATGTGGGGATTACAACTACTTAGGACACAGAGCAGTGTGCTTTCTAGGAAAAAATGCTGCAGGATGGAAGAAATACTTCTCTGTATGCTCAGGCAAATGGAGCATTAACATCAGCGTTGAAAATTTATGAGGGAGGAGCATGCAGTTGAGTCAGTAGCTCTTTAAAGCAATAGATTGTGTATTCCAGAACTCCTAGTCACAAAATTTTCTATCCAGCAAATGATCCTGGCTTTCAGTAGTGTGCATTGAAATGCAAAGAATATTTTGCTCCTCTTCACCTTCTTTTATGTGCATATTAACTTGAGAACCTGTGGGGACTGTAGATATGTAGGACAGCAATAGCTGTATGTACTTGAGAAGGTAAATATGCAGACATGTCTCCATACACTGGAAATTAGCTTAAATTCTGCACACAGATTTCTGCAAGTTGTTTTTCCTTTCCTTTTCTTTTCCCCACATTGGGGAAGAAACCAAAGACCCAAATGAAATTCTCTGTCAAACCACATTGACTCCCAGGGGCTGCTCTGCACAGCACCATGTCAGAAGAACTGAAAGAAGCAAATCAGCTCACAGAGCCCACTGCATAACCAGGCTTTAATCAAATCTTACAGTCCAGCTTAGCCCTTTTAAAATATTTTTGGGGTGATGTCAGCACCTGGGTTGCCAATGCACTTGTTGCTCTCCTCCCTCAGCCTTCTTTAGTTCCCACACAGGGTTGAGGCATCCAGACCGAGTGGGACATAGATAGGCAGAAGCTTGGGGGGAAATAATATCTGCAGTGACCCAAAGTCCAGAGGCAGAACCACGGGGTTCCATTTACCTCCTCAAGGTAAAAAAACTTGGCTTACTTATTAGGTCAGATTTTGTCTTGTCCAAGGACATAGGAGGCTGGCAAAACAACTTGGGAATGTAGGAATTTGTTAACTGCATGCCATGGGTTTTAATATTTAATCTGCAAACTAAAGCAGTTTCTATTTCAACTTTTTGTCTTCATGTTGGTGTTGTCCCAGCTCTTGTCTTTTTTGCACCATAGATGTTACAGCCTGATCTGTTTCCTCTGCTGAGGTTTTGGGTGTGTGTTGAAATTCTGTCTAGAGTTTATACCTCAACTTTTAAAATATTTTCATTTTATTTATATGTCAGATAGGTGGGATTAGTGATGACACTAATAACAAATGACAAAGTATTCTCATTTCTCTGCATGAGCTCCAAAACCTTACAAAAATCAAAACTTTCTCTGACAAAGTAAATAAAGCAGAAGTAACAGTAACCAACAGAAAAGGTTTTGAATACAAATGGATGGGATTTCTGGATTAAGAGATCTACAGCAGCTTGAATGTGCAGAAAGGAAAGACAGAAGGATCTTAGAAAATACTTTTTCATGCATAGGATTACCTCACAAAATTTATGAAGTTTCTCAGAAATGAAAAAGTCTAACCTCAGGTTCTCCTTATACTTTTAGTAGTAATATAAATAATTCAGGTATATTCATCTTTCTTTAGAAAGAATAATTTTTACCTAGTTTCTTTAAAAAAATAAAATATGCAACCAAACATAGGAATTTAAAGAACTATAAGCAGTAGCATATTTACAATGTATATCTGTTGAAAGTAATAAATTTGCCTTGGGTATTATTTATTTGAAAATGCTTGTCCAAAGCAGTGCTAATTTCCACAAACTGACACCCCTGCACAGTGTATTTTGGGGTGACACGGAGAATGCTACTTGTCAAATGCTGGAAATCAAAGAAGGTGATAAGCTGCCAGAGATAGCTTCCACTTTTTAGCATCCCCAGTGCTTACTACTTTCTAGTCACTAAAACAACATTTATTTACACCAATATAAACAGTTCTGCTGAACCTATCACCTTCATGCATCTGTTCTTCACATATTTTTCTTTTTCCTTGAAAAAGCCTGTGACCTGAAGGTTGAGCTCAAGGACGCTCCCAGGGAAGTCACTGAAGTTTTCCCTTTGCTCTGCCTGCTGACCTCTGCTCTTCCCTCATTACTCCTGAAAAATGCAGCGATCCACGCAGGAACTTTTCCTCAACTTCATGATTGTCCTGATTACTGTATTGCTCATGTGGCTCCTTGTGAAGTCGTACCAGGAGTAAAGACTATCAGAAACTCTGGGAGGTGATTTAAGTGTGTGTCTCTGCAGACATAGGTAACAACCACAACACACTTCCATGATTTGCTTTCAGTCAGTCAAGAGTGTCATGAATCTTTTTTTTTACTCTCTCATATCTGTTGCCTGTGCTAATGTTTGTGATGGGTCTATAACTGTGTAATTATTTTATTCTGCAATGATCCAGCTGCAAAATGTAAAATGCAAGATCCTTAGGAACTGTTCCACATGGCTGTGTCCTCCGGTGGTTACTGTGAATGCTGTAGCCCCCTGCCCTCCATGCTGGCTTCTTTGGTGTTGGTGTCAGGTTCTTGAGGGTGTAAAACTGCAGTAAGCAATGTAACTGTCTGTACTAATCAGCACAAGAGGCACAAACTCACTTAGCAGAAAAGAATGTGAAACCTCTATTTTCATTTGCTCATTTCACTTAAATAAAGAACATGTAAAACCTTTTTCTGCAGCATTCCTTATCCCTCTCCCAGCTTGAGAAACCTGCTGATAACCATGGTACAGTGTGCTGTGTGAGTCTTGTCATCTGTCTGTTCCTCCCATCTGCATTTTTATTTGTATTTTTTAAAAAATTGCTATAAAATGGAAACCCTGCAACTTAACAGAGGTGTAGACACATTGAATGACCTGTTCAGGTCCCTTTTCTGTTCAAACCGTTGGTGCCTGTGGATGTGGACTTCAAAAGGAACCTCGGTCACACTGGGGTATTGTCAATAATTGCATTTTCTGAAGCTGGATTTCAGGCAGGGATTTCCAGGATCCTATTTTTGGCCAAACAGTGCTTGGAGCAGTGGCTGGAGGGACAAGCCTAGGTCAGCTGCAGGTGTAGGTGCCCGCTGGCACCACAGTCCTGCTGCAAGCCCTGCCTGGGGTGGCAGTCCCCTAGGGTCCCCTGGGGCATGCCAGGCGCTGTGGCAAGGCTGTGCTCAGCCTCGGCAGGACAAGGTGTGAGCATGTCTGAGTTGCTGTGATGGTGTCATCGCCTGCTAAAAAATTTTGAGCCAGGTTGAAGATCCCACAGTCCCTGTGGGATCCCACAGTCCCTGGGTTTGTGAAATCAGTAACTAAGCTCCTCCTAGGTATTCCCTATCTGTTATTTTAATGGCTTCAGAGTAGCAGTATCTTCTACAAAATAGACGTCTCCATGGGAATGCTGTTATGCCTGTGCCACACTGCTGATACAGGTCGTCTTTCCTTTCAGAAGCCTGCAAGGAGCGGAAAACATTGCAGGGCTGTGCTGTGAGTTAACCGAGGCAGGTCTCTGGTATGGTTAGGCATAGCAGTGCTGGCTGTGACAGCTAGGACTAAGGCCTGGGCTTTAAGGAAAGACAGCAAACGTTGTGGTAGCACTACTTGTTAAGTGTGTGTTTTTTTTAAAGTTTGCTAGTAAATGACCTGCTGCCTTGTGTCAGTTCTGCTCTCTGGGTTGCAGCCAACCCTGCTGCAGCTGGTGCCACTCATCCTTCCAGTCAAGAAATCCCCACTTCAGTGCAATGGCAAACATCACCTCTTGTTTATTCTTGTCTGTGACTGAGCAAAACTCTTTCCAGCATTTCCAGGGATGGCAGTTTTTTTGAGAGAAAACAGACATTGAAATGAACTTTTGCCAGCAGTGGATGCAGCTTTTCTCTGCAGCTCACCTTGCACTTGATACTACTATACTTTCACTAATTTACACAGTCAGGTTGTATTCATAAGCTTGGCTGAGACACAGAGCAGTGGCAGGAGAAGGACATGGAAAAATCTATTTTTAAGCAGAGTGAATACCTGATAATTCAGCATGAAAGATTCTCATCTTTCACCGGCTGTGACTCCCTACCCCAGCTGAACATGATGTCTTCATCCAGCATTATCAGACCTTCCCTATGGCTTAAAACCAGGTTTTCAGAAACTCTTGTGCATTGTGTCTTTCACAGAGGACCTCACTGATGTGCACTCATCCCACTTGCCAGGACTGAGGCTTTGCTGCCAGAAGCAGAGCACATGGCTACTGCTCAGGGAGAACAATGCCTTCAGTAAATTGACATATTTAGGCTCATCTCAGGCTAGCAATAGAAAAAACAGAGGTGTGGGTTTCCCTGTCTGTCCTGGTTTTGCTGGGACAGAACCATAGACCAGCCACAGGCTGTAAGCCATTAGCAGTTTCAAGCCAAGCAGAGCAGCTGACCTGAGTCGGCTCACAGGTGTATCCCATACCATAAGTGTCAGGCTCAGTATAAGGGCAGAAGGTTGCTAATCAGAAGGTAGTCTTCTGCTCTTTTTGCCTGTTTTTCTGTTTAGTGTTACTGCTGGATTTCTGTTGGGGTAAGTATAAGTTTCCATGGACATCAGTATTACTGTTTTGTTAAATCTGTTTTCATTTTAGTCCTTGGGGTTTTTCTCCTTTTCCTGGTAGCCCCTCTTTGCTGGAGGGGGACAATTGGGTAATAGAGCAACTGTTGTAGTTTAGCCCCAGACAGGGGCTAGATGGAGATGCAGTCTGAACCAGAAGTGGTTCAGCAATAGATCAAAGTGATCCTAGAGATTTTCAAACTGGAAGAGAAAATGTTCTGAAGAGTTTGGGATATCCACAACTTTTAACCACTGGTGTTTTTCAGAGTAGACACGCATCTAACTTTGACTATATTATTAAGGTAAAGCACCCCAACAAGTTGCTGGAAGTACCAGTGAAAGTGGTTCTTTTTTCAGGCTTTTAAAATGTTTTCACTGATACTCAATCTAAACCTCCCCTAGTGAAGCTTAAGGTCATTTCCTCTCATCCTGTTGCTTGTTACCTGGGAGAAGAGACTGACCCTCACCTCACTACAACCTTCTTTCCTGAGCCTCCTCTTCTTCAGACTAAACAACCCCAGCCCCCTCAGCCATTCTTCATAACACTTCTGCTCTAGACCCTTCACCAGCTTCGTTGCCTTTTTTTGAATGTGCTCCAGTAACTGTGTCTTTTTTGTAGTGAGGGGCCTCAAACTGAACACAGTATTTGAGGTGTAGCCTCACCAGTGCCAAGTACAGGGGAACAATTACTTCCCTAGTCCTGCTGCCACACTGTCAAGACAGCATTCCTGTGTGTGCATGTAAATTTTCTCTGGACCAAACCAAGAAAATGTGAAGCATAAATAACTTCCTCACTACTTAAGAAGTCTGCACAGTTCTATTTATACAGCTGCACTTGGAAGTGTCCCAAAGGCAATAGATGTCCTTGCAATTCAAGAAGAACTTTGCACAATAATTGTATTTCGGTGATGCAGGGAGCTACAAGGGATCAAGAAGCCTGACAGCTGCTGACACTTTGGGATGCCATTTCAGGGGCTCCTGAATCATTCTTCACCTACACAGCTGAGCTGGTTTGCCCCTTGTGTGTAGGATTTACCCACAGATTAGCATCTCACAGGTCTGAGCTAGAAAAGCCTTTGGCATGTTTCCCAGGCTGGATACAGCCGGTGCTCAAGCCAATCAACTCTGACCTCTTAGCTTAACAGTTCAGCTGTCAGCTTCTAAAGAGAGATGACAGCATTTTCAAGAAGGCTCCATTATGCTTATCAGCTAATGCTAATGTCTACTCATGCCGAGCTGATCTGTGAGGGAGCATAAAGAAGCAGAAATCCATGCCAAATGAATGGAGATGGTCAGTTTGTGCCAGGGTGTGTGTGTGTTCTGTATGGCACTTATGCTTGCCACTTCTTCACTGTAGTGGGTGGATGAGGGAGAAGAGTAATAATTTGGTTTTTGCAGCAGTTGTTAGCTAACCGTAGACCTGTGCTTCCTTATACTATTCCTTGTACAGCAGGATCCAGAAGGGCATTTATATAGTTGTGCCTTGATCTACTGGCTTTGCACATACCCCTCTTTGTGTACCCAGAAGAGCAGCCAGAGTTGTGCCTCTCTTACAAATGACTGTTGGTCTCATGTTTCACCTTTCCTCTCTTGGGAGGTGGGAGTGGATTTTATTTCTCAGCCTCATGGCCAGAGTGATACATGGTCTACCATAATAATGTCATGCCCTGTTCATGTCTGTTGTGCACTGCTGTCCCTGCCAATGTGTATGAAGGCCTGGAAGGAAAGTGGCTTAGTGGACCCGAAGATGAAATTGATGGGTTTAGGATTTTGATCATGTCCAGGTATCTAATAGTTTCTTAGGAGGGGCTTAATCCCTTGTAGAGATGTGTCTTGGGAGAAGGGCTCCTGGAGAAGATATAATTTTAGAATGGTTTTGGTGGGAAGGGACCTTGTAAAGGTTTTTCTAATCCAACCCTCCTTCATTGAGCAGGGACATCTATAACTAGTTCAGGCTGCTCAGAGCCCCATCCAACCTGACCTTGAATGTTTCCAGGGGTGGGGCATCTACCACCTCTCTGGGCAACCTGTTCCAGTGTTTCACCACTCTCAAAATAAAAAAATTCTTCCTTATGTCTTAGTCTAAATCTACTCACTTTCAGTTTAAAACCATTACCCCTTTTACTGTCACAACAGGCCCTGCTAAAAAGACTGTCTCTACCTTTGCTATAGACCTTCTTTACGTACCAAAAAGTTGCAGTAAGGTCTTTCCTCAGTCTTATCTTTTCCAGGATGAACAACCCTAACTCTCTCAGCTTGTTTTCATAGGACAGGTGCTCCAACCCTCTAATTATTTTTGTGGCCCTCTTCTGGGCCCACTCTAACAGGCTGATGTCATTCTTGTGCTGAGGGCTTCAGAACTGGACACAATACTCCAGGTGGAGTCTCACCAGAACAGAGTAGAGGGACAGAATCACCTCTCTTGATCTGTTGGCCACGTATCCTTGGGGGTAGCCCCAGTGTGGTTGACCTTCTGGGTTGTGAGCTCAGGATAGGAATCTGCACATTTCTACATACAGTAGGCATAATTTTGTTTTTGCACACTACTGTGATGGCCTGTCTTAGATGCATCCTACAAAACATCTAGGAGGAGTGACCCAAATATCTGAGTCAAAATTATGGAACATTTTGAACCATAAATAATCTAGAATGGATTTTGTATGTACCTCTTTCCCCTGCAGTATTCAACCATTTCACCCCTCAGTTTCTTGTCCATAGATATCTTCTGGAATAACAAAAAGAAAGGACATAATTTTTTAAATACTTACAGTGCACTTTCACTAGTGAGTGCCAGTTTCAGTAGGATTAACCTGAGCCTTTCAACTAGGTTAGGAAAGATCTGCTTCTGCAAGCTGCAAGCCATTTCCCTGAAGAAATTTCTATTTCTCTTATACATATGTATTAGTATGGGGAAGGTATCCTAATTACCTGCAGCAGTGCTCACTGTGGAAGGGCTTAGCAATAGAACTGTTATCTGCAGATGATGAGTTGGTGAAATGGTCTCAACTGAAGGACCAGAAGTTAATAGAATGAACGGTAATATATCAGCAGGACCAGAAGATGTTCATCCAGTGATTGTAAGGGAGCTCAGATATGAAATTGCCTGTCTAGTTGCTGTGGAGTATAACTGATTGGTCACATCAGGTTGGTACCAGAGGCACAGGAGGTGGTAGATGCAGTATCAGTTTTTAAAAGGGCTGCAGAGGAGAGCTGGGCAGTTACAGACTAGGAAGTTTCATTTTCATATTGGAAAAAAGCCTAACCAACCACAGAAAAGCAAATGGAGTATTCAAAGGACACATAAGTGGAAAAAATCAGCAAGGATTCTACAGGGGGAAATCCTACTTTTGGTATTTGCTATTTGGCTCTGAAAGAGCTGGTAAACATGTCAGTAAAAGTGAGCTTACTGATGCATTTTAACGACCCTAAACTATCATGGGATGGAAAAGGAATTACTCCCTTTAACTGGTTGAAAGACAGAAAGAAGGTGGCAGTGAACAGTGAAATTGCGCAGTAAAAGTCGTTCTCTAAGAGACTGGGGAACACAGGGGAAGATACAAGAACACGAAGATCCGGTGGACCCAGCAGCCCGGGGTACTGTGCCAGCCCGGCCCGCTCTGGCCTCTCCAGCGTTCAGTACAGGCGGCGCTTCACCCTTCGCCGGGGCCGGGCGGCGAGCGCCGGGAGGGAGAGGGACCTTGTCTAGGGAGAGAGGGTTCCTCCAAAACCTCGGGGGCTTTTGCACAGAGAACTCTTGCTTTTACCCCAGAACATGCCGTGGTTATAGCTCAACTCATTATTGTTAGAAACTGGAAAATGTACCAAGCATTACATGGACGAAGCTGCCCCCTCTGCCTAGGGAATCTAACTTGCTATATTTAAATGTCACTTAAGGGTCAGATGTCAAGTGTTGCAGAATGATGATGTGATAGCTTTAAACAAGACAAGACAATGTCTTCTGTGCTCATTATATGTGTTAACACAAACTTCAGCCATATCAGATGTGGTTCCTACAATATCCAAGTCTCTCTAAAATGCACGATTTTTTTTTTTTTTAGTGTAGTGTTTGTTACAGGTAACTTAATATGAATAAAACTAATTTATTGCAACTGCTTTGATCTTAGGAGTGCAGTGAGGTGAGGTATCCTGGAATTAAATCCTGGCAGAATACAAGACAGATGCAGAAGTCCCACAGCTCAAGGAGGTAATGTATCACTCTGCAGTTACCAGATGTCTGGGGGTGGTTCAGACTCATCTTTTTGTGTTGTTGTTTGGGTAAGTACATGGTGTTATAAACATTTTTGCTTGTGCTTATCTCCTCCTCTGAAATTTAGGAATTTGATATTAAGATTGATTAAATTTTCCGTAGCACCACAGATGACCTAACCCAAATGGCAAGGGCCATACTGCTTCCCACGATGCTCTACACCAAAGGCAATTCTCTCTCTGGAAGGAAAGGAGTCTCTAATTCCCATAATTCAAATCTCTAGAAGCTATCATTGTTGTGCCTGAAAAATAATGGAACAGAACCATGGCACAGAAATTAATTACCATTATGTATGAGACTCATACATAGGCAGTGATTATAGACATCCATAATAAATTTAAGAGGATCACAGGAGATACTATTGCTAGACAGCAATGTTTAATTTGCATTTATAGGTACAAATTAAGAATATAGAAAAAAACACTGAAGTGCCAGCATCTCTCTCTCTGTGAGTTGTAGTTCAGACAGCTCCAAAATTACTTGAACTGCTTCAGGTCCCCAGATGCACTGCACAACTTCTCTGTAGGTTTTGGATCTCCACTGGAGTTAGAAATTACTTTAGTTCTTCAGAAGCACTGATATTTCAGCTAATTAAGAAAGTCACTGTCTGGCTCTTCAAATAGTATCTGTGGATATGAAAGTCTAGTTTTCAACACAAAGGCACTCACAACACTGATCAAGGCAGACTTTCTGACCCACTCAGTAGGTAGTTGATGTTCACATCTCCCTCAGACTCACCTTTTTATTCAGCAAATGAAGGAGAGCACCCTGTTGGGATTATAACGTCTTGCAGGGGCTCAGGGTCACTTATTGTTTGCTGTTGCTAGATTCATCTTTTCTGGCCAGATTTGGAGCTGGTGTACATTTGCACAGCTTGACAGCAGACAGGCATGACTTACACGTGATCTCCGTGTATCTTCCTTGATTGCACTCGTAGTTGTGAAAACCTGCCCACAAACATACAACGAGCTCCCTTTCTCCGTCTCCTCTTGTGCTGCTCTGCTTTGCTGAGCTGCCAGCTGTGCTGATATGTGTTGGCCCCATGCTCCCCCTGTCTTGATCACCTCCCTTATTTCAGGATGTAAGGTCTTTGGGAATACACCACTTTTAGTTACATGTTTTTATAGTCCTTCATTATAGAGGAGCCCAGGTCCAGGAACAGAGCAACATAAGTAATAAACTCTTTGCCCTTCCCCATAGTTCATTTTGACCTAAGCTGTAGTCTCTAGTTCTTGCTTGGAGGTTTTAGAGTTAAATCTCTTTTTCTAATTATTTTTGTATATAGAGAACTGTTTCCTTTACTAGAATAAGTAATGACCTGATTTCTATGTGTGCTGCTCACAAGGGAAAGCACAAAAGCAAGTCTTGCTATATTCCAACGTGATCTTGTAGGAAGACTCCTGTCTAATCTTTGGCAAGTCTTACAGAAAAACTGCACTGATGCAGACTAAGGAAAACAATGAATAATTCATTTTTTTATCTGTGTCAGGATTTTTTTCTGAAAAACATCTATTTTAGTAATTCATGTAATTTTTAGCTGCACCATGCTGCAGATGCAAGTGCACAGAGAACCATACTGTTTTTCTCAGTGTAGCCTGGAAGATTCATCAGTACAAAATTCCAGCTCACATTGAACCCAATTCCAAGTGAGAAGTGAGAGGTGGACAGTCAGGGTGGTTAGCAAGACTTGAATCAGAGATTTTGAGAGTCCTTCATAGAGGAGTCTTCCTATGATGCTAAAATGGTCACATGTTGATGATGTCAAGCTTGCCAAGAGCCAGCTGGGGGGAGAGGGAAGTATATACAGAGTTCTTGCATTTCCCAGTGGTATATACAAAGTTCCTTTATTTCCCAACAGTACTTGGAAAACACAAGAACTTTGCATTTATAGAATTGCACAATGTTACTGTTTCAGGTTGTAGCTGATTCCTGCCTTAGTCAGATCTATCCAAGTGGTAGAGCTATAGATAGAGGTTTCTCTACAGATCATTCAGGAATGACTCCAATCTGCAAGGCCCCACTAGTGGACAGCCCTGCAGTGCTGGTCACCCTCGTAAAAGGGTCAAAACCAACAGGTTATATTATGGAAAAATGGACAGGTTAGCAAACAATGTTAAAAGCTAACTACTGTCCATGAAGGGCAGGATTAAGAAGAAAATGATGATACCAGCTACATAAAGGAAACCAATGTGTGCATGATGCTACCAGTGACTCTTTGGATCAGTAGTGGCAAATCTGGGTTCATTAACCTGAGCATCAGTAGTATGTTCACATACATCCTGTTCTATCTAACAGCACTTATTTCAACTGGGAACAGGCTGAAAATTCTCCATTTGCAGCAAAGTACTTCAGCCATCACTGCTAACCCAATGCCACTCAGCTGTGCCCTACCTGGCAAAGAACACACAGCAGGTACAGGTGCTTTTAAGATTGCTCTTCCATTAACACAGACAGTTAATTAATCCCTTTTACCCTCTACACTACAGGAATTTCCCAGTCCTGCTTCAGTGCTCCTCTGGGAAACTGCCAGGAGATACCTATACCTATTGTCTTTGAGAATTGTATGTGTAGGTAAGATAGACTTTGCTTCTAAAATAACACACAAATATCACCAGTACCAGCATTTGAAAAAGTACCTTCCAAAGAGCCCCAGGAAGAACCTCAGCAAAAATAATTCTCACTTCCCCCAAGGAAGAATAAAAGCTGCAAGCCAAAAAAATGATGGGAAGCTGGAGCAGCACTTGCTCTCCTCCAAGCTGTAATCAGATCCTACTGGTGCTCACAGCTCCAGCTCCACAGCTACTTACCGATGACAAACCAGTGCCCACCTACGCTGCTGAAGGAGCCCTGGCAACAGCTTAAATTCACATGACCCAGGATAAAGAAGTGCCATGCTATGGGAATCTGTAAGATAGAGAAATATAGGCCTCTCTTGTATAATTTCACATACAGAATTAGCAAAGCACAACATGATGTGGCCCCTTTTTCTGGCTTTAAGCAGATCAGGGTAAACATTTCTGCATTTAAAATCACATACAATCTGCCAATATCATGTTTTCAGCAAGCGTATTTTTATCTGTCTGCCAAAAGCAGGACATCTTCTGCATAGCATCAGTACAATATCTTGTATTTTATGAATTAGCAGCTCAGACTTCCAACATGGCTGTGCCTTCTTAAAATACCTGTAAATGTAAATTATTTGCCTGAGAAAAATACCTGTTAAAAAGAAAGGTGCCAAGGAGCTTTGCAGGCTGAGTAGGCAGCACTTGCTGCCCAAGACGTGCAGGGCTAGGGATGATGTTTTCCCAGCAGCAGATGTCTGGCCAGTATCACAGGAGCTTCTGGGAGAGATGTCAGGTGAAGTGCAGCAACTATGAGGCTGTGGAAAGTTTTAAGAGATCCAACCTAAATCTTCTCTGCTCTTAATTAAACCAAAATCTGTAGCCCATTTTCCCCCCTCCTTTCTGTTTCTTTCATTTTCTCCTCCCCAGGGAAAGCAGCTCCTCACAGGTCAATCTTGAGATATCAGTGATAGTGCAAATTCTATTTTTTTTTAACCAAAATTTAGGTTTGCACTGTGGCAAGAAGCCATTCCTGGGGAGGAGGGAAGGCCATGTCAGTCAGACATTCTCCCTCAGCACCAAACAGTCAGTTTGGCAATCACTGGGGATATTCTGTGCACCAGGTTTGACAAGGATTTTGAGAGCAAGTATATCAAAGGCTAGAGCTGAAGCATAAGCGTTCGGGACAATAAGATCTGTAAGCACCACCTTGCAGGGACTCCACAGGAGGAGAAATTTCACACTTAGCTTGATTAAACCCATGTCCCTGCAAGAAAGAAAAAAACAAATCTCCCAAATCAGCTAGATTATAATGACACAATCTGACACAGAGCCAGATGACTTTTTCTGATTTTATTTGAAGTTGACACCTTGAGACAAGGCATAACAAGTGAGAGGATCACACCAGTAAGAAGGTAGCAGCAACATTTGTGCCTCCCTCCCCCTCAGCTCAATGAACTCAACTGCAGAGTATTAAAAAAATAAACCAGTGTAGTTTAACAAATTGCAGAAGGTATTTAAATCAGAGTGGGGCGGGAAAAAGGTGAGAGTTTAAGACTTGAAACAACAAAAACTGTTGCTAAAAATCTTATTTTAGAAGCTTCAAGAGTGATGCAATGAAATCCTTGATATCTAATGATTATAAATAGCAACTTTCCAAAAATCAATGGTAATAAGTTAAACATGCACAGATTTTATTCCTTGTATTTTCATGCAAAATATGCAATAGTTAATATTTTCAGTTCCATATTTCCAAATTCATTAGAGAAGACTAATTATAGCAACATCTATAAATTTTTGATGATTAACTCTGACATGAGTTTAAGTTTCCAGCTCTGCAGAGAAGTCCTGATACCCATCTTACATTTCAGTAAAGAAATGAGAGTTTAAATCCAAGAAGTAGTTTCCCCAAGAACTTGAACCACTCCCATTCCTTTATGTTTTTACTTAAAAAGTAATAGCCCAAGCTGTAACCACAAAGAGTATAAAGAACCTGATCCAAGGAAGTTCAGATCACTCTTCAGACTAGAGAAATACCACAAAGCTGTTACATCCCCTTTCATCTGATCCCTTAAAGTAAAATAGCTTTTACCTGTGCTACTGCATATCTCAAAAATAAAACCCACAGTGCTTCAGTTTAGAATGACAAATAATTTATTCACATAATTCACAAGTAGTTGAACACTACTCAGTTTAATCTCCATATGCAAGTGATTTACACAAACAATACTAAAATTGATTGCTTAGAAGGTAAAAAAATACCATGGGTATGAAATGCCATGGTAGATGCTGTTCAATATACTACACAATCGTAGTGTCAGACACTTATTTATGATTTTACAAAATAGGCAGTTTGCCATTTTAATTATTTTTTTGTAAGTAGTCTGGGGAACTCAAGTGGTTTTGCTCTAAACCTTCTAATCAATTATTTCTTCTAGTTGTCAGGAACTGAATTGACAGCCAAAGCAACATTTTCAGTAGTTAAAAAAAACCAAACAAAAAACCCCAAAAGAAAATAAGAAAATGTTTTTGCTCCCCTGAATTCACCCATCACAAAGTGACCAAATCATGTTGCCTTCCAACATGCAACACAAAATACTAAATCCTACGTATATTTAAAGTAAAGTGCAGGAATTTAGACCATGCTTCAGCATGGTGGTGTTGGTGATGTCAGCCTGATAATATAATCTTTGTCCCCTGCCAATATCCAGTAGTTGTGAGTGTTTACAGTTCACTGTGAATGTGTTAGCATCACCAGACCATTTGGTACTCATGCAGCTGTGTTCAATTGTAATTCTGCATCAACTCTTCTCACTGAAACTTGAATCTCATAAGCCTCATTAATTTTGCATTAAGCATATAATGGCTGCATGGAGAAAGTTGGACTTAAATGTGTTTGCCTGCATGGGGTTAAATTACCCACTATCTTCTAGATGAGGCCCAAACACGTAGTTCACTTGAAATGCCAGCAGTTGTCTTAAAACATACTGAGAAGTTAAAAAGCTTTCACAATACAAGACCCAGCTACTTATTCCACATTTACAAAAACACAGCTAGAGAAGTACAATTCAATTGTCAATGTTGAATTATGAGGACAGTCTAAAAAAATAGAAGAACTCTGATACCTGGACATCAATTCAGAATGTAACACTGCATAATGGGGCAATACGAGCACCCATTCAAAATGAGAAATCCCCACCAAGAGAAGCATCAGGGGATCTATTACATGTGACAAGAGTAGGTGAATACTGCACCAAAAACATGCATACAGTTGCCATGGTCATTCAGTGATGGTTTAAACAGTGATCTAACACAAGAGCGAGGTTGTTTCCAAAGAAAATGAAGTGAGTAACTACATATTGACTAAGCTTTCTGATGCAGCAAAGTGAGGGCACAGAGCCATCTCTGGGTTCTGCAGCTGCTTCAAGATTCGCTTGTGAAATTTCTCTCTGACACGATTGAACTCCATTATGTCCAGGGGATCCTCTTCAATCCAGAACTTGTGGAATTCGTGCATTAAGTAGCCTATGAAATAATAAAACATGGAAGAGACAAATAGAGCATGTGAAGTTCACATGCAAAATTAGGAAGAAAGCTACAATTACAGTTTACATGGGAATCCTGGTCGCTGAGGTCGTTTGCCACCTCACTACACTAGAAAGGGATAAGACTAAACCCCTTTTAGACAAATCCAGAATTTGATGATTATACAGCAGAACTTCTCACAATAAATACTAGAAGTGACTTTTTGTCTCGAGATGGATACATGAACTAAAACATTAAGTTGATGAGGATAAAAGTAAGGGAAGTTGCTGCTGCTAACTGCTTTACCAGCCTTTTGCTTATATTCAAGTTCTGCCTCACAGATATTTCCTCATGGGAACGTTGCTTACTTTCCACAAAAAAGTGTTGGTACTTGTAGGTAATGTAAGAGTTACCATCATGTCTTTCCATAGTAAGACTTCCTCTTCATGCACAATTTTACCTTCTGTGTGCATGACCTTGTTGCAAATGTTGTTTAACATTTATGTCTATGATCCTGAAAAGATGAATGATAAAGGTGATTCACAGAACCACTAGCTTCAGTAAGACATCCCTGTTATAAGAAAAAAACCTGATTCCAAAGTAGGTTTAATATACAGGCTCTGATTAAAGGCCTTTACCATCTCAGTGCTTGGACACAAAGAAATCTGTGCTGTAGAAGGAATGCTCAAATATATGGGAAATGGCTGGGAAAACATTCTTTTGAGGGGTGACAGCTGCTGAACAGTGGAGGGTAACACTTAAATGTAGATGCCTGTATGTTAAGACAGTTGGATTTATGGGGAAGCAATCTCCAGAAGATCTTCAAAGTACATTTAGTTTCTTATTGTTTAAAACCAGTCTAAGATAGAAAGGTCACTTATTTGGGCCCTTGGTGGGATTTTTTTGGGAGGTTTTGGGGAGTTTTGTTTTGTTCAATTTACCCCTTGGTTTAGGAGTGGCACCCATGACAATTAAGAACTGATTCCAAGCATCCTAGACAGCAGAGCAAGACTAGCACAAAACTAGCCCAGTAGTCTGTTGTGTATTGAAATTCTGTATTTCCCCACCCTCACCACTTACAGAATGTCTGCTGGAAGTGAGTTAGTGTTGGTGCTTCTGGAGCAACATTGTAGAAGTGGGTCTTCAGAGCTCCACTCACAAGCAGGTTGTACGCAAGGTCTGTTATATTAATGCCCACGATAGCAAAAGAATAGCTGTAAGAAAAAGAGGCAGCAACACTTGTGATGAGCTTGTCTTCTTTCAGCATACTACAAGAAACACTGATGACACTAACACTACAGATTTTTGTGTGCTACTGAAGTGTATTAATTCTCTCCTTCATAAGCTTGCAAGATGTGGCCTGGGGGGGTGTTAAAAAAGGAAAACATTTATCCTGCCAGCTTTGTACACTCTAACAGCAGTTCCTTGTGAAACATGCTGACAGTGAAAACAGGAGTTTCATCACAGTGCCAGCATTTTCAGTGGAGCAGCACAGATTCACTCCTACAGAACAAGACCATGCTCAGGTGCCTCCGACACAAGGCAAGCACTCCAGCTGGTGGCTATGCCTTCAGGGTGTGACCCATCATTTGCCCCACTGGAATTCATTGCTCACAGTTAGGAGCATCAGGTTTCAAAAATGAGTTCTATAAAGATCCAGCTGAATCACTTCCAATTTCTTCCTAACAAAGAACTAGATACACAGATCAGAAAATAGGCAAACCCCTGAATTAGAGAATGTTGGAAACACTAATAAAAAAATCAGACTCGTGAAGCAAACTCCTGTCCTGCTAAGAGTCATCAACAAGGAAAGTATATTTAGGCATAAGAGAACTCATAAATTGGAAGTTATTTCTTAATTTGTGAGCCTGTTGCATAAAGAACTTGTCATTTCTAGAAGTGACTATTTCCCTGTAAAACATATGTCCCACAGTGACATTTAGTGATAAAAGAAAACTTGTTTAATTATTCCATTATTTCCACCTCCCTCCCCCCCAAACACAGCTGTCTTCTGTACACTGTCCTGGGTATTTTCTCAGTTATAACTATCAAGCAAACAAAAATATTTTCTTTTTCTTTAACCTTCGATATATTTTCATTGGAAAATAAAAGTTTGGAAGTTAACTTCAATGTGAGGTCTAATGGCAAGTTTCACAGAAAAATGAAATATAGGTATTAATATGTTGTGTTACAGATTTTCAGATACACTCAGAAGGAACATGCAGTTCCATACTCATGAATAATGCAGCATTACTAAACCCACTGCTTAAGAAAAAAAACCTCAGTAGCATTTTTTCATTATTATACTTTCCTGAAAGTAGATCAGGACCTAACTGACAGTAAGAAGTGAGATTTGATCATGTTACATCTTTAGAATTAAAGATATTATCACTGCACTATTCATTGCATACAGAAAAAGCTGCTTCTTGTTAAAACATTTTTGGATTATTTTTCCTAATTCTTGCTTCAAACTGTTTTTCCTGTAATCTTTGATCAAAATCAAGGTATAGTTAAGACAACACATGTTAGTATGCACACTGAACTTTCCTTTATGAAGTAACCAGGAAACACCTTTTTCCCCGCAGATATACAGTGTTATTGTTAACTGTTGTGTTTGTGGCAACTTTAAGAAGATTTTAAAACTTACCCAATTGCCTTATCAAACTTTTTCTTCTCCCATTCAGCTTTGCTGAGTTGGCTGAGGGGAAAAAAATAGTTAGAATCCAGATATTGCCATGTATTACTATCTGTCAAGAATTTTCTTTCAATTGTTTTTATGTTATAACATTGACTGAACAGTGTTTTACCTTCACTGATATGGCTAATCATATTTAACTTTGCTTCAGGTTGAACAGATGGGTATAAAGAGACTTGAAATGAGACCATTGCTGATTAGCTTGCCTCATCATTATAAAGTATGCACCTATGTCAGTGCTCTCAGTAAAAGCCAGTTAGTTTCTGCGCTGACCACAAAGCTGACCCACTTCAATTAAGTCTGAGCTATAGAAAAAGTTGGAAATCTTATGTTCTTTTTAACAGATCAAAGATGATTTTAGCCTTTTGTGTTTTCAAAAGCTGTACCTGACACTCATCACTAGAGGCATGAATCACCCGAGACAGCAAACATGAAAAACTCCTCAGTCAGGAAGTTTTTATGTCCAGCCAAATTAGAAACTACCCAAGAGCCAAAAATAAGGATTAGTGTTTCCTATTATTTGGCACAGCAATGCAGAGCCTTTCAAGGATGTAGAAGATCCCTCCCTTAAAACAAAGTTACTTAGGGAACAGATGGATTTTAGACTACATTTCTGCTGTTCAATATCATTTTCATTTAAAAGAGCTGTGTGATGTAACCAGTCAGCCAACATCCCACTAACCAGATTTTAATTTGCTCAAGTGGAGCAAGTTTGTCAGAAGTCATTGCCTGCATTTATCACTAGCTAAAGCAGGCATAGAACTGACCCTAAGCAGTGGGCTACAACTTACACATGCCTGAGTTTTGCCTTGGTAAGGCATCTCAAGACTTTGCAAAATTTAGATCCCAAATTACAGACAGCTATGTGTGAGAGTATTGCTCTTGGACTATAACTACAGTAAGTTTTGAGGTCCCTTCCAACTCCTAAGATTCTGTGATTCTGTGAATACACAAAAAATGTCCTTGGCTTCATGTAAATACAGTATTTAAATACTTAATGGCTGCATTTTAAGAGGCTGACAGGCTCACACTCATCCTGACCTAAGTTTTACCAGGTGGCATATGTGAGGACAACTTCACCTCCTCAATAGCTTAGTGTACAGGAATACATAAATCTTCACTAAAATCTTAACCATCTTTGTAGGCTGTGGCATAACATCAGTTCAAAAGCAAGAAACAAACACTGAATAATAAAGGTGGCACATGTAGGATTGTGTACAAGCAATACAGTTCAGCAGAAATAGAAATTACATTGATCATGATTATATCAGAAACCAGCATGGCTGCTAAGCAACCACACTAGGAAGAACACCATGGGCACCACCAGCAGCACCTGTCTTCTACTGAATGCCCTTTCAAGGGACAGAAATTGCACATGCTCACACAGCACTTCAAGACAGACCTTGGTAATGAAACATGTAAATGAAGAACACTAATGTGTTGCAAGCATTCTTTGTCACAGAATTACCATTGAGAGCTCAACCATAAAATACTGAGAAGATCAAAAGCTTCACAGGATTCAGATGTGGACCTGCTATATGGATGTCTAACAATAGTAGCAGAAGAAAAATGTCTAAAATGTCTTAAGGCAACTGATTACTACATAACTGGCTAAGAGGCATCTGCAACAGTCCTTCCTCCCACTAATTATGGAATTAAATTCCCTGTTCACATACCACTTACAATATTTTTACTACTGAAGGTACCCATCTACAGTCAAGGACAATTGGACTAGCCAGGTTAGACCCATCATTAGTTAAGGCAGACAGAGTATGTGACCCTAAATAAAGGGGCTCTTCAGATGTGCTAACAAGTTCTTAGCCTAGACGACTTGCGATTATCAAGTCAGTCTGAGCTACTGTGACCATAGTCACACTGCTTAGACTTTCTCCTTACATGTAAAAGTCAAAATTTGTTTGTTAAGTTTGGCACTAAGTAGATCTAAAATACAGTGCTTTAGCTACATCAAGCAAGGTTGATTTCATTCTTTACATAGAAGCATGCTCAGATGTACCCAGTACTGCACTATCAGCTATGTTTGAGTTAACTTTAGAGAAAGGAATATTGATCTCTTGGTGTTTCAAAAAAGACTTTCTGTTTATAACACACCAAATTACAGTATGTTGGTTTGATCTTTATTTACATGTAGGGTCTCAAAACTAGGAGAAAAGAAAAAAAATACCTTAATTCCTTCTTAGTGACTTCCCTTCATTATGAAAAGACAAAAGAATTAAAAGAAAGGTAAATAAAAATACAAAATCACCTGAAATTAGAAGTACAAGTGAAAAACATTAAACACTAAGTTTCATTATTTCTAAGTTTCAGTATGTAATCTGAATCAGCATATATTTGCCTCTTGGATTGGATCTGTTTTCAGCATCAGTGCTTGAAAGCAGATAGCATGTGGCAATACCCAAGCATAAGCTCAACAAAAAGGAGAACAAACCAACAAAAACAAGCCACGAAACAAACAACAGCTCCCTCCCCCAAAGCACCAGCCAGTATAGTGCTTTCTCAAGTTATTATTTCTGTCTCATGCATTACCTGTATTTAGGCTGAAGAGAATCAGAAAGAACTTGCAGAGCTATCTCAGTGTCCCATTCAGCAAAGTACCTGCAAATATATGTATATATTTATGGTGAATTGTTAAAGAAATGCAACAAAACCCACACATCTTAGGTCATACTAAGCTGTGCATGTACACCATTTTTAAGGTCACTTCATATGTTTTGCAGTATGAATAACATTTAACATAAATTCATTGAACCACTCAGAGCTCCAAAATGAAAGATAAAAGCAGCCTCAAATTACAAGTGCAATCCCATAAGTGCTTAGTGAATATGCATGGCCAGAATCTCCTTCTACCCACTCCACAGTAAATTTATTGCTTATTACTAGAGCATGTTGGCTGCTGAGCTGAAGAGAAAGCAGGTCAGGCTTCTTGATCCAGCAGATTCATTAAACAAGATAAGAATCATCACAGGAAATTGTATAATAAAATACATGGTAGGGATTCCCCTCTAATAAAAGTTCAAAGCCAGAATCAAGAGTCCAGATCCTTAACTGAATTTTGTTAGAGAATGACATACCAACAATGGATGATTTATGTCCTTCAGCCTCTAAAAGCTGAAAATACTTTTTTCCCCCTCATGGGGAGAGGTTTTTTAACAAACATTTCCAAGTTATGTAACTACCTGCAGTAGATACAAGGGCTAGAGGAAACAACATGCCTTGATTGAATCCTAAAGTACTAACCACAGACATGGTACCAACACCTAGTGTGTATGATGTACAAGGGAACAGTGATGTAAACTCACTGCTTAATTTTGAGTATTGACAGTATTGAAGTAGTCATCTAACTCCATGACCCTGCATTCAGTGACTGCATTTCGAGCATTTTTCCTAAGAACCCAGCATGAAATTCTCATACCAGAAAGCTGAGCAGTAACAAAACCCTCCTACCCACACACTTTCACAGAATTTTGTTTAAGGTGATCTAGATATTGATGAAAATATACTTCAGTTTTTTTGTTGTGCTAACTTACTGTGTCAGAGGAGCTGACAACAAGGGCTTAGCAAGCAATACTACTAAGTTGAATTAGGAATACTGAAACAGAGGACACCTGTGAGAAGAGAAACCCTCCAAAAAATTGGAGCTAACAAATAATTTTCCATTTTTTTGTGAAGACCCTAACACTAAGTTATTTCCACATACTTGCTAAAAATCTACAAGTAATATCTCTCTTCACCACTTCAGACACACATACCCATCTCCAGAGGAAGATACTTACACTAAGTTATATAAGCCCAGGAGACCCATCCCTCTGAAGTCTGTTTTAGGATCATCACCTTGGAAACCAATTTCACACCACTGCTTTGAAATCCGAGCTTTCAGTGGTGAATGGGGCTTCAAGCATTTCCACAGCTAGGAAGATTACAGGTAAAACATAATTAAACTTCCACACATTAGTATGGCTTTTTGTTCCTTTTAAACCAAGCTAAAGTTCTGATGTAACATCACAGCATTGCTATCACAGCAACCCAAACATAAAATCCAATTAAATTCCTGGGGATGGGGAGGGTGGCAGGGAAATCCCAAGCCACTCCTCAGTACTGCAGATGTTTCAGTCCTACAAGGCCCTTCTGACCTTATTGGCAGCTGCTGTAACATCTCACAAAAGGACTTATTTTGCTCACACCATGTGCTTCAAACTAGCTTCTGCCTCCATAAGCACAGAGACAGAAATGGGCTGGAATTTGGTTGTAAATCACTGACAAAGCAGCAGGCAATCAGCCTTCAGGTCCCTGAGGCTCTGCAGCAATCTTTTCTCTGGCATCTTTTGCAAGTCTCTGGAAGGTTTACAAATCAAGGGTGCTGACTTGGCTATCACAGTGCTGAAAAGCAAATCAGAGAGCATAAAGAAAAAAAAAGAAAATCCATACAAGAATAGCATGTGCCACCTTCATATTTAACTAAGGGGTGAATCATTCATTGATCTCACATTTGAAAAAAAAAAAACAAAGTGATTTAACAAGCCATATCCTCAGCTGGAATGAAATCCATGTAATCATATTGGTCCAGAGACATTAGTGCCTAAATACCATGTTGCTAGGCACCTAAAAGCAGCCTAAACTGACATGTCTGACAAATACATACCTTTCCTCACATCTCATGGTGCATATCACAAACTGACCTTTTCCAAAGTGTATTAAGAAACCAGGTGTCCTCCTTAAACCATGAGTTGGTGAGTAGGGCCTCAAAAATGCTCTAAGATAAAGCCTACCCCAGGGGAGGAGCTATATGAACATTTCCCAAAATTGTATTAGCAATTCTAACTGCATTTAAAATGAAGTGCCTTAGGAAGGTTAAAACTTTAAAGATTTCACTTTGTAATAACTTCATAGAGCATCATTGTTGAAATCCTACTTGCTATCTATCTTGTTCATCCACAGACAGTAAATACAGTATTATTCTATTAATTCAATCACATTAAATTAATCTCTCTCTCATTCATAAAGTGCCCTCCTGGTAATAATAAATAAATGATAGACATTAGGAACTTGAATTACACATTGCAGAGACCACTTAGCAGAGTATCTAGGAGAAATGAAAACCAAACAGCCTATTCTTCCCCAGTATAGGCTGGGAAACACATTTCCATCTGACCTGAGACTATGCAAAAGCAAAATGCCTGCTGTAAACAAGTGCTAACACACAGGGTACACTAGAGGCAGATGGTGAAACAGCTACTTTCTTCAACATTAAAGATTTTACAATGTAAGCTGCACTATTTCATCTCCCCCCAGACAAATGTTCAATAAAAGTAATTTTGCTTTTATTTTAATGCAATTATTTTTTTTAAGCACTTGTGTGACTACACATCATTGCTGACATAATTTTCAGGAGCATCTAAGAACAAAAGCCTTGCCCTCACAGGCTGGGTGGCTGGCCAGCTTCTTGGTGCTTCTCACCTGTGATTCCATCCTCAGACCCAACTTCTTGCTCTCTAGGCAGTATGGATGCCCAGCATAACTAGGAATGCTTTCCTGGAGCCAAAGGTCCTCATTAAACCTGCAGTCAGGTACCTGGTGTTTTCGGAGACCAACACTGTAGGCTAGTATCTGGATCTCCCACCTCCAAGACATGGGCTTACTCACTGGCTAAATGTGTCCTTTTCATTGAATGCCTGTTTTGGCATTTTATGTTTTTATAAAGCCTCTGAAAACTCTGTAAGAAGGCATTCTGCTTATAGATAATCTCATTATCACTAATTTACATTTTTTGCCATTTCTCTGAAGCATCTTGCATTGGCTATGGCCAGAAACAAGATTAGAACAGATTCTGGGACTTGCTATTAAGACTATTTTCCACCCCCTTTATTCTCTTCAAAATTCCTTTCAGACATAAGAACTCTCTTGCTCTCCCTCTCCTTATGGTTTCAAGATCATCTTCCTGAAAAAATACTTGTATTATCTGCTCCACTGCAAGGCTTTCCTGAAAGCACAAACTACGTAAAACTCATTTGGCATGGTTTCCATCAGTCTGCATGTATTATCTAAGGAATGGTTTCATTTGTTTTCTTTGAAAATGTATTTGGTAAATATAATGAACAAGACATCTCTTGTTTCCTATCCCACACAACAAAAGTTACAGGTTTGCAATTGGGATACATAGACAATGTCTTCAAAAACACAAGAGAGATGAAAAGTGTTTATTCTGGCTGAGAGAGGAAAATACTATTTTCATGTTAAAGAAAGTTGTACTGAAGTAGGACAATCAGCTACTTTTGCAGAGCTCAGAGCTGTTATCTGCAGTAAAAGCTAGGTACCCAGTGCCTAGGATTGTCCAGCATTGATCAACCAGGGAAGGAGTTGTCTGCTTGGCAACCAGATCAGATTAATATGTTCTACAGCCTTATCTTAAAACAGGCACATGATGGAGAAAGGTGACAACACCTCCAGATGCTTTAAAGAGGTTTATAAACTATGTTGTTTGTACCTGACATGTATAAAGAATGCCCTCCAAGTACCTCTTGAGCACCTACCTTCAGAAGCATTTCCTCGTGCTGCGGATTCTCTGAGTCATAGGGCTCTCTGCGCAGCTTTTCAACCTCTGCAATCAGATTTCTGTACCCCACAATCTGCAGCAGGCATGCCTGGAGAGAGACTCCCAGCCTGAGGGGGAAGAAAAAGGAGAATATAAACCAACTCAATCATATGTGGCCATGAAACAGCACTACTGCATACATACCCATTTAATTCACATGGGTCATGTTGCGTCAATTAATTGATAGTCTAACACTTCAGTTACAATAGGAGAACTTCAAAGAGATCAATATTACATCAAACAAGGCCTATTGAAATGCAGTCTTACTTAGTGCTTTTCTTAGATGATAAAATTGGGGATTTTTTTAAACTTCCAACAGTGTATTTTCACATTGAAATCCCATAACTATGCTGCTGTTCAAAGCAACATTGAGTGTCTGCAACAAGCACATCTCTGAATCTTTCCTCTCATTCAAATGGCAGCTTCTCAAACAATGCCCCGAGACCAGAGATGTGAACTTAAAAAGGGGTGAGGGGGAGAGAAAACAGCAAAAAGCTAAAAATGTTCATTTTGTTTCTATGCCACAAAAGCTAGCACAAAGACCACAAACCCCCAGAGTAATAGCATTCAAAGATCTGCCTCTAAAAGGCTTTTTTTTTCGTCTCATGTTAAGAATCACAATAATGGTCTCCTTTCACTATAATGCAGATTTTAAGTGTCCTTATTTACATTTCCTGATGCACCATTAAAAAGGAAACAACAAACCCAAAAATTCCAGCCCCCACCCCCCAAAAGACAAACCACCCAACAAAACACAAAATCCCCCCAAACTCTTGCCAAGCATGCAGCTTCCAAGGCTTTAAATTACAACAGCTTGTTCAGCTTTAGGTTAAGATTTTATAATATTAAATACAACTTATGTAGTACACAACTGCCATGCTAATAAGAATATTTAATCATACACGGGAATAAACCATTCAATTTTTAATAGTGTCTGGAATTTTCTGAATGCCTGGCATGAATTTGGAGGGCACAGCTAAATCTATACCCTCATTCCTCTGTGGAACACAGGGTGCACTGACAGGAAGCTGCACAGGTTCCTCATCTGTTTTGTTTGAGACTGAAACATTTTGTTTATTCCAGAACTATTAAATTTTCTGAGCAGGATTTTCACTGCTTATCTTTTGAGATTACAGAATCAGAGATGTCACCATTAGTCCATCCCTCTCTTTTGCTGCAATTTCATGCTATTTATGGCTATAACCCTTTCAGAATAACCAATGCCGTATTTTCTTCCTTTGCTGTATGTTTGTAGGGTTTTTTGTTTTTGTTTGGGGGGGGTGGTTTGTTTGTTTGTTTGTTTTTGTTTTTCACATGCTTCACCTGCTACACCCTACAGTTTCACAGATAGGCTGCATTTCAAAGAAAGCAGAAAAGCCTGACAAGACTGTATGTAAATTGCTGTAGTACATCCCTAAACCACAGCCATGTTTTTAGCTAATCTATAACATTAGAGTAGTTTAGAGCAGAACACCACAGGCAGTGGCAAAGCAGAACAATTTTACATTAAAAAAATGAATATATTTGAGTTCCAAGTTGCACAACATATACAAAGAAAGCCACATTGGCACTGACAGAACACTGGAACAGGCTGCCCAGAGAGGTTGTGGAGTCTCCTTCTCTGGAGATATTCAAAACCCGTCTGGACACGCTTCTGTGTGACCTGGTCTAGGGAATCCTGCTGTGGCAGAGGGGTTGGACTAGATGATCTTTCCAGGTCCCTTCCAAATCCTAACATTCTATGATTATCTAAAAAATCAGCCAAATGCTCCATGCAGTGTTTTTTGAGGCAGAGAGAGGTGGTACAGAATTAGTTTCCCCACTTTTCTTTTTATGAAGCTTTTTCTCTTCTTGTCAAGCAGAGGATGTGGGGGGAGCTGCAGATGTCCCACAGCTCTTCCTTGCCATCCCTGTGCTGCCAGTGGCAGTTCTAAAAGCTCAGGAGCAACTTACCTTGGCTTTTGCCCTCAACACACTCAGCTCTAGGTGCTCTGTCAGAGGGAGGTTAGTCCTAAACTGGGAATATTCATGGACTGATTCCACAGTTAATGTAGACTGCATGTGTCACCACCTGGTTATACAACCTACTTGCTCCCACCACTAAATATACACACTTAAGTCAGATGCATTGGTAAAGGGAAATTACTGTGTGTCACCTCCTCCTCTTTAGGTCACAGCAACCCACAGCCTTCAAGAACAGCTAAGTGCAAACATCTCTGGGATGCTGGCATGCTGCAAAGATGCTACATAAACAAAACCAACTGTATACAGATCTGCAGAAACACATAGTATGACACATGTCCCCTTGTCCTTACCCCAGGACATTTCAAGTCTGTATTGTGCAGTGGAAAGCTAAAGCTTCTGAACAAGACAGTTTGGATGCAGGTTTGGGGTTTTTATGTTCAAGATTGGGGGGTGGGGGGAGAGGGGGAACTGATTGAAGAAAGCAGAAATCATTTGTACCTCCTCTCTCTGTCTTCTGGAAGACAGTATTTCTTCAGAGGCCAAAGGCAATGCTATGAGGAGAATCAGATGATGATCTTCAGTGTTATATGAAACATTATTTTAATTAATTCCTTGTGGTTTGGTTTGTTTGGTTTTTTTTTTTTTGGAATTACTCCTCTCAGTTACCAAGGGTCCAACACTGAGATATGAGTATTCTAATCAGCTTGATTGGTAATGCTGCCGTTACTGATGCCCATGAACCAGGCTCTGATCTCAGCACACTTACATCCTGCAGTTTTTACTCATAAGTCTCCTTCACTACTTTTGCCATCACTGTTTTTTTTTTTTTCCCCTGACTTTCAGGTACCAGCATCCTGTGCAATATGAAAGTACCAAAGCTGTGATGCCTGTGATGCCCTCCTGAGATGGGCAGCCTATCAATACCTGAAGCAGCACCTCTTTCATCATCTTCCCTCTGAAGGTCATGTGGGCATAGTTCTGAGAACAGACACCTCTGGGAAAAGCTCTGGGCCCACCCCCAGAAAAACTTCACAGGGCTTCTCACCTATGGTAATTAAATAGTCTCTGCTTTCTCTTATTTTCTTCCTTTCTCTAATAGTTGGGTTGCAGTTTTGTTCCAATCCAGGTGGACAGTGGTCATGTCCACAATAGTGGTGTCTCAAGTTAGAGAGACATCTAGTGATCATCCCTTTATGATCAGTAAAGCCTCATTTTAAGACTACCCAGTTAATGTCCCTTTCACTGGGCAGTAGGGCTGAGAGTTCATTCTTTTAATGAGACTAAAAAAATATAGTTTTCCAACTGAGTTTTTTTATTCTGTTGTTCCAGCAAGACCATGGGACCACCTTACCTGTTGATGCTGCTGACCACATATGGATGCCCATTTTGGGTTACATACACCAATTTCAAGTTTGGGAAGAGAAGTGAACCTTATACTGATCATCTGAATAATACAATCCTGGATATTTCTCCCACCAATATCTGACCTACACTATCTTGTATGTTAAGCTAGGGACTGAGAGGTTAGGCAACCACAGAAGTGTTATCATTTACTCTTGAAATACATATTTGTAAATGTGATGGTTTGTTCATCTATTTTTACCACCAACATCTTGTAACATTAAAAGAATATCAGTTATATTGTACCATTCAAATTTGTGCTTGGGCAATTAAAGGCAGTTTTAATGTAAGCCATACACCATGATGATTTCTTCCCGACTCAAAAGGCCACATACAGCCTTGCTAAGAAGCCATCACTGTCACTGCCAGGACCACCTGTCATGGTGATATTTTATCCCTTTCCCTCATAAATCAATGTATCAACAATATACTAAGACAGCACAATTCAGGACTTGCCTGTTACAGTCGCCATAACAGATCATTCATTTTTCCATCAGCTCTTTGACAGCAGAGCTTAAATCAGAGTTTCACACTCAAGAGACAGAATTCATCTTCAAATTGTGTGTCAATAGCTATGGAAAACCAGTTCTCCATGGAGCACAGCACTGAAGAAATCAATAATTCCCATCTGTTTTTTAAGGAAACCATGAACTTACTGTGGATTTATATCTGGATTAATCTTTTTCAGCTCCATGATGTCATCTATAGTTTTTTCAATAGCATCCGGGTGAACACTTACTGAAGTTTGCAGCCTCTAAAAAGATGTTTAAACACATTAGTTCTTGTGGAAATTATTATTCAACAGAAGTTAAAAATGGTTAAATTTGATACCCAAAAGCTTTTAGGTTAAGGATCCAGAGATCTTGCCTCAAAATATATCCACACCTTTGCAGCCTGTTCAACCCACTTACTAGTTTCAGAGCACTACTTGACTCATTTTGCCATGCCCTTGTAGTCAGTCTATTGAATTTCTGTGGTTTTAAGACAGCATAAAGAATCAAGAAACCCCACAATTACAATGCATGATATCATCAGTGCCACGATGTGCCTGTCCCTGGCAGACAGGACACTCTCCTTGACTTTACAAGATCGCCTGCTATTGTGGATACAAGACCCTCTTCAGCTGATGTTTTTAACCTAAAATCATATCAAACCTTAAAGTGGTTTGGTATGTACAAACAGCAGACTGAACAAACAAACTGCACAGGACACAGCAGAAAAAGGTGGATGATGAGATCTTTCACTCACCTTACTTTTTGAAGCTTTCAGTGATGCCTCTGTAAGAGAACAATATTTGAAAGCATCACATTAGACAAGCTAAGCTTATATTGGATTCGTTTATGCATTTATTTGCAAGAATGATGTCATACTATTTTTAGCTCATGGAGAAAGGTACAAAGACATGCAGAACTAAATATTTTGTAGTTACCTATTTTCATAGTTCTGGCAGCTCCAGGTTTGGTATTGTAACAGATCCTTTGCAGTTCACATTGACCTGTTAGTTTCCTTACCACGAACTTCAGGCAACGCCACAAGCACGTGCAGTAGAAGTACAGGCATACTTGGACAAACATTCTGGCAAAAGAAGAAGCCTGAAAATAAGTCTCAAGCAGAGTTTGTTCCACCACCTAAACAGAAGGTGCTTCCTCACTCCAAATTCCCTCTGCCTAATGGCATCTCTAAGGCAAAAGTAGCATTCACACTGCAACCATTTACCCTGGTAATTGCAATCATGCTTTTTAGTCTTGGCCAACAAAACACACACACAAAGCACTAGAATTGCAAGCACAGAATAAGTCAAATCCAGAGTTCTCAAGATAGTATCTCTAGAAAACTCCTTGTCCTCTTAAAATAAAAGGCCATATACTTCCTACCAATGCTTTGGTGAAACAGGACTCCCTGGAAAGGGAGCACAGCTCACTCTTCTCATGGCTGCTAAGGATTCATGGAGCCACTACACCCTGATTTAGCTCTGCCTCAGTGCCTAGCTGCTCTAAGCAGAGTGGCTGGTTATCCTGACAAACATGAATTAACAGGTCCTTAAGAAAGGCTATTAAGGCAACCAAAGCTTCCCCTGCCATGAGGGCTGCCATTTTCCCTCCAAGATCAGCTGTTACACAGTGCTGATGCTGCACAATTTCTTAAAGTACAGAGCTAGCAGCAAGCCAAAGAAGTCCTCATTTAGATACTGCATCCAGTTTTGACCCTCAGCAGTACAAAACATACTGACAAACTGGATTTCAGTGGAAGTCCCCAAGATGGCAGGGCTGGAGCACAGACCTAACAGCAGCCCCTAGTGCCTGTGGGAACATCATGGATGAGACAGTGCTTGGTTCTTCGCAGTGGTGCTGGGAGGGAAGACAAGGAAGAGCCAAAAGCTGAAACATAAGAGGCTCAGCTTAGATAGAAGCAGCTTTTTCCTCATGAGGACAGTCATGCACAGGCTGCCCAGAGAAGCTGTGCAGTTGCCTTCCTCAGAGATTTGGGGTTTTTTTTTTAGTCCTGACTGGAAGAAGGCCTGAGCTGTCCAGTATAACCTCAGAGTTGACCTTCTATGGGCAGGAAGTTGGACCAGAGACCTGCTGACGTCCCTCCCAGACTGAACTATCCTAGTAGAGCCTTAAAAAGGCTACCTATATAAGAAACAGTGTGTTAAACTTTGTTAGCATTACAGCTGCTACCAATGCCCACACACTGGTACCACAATTGCATAACAGACCCCAAAACCCACATTTAATGGGCTACAATTAATTTGGACACAATTTAGCCTTCTTGTCTTTATAGCTATAAAGGCACAGATGCTGTTGTGCTACCCAACTGTCAACCCTTGCAGGGTGCACTAGGACTTGATGTGGGAGGAGAGGATCTACACAGGGCCCTTGGGTTTGGAAGCACATCTCAGAAAAGGCAAATTGCAAAGATCTAGCAATAGGAACATTGCCATTTGGACATGGTCATGGGCAACTGGCTGTAGGTCACCTTGCTAGAGCAGGGGTGTGGACTAGATTACCTCCAGAGGTGCCTTCTGACCTCAGCCTTTCTGTGATGATAATATAAAAAGCCATCATACAGCTTTCACAGGGTAGCTTGCCATTAAATGGTCAAAATAATTTGGTCCATTATGTTCTAAGCCTGTTTATATGTGGATTCATCATTAGCCTGTTATTTCCTCCACTACTGCTGATGCTTTCAAGAGACAGTTATTTGTGTGGAGACTCTATTATCATTTTCAATGAAGTGCAATGGTTAGTCTGAAACACCCAATTCCAGATACTGAACACAGTTCTAGCTTTAATAAAGCTTGACAAGCTCCATCGGTTCCTAAAAGCATCCTGAATGGCATGATGTAGAAAGACATTCAGGAAGGAAACTTGACTCATGTTAATGTCCACACAGGAGTTTAATCTGTTTTATGTTCACTTCTGCTTAATCCCTTTTGAAGAAGGATTAAGCTAATGGAACTAAAGCCATTTTATATGTAAATGGAGAGTGTCCACACAAGTATTTAACATACTTTAAAAGCATCCACTTTATTTTCACCCTTTTAGTTAATTCACTTAAGGCTCCCAAATGCCTACATGCAGGCAGCCCCCTTGTCTTTATGCAACAGGAAGACTACTTTATATAGTGAAACCTTAAGTTTGAGGAATCACTCCCACGCTGGAACCAAGTTTAAGGAAAGCTGAAACTGAAATGTTAGAGGTGTTGTGTCCCATCCCCCTCCAGAACACACTACTGTGATTATAGTGAGGAGTTTATCCATGCTTCACAGCAGCTTATAACCTCCAGTATTAAGAACAAGACCAGTTCCTAGCAGGCAAGTCTATCATCAGCCAAATAGCCATTCTTTAAGTTTCCAACAGTCAGAAGCATAAAGTCAATTAAAGAGTCAATTATCAAGTCAACTAATGCCTTCAACTGCAATCTTCAATAGTGGTTTGAGAAAAACCCCACAGGCTAACATTGGGTTTTCTGGTTTTCCAGTGGACATTTGATATCAACTTTCACAGATTTGATTAGTCCACCATCTCTGAAGAATCCAAACACAACCTACAGAAATCCCACAGCCTCCTTAGCACACCCTAGGTCTGTGGCCAGGGCTAAATTTCCAGAGAAATGAATACAGGAGATTAATGTCAAACTGGAAGGTAAAGTCTGGTAAAAATGTTCTGAGTTTTAACTATACATTTCTAGTAGAAAATAGAGTTGATTTCTTTTAGTCTGTTTTGTTTCCAAAGGTTAGGTCTATATTGGAGCAACTTGCAACACAAAGAGCTCATTTATATGAAAGATGGGAGAACTCACTTAACTTTGTGTTAACAGCCCATGTAAGAAAATTTTGTTCTATGAACAAGATAGCTCCCATAAAAACCACAGTTCCTTTAAAAGTTCATGCCTTCACTTAACTGCCTCCAGAGCTGAAACACCACAGCCTATTACTCAAAACCTTGTTTCTTACTGTAGTGTGAATAAGTTGGGGGATGGGGAGGTGGGGGTGTGTGTTGATACATTTGAATTACATGTTGCTCCCTTTAGGCTCAATGACAGATTTACAAATCAAAGGAAAAAACTCTAAATGGGAAAGAGCTGTGACAGCAACACCTTCCATGGCTGCAACCACCCTCTCCCCAGTAAAGTTTCACCTTGGCTATGGTTTGGACAAAAAAGAACTACGAAAGATGCATCTACTAAGAACATGTCACTACAGCACACAAGCACTACATCTGTGATTCACTAAAATATACTTAGCAGCTATTACTAATAAAGCTAACACTCATTTTGACTAAGGAGCTTGTAGAAAAATGTTTGCCTTTGTGGATACCTTCAATTTTCTACTATTCATCCGTCTCAAGCTTACAACAGTTGAGATCTTCCATTTGTAACAAACAACATAAAAAGTAACACAAGTTTGTTTTCAAAAGGATGTTCTTTATAAAAGGGAATTCTTGCTTGCTGAAGTCCTGTAATAAAAGCACACTAATGATGAAGTAAGACAAGTTTTATGTTAGCCACTACACACTTCAGTTCATGCAAAGGAGAGACGCTAGCAGCCATAAAACAAAACATAACACATGAACAAGAATCCACATGGAAATGTAGCACGAGCTTCATGTCTGACTATGGCACTGTGGTATTAACTCCCAGTTTGGTTTGGAGTCCAGTTCTAAACTGAGTGGAGAAGACCACTCAGTTTCTTCTGTATTTTGGGGATTTTTCTTCCTTTTTCCAGTTTTTTTCCTGCTTGTCTGTGCAGATTTTCTCAGCACAGAAAAGAGTGCTTCACCAGCAGCTTGTGTGGTCATGTACAGCAACACTACAGATGTGTTTATACATGCAAAGTGCATTACAAGAGTTCATACAAACATTTATTTCGGTAAGACAAAGCCAGAAGAACAAGATGCTGATGCACACAAGCCCAATCAGCAGGCAGTTCCCTTGCCAAGGATGCTGTACAAGAGGAAACAGGTAGAGCCATTGTCCCAGGAGTCAGGGTTACATATTCCCATACACTGATGCCAATCACTTGGATGCCAGAATCTACCTGTTAGCTCCTGGACAATACCAATGCAACTCAGCATAGTTCTCCTAACTTGGCTCACAAAAAGGGCCACTGAGCTCCGGGATCAATACAACAACAACAAAGGGCAGGGGGAAATAAACCAAAAGCCCAAAAATATTCTGCAATGACAATGTGTTCCCTTGCATGTCTTGAAGAAACTTGTGGAGTACTACCCAGTGCTTAAAGCTGTCATGACAATAGCCTAAGTGACCAGAAATGTAAAGTTTTCTTCTGTGTAGTTAGCAAACATCACTCCTCTCCACATCTGTTTTAAGGCATTTTCTGTGTTGCAGTCAACTAGTTGTGAACCATCAGATTACTGGACCAGTATCAGTGGATTTGGTGGAAGACTTGAGACCACACAGGATCTGGGCCACAGAGCTTCAGAAGTCAATCCTTTCCTCTCAGCTGCTGCCTATCAGGGTGATAAGCACACTAACAGCCTAATGGCTCATTAAATCTTAGCTGTCTTTTGTGGATGTTAGCAAATAAAGAATTGCTTTATACTTTTAACCTGTGCATGTCCTCCTTACAGAGCTCTTCTGCACCTGGCTCAAGATAGACAAGGAGCTGACCCAAATCCTCCACAGGGGTGCCTAAGCTAATGCTGGCTTGGCAGCAAAATCATTACAGATGATCAGCCTACAGGTATACTTATATCTGTAGTGTGTAAGATTCTTTGCTATAAACAGTCTAAAGAGAGAAAAATATAGTGACAGATGCTCCATACAGAAGCATATGCTCCAATACTTTTGAAAAGTGCATTCCTCATCTAGACAGGATATGATTTCTTTGATTTATACACAAATTAAGCTCCTGATCCGTATTAGTTTTTTTTAGGAGTGCTCAACTCTCTCCACTGACTACAGAACAAAGCTAACATGGGCTTTCTGTACCTACAGCTGGTATCACTAAGTCCCCCATTCTACCCCTGGTTTATAGAGAAACAACTGCAAGCCATACATGGGAACAAGTCATAGACATTTCTCCCCAAACTGAGCACAACCAACTTCAAACACATTTGCACATGTTTACCAAGCAGCTCCCCTTCACTTTAACAAACAACACTCCAAAAATCCAGACAGGAGACAACAATGGGAAAGAAAATATCTAATATTTTTCAAGTGCTGCTGTATTATTGTTTGTCCTACTTTCCCCTGGCCTACCAGGCACTACTGATCTGACAGATCACTGCTCCAATTCCACAATACAGTTCCCACATTCTTTGCTTCCATAAAGAACTCAAAAGGAAATTTTAAATGAAAATAGTTTTCATTAAATAGTGAAAAATCCAGGTGAACAGAAAGAAATCCAACAGAAGCTAGTTTAAACCTTCTGTACTACTAATATTTAAAAAAAATACAGAAGAGTTACCTCAGGAAGTGTTTCATGGTGGCAGTTTGGTTTGTGTTGCTGCAGTTGTTATCTATTGACCACTGATAACTGCTTCTTTGCAGGTGATATCAATGCTGTAGAAATAGAATTGAGATGTATTTACAAACATTAAAAAAGGAGCGGCACTTCTGTTTTCTAAGTTGTTCTTGAAACAAACATCTATGGAAACACATGGGAAAGATGTTAAGAAATTCCATGTCAATAAAACCAAAATAAAAAAATCATAATTTGTTCACACACTTTGAGCACATATTTTGACTAGATTATACTGCCCATGTCTCTTCAGTAAAAAAAAATTGATTAGGAGTACAGAAATAAGTGAGAAATCCTGAAGGAAAATCTAGAGAACACTTCTAGGGTTCTTCAGACACCTGTCCAGTTCACAGCAGCTTTCAAGTGGCAGTTTCAAGAGACACTTTGCTGTTAAAAGACCTCTGCTTCCCAGAATTTGCAACACTGCTTACAGACCTTGGGTGAAAGTGGCATGTATGCAAAGAGCTATTACTGGGTTCTGATTCAATTCACCACAGGAGATGTCCAGTAATCAATTTTCCTCATGACCAACTTTATTAAATGATACATGAGGTCTTAAAATAGATATAGTTAACCATGTTGCCCATCCATTCTAAGATCTGATGTCCGACAGTTAAATTTCATTCTGATTACCATTTAACTCCACTAGAGGAGAGGAACAGGAAGAATTCAGGAAGAGACATCAAAATATAACCCTGCACATGTACTTCAGACTCTCCCCAGTTACCACTTCTTTACTTCAGGTTTCTAAAATGGAACCTTCACATACAAGCCATATTTGACTTAAAGATGCAGCCTTCTCAGTTTACTGTACTCCATATCCTGTGAAAGGCAATAGAACATCTTGAGTCAGAAAACAGGATACTGCTACATGTCTGCTACTGGGACATCTTAATCCAAGACCACACTTTCAAGTTATGTACTAGCACAAACGACACACAGGCCTGAATGAAAGCTGTGCTGTTAAGGAATTTATTTAAAGAGCCCATTTTTCATTAGCACTGCATGCAGCATGCTGAAAAATACCTGAATGCCTTACAAATATATGGCCCTTCATCACAAAGTTATAAGTCTAGAGAACCTCAAATATATTTTCTTTTGTAGGACCTATCAGCAATGAAGGGATAAAAATCATCTTACCCTATCTTGTGCTCATATTCTTCCCCTTTTGTAACTTAAAAGTTTTACACTGTTGTTGCCTGCTGACAGGAGCAGAATGAGCATTTAAGTTCAGAAAAATGCAGCTATCTTGTTGGATTACATCACATACAGCTTGCTAAAAATATATAATCCCTGAACTGTGAAAGCTTCATTCATTTATATTGTTTTTGACTGTCTGAATCATGTTGCTGTCCCCTGAATACAGCTGTAATTGGTGCTGGCTGCAGTGACACCTGCTTGCAAGGGCAAAGAGTAGCTAACATCAAACTGGTTCATTAATGAACACAGTAGGCAGGTTCCTAACTCTTCCTGCTACAGCTTTTGATAGGTCTTCAACGACAGCAAGCACAGGAGGTAGGCAAAAACTGGAGGGGATGTAACCTGCTACCCTTCTCCAGTCTAATAATTTGCTGTTTAAAAAGATAGTTTGTGAAAGATTCCCACAGCTGAGTCTCAGCTTTTTAGCATCAACTCGAACAAAGGAAGCTTCGCCACAGTATTTGACCCATAAGGGCAGCGTGTAAGGAACACACCAGAAGTGCCAGGAGCAGTCAAATCAACTCCCTCTAAAAGCGTGTGCTGGCCTCAACCTCTGAGGTCAGTTCCTTCTTAATTCTGATCAAGGTCCTTGCTGAACATGATGCTGCTTCTTTACTACTGCTTTGAAGGGAAGAGAAGTTCCACTTGCCTGAACTCCAAAATTGGCTCATCCAAATGCAGCATGGTAGGAGCTTCAAGATACTTTCCCTTCAAGATCAGCTACAGTCAATTATAAATTTGGGTTGAATGCCCATTAAAAAAATAGACTGTTTCAAAAACTATATTTCAAGTCATCATTGCTGTTCATGAATCCCTGCCTCCTACCAGGAAGCTAGACTGAGAGGGTTGTTGTTTGCAAAGGAAAACCATAACCAACTAACACTGCAAGTATGACAAGTGGCTAAAAGAGCCAATTTTTGATCTCTTTAAAAGCCCATCCTTGGAATTACAAGAATAATTCTCCTTGGTGTCTCCTTTTTTAATTAGAGGGGGACTGAGAATTCACCAGAAACAAACTTTTCAACTGAAGTCTTTATGCCACAGAAGTCAACATCAAAGCCCTCTGCCTTGAAGAAAACCCCCACCCAACAAAAAATAGCCTACACCATACAAAAACTTGTGCTCTATTTTACTTTCAGTAAAGATGTTACACCATCTCAGTGAACAAGAAGTGCATATAGCTTTGGATGTCTTTTAAACTTCAGTTTGCTCAAAAAGTTTCAGTCCATTGCCACTGGGGTTGCTTAGGAATGAAAGGATTTGTGGTCAGAGAGAGGGACTTAGCTCAGAGCCTGCTGGTTTTGCAGTGAAAGTTCTCAAAGTCGGATGCTTGCAGATCAAGAAGGATTTCAAGGCCCACTTGTGGGAAAGGAAGACAAATAAGAAAGATTCGTACAAGTGACAGATGGTCAGGGCAATGAATGTTTAGGAGCTTGTTGAAACAAAGATCACAACCACTTTACAATTTAATTGAGAAGCTCACAGCAATTATAAATTTGGAGAGACTGTAATACAAGTTTCTGAAAACTAAGCTTCCTACACTTCTGAAATATCATTTTTGTCAGAAAGTGCCAGACTCAGAGGAAGATGCCAGTGGAGAGCAGTCTGCTGGCCACTGCACCCACTCACCACTCTGTGAGCTTGAGTTTGCACCTTTTATATGGTTTCACTCACATGAACTTTCATATGTCTTCTGCATCCTACGATATTGCAGCTTTAAACTATACACATACTTTCTCACTGAGGAACCTTCAAGATACTTCCCCTCTGTTCCTTCTGTAGGCAGCTTTTGAGCCTTTTCTGATTTTAAGTCATGCAGCTGGAGTAAGCCTAAAGATAAGCAGGTTTGACTTTGTTAGTTATCTTTCCCCAATTCCCTAGTAGTAGCTTACACCAACAACACAGATCCAGCACTGAAAACCTCTTGCCCAATGTTTACAGTTTGCTCTTTTGCAAGAACACTCATGTTCTAGTGCTCTAGATAGAGGATGATGGAGTAAGGACACAGCTTGGATCTCCCATACACTAAAGCTTCTCAGCTTGCAGGATTTTATCTCGTACTACATCAACTCCACAAATCAACCTCCTCCTCCCTCCAACAACACACCCATGTACCCATTCACTGCCAGTTGTTTCAGACAGTTTATCATAAACCAGGTAGAAGTTTCTCCTTCTAAAACTACCTGCAGCTTTTCTTGGAAGAGATGCAGTACTACTACTATCACATAAAACACCAAAACTATTGCAAGATCTGTCTCAAAATATAAGTGATGCTTTCCTTAAATCAACATTAACTATTTGAATTCTTGTGACTGTGATCTTTTAAATAGAATAGCAAAACATGCATCAATTGGAAAGGTTAGCAGTTGCTGGAGGCTGAAAGAAGTCAAGGGTTAGCCTTAAAAGTCACTTCTTTATCTGAAGCTAAGGGTTTTCTTTGTCTTTAAGAAAGTTGCAGATACATCTGAGGGAAAAAGTTGTGTTATTTAATATAAATCACTGCATTTGCAGAGTAAAATATAAAACTAAGGTAGTTTTCTCCACAATGTTTGTTTCACAGGCTAATGACTCATAATGCATAATGCAAACATTTTTAGAAGGTTTATATTCTAATTATAGAGAAAAATAGCTGTGCTGAAGAGAAAAATCATCAGAACCATTAAGATGAGCAGGCTGAATTTAGGACTTTATGTGGATCATTAAGATTATAGTTCACTTAAACTTTCCTCCTCACAAAAAAAAAGTTTGAAATGGAAGGCAATAATTGCAGCCATCCTGAGTGCAGAGAAAAAAAAATCCATTCATTTATTTTTAGATTTAGATATTGTAGCTTCAAACTAGGTTCTTCTGAGCTAAATGCCACCACCAACAGTCACAATGTTGATTTCAGGTTGCAACCCTTCTTTCCCGTAGCATCCTGGATTGCCACCTGTCCCTCATTCACCTCAAAAGCCCAAAAAGAATTCATTTGTGAGGGGCAACTGTCTTGAGTCTTACATCATCAAAAGTGTTCTGCTACTGTATACTGCTTTTTTTTTTTGCTGATGGAACTGTTAATGCTTCTCCATCCTGGACATCAACCTGCAATAACTAGAATTAGAAAGGGGAAGAATAGCTGATATGCATTATGAAATGTCCCTTGAGGGGCTGGTGGATAGCAAGCTGGCCATGAGCCAGTAGTATGCAAAGAGACAACAGCACTCTGGGCTACATGAACACAAGCAGAGTCAGTGAGCAGATTGAGAGGAGAGATTATCTTCCTCTACACAGCACTCTCTGGACCACATTTAGACACTATCTAAATACACAAAAAGACACCAATAAACTGGAGAGAGTTAAACAGAGGCCACCGAGATGATGCGAGGAGGGGAGGCTGGAGGAGATGGGCTTGCTCAGCTCAGGACAGATATAGCTTTTGGGAGACCTAACAGCACCTTCAGTGCCCACAGGGAGGTCATCAAGAAGTCTTAGACTCTTCACAGCAGTGCAGGGTAGGAAGATGAAAAACAGGCATAAACTCAAAAAGGAGAGGTTCAGCCTGGATATAAGGTGATAGTTTTTCCCCAAAATGGCAGACAGGTAACAGCAAAAGTTGTCCAGAGGCATTGTTCAGTCTCCATCCTTTGATGTCTCAAGCCCCAACTGAATGAAGCCCTGAGAAGCCTGCCTTCAAAGATGACCATTCCATGAGCAGGAGTTTGGGCTGGAGACCCTGTGTGTTCCCTTCCAGTCTCTGATTCTGTGCTTCACCTACAGTCACTCTTACGGGGAAATCTGGGATGCCTATGTTACATCCAGGTACCCTATACAACAGGCAAGGCGTTCAAGTCCTTGTTATTTTATTAGTTTAAAAGCTGCCAACTTCTCAATAAAATCCCATGTAATTTGCAATGTTTCCAAGCTCAGCTTGAGGATGGAACCAGATTACTTTCTCTGCCCTCATGACTCCCCACTGCTCCCCCTGAAAGCTTCTACCACTCAATTCAACCATAAACAACTCATTTTGAGGGACCTACAATTCAAGAATTAGAGACTACAAGTCCTATCAGAATCAATATAACAGGAAAAACCCAAATACAAGTAAAAGCCCAGTGACTCTAGGATTCCAGATCAAGCCATACTAATTCTTAGCAGGTGTTCTTTATCAGGCTATTCCATGGAATAGAAATATACCTACTTGAACCTTCCAACTTGCATTCATGCCCTCAAGTGAATTAGAAGCTGCTTAAAAATGTATTTAAAAGCCCAGTAAAAGCAGAGCATCTTTGACCCTCTCAAATGCAAAGTAATTTGTAAGTATTTGAATGCTATAGCAAGACCAGCGCACAGATCTCTCCAACTCAAAACACATTCTAGGAAATGGCTCTACTGCTGAAAAGGCTCTCAGGAGCAGGTCACCTCAAACCCTGGTTCCATGGAGTCCAAAGGAGCATTGTGTTAGCTCAGAAGTGGCTTTGCCTGACGCACACAGATGTGGCCACTGGCAGGAACTGCCTGAGAGATCAACGGCAGATGCCCATTTTGTGTGAACTCAGCTTTCCATCTCAGTACAGAATGGTATTTTCATCTATGTGCCCAAAATGAGGCTGTGTTCAACTTCAAGCATTCTTTAGAAGAAAGTCTCAGAACAAAATGTCACACTTGATTGATGAAGCTAATAAGCAAGACTTGACTTCAGTCACACTGTCACAGGTAATAAGATTTTTTCCTCTCCTAATCTCCATCACACATTGACATTTTATGTTTCTTTATTTCACTAGGAGAGTGAGGGAAAGGCTAGACATGAAAGTCACTGGATTTTAGTCCCCTCTAACAACAATTAAGCAATACAAAGAGCAAGCCTTGACTAAAAGCTTAAAAATCACAGCAGAGCTGGGGGTGGGAGAGCACAAAAAAATCCTTCCCACAAGCCACAGAACAGTGCTTTGAAAGTCTCCAATTCTGTAGTCCTAACTGAGCACCTCAGCCCATTACTGCCTCTTTAAAGTGTCACATCTATAAGACAGAAAAAGAAGCATCAAGACAGTCTTACAATGCCCGTAAAGGATAGTAACATAGGACTGCATTTGGGTTCAGTTAAGCTTACTTGTCAGTTCCCATATAGCAAGTTACCTCTAATATCATCCTGTTCAGCCTACACACTACAGTTCCTCAGAGTTTTTGCTCAGTGATAACCCACAGCTTGATGAAGGTAACATCAACCCAAAACTCAGCATTGTAGAAGCATCTCCACAATTCATTGTTGATCTCTGCCCCTTAAAATAAAGGCTATGGTTCTGTACCTGAGTTTTAAAGAAAACTAAAGCCTGAAAATTCATCCATCACCACCACATCACTAAATTATGTTACTAATTCATACTGATCTAACAGAAAACTGTTCCATTTGGTGCTCAGTTTTTCTATCACTGCATCCAGATTATTTTAGCAAGCAAGAAACAATTTTTCCACAGTGCTCTCCAAGACAGATATGCAAGAGCAGGGTACACACTCTGCATTTGCACATCCTTCTGTAATTTTATGGATGCACTGTTCCCTAAGATAAGATTCAAGAAAATGACCTCACACACAGTACATCAGTCAGATGATATCATGAAGCACCACATTTGTGAAACTGTGAGCATCCTATAGCAAGTGTTAACACCAGCAGTTAGCTTCCTGTGGTCCTGCAATCTGCAGAAAAACCAAAATAAATGAGCAACATACTTAATCTGCAGACAAGAGGGCTAAAAATCCCACTGCAGGTTTTTTATTTTTGCAAACTTCATGGCCTACTATTTCATCTCCTGCTTGCTGCTCAGTGATGTGCATCCCAGGAGGCAGTAAAACAGGACAGCTCCAAGTACATGACCTTGCTAGAAGCTCTGGTTATGCATTTGCTGCCCAGAAGAACATGTGCAGGGTAGAATGCTCTGGTTTTACCAGCATCTGGAGCAAGGAAAAGTGGAAGAAATAATTTATTTGCCCATGGTAACCATAAAGTTTTCTCAAGTTTCTGCAATAAATATTGCAAACTCCATGCTTTGGTTAAACAGGTTTAAGCCCTCCTTTATTGAAGGGTCTGGAATGGCAACACAGTCAACTTCCCAAATCTGTTGTTTTGAAAGGCCCACGTAGGAGCAATACCAGTTGACTCTTCAACTTGGAAGAGTTACAAGCATCTTACCAAATTTCAGTTTCCATTAACAAGGATTGTAAACAGCTGTAAACATGACCATATTAAGACTCATTTCACCCATCTGTAGCTTTAGATCTAGTCCCAAATTGCTTGGCTTGCATATAATATTAACTGGATGTTCAAAATATGCAAGAGCACTCCCTTGCTTATGCTGCACCACTCAACTCCACCTCTGGAAGAAAAACATCCCTTGGAGTTTCAGATAATCCCTACAGCACAATAAATAAGGGAAGCTGGGAAGAAAAGTCATTCTGGATAAAACAACCTATAGTATAAAAAAATGCTGAAACATTTTTCCCTTTCCAAAGAGAAACCTCAGTTTAGCAGTTTTAGGGCATCTTGTTTGCATATAGGTGTCTGAAGTCTCTAGAGGTGTACAAAAACAAGCATTGACTCAAAACACTTATCCTGTCTGTGGTTAGAGCAAACAAAGTTCAAAGAAGAACCCAACCATCAAAGATCCTTGGAGAAATAGTTGGGGAAGATTGCATGGACTTCTCAATCTGTGCCCAAGGTATGTTCTCTTTTCCACATCTTTCTCTGTGAGCATCACCACTCCTCTCCCTTCCTCAAATGGTTCAGCAAGAACTCTTTTCCTCCTTCAATCTTTGTTTTCCTCAGGCTGCCATAACACCAATAGCATGAAGACCTAGCAAACCCAAATTTAACAAACCACACATTGGTCTTAGTGTTTCAGAGGCACAACCTGTTTGATGGCATACATCCAAGCCAATGCTGATGTGGATGTAGCTTTGCAAAAGCAGTGAGAGAGGGAGTGAGAGACTTGCTCTTATAGCTGCCTACCAGAGATATGGAAGAGGACTACAGTTTCCATGACCGCAGGACTGCTCTGTCCTAAGCTGCTCAGTTCCTACCACTTGCACACCCACACAATTGTGCATGTATTATCAATGAAGTAACAAACAGTTTTTCTGCCATGAACAAGTCTCAATACCCCAAGCATCCTGGAGGACAATGAAAAGTAGTGGTTTATTTGGTTTTAAATATATGAATAAGACTATTTTATAAAAAAGAGAAAAAATAGTTCCTTACCAGTGGAACTGGCCACAGAAGCCTTTGCTCAATATGTGATCCCAGTAGCATCAATTTTGGGATCCTAGGAAACTTATCAGTTCCCTTTTGGCAGACTCAGGTACACACACACACACACACACTATGGGCTTGTGTGGCAGATGGTGTATATGCTAAAGAATGTTTGTGAAATTGATAGCCAGTTGTAGACATTCCTAAAAAAGTATTCTTTGGAGAAACAGCCTTTCTTCCTTATGCACCTTCAGAAGACCTCAGTTAACTGTGAGTGGATTAGCAGCACAATACAGGAAACTGTGGAGACAGGACTTCATATAACTAACTGTCTTGGGTTTAGTCCTCTCCCTTAATCTCTCTACCTGAGCATCCTTCCCTGTAGAAGGAAAACACACCTATCACAGGAGCTACAGCTACCTCAGTGCTTAGCACAGACCAACAGGAGAGGCTCCTGTATTTCTTATATCCTGCAGGCTCCTTTGTACACCTGTCACTGTAGCTGGCTCAACCAGAATGCTCAGAGTGAGGCTCTGCAGACAGTTTAGGACATATTAAAAACAGCACAACCAACCACTTAGTTCTACTCGGATACTACAGGTGCTGGAAGCTATCTTCTTGAAGGGCCTCTCAGCTGTAACACAAAGCTGAGAAGCATTTGCTCTCAGTTTGCAGGGGAGTAGGACATAGCACTTCACAATGAATTGCCAGAAATGTTTGAAGTTAAACTTGGTGTAGGGCTTTTCATTGGTTTTATGCTAAAGAGGATGAGAACTGTTCACTCAATTACAGCCCAAGAGGTACTTATTCACACAAGACTCAGTAATTGACCAGAAGTCCTCCCAGAATGTGACTCCTGGTTTAGTTTCATTGGTAGAGCTCAGGTCTCTTGCAGGGAGACTGCTCTTGGACCTGAACCACCACAAGGCAACTGGAGAAGGTCTCCATAGGATGTGTCAGATACTCAAGCTGGCTGCCAGTCAAATCACTACTGTAAACATATCCATAATTTGTTTCAATGCAAAGTCAGACAGGTCAGTTTGCCACTAAAATGCTCGCTCTGCTTTGGAAAGGAGTGCTCACACAGTCTCTTGTACCACTGAGAACTGACTCAAGCAGCTGCTCATGCAGCCTCTGCTGTCAGACTACTCTTTCCACAGCCTGGCAGGAACAAACAGCGTTTCCGCATCAGGCTGAGGTTTGGCAAATCCTGTGGTGCAGCACAACTCAGCAATTGAGCTCAGTTATGTGCTTGAGCTCATAGTATGTTACAGGGATGCTGAGGATGCTAAGCCTTAGGTGTGGCCTCAGTTCTGCACTCTCCACATCACTTTACATCAGTTTCATTTTTTTCCCTTACATTATCCTTCTTTCCAGATTGTAATCTTATCACCTGGTTTCCTTCCCAGAATTCCAGCAAACACTACCCCGGAGTTCTCACTCTTCTTGTTTCCTTCCCAAAGCTTGAATTCAAGGAGGGTAGTGTATTTCATACAGTCTCTTAGTCTATATCAAAGAAAAAAATTCAAAAGGAAAGTCAAATAAAACAAGCTTTCCAATCAAGAATGCTGAGCAGATGTTCATAAAAAAACATCCCAAAAATAGAGTGTCATGAGCCAGAGGGCATTAAATCCAACAAGATTTGATCTCCTGGCAGCCTAAGCCTGCTCTTCTTGCAATTTTCTGCTAACACTTCAAATGACCCCTTGTGATAAACAAGCTTGCCTGGCTCTGTATAGCTCTTATGCCCTGTCTGCACAACTAAACAGAATTTTTGTTAATATTGGTTACATCTGAAAATTGCTTAACTTTAAGCACAAGCTCTCCAGACAGTTTTAAAATACAAGACATGTTAAGTACTAGCAACATTCTGCAGCCCTACACACAGCATTTTCTCTGCTTCTATCACCACAAGCAGCAGCAAGAATGTTTTTGCAGGAGAGATAATAGATGACAAAATAACCACCCAATATAGCATAGCCCTGAAGTTTCCCCACTTAACTATAGCTTAGCTCAAGGGGTTGTAATTCTCCAACAAGAGTGATAGAAAGATGTTTGATCAGAGGAAATTTTTGAGTTCACAGGTGTGATGCTATCCCATGGCTGATAAAGCTCTCTCTCAAGAGCTGAGCAGGCAAAGGATTCACCGACGCTGGTTATATGCTTAGTCCTAGGAAGTTTCTATACTTGCAGAACATGTTTTACTGTATATCAGTGAACCTGCAGGAGAGTTAGCAAAGGTATTTTCTTACATGATTTTCTCATTTAGAGCTTTCCTGGAAGTATTTTCTGCTGGTTTTTTGGTCAAGAGTGACAGATACAGCATCTGATGCTGTCACATGATTTCACTCCTGAACATCATAGGCTTCCTGTCTCCAAGCATCTATTAGGCTTGGTGATAAGTCAATTGCTACATCAAAGTGGTTTTGCATCAGTTTTAGTTGAATACTGCTGAAACTTATATGCAAATTATGATAATTAAACAAGTCAAAAGATATTTCTAGATGTAACTCCACCTGTTTGGTTTGGAAATGCAGCAGTCCACATTTTGTAAGGAAGTCAGAAAAGCAGTCTCTCCCAAGAAGCAGTAAGTCTCCCCTCAACTTCTGTTTTTCTAAATATGCTAAATAGACATAAGTATGCAACACCTACAAAATTACTGCACACAATGATTCTTGCTGTTCTCTTAAGGAAATGAAATATTCTTATCACAAGCACCTTCAACTGCTTCAGCTGTTCACAGATCTACCAGCACAAAATAATGTTCTTTAAAAACTGTAACAAAATGTTTGAAACAGAAGCACAGGGATGTAGTGCACAGGGATGATGCAAGATTTAAGAGATGCTATTTCTTTCATTCGGCTTCAGTTCGGGATAAATTAAGATAGTGTGGAAGGGAGGCAGAAAAGAGAAGAATGAAAACCTGGATTTACCAATGCGTGCAAGCCACAAACTAAAAATTTATTTCAGTTTCTAAAATGGCTCCTTTGTTTCAAATGCCTTTGTCACAAAAACCAGCTTGTTGTGATCCCACTGTTGAGTTGACTGAACTGGGACAAAGGTGTTGTTCTCCCCCTCCTGCTTCTGACATATGCTAATATGCTATAGCTACTCTCTTTTAACCATTTTCACGGAAATGGCAATAAAAGCAGAAATGGTGAGGACAAAGAAAAACATAAAAGACTACAGGCATCAATCCTAGAGTTAACTCAGGAGCAAGTGCAACTTCAATGCACAATGACCGTAGGGTGGGATAAAAGGGAGGCAGGGAAAAAGAGTGCGACGAAAATAAATAAATAAAATATCATTATCATGTCCACATGTCGGTGTAACTGAGGTGCACAGACCCCAGGGCAGCTGCACGCCGCGGCAGGGGGATGAGCCAGGCCGGGCTGCTGAGGCAGGGCGCGTAGCCCACTGCGGAGCCGCAGAGCCGTGCACCTGGCTGCTGCCCAGCGCCAGCCTCCCCCCGCCGCCCCTTCGCCAGTTAGAAAGGATGAGGTGTTAAAAAGAATATGAATAAAATGAAAAAAATAAAAGTCAGCAAAAAACCCCCAACCCCAAATGAGCCGCCCCCTCCAGCGTCCCCCCCAACCTCCTTACGCCGCAAGGTCTTCCCAGGCAGAGCCCCGCATTCAAAGGGGCAAAACTTCGCTCCCGCGGCAGGGCGCAGGAGGGGCTGGGCAGCGCAGGAGAGCTGCGATGCGAAGCGCGGAGCCGCCTCCCGTCGCTAAGCGACCCGCGGGGCCGCCGGCAGGGCCCCGCCACCGCTGTGCACTCACCGCTCCGTGCCGCTACATCCCCGTGGCACGGCGCAGCCGCCGTCCCGGGCCGTCCTTCCTCACCGGGCGGGTGTGCTGCCGCCGCCGTGATCTGGGTCACCCGGCGCGAAGGTGAGGAGGAGGAGGCGGAGGAAGGCGGGTGGCGGTGCCGCCTACCGGCCAGCTCGAAACGAGGCTGCGGCGGGGCCCGAGACCGCCCCGCGGGGAGAGGAAGGAGCCAGGGACCGTCGGCAACCAGTCCCCGGTGCGGGATGCACCTCTTTGCTTTTGTTCTCCGGCAGCATCTCCTGAAGGCTTTTGCTCTTCGAAGTTTAAAATCTGCTCATCATTCACTCATCAATGCCATTCATATGGCTCCCCCCTTCCAAGAGCGCGGTGACCTTTGTCTGAAACATCCACAGAATGGTTTGAAGTTGCCCAGTACTATCACTGTTCATCCTTACTGCTGCATGCATCTGTCCAGATGTTCCTTTGAGGCTAGAAGCAGCACTTTGGCATTTCCTAATTGTCCAATATTCTGGACTTTTCAGATGTCCTTTGAAAATGTTAATTAACCTCTTTTTCAAACCTGAAAATAGCTTTCTGCATGCCAGCTAAAGGACATGGTTTAATTTCTTCTGAATCTCCTTTAAGTCATTTTGATCCAATAATCAAGTGTCACATTCCAGAAATATGGTAGAAACACTCAGGTCATTAAGTTGAACATTAAATGACTAGGAATTGTTGTTCACGTCTCATGCTCAAGGCAAAGCCGACTGCTACCTAACACTCCTCAACCTTTTGTCCCTCTTCCTGACAACAGCATGCCTGATGGATCTGGCTGACAAATACTACAATCTGCTGAGCTGAGTGAATGGCAGGGATGGGTCTCAGCAGCCTCTGTCGTGGCCATGCTGTCCATAAGCATCCAGCATTCAAAGGAATCCACTAAACGATGGCTGTAGCTTTACTACTTCATCTTTTACTTGCCTCATACTTTACACACTGAAGCAAGTTTACAAGATTAATTCCATGTATTAATACAACTGGAAAAGTAGTCCTGTCTCTTGCACTGTTTCGTTTTTTCCAGTTACTATATTACAGTAAATTCCCTCACCACAGCCACCCCAATCCTTGCTCTCAGTTCCTGAAACTGTCATGAACTGCTCCAGCACTAGGCTGGAGGCACCACTGCAGCTCACTACATCTCTAAACAGAGTAAATGCAGTGTTGGGCAGGTTCTCAGGGGCTTGAGCAGCAAAGTTCAATTATGTTTCTCAGAATAAGTCTGGGAACAGAGCTTGGTGAGACCATTCATTCATAATTATGTAAAATGCATCAAAAAAACCCCATTAAAAGCCAGATCCATGCTACAGAAGTAGCCTTACCTTCCCAGATGCCATAGCACTGTCCACAAATGTGAAAGAATTTAAAATGAAAGCTGGAAAGGCTCATTAACACTCATCCCTTACTGTTATGGCAAATTTAGTGGATCAGATCAATGAGTCTGGAGTTTCCAGGTGACCTCCTGCCCATTCTCTAGAATCACATGGTAGTACACAGCTATACTGTGGTCCTATAGTGCCTTTTTGGACTAGATGGGTCTTTTACAAGACCCATTTTATCAAATTGCAGTTTGATGTACATATTCACTCAATATCTTGGGATGGAAGCTATCCAGATCACTATGCCTCCTATGTTCAGCAGCATCATACTCTGGAAAGTTGATGCAAACCAGCATTTTAAAGCTAGCAGGGGCCTGGATTAAAAAGCCCACAGCTCTTTACTGTGCTGTACTTGCCTTCTAACAACATAACTATTTTTAATTTATGGCAAATAAAGGAGACTGTGATGACAGAAAACAATAGAGTTTACTTAGAAGTGGCAGTGAAAAGCATATTAGAAAAAATAGAACCAGAACTCTACTAGCTGAGCAATGTCACACTTTTCCAGCAATAGCTCATACAGCCTGCTGCGTGCAATAAAAACCATCAAGGTCACCTGCATGATTAATGTAGTGTGTGAAAGCAGGTGAGAGAAACAGCAAAAAAACCCCAACAACCAGATACTGGTGAAAAATCAAAAGCTCGAGACTCTTATTATTTTGGATAAAAGCTCTTGTTGTTACACAATTTACAGATAAAGACAAAACTGATGAAGAATACATGTTCTATACCCTTGTGAAGAACCTAATGTGTTTTGAGTCTATCCAGCACTTTTTTCAGAAGATATGCTACCCAAGAATTATTAAATGCACCATAAAGAATTACATTTCAGTTAATGCTTTTATAATATTAGTTTGCCTTTTTAACAAATAAGATTCTTCATTTTGACAATACAGATGGTGGCTGAAATCCTTCAGCTATATTTGTTTGGTTTGGGGTTTTTTTTTTTTACTTAAAACAGACAAGAGGAAGAACATATTCTACCTAACAATGCTAGTACTCCCAAGTTAGTTGTAAAAATTGCAATAAGGAAAGATAAGGAATAAAACCAACCAATCCCCTCCTATCTACATAGGAAACTTTCTAAGAAACTTTCTTACCTCAACTTTCAAGATCTATAGTCCAGAGCATCAATCTATTCAGGGTTTACTCAAGATGATACAGGCTACTCTCATCTTAAATACAAATCTTCCCAGGCTACTTTCAATATTCCTCACCTGCCCCAGGTGCCAGGGGACCACTGTGTCAGCTAGGCACTATCAGGGTGTGATAAGCCACACCCTTGTCTTTAATCTGCTAGCAGTTTTCCTGAGACTTGTAGATCAGCTAAAAGGTGTTATTTTTTTTATTTCTTGGTGTTTGATCTTCTGCCTCTGTGGCAGGGCAGTTGGAACTAGATGATCTTTAAGGTTTCTTACAGCCCATACCATTCTACAATTCTATGTATTTGGGCTGCAAGTTACTTGCTGAAAAAAACTTCAGTAAGGATCATTGCAGAGGAGGAAACTAGAGTCTTGGAGAGACTGCCCATGGGAGCAGGAATCCTATGAGAGGTATGCTAACTATAGTGAGCTCTGTTGTGAAAGGTGTCTAAAGCAAATCTATTTCCAGCTGCTGGACCATGCTATGTATGCCATGTATGCAGCTGGACAGGCACACAACCTTTATGATCATTTCTTAAACCTCTCTCTTAGTTCTTTTGCTCATTATATTCCTTGACTGAAGATGTGGTAAAGTTTAACATGGGAGACAATAACAAAAGCATGTAGATGATGATAACATGAGAGATGAAGTGTGTCAGGCTAGCTCATACAGCCTTTAGAGAGATGACAGCTAAGTGAAGCAGCCAGTATGCTCATTTAGTTTACCCATCTCTTGAAGCAAGAATTTTGCCAGAAAGGACTTTGTCTATGTATGAATTAACATCAGACTCTGTCCTAATCTTCTTCACTAAGATGTGTGCCAACCATATTATGTCTGTGTGCTAAATACAGATTTACATTTTTAATAGAGAATTTCTTTGAAACCAATTTGAACAAGGGGGGGGGGGGGGGGAAGTGATGTGATAGTTCTTTATCTATATTTCTTTTCATTTATCCTCTGCCACTAATCAGATCCATACTCTGAATGCACATGCTATGTTTCATTCAAGGATTACAAAGTGTTACAAAAACAATGATTCATGAAGATTCACAACCCTTGGTGAGTTGGGTAAATATTTATGTAAATGTCATACAGATTGGCAAACTGAGTCAGAGAGAAGTGGTGTTTGTAGAAAAAAATGCCACTAAGTTCAAATGCTTGGGGTTTTTTTGCCTATTCAGTAACTTAAAATTCCTATTTTTCAAATGTGCTGAGTGTGCATCCAGATCCAGAGAAGTCCATGAAAACTGGATTACAAGAGCAGCAAGTGACCCAAGTAATTGACCATGTTTTCATGTAGAATATTTTAACTTACAGTTGCACAGCTATTCTTTTCTCAAAGAAGGTGAATCTATTGCCAGAGCAACAGTTAATGAGACCTCCTGAGAGCTGAAAGAGTCTGCAAAGAGCTGAAAGTATAGAGTCCTAGTCTAAGGAATACACTGCAATCTTCTCTCCAGTCTCACTGAAGGCACTGCAGGTCTCACTTATGATGGAAATACAATATTTAGTTCTCTGTATGTATGCAATGCTATCCCTTTAAAAATTAACATTGCAAGCTGTGTTTGGACTATAAGCACTGTACCCTTAAAATGTATTGATTGACAAAGTTGATAGATTCACTGCCTGATACACCATGATTGTCCTTATGATACATTCATACCCTGAAGTTATAACTGTGAGAAATGATGTTTTCCAAGGACATGCAGGAAAGCAGACTGCCTGCCTAGTATAGATATCAGGGAGGATCCCTCTGTAGGGTGTCATTGCTTTCTGAATGCTTACCAAATCCTAACTGCTTGTGACAGAACTGGGTTTTGCCAGGTTAGTATAAGATTTTGACTGTAGGGCTCGAATAGAATAATATAATTTGATTAGAAATTCCAAAAAATAGTATTTCCTGTCTTGTCATGGAAAACAGGCATAGAGAGCAAGAAGAGAATGTAAAGTACACGCAGTCTTTCAAGGAGAGATCATAATGTTCAGCCTTCGTGCTGGAGAAAACAAATTTTGTTTGAATCTTTCTAACAACGTTGCTTTCAAGGCTAAGCTAAACTATGTGTTGATGGTTTCAGCGATTCTGGAAGAAAATCAATACTTTGTATCATTCTTTCAGTACTTTGTATCACTTTCTCAGCACCCTGAAAAGTGTACTAGGCTGGTACAAGATCTTCCCTAGATTTTGCCTGAATTGCGGAGAAAGAGCCGCCCAGGCACAGAAAGCAGCAGTTCCCAGTCAGCAGGGAGCCAAAAGAGGATTCAGGAAATTTTTGGAGAAGCAGTGATTTTGTGCTTTATAGTCTCCAAACTTTTGGTAGATGGTCCATTGGGCCTATCACATACTGTTGTAGTATCTTCAAATAAAACTGTGCATGTTGCATACTTCAAATAAAAGGTGCATGTTGCCTCATGAGAACCTGAGAAGGGCCCATTGCTCCAAACTGCATGGACCCCCCGCCCTTGCTCTAGACAGTGCAAATGTCAGTAGTATTCTTACAGCAGAGCAGGCATGGCTTTGTAAACCTTTAAAGCTCTAAGCCTCACATGTTGCTTATGGCCAAAGAAAATTTAGAAAACGAAAACTGAGGGCAATATCATTGCCTTCAATGTATGATTTGCTTAGTATTGGTGCATGTGGAACTTTGGAGGTTGGGGACCATTCACTGAGAAGTTTTATGTGAGCAGAAAAAGCTAGCAGGACACAGCATATCAGGAGCTGCACAGGGAACTTTCAGTTGATTTTCATGGATATCAAAATCAAAATGACATGCAGCACAGAGCCAGCCTTGCTGTCTTTCTCAAAAATATAAGCCTTTGGCACTGCAGAGGTTTGTTATAGAGTTTTACTATCGTAAGCAACAGTAGCACATGTAGAATTTAGGTCAACAAATATTTATCATAGTCCTTATCTATGAATATTATGCTAAAACAATCTTATGTCTCATCATTTACTACAGTATTCCTCTACAATACTAGTTGTGAGTGAATATGTGCTAGATTTTGTGCTAAGAGGTTTCTTATTTCAATAACAAACTGCTATCCTAAAACATATCCTATTTGTCACGATTCTTAAACTGCAGCTTCTCAAATCAGGACATTGACACAGCAAATCCTAGTATCTTTCTGTGATTTCCTTTTAATTGTGCTTGAAAGTGATGGAAATCCAATGTGATCCCATTAGGCTAAAGCATGGCTTGGCTTGCTTTGGTATAAAAGGGAGTAACATTTTCTTTGCATGTGACCAGTAACTTCTAGTTTGCTGCAGTAAACAGAAGTGTTTACTTACTATCATATGTAGTGGATTCCCAGGGATTGACAAATGCCTTTACTCCCCCTGGGAATGTGGCAAAGAAGAAATAGCTAACAGCACAGTAAGTATTATGCTTAGCTCCTTGGAAAAGTCAGCAGCATTTTATCTCTCACCCATGAGTAAACAGGAGCATGACATTCTGCTTTAGAAGACATGTTTCCTGGCTATCAATTTAAAAAAAAATAAAGCCAGAGACAAGATGTTCTGATATAAACATTTTTTTTCTTAAGAAAATTATGAAAATTTAATTACAAATTAGAGTATTTGCTGAATTTTAAACCCAAAATATTTCCATTAAAAAAAAGATTATATTTTTTTTTAAATACTGAGATATCTGCCAAAGCACTTTTAATCAGAGATTTAGATTAACACCAAATGTAAATGTATTTCAATCCCCACTCCTGTGAACTATTATGTGGGTTAATCAGTGATAATGTTGTTAACCATATGGAGATGTATTTTTACTTATGGTCAACAAGTGCTGTGGTTTCTGTAGGAGGAGTCTGTACCCATGCTATCTGGCATAAGATGGAACTGCATGGTGCATCAGGTCCTAAATTATGAAGGGAACAACTGTTCTGGTTTGACCAAAATAAGTTTCTATTAGAAACTCCATAACCAGCCTTTAAGTGTTTTCCCTGTAATTGGTGGATTTTTCCTATGCAAGAATGTTGTTTGTAGAAAAATCTTAATGCATTTACAGAGGAAATGTTATTGCAATATTCATCACAAATTCCTGATTAATGCTGATTGTACTGACATATTTCAAGAAATAAAATGAACAGTGAGTCTGTTCTCCCCCAGACAGCAATTTTCAAAATAATAAGGCAGACTGAACCCAAATGATGACTGGTGAATACAAGGTCATGCAGCTGCCAGAACCTCACCATTTGTGCTCTGAGATGTTACATTTCACTAAGCCTATGTTTTACTTTTTACCTAGCAAAAACACATCCTACTGGGAGAAACCATCCATGGACAGCAAAGGAGGAGAATGGAGAGCCCACACAACCAGGGTTTTCAGCTAGAACATAGACACTTAAAAGAAACAACCTTTGGGCAGGTATTTTCTACTTGTCAGAACAAATTAGTGAAGAATTACAAACCAATTTTATTTGGATTATCCTTTCAGTAGCTTTCAGATTTGGTGACTTCCAGAGCTGAGGACTTCAGAAAATATTGTAATAGCAACAGCTGCTATTGACATTGCCTGGTTGTTCTTCCCCCACCACTCATTCTGACTTACAAAAGGACCAGATGATGTTAATGCTTGGTGTTCACAAAGGTTAACAAGCTCCCTGCTATGCTCTTACTAGGTAGGCAGTTAATATTCACACCTTACACATGAGAAAACTTAAGCAAAATACCTGTGCTATCACAATACCTTACAACCCACTGCATGGGTGAAAGAGAGAGATAGATGTCATGCCACAGACTGTGGTGGAAGAACAGAAATGGGATCACTTCTCCAACCAGATATTACTTTCATAGGCTGGTGGATGTGCCCCATCAGCTCATATTCATTCTGTACTTTGTATCTCCTGCACATGGGATACCTGTGTCCCTGGAACAGGGCATAGAATGTAGTCCCAAGGAAAAGTTTTGTGGCTTTTTTTTTTTCTCCTGACTAATCACAGCCATACCTAATACCATGCACAGACTTCTTCAGAGCATGAATCTAGAACAAAGTTGAGGAGCTGGCTTCTGACTACAAGTTTACAGGCTCATCAGTTACCTTACATACCACCCACCTGGGAATCCCACACCTAATTGATCTTGAGAAAGCTTAAATACCCACAGGAGGTTGGGTGAAATTGGCTTGGTATTTAAATAGAGAGAGGTGAAAAAAGATAGGTTTTAGGTAATAAGCTTTAGTAAGAAGTAGAATATTTGTCAGGTAAAGACAGGAAAAAGTAGGTAATCCTGAACTTTGGTGCTTTGGATAAAAGAAGAAGGAAAGGACTATGTGTAGATGCATAGTATGAAGTTCAGTTAGTCTATGATGGCAGAGAAAACTTAGGAGAAAATTTACACCCTATCTCTGAGTTAAGAGATTGCTTTCTTGTATAGGGAGCCAGAGAGCTGTGGTGGTGCCTCCTTTCAGTGAGGCAGGTCACTCAACAGCATAGGCTTACTAACAAGCCTTAGTGGGGTTGCCAGCAAGGAGAAGAGGTGTGGGGAAATACACATGTACAAGCAGAGGCTTGGTCTCCCCACGGCCTTTGCTGTGTTGGCAGGGTTTTGTCGTCTCCTGCCCCTGACGTGGTCAGCACTGGCTGTGATGTGATGGTGCCCTTTAAAAGTGATGGTCTCTTCAGTCGAGCACCTTGGGCTATGAGAACTGTCTTTAATCCACTGTGTGGATGGGGCTCCCGTCAGCTCTTTTTGGATCCCCACTGCTGGAAGAGGCTCTACCCCAAATTGCTCTCAGTGAAGGAGCAGAGCCTGGTGTGGGACCAAGGGACAGTGCCCCACTGCGGGTGGAGCTCAGACACTGCTTTCTTTCTATTGTGGACATAGAGGAAGATTTTGTTGGTGGGAAGGAGGATGACGAGGCTCTGTCTCAACTTGGAGAAGAACGGTGGCAAGGGACGAGCCTGCAGGCAAGAAAAGCTGGGCAGCCCGGAGCGGGCAGACATTAGGAAATGGAACAGTCACAGTAATCGTATGTCCAAGGCAGGCTGATTTCATCGCCTTTTCCTCGCTACAGCGGCATTTTTCCTCGGCGCTAACAGCACCAGCCCCAAATCCAAGCACATATCTGACCGCAGCCGCCCACCCCAGGAAAACTCCACCCTGGTGGTCACCAAAACTTGGCGCAGACCAGCGGTTATTGCCGGAGATAGTTGACTTCCTTCTCCACGTGATACGGGGCCATGTGTTGCGTCTTCTTAAGGATCCTGAGGTGCCTCTGTGCCCGTAGGATTACGCTGAGCTGTCCGCCCGGGGCGGAGCGCCGCCATGACAGAGAGGCGGAGGCAGGCTGCTTGCCTGCCCCAACATGGCGGCTTCCAGCCAGGTAACGTGCTGTGCTGGCAGGGCCTGGGGTTGCAGCGCCCGGCTCCCGGCTGAGGGAGGGGGGAGTGCCTGGGGCACCGCGGTGGCAGCGACAGCGCGGGCGGCCTCTGCGGGTTTCCCTCCCCGCCGTGGCACCGTCTGCGGCGGAGCCGAGCCCGCGGCGGCCTGGTCCTGGCCCTGTCAGGGAGAGGTGGCGTGAGAGGGAACAAAACCAAGGCCACCCTTGTGTCTGCCCCACAGGTTTTTACAGCCCTCACCCGTGTTTATTCAGAGCAGACCAGCGTGCTCACATTCCTGTTATCGTTATTTTTAACGAGTACTCAGAGCCAATGAATTCGAGCAGTGGCGGTGCAACCTGGTCTAGGGAATCCTGCTCTGGCAGGAGGGTTGGACTAGATGATTTTTCAAGGTCCCTTCCAGCTCCTAACATTGTGTGGTTCTGTGATGTCTAAGTGCCTGCTGTCACTGGCAGAGATAGGGTGGGAGTACCTGGAGGGATGTACTGGAACCCTCAGGCTTATTTGGCCAGCGCTGAAATCTTAAATCTCCCCATCATGGCTCTTGAGTTTCGTCCTTTCCCCATGTTTCGCTGTCTGTGCGTATGCGGTGTCTGTATACTTTTCTTTTTACGTGTCTGTGGCACATCCCCCCC